>OX377202.1:89398054-90108178 GCA_947396885.1 Heligmosomoides polygyrus polygyrus
CTTGCGCGCTTCACGCGATGTTGCAGTATCACATAACTAAGGGCAATCATATCGAGCTAGCTGCTCTACTTGTACAGCTTTTTCCCTACCTAGGAGCTAAAAGGCTCGCAGTACATACAGTATATAGTAAGAGAGGACGATCTATTGGTTTCTCACTATCTCTAGTATATCAACACCTCCGGTATAGATATACTAGAGATATAGATAAATACATGGCAAGATCGCTCCATAAAGAGGCATTTTCTTCAATGTGTCGTTGTTTTGTCACCTCGTACATTCCGTTGTCGACAAATTTTTGTTGTGTTAGGACAAAACAGCTTTAATAATGACGAATGTGAACGAATTTGCCGAGACGCCTCGCCCAACTACTAATATGATACAGTATGTTGGTGGCGCCACGCTTTATGAACCGAAACCGTTGAGCAAGGTAAGGAATACCTTTCACATTGATTCCATATTTTGATGCCGCCAAATTTCAATCAGAAAAGACGACCTTTTGAAAAAAATGAAATTCCAGGAGCTGGACGAGTTGTTGGATGAAAGGCCATCAACAGTGTTCTTTTCAATGGGTTCACTGGCTCAGTCAAAAGACATGCCGGCTTGGCTAAAAGGCGGTAGGTTCAAATGCTAACGTGTATTGTATGATGAAACTGCGTTTAGCATTTAAGCCTTCTGTGAGCACTCTGATCGAATGCAGCGGTCACATACAATCACGCTTCTGTCTTTTGGTTTTTACGTGGAATGGGATCTCAAAACCGTCGTTTTCACCACCTCTCCATAACACTTTTTATGGGACCATTTCCAAAAATTAGCAAGTAGAAAATTAGAATGAGGTCTATTCTGAACTCTGTCCATCTATTGCTTCCTGTTCCAAGAGCTCATGGCGTCATCTATCTCATATACTTGGTTTTGGGTAACAAGATAACCAAGAAGAGCCATGTTGATTTTAGCAAAAGGAGTTGTTCAAAGCAAGTTCAACATATATACCAGAAACCTTCCAGGAATTGTCGAGAGACTTGGAGTTTCTTGCAGAGCTTTTGCCGATGACATCAAGATTTATAGTAGCATTTCTGATTCCTGTGACGTTGCAAAGATTCAAGAAGCTATCTCTCTGGTCTACTCTTGGTCCCTGTCATGGGAGCTTCCATTAGCGAAGGAGAAAACCAAAGTTCTCCACTTCGGTAAGAACAACCTGAAGGCCAACTATATCATTGACGGCGTTCAGCTTGAACCAGTTCAAGAAGTGTCTGATCTCGGATTCTGGATTAACGAACGCCTAGATTTCAGTAAGCATTGCGACGTAATTTCAAGAAAAGGGATGGCAATGGTGTCCAGACTATTCAGGTCTGTGTCGTCTAGCGATCCCCAACTGCTGCTAAAGGCCTACAAGACATATATCCGTCCTATATTAGAATATGGCACCACTGTCTACTCTCCAACAAGTGCTAAAAGTACTTTTGCAATAGAAAGAGTTCAGAACAGTTTCTCCAGGAAGCTTTTGCTTCGCACTGGCAGTTTTAACTATGCAACCATCCCTGAAAGCCGTTCGCGTAATACTATCCTCGGTTTGCAGTCGCTCATGTTGCGCAGGAAGAAGCTTGACTTGATAATGTTATATAAAATCTTACACGGGCTCGTTCATCTTGAACCAAATAAATTCTTTTCTATGCGGAATTCCATCACCAGAGGAGCTAAAAATAAACTATATCTACCCCATGCCACTGCTTCGGTGCGGGCCAACTTCTTCGTACATCGTGCGGGCACAGAATATGTAAAAATGGCCAAACGTTTTCCTCCAGCTCCTACACTCTCCTCCTTTAAGAGGGCCTTGAACAAGTTTTTACACTCTGGTTGATGCTGTTTCCCCAACTCCCACTACGGCTGTTCATTGCCCTTGCTAATTTCTCATGTTTTACACTTGCTTCACTGTTGCTGTTTTATGCATTTATCTCGTTCCGTTTGCTTTATCTTATTACCGTTTTAGCCATTTGTTTTGAGTACTTACGTGTTCTTGTTTTGTATTTTCGCCCTTTCACATGTGTACTCACATGGTGCAATAAATAAATAGTGAGTACACAAAAAAAAGTTCGATTTCCTGGATTTCATTAATCAACGTTATAGATATCATCGATACATTCGCTTCATTTCCAAACGTGACATTCATATGGAAGTACGAGGGTGAAGACAAGGTCATATTCGATTCTCATCCCAACATTTATGCCAGGAAGTGGCTGCCACAAACGGATCTGCTAGGTGGGTTCATTCACGAATCTTCCTGTCAACTTTTTTACACTACTCTTTGTGTCACAAATTATATTTATTTATTTATTTATTTGTTTATACATTGCAAAGAGTGCGCTTCCAAACAATCAAATAGGTCAGAATACTGCACAAGTAGAATAAAATAGTGAGAAAAAAGAAAACAGTATTGACCAGACTCAGCTGGAAATTACCCATGCCCAGAAAATCGGAGGAAATCGGTTAAGGATTATACCACAAATCGTTGCACACGGTGTAATCTGCCATTTAAAAAAAAGCGGCTGTTATCCGTACCAGTTGGCCATGGTACCATCAAACAGCTAGTTGTCATAGGTAGTTGCTGGAGCTTCGGGACACGGGTATGCCAACCACCCTCGTGGAACCAGCAATTAGAATAGCAGCTGAAACTTAATAAGGCCAGAATACACTACTAGTATAACCAGTGGGTAGAATTGATTTTTGATTATTCAATGAGTAAAGCATACTAAAAAATAGTCGTTAATGAAAGCATGGCAAAAGGTACTGAACTTAGCGAGTACGAGCCGCAATGACAAAAACGCAAAAGCAAAAAAAAGACCAAAGGTAAGGAAGAACATCAAGTTAAATTAAGAAGGCGTAGACAGACATGTATAACCATGTGACGGGCGTCGTTACCAAATCTAGTGAATATCTGAAACTATTGCGTATGAACCTCTCTTTCTAGGAGCTGTAATACATTAATCTTTTCCAATTTCTTCCTGAAAATGAAGCTGTTCTTAGACTGAAAAATTTCTGAAGGTAGAACTTCCAACCATCGTGCAACTCTGAAGAACAAAAAGTTAAACAACTTGCTACAACGAATGTTTGGAATACCTGGGTAGTGCAAGTTGAAACCACCAATACGAACACTACACGGCCTGAAAACCCAGTATTTGCTAGGCGATAATTTTATATTCTTACATAATATGCGAAGGCAAAATACAAGGTCTGCTACTGCTCTTCTGCACTGCAAACTTTTGCGCCCCAATGTTTTCAAGTGACGGTGGTAATTCGGTATATGGATTTCACTGAAATTTATACGGGTACGGTAGAAAACCAACTTCGTGAAGGTTTTCTGAACTCTTTCAATTTGCAAAATGTGCTTCTTCTTATACGGGTTCCACAATTGTGAGCAATATTCGAGTTGAGGCAAGACGTACGTTTTGTGTAAGCGTGTAAGAAGCAGTGGATTGTTCGAATGAATGTTGCGGAAAACCGAGAAAAGTGCGGCATACGCTTTGCTCACCACACTCCTAATCTGCTCAGAAAATGATAGCTTTCAGTCAATAATCACTCCTAGATCTTTCGCCGTAATAACAGTTTTTAAGGTAATGCCATTAGCGTTATAGTTCCTTGTGGGTCCACTGCCATACATGACAGGAGATTTGTCGAAGTTCACTGCCAAGCCCCTCAGCGAGGCATATTCTACCACTTTCGAAATAGTTCTTTCAAGTTCAGAACTTCACTGCCAAGCCCCTCAACGAGGCATATTCTACCACTTTCGAAATAGTTCTTTCAAGTTCAGAACAGGCTTCGTTTGAGTCCTCACTATTATAAATTCCACATTCCTTGACGTCGTCGGCGTAGAGCTGCACTTTAACAAAAAGCGAGGTAGAAGGGAATTTTGGAAGATCCATTGTATAAATTAGGAATAGTAACGGTGATAGAACTCCACCTTGGGGAACGCCGCTAGTACAAAGAAGGCGAGGTGAGTATTCGTTTTCAACTCGTACAGTCATATGCCTCACGCTTAAATACGAAGTAAACCAGCTCAGCAAGCTACCATCTATACCTAATAGCTTAAGCTTGTCAACCAATTTGGAGTGATTAACTTTGTCAAAAGCCTTAGATAGATCTAGGTATTTATTTATTTTATTTTATTTTATTTATTTATTTATGCACAACGTGCGCCATAAAGAACAATGGTGAAACAAGTGAAGCAAATTATCAGTATGCACTGCAACTTTAGTAGGCCTAGTGTTCTGCAGTAATTCGGAAGCCAAAGTATAAGGAGATTGCCATCACAAACAAACGTGTAATGAGATTTAAAAGTGGTGTATGAATAAACTGAATGAATCTTAAGCAAAAAACCCTATTGATATGTTGGATGCAGTAATCGGTTTGGCGAACAGTATAACTATGGTGTACGACTAGGTAGATGACATAAATTGACATTCTCTGACTGAGGGCTAACTTTCAATCAAACAAGGTGTCAACAACATTAGTAGCCGTTGAAAGTCCTGTGACAAACCCATGTTGCTCAGAAGGAAAAAGCCGAAACATTTCAACCCACGATAGAAGTTTTTGTTGAACAATTTTTTCCATTACTTTAATAGGTGTCGGAGTAATGCGAGTAGGACGGTTCTGAGACACTAGCTGAGCGCCAGTGTTGTTTGGAATTGCTGTAACTAACGTATCTTTCCAAATATCTGGCACTTCACCGAACATCAACGAAGTGTTGAAAATGAATTCCGGAGGTTTAGAAAGAGAACCAGCGCATTTTTCAACACTATTGGAGGAATGCCGTCATATGGTTCAGTTGTGGAAGGCTTAATACGCTTGAGAATTTCGAAGACCTCAGAAGGGTGAAAATAAACCTCAGATAATCCGTGTACAGTCGTGCTCAAACAAGGCATTGAGGTGAAATGTTTCCCAGTAGTAGTGTTGTCAGAATAGACACCTCCAAAGAAGTTTCCTAGTGCAATGGCTTTACTTTTGTCATTAGGTGCCATCTGTATCAAAAAACTAGGAATTCGCCCACCGGATTTCATTCTGCTTCTTACATAAAGGTGGAGCTTTCTCAAAGAACTTTCAGACGCAAGTCGACGCTCCTTGTAAGCAAAACTGCAAAACTTTCTCATGTGATGATCAGTGTCTAAGCATACCTTTTTGAACTGACTGTCATGAAAATGTACGCTTTTTCTTCTCACGCAAATTATGTATGTGCAGGGGCAGCTTACCTTGAGCATTAGAACAAGTCTTGAATGGCACAAACTTCGCCTCGACCCTGAGAGACCCTAGTGCAAAAAACATATCCCCAGAAATACGTCTGAGTTAGTGGTAAACCACATCCGATCCCTGGAGCTGCAATTCTGTACACTCTTCGAAAAATCAGAATACACAAAAAAGGTGAAGGTCAATGAGGAGAAATGACGTTATTTTTGTCACAACGTAGCTTTGTTGCGATCAAAACTTCTAGCGCCAAGCGGGACTCGAACCCGCACCTCCCTCTGACCGGGCGGGAATGCTCTACGCCATTACACTATCGGCGCCGTTTGATCGAACGCAACATCCACACCTCGTGGGACCGATCAGCACCCACCCGTATCCGGGATGAGCTGGCCGCTGATATCAGCATGGAACCAGTTAAGCTGATGGTCTTGATAGAAACAATTCAAATCAGTTTCTTTAAGCCTCAATTAGCTGGTATCGAGGTCGTAAGCTGTTTTAAGCGAAGTTTTGATCGCAACAAAACATCGTTGTGACAGCTTACGACCTCGATACCAGCCAAGTGAGGCTTAAAGAAACTGATTTGAATTGACGTTATTTTTATTTTTGTAAAGCTTTCTATTCGAGAGTTTCTGGGAATGGGCTAAAGGAGCCAAGTACTAAAACGAAAACGCAAACTTAAGAGCCAAATGGCATATACTGAGTGAAGTGCAGATTTGAGAGCAAGCAAGAAACAATACAGAAAAATTGGAGTGCAGAAACACATGAACTGTATCTTTTTCAGCCGATTCACGCCTCACATTATTCGTAACGCACGGCGGAATGAACTCTATGTTGGAAGCGGTTAGTGTTTCATGCTCGCCTTTTTAATGGATATTGAATACGTCATAAGGTAGCGTATTTATTGTTGACTATGCTTTAGAGTTTAATATGAAAAATTTAGTAGCATAATTTGCTTGAATGCACAGCTTTGGTAATAATAAAAAAATATGTGAAAGTTGGAAGAGATTAGCACGGACGGTAACGTGCACAATCCAACAAGTCTGAAATGCAAGGTTTCAGGCGGACATGGCGCAATCCTTGACCATTTACACGCCACAGAAATCTCGTTACCCTCTGCTTTCATAAGAGTCTCAAACACTTTCAAAAGCTTTGCTAGCAGCAATGTAAGAACCTTTCAAACACAATTTTTTGGCACACGCACATTTCGCCAGCCGTAATGTGTTTTTAAGTTTAAACCTTAAAGGAAGCACAACTCAATAGACACGGCCACTTTGTGAAGAAATTATAACAAGTATCCAAGCGAAACGCAATCAGTCGAGTGTAAAATGCCCAAACGGTGGAGTGGTGCAACTGGACAGGGCCAAAAGATGTGGACCTCAAAGAGCAAACAGGCTGTCGCGCTTTTCGGTTCGACACGATCTGAGCCATGTACGAGTCTGGTCATATATCGCGAAGATGAGCAGCATTGGGAGGTGGCGGCGCTCCAGTCAATCAGTCTCCATTGGTGTGCCATTCAGTGAGGACTTGTACTATCCGTATTCTGATTGGCTGGCGTGTGTTCGACCGGTGCTCTGCTTGGTTATGATTGGCTGGCGCGCCACCACCTCTCAATGCTGCCCATCCTCGCGACATGCGAAGCGACACGCGAAAACCCGAGTCTGCAATGCGCCATCATGCGTATGAAAATTCACGCGATATATATATCCACTACTGTTGTAGTAGCACACTTCACCCCTTCCCCGATAAGTCCCACCTGCTTGCTGCCCGTTGGGTTTAAGCAAAATATGTTATTGCGCGAGCCTTGACATCTATCAAAACGATTCACGATGCAGTATTGGGACAACCAATATGTTGAAGCAAATGCGTTGATGTTGAGGGGTGCGTGGTGCTCGCCGTATTTCGTCATTTTGGCTTCCTTACGATATGACGTGCGTATTTTTTCACTAAGCAGATGACCTTCAGATGATTCTTGGAAAACCTATGATTGTCATTCCTCTGTTTGGTGACCAGCAGCTGAACTCAAAGAACATACAAAAACGAGGAATTGGCAAACTCATTGAGAGACATCATCTGAACAGAAAGACATTCACAGAAGCTCTTCAAAAGACATTAGGGAATCGGTTAGTTCTTACCCTTTGTAACCACTATCAGTGGCAAGATCTTCCTATGGTGTTTTGTTTCAGCGAGCTTTCTCGAGAAACCGCTTTCGTTGCCTCGATGCTGAAGGATCGACCGAAGCAGTATCGTGAGAGCATTGCGAGGTGGGCACGGATCATCATCGAGCACGGAAAGATGAATCACCTAGTCCTGCAATCGAAGTCGATGAACTTCTTCCAGTACTACTCCCTCGATGTCATAGGATTTCTGCTCGTTTTAGGCAGTTCTTCTTTATTCATTTCGTTATGGATTCTGAAGCGGTTATACGCTAGTATTGTCGTTGTAAAGATTAAATCGAATTGATTTCTTTAAATTTTGTGATTTGTTGAAATGATTAGCATCAGGGACCAAAGTGCAAGTCGTGCGGAAATCACCTCGCAAAGAAATCCATTGAACTCATTTCCACAATGTATGTGTATTGATTGAACTTCTCGTGTGCCTTTAGATTTTAGTTAATAAAACATTAAAAAGGATTAAGTACGGCGAATGAAGCAGAATGCGTTGCGACATCACTTAGAAGTTGAACGAGATGCGCCACGCATTCTGCATACTTCTGCGTGATGTCGTGGAGGCGATTTGAATGCGTGTTTGGCCATACAATGACATGGACGAGGAGTCAGCGCTTTATCCTTCCGAGACAAGTCGGGTACCAATTCTCCGACTCCGGAGGATGGAAGGCTTGGTTGGCCTGGCGGGAAATCCGAACCAGGAACCTGGTATCGGTTGCACGCGACCGTCGGTGCCTCCACCGACTGCGTTAATCGCGCTCTCCAGGACTGCTCGAATAAAACATTATTTTCTCCAAAATATAAAAATTACCTTAGAATAGATGAAGGATAGGTGTCGGCTCTAATCATCTATTTTTGATTTGCGCCAAGCATTCCGTTCTACGATGCTCCAACGTCTAGTTTTTGCGCTAACACAATGCAATAGAATATCCTACGGATGGAAGACAGTACAATACCGGACATGTCTCTTGGTCATTGGCCGGAAAGACCGAGCAGATTCTTTCAAATCGGGATGTTCGTACATTTCTGCAATACACCAGACACATTCTCCGCTACAACCTGGTTCAAAAACTTGGGTAACCACTCATCAGAGAGCCAGAACTTCGACTTCCACAAATCAGCTGGCAAGTCATCTGGAACAGTCGCCTTGCCCGGTCTCATCTTCCTTAGAACCGCTTCCGTTTTCTCTACGGTGGTCATATATACCCCATCGTGGATAGGAGCCCCAGAAGGGACGCTTGGAGAGGAACTCTTCTATAGAGATCCTCTCTAAATAATAGAGCCATCGCTCCAATGTTTCCTTATAACCCATAAGAGAGGCCGTTTTCAACACTGAGGCCGAAGAACTTCTTCATATCCTCGGTTTGGCGACTGCGATTCTTAGCAGGTTGCTATAAATACCGCTCACAGTCGCGTGAGTTTGCTTGAATTTGTTCCTTTCCATGTTTCCGGAATTGTCGAGGTGCTTCTCTCCATGCAGTACCGACATGTCTTTGGTCATTGGCCCGAAAGACAGCGCAGGCCAACATAGGACGCCTTTTTGAAAATCTTCTTTAGAAATAAAATATTCCTGAAAAAGCAACAGCAATAGCTGAGCTCAGCTGCTCGAGCTCTATCCATAGGTATAAATCGCCGATACTCGATGAATTTTTTTCTCTCTTTCTTTGCCGATCCCTCTAACCGCAGCTGGTCCTCCAGCAGCGCACAAGAACCAAACCTCCGACCTTCCTCGCCTGAAGCAACCCCACTTCCACTGCGCTTCAAGCCGCTTGCCGGCAGAGGCATCGCGGGAGTACAATACCCCCAAACTCGTGATGCGCCGTATTCCATTGCGACTTCAAGAACCCCCTACTCCTTGGGTTTAACGACTTGGCAAAATAAACACATTTTTATACTAAATGAGGCGTGACGATTCTCCCACTGATACGCAAGCACAAAGCACTTTATGCGGAAGGACTGATCACAATACGGGCAGCGTATAAAAGTTTGATCCCCTAGATGAGCCTGTAACTTCTGTGGGCATGTGCTTGCGCTATCTTCCAGGAAAAACAACAACCTTTTCGTTGGACAGTCCATTTATGGGTGAGGGACGTTCTGCCTGAAGGCGGCACTGGCAAAAACACGGGACAGTGCCGCCTGTGACAGTGAGCCAATCATCGTCGACACGCGCTGTGACACTCGCCGCTTCGCGCTGAGCCAGACAGCCTTCGGTGCGGAGGCGATGCTGACCTGGCCGACCATGGGAGCCCGCAGATCGATCTGATTTGATGTGATTACAATCGATAGAGGGATTGAAGGCTCAGACGGCTTGCAGTGGCAGTCCAGAAATTCGGAATGATGTGAACCCTATCACTCCTATATTAGAATTTCAAGCTCTATCGAATGAGCCAGAATTTATCCTGCCTAAATAATCCTCAAGGCGACTTTTTAGGCGTTGTTTGTTTTCGTTAAATATCAGTGTTTATTTATATCAGAATTAATTGCGAGGCATGCTTCCATACTACTGATGTAAACCCTACCATGTCCTGTACTATATAGAATTTCGAGCTCTATCGAACGATCCAGAAAAGAACCCTGCCTCAATAACACTTAATGCGAACTTTTTCAGACTCTGTTTATTTTTCGCTAAATATCGGTTTTTATTCATATATATCAGGATTAAATGCGAGGCATGCTTCCAGGCTAGAATTGCACGAGGATCCGAATTAAAGAGACAAGCTATCTTTTAACAGATGTTTAAAGCGTTATTTTCAACATGACATCTCAAAAATTCTTATGCACCCGCAGTGGTCTATAGAAAAAGGACCGGTCCTTCTCCACGACAACGTGCGACATGTTGCGCATCCGACGCTGCAGAAGTTGAACGAGTTGTGCTACAAAATTCCATCACACCCACCATATTCACCGGACCTTTCCTCAGTCGCCCACCATATCTTCAAGCATCTGGATAAGTTCTTGAGCGAGAAATGCTTCAACAACCGAGCCCAGGTGGAAACTGTCATCCATTTCAGACTCCGGACTTCAACGCAACTGAGATAAATAAGCCAGCATGTCGCTGGCAAAGATGTGTAGACTCCAATGGTTCTTACTTCGATTAATAATGTTGTGTTTCAGCTGGGATATGTCGTTTTAAAGTTTGAGGTCCAAAACCTGCATTAATTTCCGGACAACCTAATAGAATACGTGACGCATTGCTAGGGGTTAACGTGGAATGACTAATACTGAAAGTTACCCTTTTTTGCTTCTATCTTTGGTCAGAAAGAGGTTCACCGCTTCCTGATTGTATTGACTAAGATAAGAGATTCGAAAAATAAAAAATTGGTATTTATAATTTCCAACCTTTCCCTTTCAAGTGCCGTATTTATTCATGTTCTTCGCGGTTGCGCTGATTCGTTCATGGCTCTCAGAATCGAACGTTCGCCCATGGCGCGGAGGTTGCAGAGGGTGGGCAGTTGGTGACACTCTCATACAAAGATCTTGATTCGCATTCGTATTTCCCGCCCAGGCCAATCAAACCCTCCATCTCTCAGTAATTGATGAATTGCTACCAGACTGCCTGTGGAGGATAAAATACTGAAATGCGCCAATGGCTTCCCACCGCAACTCGTTGCATAAGCCAAATACGCATTCAATTGGCCTCCACGGCATCGCGTGAAGTAGAATGCGTGGCGCATCCCCGATTATCGCTTTTCCTACTCGGCAAGTATTCCAGTTATTTTCTTGAACACAGGGCCTTAAAACGTATGCTGTTGTACCCCAACTCCTCGCATGCTGCTTTTTTCAAGGTTTGTCCATACAATGATGGCCTCTAACAGGATTTCGCGCTCCAATGCAAAGCAATGCGTGCTGCGTGCGCCGTGCTCCTCTCAACTTTGGAAATCGGACCAACGTTTCCGTCCGGATTCTCTTCCAATTTTCCTGTCTCGAGGAATAGAACCTGTTAGTCTGGTGCGGGCTAGCCTGTGCCTACCCCTAGGACGTGGGCTGAGTGATAAGTCGTTCGTTAACACCAGTTCTCGCCTCCCGGCGGCCGTTGCATCAGTCAACGTGTTGGGGCTCTGTTCGTATTCTGTTGACCTATTCCTTTATTCCCTGCTTTCGTCGCTCTCGATGCAGCCCGTCTTTTATTGTAGACTCTGCAAAATTTCGCAGCGTAGCTGGAAAAGGCGCAGCTCAACTCCTGCGTGCGCCGGATCGATTCGACGCTCGATCTCACAGCCAACTAACCATAAGCTTTCCATCTTTAAAAAGTCGGTAAATCGGTGCCAGACTTGTCTAAAAGGGATGCAATGCTGGCATGTCCATTGACAGGCCAGCGCAAGTCGTTATGTAGGTCAGTTACTCTCTCAAATTGCCTCCACGATAACCATGACAGTATAATGCGTGGCGTATCCCTTAAATAACGTCTACCGGTCCAAAGATAGAAGGCTGCGGGAAAGGTTCGGTGGGCTGGAGCAACGTGATGTAGACGACTACCGCGTCGCGCGGAATGACGATGGGCGAAAGTCAAACGAAGTGTGAGTTCAAGATTAAAGCCTTAGGCCCGTTTATACTTCGACGCCGAGCGACGCGATGCCACTTGTGGTGGGCATATTGATTGAGCGACACGATTGGCTACTTTATATGTCGATCAATTTCGCCACTTTACATGCCATCGCGTCGCTCGGAATCGGAGGTATAAACGAGGCCTTACGCTAGGATTCTGTGACAGGACCGGCAAAGGAAAATCCCATGGTGGGCGTAACTTCATCATGGATAGCCTACGAGTCCCGCTTTGCCCATCGTCATCCCGCGCGACTGTAGGGTTCGTTATTGCTGCGCCGCGCCAGCGCTCTGAAACTCCCCAGCAGCCTCCCCACTTCCTACCTGTAGACCTTCGTTTTTTTATCACCGGACAGGCTGCGGTGACCACTAGGTAAGACTGTCCATCAAGGGCCACATTCGAGTGATTCCGACGATTCTTCAAACGCTCAACTTTTGGATAGTCGATAATACCGACCGATAACTATTCATCGATCGATGCTGCTCACTTTTTTGAGAAGCAGTTGATTCTTCAGTGTATTCTATGCCCATCTCGAGCGAAATGTCGCTCACTATTTATCGGTTAACTAATCATGTATATCTGCTTGCAAGCTCGTCCACCGGACGGACGGAATCACGGAGAAATGGACGGATTTGCTCGGTTACATACAGAAGGGTACAGGATTTGATACCGCTGGCTAGTGATTGAATCAATACTCTTCTTTGTAAATTAACTAAACAAGACCAGAAAGAATAGGAGATCTGATTCGGCTGTCTGCCAGCCCGATCTGAAGATGAACGGTGGTTTTTTATGGCTTTTTTGTTTTCACAACGAGGGGTCATGATATCCGGGATGACATAAACAGGTGAGAGCAGACATCTGGAATAGCCATCTGGAGTAGATTTGTCAACATTAGGGAACCGCTAGACTACTTTGACACGCGATGAAGACTGCTACAGCACGGTTGAAAAGTTGTTGGCTAGTGATGCAAGAGATCACACGGGTGCATGGTTTGGAGTGCATGCCGAGTTGGTAATGGTTATCTGACATTCTCGTAAAAATTGTGGTAGACATTAAAAAGAGAAATGCAACATAAAGAACAACCGTGTTAACCGTGTATCCTCTAATCCTGATAATCGTTCGAATGGATGCCTAAGACATCACTCCTAGTTGAGAAAGATCAGAAAGACACCAATAACAAATTCGAACAACTCCTATCACCACGGTCAACAGACGACGCCAACTCGTCTGGGTCAGAGACGCGATGGTGATGACGTGACAGTAGGCAGTGTGCTGGTGCGACAGCGTCAGAGAATTTCTTGATTTAAATGAGAGTATCAGATGGACCCTCACCTCCGACTCGCACCTGATTTTGTAAGAAGCTGCTCTCGTTTGGTGTTGCCGAAAGACCTCATTAATCCGGGCAAATTCTTTCCGAAGGTTTCAGTTCTAGCACTAGTTACCGCTTAGGTCCTCTTCCATAGAGAAGCAGAGTTGGATGGCACCAGCTGAACGTCTTGGTACTAATTCTGTGTGAGGCTATGTCCTGCCACGTTAAAATTTCTCAGATAGTTTGAGAGCTCTCCCTGATTATGTCTTGACAACCGATCCTTACATCAAGACTTCTTGACTTCGGTCAATGTCGCGAATGTGGGCAGCATTGGACTCCAGCCAATCAGGCCACATCGAGTGGACACGCTATTCAGAGAGCGTGTACGGTCGGCCGGTACCCTGATTGACTGACGTGCGTTCGCTCGGTGCTTTGGATATTATTGGCTGGTGAATTTCCACCTCCCAATGCTGTCCACTTTCGAGACACATTCCCTCGTCGTCGACCTTGCTTTCTGTAGCTTTTCAAATCTCGCAGTCTTTTCTTCTCATTCAGGAAGGAACTACTAGTCTTTCTATGGACTCACAATGTATGGAGTAGCTCATCCAGGCTCTGGTGACACCGCACGACACAACTTGAGCTGTGAGGGATTGATTTTGGAATCCTTCATTGCTGTATTCTCTTTAAGAGGGGCTTTTTTCAGTGAAAACAGCTCGAAGAATGAACGGGGAGGCGGAGCCCCTGCTACGCTTCTCCGAAGCGAAGAAGGTTCTCGGAGAGATTTATACGGATCTAGGCAAGCACGTCGATGAATTGGACGATGTTTATAAAGGTAAACCTTTACTCACCAACATTTTTGCGAAACTTTACCCTCAAAAAAGCGTGGATATTCTTACTAAAGTTGCTCTTATAACAGCATTTTCAAGGTCTCGAAGTTCCAACTCATGGTGCAGGTGGAGACGCCCAAGAGTCACTGGTCCCACCTCAGCAAGCCGAAGAGATCGCGCTGTTCAGAGAGTCTATACGAACCATTATGGAAACATTCAGACGAGACAACATGAAGGTCGTCTTCTTCGGAAGGTAGAGACCTCACTGTAGGTGCTTTTTTGCTGGACTCGTTTAATATACGAGGTTTTAAGGACAAGCAACGGAAAGAGTACCACGATCAACGCCATGCTTCACGCCAAAATTCTTCCCCAAGGGATGGGTCACACAACGTGTTGCTTCCTGCAGGTATGTGGTAGTGTACGCGCCCGACTATCTCCTCAATGTGGTCCTAGGTCTGACAAAACTTAGTTTAAGCCCGTTACCTCTGGTGAATGAAGGCACCCGCTTGAACAAGTTGTTAAATTTAATGTAAGTCTCGTCAAACAAGACTTTATGATCGCTAGCTTAGGAGGTCGTAGACCTAGCGCATTTTGCAGGTCATGATCAATATGTCCTTACAGCATGCTCTGAATTCTGGAGCAAGCTTATGTTTTTGCGTCTTTTAGTAGTATTTACAGATTATTTCTTTTATTATAAGAAACAAGTGCAGGACTACTCTCCGGCGAGGCCATACCGGTCTTTTACTAGACGTTGTGGCACTATTACGAGAAACTTTCACTAAGTACTGCAAAATCTTCTATTCGACATAATTTTTTCGTTAATACAGCAGGTTCGGATTATATGAAACTTGCCAAAAACTCAGTTATTCCGTACAAGCTGAAGCCATTTATTACGAATGCAAGTCAATTCATTAATAATTCTAGGACATAATGAGATCTTGTGACAAAGCCCCTCTTAATCTGTTCTCCCTTCCATTCTTCTTTCTCTGGGCATTTGTTGTCGTATGTACTTTCTAATCATTCTATAACACTTTGATCTGGATCGTTAGCCAATTTGATGTGGATGTCGTTCTATACCGTTTCTAATTACATTGTTCTTCACATGGATTTGACCCATGTAATAAATAATAATAATAATAATGTACTTTCACAACTCCAAGGGTCGAGGAGAGGTCGAGAACAAAATTACGGCCGATTACGGTAGGTTACAGTAGGTGCGGGTGATTAAGGCTGCTAAGATCATGGTCACCGATTTCGCCCAAACTTCGGGTAGGGGGTTATTTGGGGTGTCCATCACGAATCTGGCATCGGTTTTTCGTTTTACGCTGGAGTACGGTTGGTTACGGTAGGTGGGGTACTAAGGCTGTCAAGGTCATGATCACCGATTTCGCCCAAACTTCGGCTAGGGGGTATTTGAGGTGCTGATCACGAATACCTACCGTAACCTACAGTACTCCAGCGTAAAACGAAAAACGGATGTCATATTCGTGGTCAGCACCCCAAATAACCCTCCTAGCGTATGTCTGGGCGAAATCGGTGATCATGACCTTGGCAGCGTTAGTCACCCGCACCTACCGTAACCAACCGTACTCTAGCATAAAACGAAAAACGGATGCCAGATTCGTGATGAGCACTCCAAATAACCCCCTACCCGAAGTTTGGGCGAAAATTTTTTTTGACCTCTCCTCGACCCGTGGAGTTGTGAAAGTACAATAGTGCCAACATTATTACACCTCTTCTATATGGCGAATCAGATATACCTTTCTTTTTTATTTTTGTTCACTTATTTTTGTTTGGCTGGGCTCGTGTGGCGCAGTCGGAGGAGGCGCGACTGTCGTGTGCACCCGATACCAGGTTTCTGGTTCGGATTTCCCGCCCACAAGCCTTCCATACCTCCGGGGTCGGTGAATTGGTACCAGACTTGTCTATGAAGGATAAAGCGCTGACTTGTTCGTCGGCTGGCCACCGCAAGTCATTGTATGACCAAATACGCATTCATGTCGCCTCCACGACATCCTGTAGAAGTAGAATGCGCTGGCGTATCCCAGAAGGGATTGAATAACGCCGTCCTTTATCCTTTATCCTTTTTATTTTTATTTATTGTTGTTTGGCTATCATAAACATGAGGCATCCGAAAATCCAAAGTTAGATTCTTCATGCCTGCACTTTTGCTTATGAGGAGTGACGTTATCTCTAGCGTCACCTACCGTCGTAGAACTTCAAACCACTTGTCGAAAACAAAAGTGGACAAACTGTAACTGATTCTTTATTGATTTCTCAATTTGCCGCCCTTGGTCATCTGTTTGCCAACACCTCAGCTTGATTGTTGTTATGCTTTGCCTTCATATGTTTGTTTCATTTTTCTTCTTTTCCTCATTTAAAGTGTCTTTTTTCACGGTGTTAGGTCGTTGCCTGGTAACCCTCCTTGTTTAGCGCATATTACGATGTATAAATATATAAACAAGAAACATATCTTCGATCAAATGCACGTCTCGGTCAACATATAAACGCACCGTGCTACGGATGGTGTTGGGAACTTTTATCTGCCTTTAGGTTGTGAAGTCTTGTTGCCCCCCCCCCCCCACCTCTACTTAATCCAGCCGAATAAAACTAGTTCACGCATGCACAAGCCTCGCCTTCTTTATTTATGTTTCAAAATCCCTGAAAATTTTTCAACTTTTTCGTTTTTAACACTAAAAATGGCCGCCTTTCTGCTCTTTAATAGCCATTATTTTTCCTACAAAAATAAAATTTTATAGAATTTCACACAATATGTTCGCTTATTGGGTAGGAGAATTAAAGCATCAAAGAAAGGTTTAGTAAAAATTTCCCTTGAGCAAAAATTATTCTAACCATCTTATACAGTCTGTGTAATTTAACCTGCCTGAAGAGTTCGCTTTGATAGTAAAAATCTTAGGCTTGCTTAAAGGAGTGTCCAGTTTGGTTTGAGGGGTCCTATTTCATTTGAAAAGAGTCCATTTCGAAGTGAAAATGCTGTATATGCAACGCCTATCCCATTTAGGTTCAAGGCTGTAACGAAGACACAGGCTACCTTCTTCATGAGGATGACCCTAACCGCATACCAATCGACCAGCTTAGCAAGATTGGTCACGCGTTGAGTAGCGACAATTCGGGTTTACCGGCAATGGGACAGGATTCGCTTCTTCGTGTGTTCTATCCTAAAGGTCATGGTGAAGGCGAAAATCGTCTTCTGCAAAACGATGTCGTCATTTTGGACAGGTAGATCCTTTTGCTGTTTCGCGTGTTCAGTGCTGGAGGAAGTTTTTACATTGATTTTCTGAGAATGGCTCTGGCTAACAACTTTCTTTTTAGTCCCGGCGTCGATTTGTCACCAGAGTTTGACAGCTGGATTGATAAACATTGCCTGGATGCTGATGTCTTCGTGCTGGTGCTAAACGCGGAGTCCACACTGACGCAGGCTGTACGTTTTTCACGTTATTTGAATGTTTATTCCTCCTTCGCTCCCATTCTGACTCATTTAACTGTTTTTGTAACGTGCCATTCGCTGGCAAGTGCAATCGATTCGCTGTGTTCAGGAAAAGAGCTTCTTTCATCGAGTTGCTAAGAAACTGAGCAAGCCGAATGTGTTCATTCTGAATAATCGATGGGATGCGAGCGCTGCCGAATCTGAACATATTGAAGATGTGGGTTGCTGAACTTCAGACGAAAGTTTCTCTAATGTTCTTTGATTGTACGGTGTTGAAATTTCCGCCCCTATCATTCACCATCAGACCATGTTTATTTATTCATTTTATACATGGAAATACATGAAACAGCAAACAACTAATAAGAGAACTTAGTGAAGACACGAATAAGTATGAAAAACACGGCAAAGAATGGAAAAGGCTAAGAACAGAAAACGGTAAACTTCTAAGACACGCCCTGAAGATACCAGCCAACAAGTCTTTTCTGCTCATACAGTGAGTTTGGTATTGTGTGCCTTTTTGACAACTTCAAAAATTTTGTGCCAGCTCTACAGCTGAATTGATTGATCATTTATCTATTATAGATGCACCCATATGGGCGTGCTAACTCAGTGTTTCTAGTAGAACATCAACAATACTAAGAAACGCGAGAAAAATACTCAGGTCTCAGACGAGGAAAGCATCACCATCAGGGATGGGCGGAAATTTTGAAAATTTTCCCAGAAAACAGAAAACAGAAAATCACCTTCGTCAGAAAACAGAAACCAGGAAACAGAAAAGCCAAAAATGCCAGAAAATCAGAAAACAGAAAATTTCGAAATTATCACACGACCTAATTATTTTGCCTAAAGATCCATATTTCCAGTAGCAAATGCTTTTGTAGGACCAGAAATGTAGTCGTAGACCAGCGTTTTAATTTGCAAGCGTTTATAAAAATTTCTATTAAACTCCAGCTACTGCAATCAGCATGTTGTAAATCTTGACTGATAGATCCTAGGAATCTCGACACTTGAAGTATACTACATTACTCATCAGCTCCGTTTCACCGCTAACGCCTCAATTAGAGAACGGTCCCACTATTAAGAAACTGGCCTTTTAGAATACCGAACACGATGAAGGCTCAGTAATCACTGTTTGCATGTTTCAACACAATTGCTTGAGTTTGTAGACACATTCTCGCAACATACTCTAAAGCTGTGCAGAGATTCTTTGAGTAATACTGGCTGCCCCAGAATCTATTTTCCTAATTCGTCTTGTTCATCGAGAATACCTTTCCTTGTAGGTGACCTAGTTTCCGTGCAGCTGAAAGTTTTCAGGCCAACTCACCAATGCTCTTAACAGCACCTAGTTACTACTTAGCCAACTAAAAATGTTGTGTATTGGCTTGATATTTCACAGAACAACACGAGATTGCGACTGAAGTTCTGTCAGCATAGCAGATCTTGGGTGAAGGTGCTTCCTTGAATGCGAAGACACCATATAATAAAGACCGAGCATGTACCCTCTCCATCACATTATTATTATTATTTCTCCTCAGGTCTACATATCATATAACATCTCAGTGGAAGGCCAGCAGAACACCTTGCTGTACGGGAGTGCACGACATTAGCAACTATCGCCCGATCTGCCTGCTGTCCGTAGTCTACAAGCTGTTCACTCGAGTGATCCTGAATAGGATTAGCAGAACGCTGAACGAAGGACAGCCATGCGAGCAAGCAGGATTTCGGAGAGGATTCAGCATGATCGACCACAAACACGAAGCTCTTCGAAGTGTCGCGAGAGTTCAAGCTGCCGCTATGGCTTACCTTCATCGACCTGAAGAAGGAGTTCGACTCTGTCGAAACTGAAGCGGTCGTCTAAGCCCTGCTTGCTCAGGGTGTTCCTACTCTGCACATTAGAGTCCTTCGAGAGCTGTACAGAGGATTCAAGGCCATGATCTCACCATTCTACAACGACGTCGTCTTCGACGTGAAGAGAGGGGGTCGGCAGTGGAATACCATATCCCCGAAGCTCTTCAGCGCCGCCCTCGAAAACGTCATGCGGAACTAGAATGGGAAGACATGGGAGTGAAGGTCGACGGCCGGCAACTGACCATCTTCGGTTTGCTGATGACATCGTGCTCATAACACCGAGCGCTAGCCAGGCGGAGCAGATGCTTGTTGGCTTCGACCGTGTATGTGGGAACGTTGGACTGCAGCTGAATCTTACGAAGACGATGTTTATGAGGAACGGACGAGTTTCTGATCCGTCATCCTCACTCAACGAACGAACATCTTCGAATGCTCCAGATACGTGTATCTGGGTCGCGAAGTCAACATGGCCAACGGCCTAGCGCCAGAGATGAGCAGGAGGAAACGAGCGGCTTGCGGAGTTTTTAAGAGCGTCGAAAGAGTCGTAGAGAAGACGAAGAACGTCCGGCTCGTACGCACCTTTTCGACTTCACTATTCTTCCTGCCCTGCATACGCCTCAGAGAACTGTGCCATACGAAAGCAGGATGAACACGCGATCAGCGTCGCGCAGCGTGGAATCGAGAGGACGATGTTCAGTGACACGACACACGCAAGTGAGAGAAGGCCTCCGGAGTTCCGAGCTTCGCCGACGTTCGAAGATCAGAGACGCTGTCGCATGGGCCAAGTCGTCGAAAATTAGGTGGGCCTCGTAATGCGCTTCGCAGACACCGAGTGGACGTCACCGACTGGATTCCGCGGGATGTCAAGAGAACAGCAGGAACTGCCCACCAACGCGTTGGTCGGGCTTCTTCGTCAAAGCCCTGAACAATGACGCTCTTCGTGTCCCTCGAGCGAAAAGGATCCATTGGAGCACCCTGGCACGCGGCACGGACGTATGGAGACGCTGATGGCGTCCGCTTGAACATCAATGGGACGACAGATGATATACGTGATAAATGAGAAATTTTCTGCATCACTACTTTATCACCAGCGAAATCAAAGGTAACTAAAAAAACTTTTCTGTCTCTTACTAATTTGTGACACCAAAAGCTGAGCAATCTTCAGAGTTAGAAAAGCAGCTTCGACAAAGGCTCTGCAGAAAACGATATTGGGGATGATCGGCCAACAATGTTCAATTTTTAAACCGGGGGTGGAGAATAACCCTACCCACAATAACTCCAATACATGTGGTTAGTTAATACATAATTTAGTACCCCTCAAAATACTAGTTTTATAGTTTTAATATAAGACTTTTAGTGATCGTAGATGGTCCCCAAACTACTGTTAATATGGAAAAGAATACAAAGCCAAATTATGAAAGTCGACAAATGTCCTATGAAGAAGCTCCTTGCCAGCAGCACTTACACAATCAATCAAGCAAACATATGGGACAGTTCATGAGTATATGGCGCAATTGCTACATGAGCACATCCAAAAACGCTACATGCTTGCCATTTAAGATACTCTAGAAACACTATTTTGGAATGAAGCTCACTACTCTATGATACTTTTGAATTTTTTAAATTAGATTTCTGTGATAAAATTTTGTTCGCGACTCTATTTTCTGTTTTCTGGCCAATTTTAGGCCATTTTCCCAAAAAACAGAAAGCAGAAAAAATTTGCCCAAAATGGCCAGAAAATCAGAAAACAGAAATTCCGCCCATCCCTGATCACCATCAGTGAGGCTGCGCGGCGGGGGGGGGGGGGGGGAGAGCCGGAGGAAATGTAGGACAAATGCTTAATGTTTTATCGCAGTTATATTACATTTTTAAGCTACCTATTCATCCAGTGTAATGGCGTAGAGCATTTCTACCTCGTCAGTAGGAGGTGCGGGTTCGAGTCCCGCCTGGAGCTAGAGTTTTGATCGCAACAAAACATCGCTGTCATAACGATGTTTTGTTGCTATCAAAACTTCTTGCGCCAGGCGGAACTCGAACCCGCACCTCCCTCTGACCGGGCGGGAATGATCTACCCCTTCACACCACCGGCGCCGTTTGCCCGAACGCAACACACAAAAAAACATCGTTATGACAGCTTACAACCTCGATACCAGCCACGCGAGGCTTAAGGAAACTGATTTGAATCACAACTTACAACCTCATTACCGTCCGCTCTAGGCTTAAAGAAAATGAATTGAGTCAGTTCGCTTTCGATATCCGACCGCGGAGTAACATTTCCTGACGAAACCCCATTGTCCGGAGTGCTATCAGGTCACTTCTACTTTTAGCCTTGTTGTTTATCAGAAGAGTTGAAGAACCCCATACTCGTGTTGCGTAAATCTGGTTGTCTGCGTTTCGAAAATCTATATCTACAGCAACGATTTCGCTGGTTAAACCGGCACATTTCAGGTAAAACAGCAGCATCTAACTCGCTTTCGACAGTTCCTAGTGAACGAGTTAGAAGTGGCGACTGATCGCGATGTGAAGGATAGGATTTACTTCGTATCTTCACGTGAGGTGAGTAACCTCGCTTTCAGCAATTATATTACGTCGTTATCATTTTTCGGTTAGTTATTATTGTCGTTGATGAAGGCTATACGAAAGGTATTGTTGAGACAACCTACAGGTCGGTGTTAATCAATCCATTTGCTGGATGCGCCGTGCTTTCTGCTTCAACAAAGCATTGTTAAAGCGACTTGAATGCGTATTTGGGCTAAGCCAAAAGAGGTCTGGTACCAAATTTACCAAATTCCCCAGAAGAATGGAAGGCTTGGGTGGTTTAGGCTGTACGTGAACCTACAACCTCGATTCGTGTTCACACGATAGCCGCTGGCTCCTCGAACCGCGCTACCATGTGGTTATTGGGGTCATCAGGAGCTAATGATTAAAAACACTATTGGCATCCTTACAGGACCGGGATTCCCGGTGCTTTTGCTTTTGCTTTCGACGGCTATTTCTGGATGGTTTTTATCCAACATTTGCCCTATATTTTACGCCTCTATATTCTTTCGGTTTTGTGGAATGATTATAATTAGTTCCTTACCTCTTTTTACACAATGGTTTTTGTTTTATTACTCGTCAAATCCATTTGTTGCGTTTTTTTCTGTTACTTCTTAGTACTCAGTACTCCTGTTAAGCACATGTTAAACATTAATCATCTACCATGTAGTAAATGATAATGTGATAATAATTGATATTTCCCACTTCGCTTGGTCTTGGATTTAGTAGAACATCTGTTTTACATTGCATAGGGGTTCAAGGTTTCGAAAACAGAATATGTTTTAATGAAGCTCATTCAGTATCTTTATTGATGTTTAACCATCATATTGTTAAGGTACTAGACGCTCGCCTAAAAGCCCGAGGGTTGATAAAGACACCTTATCAAGTCGAAGGTCACCAAGTCAGAGCGATGGAGTTCGAGATGTTCGAGAAGCAGTTCGAGCAGTGCATATCAAGGTAATTATTCCTTTTATGTGTGTATTACTGAATTGGGTGATCACCAGGAAAGGGTATCGGGCGTATGTCTAAGCGGTCAAAATCAATATTACTGCGAGAATCTCCGTCATTCAAGTAGAAGAAAGGTATGTTCTGTTTTGCAAACTCCTTGGAACCTAACGAGTAAAGGGCTCTAAAAGTTTGCTATGGAACCACACAGCCTTACAAGAGATTACCTTACAAACGTCAGATATACAGGAGAAAAAAGCAAGAAATTACTGTTTCATAAGCACGGGGTCGGATATTTGATTCCTTGCCTCGGAGTATTTTTGCTTTTTCTGTTTATTAGATGTTCGGCAGGCATTCCCTGTGAGACCAATTGATTACATAGTAAAATTTTAAGGGCTCTAGCTACTCGGTGGGTTTAAAAACAGCAAAAAGCGGAACACTCTTTACTACTATTTGAAAAACTATCGTAGTTATATTCACCTTAGCCGTTCACACTCTCGCCGGAGATCCTTTCCTGATCAGTGTAACGCTCAGTCCTTGCTGAAGAGACGAAAACGTAGTAAACAGTAGACCAAAACGAAGAAAGCTTCTGTAATAGGGATAATGATGGAATATTCCACTCATTAGGAGCAAAGAGTGCTCAGATTAAATTTACACGTAAACTAGTTATACGCTGTAGTGGTATGAACTATCAGTTTATTTCTAATTCCTAATGAAGAACAGACAAGAGTGCAATTCGGACTACAAAGTTTGCAGAGTAGACGAATTAGGAGTGACCTTGTAGTGATTTTCAAAATCTTAACAGGAAAGCCTTAGCTATATTCAAATAATCTCAGTTAGTATATTTATATTAAGAAGCTTTACCACAATAGGTTCCAGGGTTAAACTTACCGCTCCAACTCCTTGAACTCATGTCAGGCTCAAAAGTTTTCCTAATCGAGTGCTTCTTGGATTTACAAACTGCTTGGGACATTCTAACGTCGTAATGTATTATCGACTTTCAAAAAGCTGGCTGATGTTGGAGTATCCTCCTGGATTTCCTGAGTGATTGGATTGTCCATTTAGTAGAGTGTGGTATTCAATTATGATTGTTTTGTGTCATTTTATCTCGTTTTACTTAGAAGGTGTGTCGTTGTCGAGGGCGATATTGAGTTTTCCCTTGTTGCTGCTTCTTTTGTGCAAAAAAAAATTGGCTTGCACCCCCAAATAAATAAAGAAGGGATGGGGTTTTAAGTAAAGGTGCTCTAGAAGGTTAAGCGAAGTGTTCATGTAGAAGTAGTTAAGCGGTTCCTTGGTTCACCACTTAGAAAGCATTCCTTCTCCGTTATTTCACCTCGCTGCATTCACAGATCGGCTATCCGTACGAAGTTTGAAGCCCATAACCGAAGAGCGAACGAGATTATAGCAAGGATGCGCGCGAATGTTGATGTAGTCTACACAGCGGCCAACCGCAACAGGGACTATCTGGAGAAGGAGCTTCAGGTCTGCTGTTTTACTCGTATTAAAGGCTGAAAAGGCTAGGTTGAGTTTGAGGTTAGCAGACCCCTCGGGATCATTGCTTTGAAAAATTGTTTTATTTTTTAGAACAGCACGATTGTGTTCAATGACTGCAGAACAAATTTCGCCACGTTCGAACGAGCTTACCGCGAACAAACTGAACGCCTTCGAGCTGAAGTTCATCTGAAGGTGCACCGCTTTCGTTGGAGCTTCATTTGATGGCACGTGTGCTCTCCTTCAACCATAATAATTCCAGGTGTCAGCGGATTTCAGTGAAGAGATTATGAGGCTAGAGGCTATTATTGATCGATTCAATATGCCGTTCTTGGATACTAAGGAGGGAATCATAGAATACAAACGGGTAAGTGCTTTTGTGTGTACTTCGTAGACTATTTTTGCAATGATTTATTCATATAAAATAAACAAAAGGGAATTTGAATAGAATTGGTGCAAAAATAGGAGAACTGTTAGCGCTGCAACCCTCAAAAGGAGCTTCTTAAATAGATTATGACATGAAAAAATAAAACTAAAGTTAAATGGTTAGGCTCATCACCTTCCGTCATACGACACTTTTTATTATAACATATCCTGGTGGCTCTTGACTGCAGTAGTGAGCTTATAATTTAAATATATTGATTATTTTATTTATTTAACATTTCTATGAAATTGGCGATATGGGATTTACGATTTCTATAACAAATCGTTTTGTAATGGTCCAATTTTTGGGAACCCACAACATTTTTGTTCGTTTGATCTGAGCAATTCATCATCTAATCAATTTTGTCTTTGCTGTTCAGGCGCTGGCTGAGTTTACTGATAAATGTGTGAGTTCCGACCTTGAAGCGAGATGTACAGGTGGATTGATGTCTCGGATATGGAACCTCGAGAACGATATGTTCCGTAAGTACTTCAAAGTTATCACTTTTTTTTTGTTTCTGTGCTTTTCTTATCGCCCTTTTTCTTATTGTTTTTCTTTTATATGTGCTAGCTGAAGAAATTCCGGGACTTTTTCCTTCGTTTTCCTTCTGTTTGTATTTGGACTATATAATGATACACAGTGATCGCTTTGTGGGGAGACCTATGCTTTTTTCCTTTTATACGAATGTGGTGCCAATTCATCGCCTCATGAGGCTGGAGCTCTTGCATGGCCTGGGCGGAATCAGGCCCAAGAACACCCATTTGACGTGGTCGCGCCATTCGGCGCGTCTCCACTCGTTTGATTATCCCAATCTTCTGAAGGTTTATGAAATCTAGGATCAGATGCTTAGTTTTTGTTTGTTTGTGCTTAGATTTCGAAGAGTGAATTCTTCACACCTCATCATCTTGCGAAATGCTAACTTTTTACGAACTATGTAGGGCTCCTTTTTACTGATCTGTTCTAAGTTAAGGCGGAGTCATATTTTTTAAAAAGTAGAGTTAACGTCTAAACGTTATTCTATTAGCGGCTGGTCGTTAAACGTTGTGAGGGTTGCTACAAAATTTTGGTTATTGCTGTCCTCCTGCTATTTTCTGTTTTCATGAAATTTCCGTTTCTGTTTCTTTTCTTATGTTTAATTGTTATTTTTTATGAAAATATCTTTAGCCATAGGCACCTCCTCTCTCCCCACACTTCTATCCAACCATAAGATTGGGCTTAACTCGATGGATGCTAACCTGTGTATTTTATGCTTTATTCGTACTGTGGAAGGTGAAGCTCAGGCAACCCATACCCTGTTTCTCAATTCAAATTCGACTGCACTGACAGAATGGGTAGCACGAGGGTCAGGCGCGGTGACGGGTAGAGGCAGCTGCCACGTGGGTGGTGTGTTGCTTGTTGAGCAACATGATCCGATCTGTCGTAAACAATGACGTGAGTTGCGATGTCTTTCGGGGTTATCAGTGAGCTTAAGGCCGGGGCATACTTCCACATGCTATCGCAGTGCTCAGTCCACCGCGCGCGGCCGAATAGTCAAAGAAAACTTCGCTGCGGCCGCCGCAACAGTGGCATGGGCGATATCTTCCCGCGCCTATCGCGGGCATGGCATACTTTTTCGCGCCGCGCGCGGTGTTGGGCGTTGGCGCTGGGTAAGTCGCCGTCGCGCTCCCTTGCAAAGCGATGAGCGATGCGACGAGCGCTGAGGACTCCACGTCATCTTGCGTTGCTCTGCAAAACTCATCGCCGCGATGCCATCGCGGCGACGGGAAGTGTGCTCGAGGCCTAACGGCTTGGAACAATATGAATACGCCTAGTGTTCTTTAGTCACGAACATTTTTTGGCTGATCTAACCGAAAGGGTAGGCCGTAAGAAATATCTGCTGAAAAGGTATCATAGAAAAAAGGGTTAGATATAAGTATGATTCTCTCTTCTCCATATTAAGATAAAGATAGGCGCGTGGAGCGGAGTCGGAGGAGATGCCGACTGTCGCGTGCACCCGATATCAGGTTCCTTGTTCGGATGTCCCGCCCAGGCCAACCAAGCTTTCCAAACCTCCGTGGTCGGTGATTGTGTACTGGACATGCCGGGAAGAACAAAGCGGCTAATCACCGCATGTCTTGCATAAGCTCAATACGCATACAAATCATCTCCGCGGCATCCCGCAGAAGTAGAATGCGTGGCGCATCCCAAGAGGGATTGAGCAACGCCGTCCTTTATCCCTTATCGTTTATTGGGATCAAGATGTGATAACGTCACAGCCTTCGAATCGAACTGCACTGCCGCTGCCTCCCACCGACAGCGCTGCTACGCGGACATGGGTGAAATACACATTCAGTTTCCACCTCAATTTCCCGCAGGAGTAAAATTGATGGCAGATCTCATATAGAGACTCATTAATGCTGGCGTTTAATTCCTTGCTTTGGCTCTTTCGCTTTGTTCGGTATTCATGTCAGTGTCATATGTTAGATCAGACTGGCTGAGCACCTGTTAGAAAAGCGCCATATGGACAGAGTGCTTGCTACAGATTCAAATAAACTCGTTTCGTAGACTGCGGCGTGTGGACCCGGTCAGTCCGTGGCAGTGCAGTAGCAAGCGGTAGTAAAAAAAAATGTTTTTGAAAAGCATCCTGGTCGTTCTTCATGCCCTCTGTTCTAGAATACGTGACAAAGATCCTTGCTGAGCCTTACCAACACAAGCTGGAAGAAGTATGGAGGTATCGAGCTCCGTTCAAGTTCAGTATCTGTGTTGATGCTCCTGCCTTGACGAAGTAAGTGGACTCACGACTTCTCCATCAGCTTTTTTATTCATTTTCATAATTGTTCTACTACGTGTGCTAGAATGTATTGAACATGAATGGTTACTGAAGAATTTTCCAGAGACTTTCATGAAGACCTCGAATTCCGCTTCACTTTTGGTTTGTCGGCTATTATTCGTCGGATAATCGCCTACAGATCCGGTCAGCCAGTGACGGCCATTCAGGCCAACCTGTTAACACCGATGGCAATGGTGTGTCATTGAGCTAAATGTTAAGATCTATCTGAGTTGAATTCCTATTGTTTAAGAAGAATTTCGGTCGTACCAACGAGGATTTGCATGCCGAGGCGATGCACAGAGCCGTTAATGAGAATGCTATGATGACGCAAATGGTGCTAACCTCAGCTAGCTATCTGGCGAACGGCAGTATCGGATTGTTGATCATTGGAGGAGTTGTGTACAGGGCTGTTGGATGGCGGGTGAGTTCCAAACCTTTACCTTTCCTATTGGCTACTGTGTCTGGTTTTTTTTTTTTTTTTGGGGGGGGGAGGGGGTTGACGAGTTTGCTTTTATGTGAATTCTGTCGATTCTAGGTAATAGCCATATGTGGAGCGACTTACGGTGGACTATACTTGTGGGAGCGCATGCGGTGGAATTCACACGCAAAGGAGCAACATCTCAAGGAGCAGTTCCGCGCTCATTTAGCCGCCCGAATGCAACAAGTGGGAGCGGCTCATACGACTCACTGTGAAACTCAGGCCATGCGGTAGGCATCCATTTCTGTGCATCTCTGATGAGGATGGATTCTACTGTTGTTTGCACTCTGTGCACCGAATCCTTCCCTCCTTTCTATTAGGAATTGTTCTCGATTTATTGGGGCCGATAAAGCCAACGAACTGTTGATCGACTCACACTTGTTAACACTTTGAATAGGTCAGCTGCACTATCAGAGGGCGCAGCGATATAGCGTTGGTGTGAATACGAGATCCATTTCTATGTGGCTGACCAGTGACACGACCTTCTCGCCTAGTTGTTGTAGTCTCGAAAAGATGCAGAAGTTTTCGAAATGGCGGTCACACTGCAGCACTTGCTCGCCCAATCAGCTGAGTGATGCCACGCGGACATCGACAACAATACTGACGGCCGAGACCGCTATTCCAAAACCTCAAACTTGGGTAATTAAACCTTTATTATGGAACTAACACAACATAACAATAGTACGAGTAACAACAAAACAACGAAGCACAAGATCGACGACATTAATTATGAGGATCACAACTAATTACTGCTTCCCGTCTTCTTACATGAATCGTTCCCGTGGGCAGCGATAGACGACCATTAATTCGTCAAGACTCTTATACGTGACAAACCCTTGCTTCCCCTGAATGCTTACCCTGTTTTGTAACTTGCTCCCTCTTGACGAATAAATTGATACCTCCCGCGCTCCCTATAATGGCTGCCGATTGGAATCCTAGCGCTTCCTTACCCCAATCCCAGCAACAAGACCCAAGAAGAAACCAGAGGCACCGAACCAGTGAACAACAAGAAAAGAAGGAAGAGACCGTCTCGCGGTCGGCGACTGCTGGCCACTGCAGCGCGCTCCCTCCCATCGACACTCGCTTCCCGCCACGGGGTACTACCGGACCTGAACGGTTATTGATGGGTCACGAACGCCTCGAAGGAAACGGTTATGCCGTCAATGTCGACGCGCTTCCCAACCGAAATACCAATAGACCACAACCCGGGTCAAGAAGAAAAGGAGTCAAAAGGGGCGAATTAAGGAATCGAAGAAAGGTCGGCTTTATCGACAGAAGTGGTCTATAGGCAACATAATGCTATTTAGGTTGACCAAAGGTGTCAGACTAACCCCTAAACTTGACACGCCCTGCTACTTCTGTAATGCACTCAGCGCGTTCTACAGAAGTAGCAAGGCATATAAAGTGTAAGGGGTTAAAGTCTGGCACCTTTGGTCCATCGACTAGCTTTATGTAGCCTAAAGACCATTTCTGTATCTTTTCGAGAATATCACCTCTTGCCGGTCGTTCCGTTGAGTTGCTCGAGGGCGCCAGCCACGTCTCCACTCGTCCCTGTCGCGTGCCGGAGCGCTCGCATGTATCCTCCTCTCGAGGGGCACGAACAGCGTCATATCGTTCGTTCAGGGCTTTCACGAAGAAGCCCGAACAACGCGTTTGTGGGCGTCCTGGTGTTCTCTTGACATCCTTCCAAATCCAGTCGGTAGCGGATCTCGTCTAGCGGGTTTCTGCGAAGCGCGTTATGTCGCTGGCCCACCTATTTTTCGGCCACTTGGCTCATGTCTTCTTGCGTCTCTGATCTTCTTTCGAGACTGTAGGGTCTGAAATTCATCAGACGCTGTCGGTCGCACATAAAGTTAACTATCGACTAAGAGTGTGGCATCTAAGGATCGCTGTTCCATTAACGCTAGCCAATCGTGAGGAAATTGGGAGTAGTTTTGCGGACAAAAATGCCTGCTTTGTCTGATTGCTAAACTATAAATTGAGAAGCAGAGCTGTGGATACGCGTTGCTATCTACGGTCCGATCTTTGGTATTTCTTCTATACGGTAAGCGTAGCATTGCAATGGTCTAAGCGATCTCATCATAGGGACTAAGGTTCTCAAGATGAGTATCGTCAAACGCGTTCTTCTGGTCGGTCCTAGTAGGGGAGGGAAATAACTAAAGATTATGTAACCAATTGACTTGAGGGAAATCCGAACCAGGAACCTGGTATCGGGTGCATGCGACAGTTGCGCCTCCTCCGACTGCGCTACACGCACCCACTAAAGTAGTAAGACAAAATAAGACCAAAAAAAACAAACAAACGAATCGCCGCGGTTGTAAAGACACCTCGGCGGGAAAAGAGTGTACAAACACTGCTGACTGCTGCCTGACATGTTATAACCCAGATCTACCACAATCAATTTGTTACAGTGTTTGTTATTTCTCCCCCCCCCCCCCGACTAGGATGGATCCCTTTCTTCTATCTTTCTTGGCGGATGACAAGGTAATTATACAGTCTTAGAGAGGGTTGAAAAGCTCTCGAAGTAGGTTCTTCATGCACCCAGTGATGGGCAACGAAGTGGTCTTGTGTTTTGTTTCCGTTTTCCTCGTTAGACTTCACCGAGCTGACTAGGAAGGGGCTCCGGCATATATCTAAGCGGTGAACATGAACAACGTTGCGAGAATCTCCATCTTTCAAATAGCAGAGCTATATTCCATTTTTGCAAGGTCCTTGAAAGTACTAAGTTAAAGGGGCTGAACGTTTACTGTGGAGTCATACAGTCTCATAGCGCAATGTTTTTAAAACATCGAAAATACAAAAAGACTGCTTCACAGGTGTGTATGTATCGCAGTCGGAGGATGTGCTGGTTGTTGCGTGTCCGATACCAGGTTCTTGGTTCGGATACCGCGCCCAGGTCAACGGAGCCTTCCATCCCTCAGGGGTCGGTGAATTGTTACCAAACCTGTCTGAGAAGGATAAAACGCTGACTTATTCATCGGCTGGCCATCGTATCGCCAAATACGCGATTGAGTCAGGCCGTACTTTATCCCTTATTGCTTCATAGGCGTTCCGATTTCGCTTTCTTGCCTTGTAGTATTTCTCCATAATCTGATGTATTCATACCCTCTAGCATAATTCCAGACATACACGCGGACGGTTCCCACTTATTGTATACGATAGTTCTGACCCAACTGAACGACGTAGGCGGCATATCTTCTGAATCCCGATTTTCGTTTCCCGACGTCCGTGGCACGTATCTAAATTCCGATACTTGTTGCGTGACATCGGTGACAGACAAGTCTTCTGAACCCGGACGCTACTGTACCATCTCCATCTATACCTGCTCCATTGTGTATCAAAAATACAGTGATTGGCTGCCAATTCTGACATTTGCCTATGGTTAAACATAGAGACGTATCCGGCTGGTATACGCCGCTGCATCAAAATGCTGGAGCATCCTTCAGACCCCCTCCGTGTGACTCAGTGCGTTGTACACACCCATTAACCGCTTCAGATATGGTAGGATTCCGTCGTTAAATTCTGCGATAACGTCCTGTTTCTTGTTCAAAAAAGTGAATGCTATTGTGAGCTAGAGGATATGTGAGATGCAGGGCTTGGACGTTAGCTATGAGAAGATTGAGAAGGGAGAAGAGTGGATATTTATCACACCATGTGAATATGTCTTAAGGTGTATGATTCTAGAGAAATGGACCAGGTCTTCGACGGTCTTCGTGCAACAGTTGCTGGTGTTCACAGGGAGATGAAAGAAGAGTTGGACAAGAGCAAGAAGGAAATTGAGAAAGTCGACAGCACACTGAAGAGCCTGCTTACTATCAAGTGAGTGGATAATATCTCGAAATAAGCTACAATAATGGTCATTTATACCAATTTCATGTCAAATTGGTCTTTTAAGCAAGTTTAACGCTTTCAAAATCAAACTGAACGTGTTGTAAATTAAAAGGATGGTGTCTTACATTACACTAGAAACTTCTAGACGGTTAGGATACTTTTTGCCCAAAGAAGGTGATGCATAATTTTCTTTGAAATTTTAAAATTAACCTATTACAATAAATGGACGCGCTGTTTAAGATTTTACAAATTTTTAGTTTTTCAAAAAATTATGGGTTAAAGCTTATTTTAGAGAACAAAAAGACGGCAATTTTTTTATCTATTCTATTCGGAGGTGGGCACATGGCGTTTTTACTCACCATTCTTTACCTTGGATTGACCGAGAGCTTCAACTGGTGTCCCAAGATATTGACGGTCCTTGGCCAAAGCAAGTGGGAAGGCGCTGTGGCGTGATAACGCAGGCACGAATGCCATTTTAGAGTTGGCCCTTCCTGAATAGGGTGGATCCTAATTCTTAGCTCATTAGAAGAACAGATCGAACCATAAAACGCCTAGCTAGTTGCGATTTTGATTGGATTGATAGTAAAAAAATCTTTGGGTGAGGTTTTACGATTATCAAGAGTGAAACAAGGCAATTATTGAAAGCACTCTGGTGTTTCAGGTAAGCAGCATTCACTATCAAGCAGGAAATTCGCAGTGAGACATGTGGTTTTTGGTGCTTTAGAATAGGATAAAAACAATTATTTTTTCTCGAAATGTAAAATTTTATAAGATTTCCAACAGTGTGATCACTTACTAAGGCAAGCGAATTACAAAATTTCAAAGAAATTCATGAAAAAACTCCTTGGCCAAAAATTTATTCTAATCTATGGAGTCTCTAGTTTATTCCGAGGACGCTCGTTTTTATTTGGAGGATGTTCACTTTTGATTTCAAAGACGTCAAGCTTGCTCATGTCCAATTTGTCCAAATGTGCAATCCATAAAGATATCCAACTCTGTTTAGGGGGAAGACGGCGTTCCTGCTTCGAAGTTTAGAGCAGTTTGCGACCACTTTCCTGCGTGGCGATTCACCATCGCCATAGGCTGCTCCTAGTTTTAGATAGTGACGATGCATTTAGGGCGAGGAGAACGGTGTATGTTGACTATAAAGACATAATTACTGCACAGAGAAATGGAGATTTTTATCGCTTGATGCCGATATCTGAAAGAAAACGAACTGTCGTGATCGTCCTTAGTAAGCTAGGAAAATAGGCGCCCTTTATCGTTGTTCAATGGGATTAGTCCCCTTTCCGTTAGCACTTCATGACTTATTTGAAATCTCTCTGGCGTAATTCTATTAGCGTGTCGTTGTCGATTTGTAGCGGCACGTTTTTTCATAGAGATTGAAATCTCCTCGATAGACAGAATGATGGAGTTCCTGAGATCGATGTCAGACTGCTTCTACCTAGCTCCTCCGTTTTCAGTGCCTAATTTAGATCTTGTTTGCGCAATGAATGTGTAACGACGTCTCTAGGAAAGTGGTGCTAAGAGCATTATAGTGTTTGTGGCAAACTGTCTGTTGTTCTGCTAGTCACTCAGCTGCTTATTGTTAGCCGTATACGTCTTGGCTTCGATATGGATGTCCGTTTACCTCGCCGATTGCGGTTTGGGCCTCTTATCACGTTGAAAAGCTATTTTTGGTAGTTAGCTCGCCGTTGTGATTCTTCGCTGCTTCGTGTGTGGAGCCATAGAACTGAAATGAAGCTTTTGAAGTCACGTGTCTTGTCTCTTGAAGATCATCTGGAAAGCCCGCAGTATACATTAGTGCAAGTATTCCACTGAAAACCCCTACACTGAGGTGGACATTCAGGCCTAAACTCAGTATGACCCTACTACAGGTTGCCGTGGGCACCAGCGAACTGGCTGTCAGTTGACATATGACAGAGGTCGTGGATGGTGCGAAGGATGAAGGATTTGGGGAGATCGACCTTAACGATGGATTTAGCTATGACATCGATCTGATAGCTGAAGAGGTAAAACATTTAAGTATAGTACACATAGGTTGATAGATTTGACCACCTAGGAAGTGGGCACAAGTTCCTTATTAGGTGAGCGTATTCCAGCGCAGTCGGGATATGCACCCCGAGTCTATGGGCAATGGCTTTCGTGTCTCGCCCAACTGAACGAGGTCTTTCGGGATCGGTGAATTGGTATCAGACTTGGAGAGAATAAAGCACATGTTCATCGGTTGGCCACTGCAAGTCTTAGCAGAAAAAGACGAAGGTTACATCTTAAACAACAGTCTTACAGCCGTTACCTTACAAGCGAAGGGCCTGAAGCCTAAGTCTGAACGGACAAAGATAGAAAAGATATCTTATAGAGAATCTCCGCCTTTAAATTAATACAAACATATGTTTTACTTTTTGCCAGTCGTTAAACTCAAGGTAGGGGTCTTTGAAGTTGCTATGGAATCTCGGCGGCGCTGTACCCTCACATGCGGTGCTGGTCTATTATACGCTCGCGATGCCAGTATCAAGCGAATCGGGGTGCAGTGAGTAGTGGAGTTGACTTATGCGAAGGGCGGGAGATTCGATTCTCGTGTCTTGCAGCAGTTTTGCAGTTCCACTGATGGGTTGAGATTTGAGGCATTTTGACGTCTGCACAGTTTTCAGACGTTTTCTGCACATTTTCCAGCTATGTACTGTGGAAGGTAACCTTGTTGCGACTTTTTTAAATAAATGATCGGTTTTAGCCGAAAGGCAATGAATGAGAAAATTTTATTATTTTTTATTTTTATTTAACAAAGTTACTCTTCACAACATAGCTGGAAAATGTGCAGAAAACGCCTGGAAGTGTCTAGTCGTCAGGACCTCTAAAACCCAAATCGTCAGTTTAAATGCAAAAATGCCTTTGCGGACGAGAACCGAACCTACGACCCTCTCGCGTGAATTAACGCCACTACCCAATGCGCCCCAAACCGCTTGCCGGCACTGCCATCGCGAGCGTATAAGAGACCCCCAGCACTCGTGAGGGCACAGCGCCGCCGACAGCAACTTCAAGGACCCCTACTCCGTGGATTTAACGGCCTGGCAAGAAGGAAATACATTTTTATACAAACTGAAGGTGGAGATTCTTCCTATATGATTTGCCCCGTTCAGGCATACTCTTCTGACCCTTGCCTTTTCAAACGATTGTAAGAATGATAAGGAATATATAAAGGAAAAGGAACTCGTCAAGTAGCTCCCTATATCCCGTAGAACTAGAACGCGTGGCGAATTCTGCAAAGGGATCGGTTAACGCCATCCTTTGTCCTTTTGTAGAGGTTGACATTTTCATTAGAAACCGCAGATCTCATGCAATAGACGTCGATGTTATGCGCACGCCATCAGTCATCTCGGTTGGCTGTGGAGGTCGACAGCATTTGTATGGTATTGATTGATCGGTTCATTTTGTTTGAAGGTCGTCTAGAAGCCTAAGTGATGAATTCCTGTCAAAAGTCGCTAGTATCCATCGATAGTGATTGCTCAATCGACTCCTACTTGCCGTTCAGCAGCGATCTAATTTCTCTCAAATGAACAATTCCAAGATAAATCAATAATGCCGGTCGTTATTGATCGGATCTGCGGTTCCAATGCTCTCCGTCTGACCGTCGTCATACTAACATAAGTGGATGTTTATCAGTCCATTCTTTCTATATTAGAGGAAATATTCTGTCATGAAGAGCATGGGGGGTACATTTCAGTCAATGAGTGACGCAGCGTCAAGAAATTTGCCGATGTCGATCGTTTGCGCTGCCTATTCGATAATGTTAGCTTTCTCAATAATACGTTCCCCGGCGACAAAAGTATAAATCCCGTTTTAGTCCCTTTCTCTGTGAGATACTCCACGCACTCTTCTTCCGCAGGTTGTCGTAAAGGCGTTTTGATTGCATATCCCGCCTGTGTGACCTGCGAGAGCCAGTAAATGGACATTTTTGCGTTTTACTGCCGCTAAGCAGTCAAATCCTGCACCAATTCACCGACCTCAGTGGGTTGGAAAGCTCAGTTAACCTTGGCAAGAAGGGAAGTTGTATTCGATTAAATAAGCACTTGGAAAGTGGTCGCTTTCGTCTGCACCTTCTACGTTCACGTAGTTGAAACGCAGCGCTCAGAAGTGCTGATAATTTCAACTTTCTAGTCCGGAATTACTTGGGCAATTCTATTAAAATGCACTTGTAGCAAGAATGGATGCTGTTTGATAGGCAGACTAGAATTACTGTTGAGGTTGTCTTAGGCAGGCGATATTGTCTACTCCTTTCGTTGGTCAACGTTTCGGCAGAATCGCTATCTTCTAAGGCCCAAATGGGATAGAACGCTCACAAAGCTCGGTGACTAAACGCCTTAATGAAATCTTACAACCAAACCAACAAAGTACAATTCAGAAAATGCGACAGATCGACTGCAAAAGCCGTAAAAAATCGGCCTTTAGCGGATACACAGACGTGGATAGTGGAGGAGACCACTAGGTAGGCTAACTAGTTAGTTAGTCGGTGCTTACGTTGTGTTCAAAGCACTACCGATTACCTGCCTAGTGCTATTCTCCATCACCGGCGTCTGTTGATCCCTCCTAAGGCTGGTTTTTAACGTTTTGTGCGGTCGATCTCTCGCTTTTTCTGAGTAGCAGCTCGTTTCTTGGCTGTAAGACTTCATTAAGATGTTTGTTGATTCAATTTTGTGAATATCCTATCACACTTAGAAGTATCGTCTTGCTGAAATGTGACCAATCAAAGGGCTTCACAATCTCCCACCGCAAATGCAACTTCAACTCGCATGTGGAGTCTAGAGTCGGTTGTTGATAGCGGCCACAAAGATACAGCATAATACTAACGTCGAGCACAGGTGGAATGTAGATCTATTCAAGAACAGTAAGAAACCTTCGATGAGCTGAAAAACGTCTAGAGCCCTATTTGACGTAATAGCGATGTTTTCTCCTGAGATCCGTTCTGTAGGTTACATTAGCATTCGTTGCCGCTCACTCTATAAAAAGTCTGGAGAATCATTGCTGGTAGAGCCTTGGCTTTTGACGTCCGTTCAATTCCATTTAAATTTTAATTCAATTCAACACTGCACTCCTCCTTCGTTTCAGCTCGAATACTTCAAGGCTAAGCAGCAAGAAAAGGACGATGGCAATATCAGCGGTTGGTGTTCTGCATCTCTTCTTCTTGACCCAATTGAAATCGTAGTGATCTGGGGAAAGAATGAAAACAAGCTCGTTGAGGCAGCAGGGATCTTTCCTAAGGTTCAAACCTGAGCGTGTTGACGTTGCACCGATTACAGACACTGACTCTGCGATTCATACGACGCCTCGAGTGTGGTATCCACTGCCGGTTCCGGTGACGGAAAGCAATGGCCTTCAAGAGAGCACCAAGACCTTTGTGGTGTCTGAAAGAGCGTTGAAGCTGAAGAACCTTCACAAGGTCGAACTGTTGCGATATCGGTCCTGGTATGTGCTTACATTGGAGGGTTAAGGACCCTTTGTCTGCCTCTTGCCTGCTGACTATGATTCAGCTTGTTTCAGTGGTGAGCAGTATATTCTATCCGCTGATCGCCTTGTCTTCCATCTGCTGGCCTTCATTGATCTGCGTGAAGGAGGACAAGGAGCCTACGACGACCCGCCGTTGTTCAGTGTCTGCAACGATGCCATAGTGATAGATCGGAACTACAAGTTTCCTAGAGAAAACCCTCGGTCACTCTATGGCGAGAATTATGTGAGTTTCTTCTGTTGTTGCCTTTTTTGTGATTACGAACATATAGGGCGCGTATAGTGCAGTCGGAGGAGGTGGTGGTTGTCGCGTGCACGCGATACCAGGTCCCTTGTTCGGATTTCCTGCCCAGGTCAACCAAGCCTTCCATACCTGAGGAGTCGATGAATAGGGACCAGACTTGTCTGGGAACGATAAAGGCCTGACCTATTCATCGGCTGGCCACCGCAAGTCGTTGTGTGGTCAAATACGCATTCAAATAGTCTCCACGACATTCCGTAGAAGTAGAATGCGTGGCGCGTCACAGAAAATATTGAGTAACGCCGTCCTCTATCCTTTTTTGATGAACTATAGGGACGGTTTATAGTCTGCGGCGAGAGACTTAAAAGGCACACGAATCGAGCGATTTCTTTGCCACGGCAACCTGTCGCTCCCGTCGCGTACTATGAACAGACCCATATTCTCGCGCGGTTGTTCATCTGCTGTAGCCCTGAATTCGGCGAGGTCGAACTCCCTCTTCCATCCTTTTCGGGTCTTCTTGTTGTCATTTCTCTAATCTTCCTGTTAACTCTCCGGTCGCCTTCTCATACGTGTCCCTACCATCCCGAGCACTTCTCGCTTAGGTTGGGTTCTGTTGGAGCTGTTTTCGCCACTGCCTTAGTATCCTGGAGCGCGTGGTGTCAAGGTTGGAGAAGCTGCCGGCTCTCGCGTGCAATCCGAATCAAAGTTCTTGGTTCGGTTCCCGCTCGGGATATTCCAGAATTCCAGCTTTCAAAGTCGGCTAATTGGTATCAGATCTGTCCGGGACGAATGAAACGATGTCTTGTATATTGACTGGCCACGGCAAGATATTGTATAGGTTGAATGTGCATTCAATTCGCCTCCATGATATCCTTTGGAAATAGGACGCATGGCATACATCACAGAGGGAATCAATAACGCTGACCTTTACCCTTCATCTTTGGCGTCTAATCCTGACTGTTCCTTCCTCATGCTACACAATTTCATCGGATCTCAGGTGTCTGTCGTCAGCTTTATCCTAAGCCCTGCCCTCAGCATCACTGAGGACGGAAGGCCTCACCACGCTGTACATATAGCCCAACCTGAGGGTTTCTTAACTTCTCCGGTCACGAAGTACTCCGCGGCACTGCCTTCATTTGAGCCAAAACGCGCTGACTCTACCCTTGATGCCCTGACTCACACTGCTTTTCTCAGATACACCATTTTCGCCATAAGCGGAACCCTTTTTAATCAAATTGGACACGTTATATGAAGGTTAAAAACTTGATCCCGAGTACTTTTTCTAGATCTCGCTCGTTAGGGTGTCCCAGAAAGTTAAGTTGTCATAGCACTTTAAATTTATGCCCGATAGACTTACTCGAGTAGGTGTTCCTATGATTTTCATTCGATTTTGACATTTTTAAATTGAAATACTCTGTATAACGCAAGGATGAGATGAACTGTAATACAACAAACTAACTAACAAACATAGCTCGTAAATACCTACACACAGAGAATTTGTTTTCCTGCAGTGCGTTTGAAAGAATATTTGGATTCCGGGAGGGAGGTAGTCTTACTAAGTTGTAATAGGTAGACTATTTGAATTTGATTATTCGGGTCGCGTTATTCGAATCCATTGAAGTTCGAATGTTCAAGAAGTCGCGTCTTTCTAATGCGCTCGAATTCGGATATTCGTGAATCCCATTTTTTCGAATGTATTCAAATTCGAATATTCACAAAATCTCGTCTTTGAATTGTTTTTGAATGCTGGGAAATTTGAATAACTCGAAATTTGGAGCATAACTATCACCTGTATCACTTGCCGTGCCGTTGATCATCGAGATGCTAGAGCAGGCACCAGCGGTGTCTCCATTAGTTCCTGCCTCGTGCCAGAGTGCTCCAATGGATCCTCCTCGCTTGAGGAACATGAAGAGCGTCATATCGGTCTATCAGGGCTTTCACGAAGAAGTCCGACCAACGCTTTCGTGGGCGTCCTGGTGTTCTCTTGACATCCCTCGAAATTCGGTCGGTGACGGCTCTCGCCTATCGCATGTCTGCGAAGCGCATTACGTGGGTGGCCCACCTAATTTTCGACCACTTGGCCTATTCTACAGCGTCTCTGATGTTCGAACGTCGACGGAGCTCGGAACTCCGGAGGCCCTAGGTGTTGTAATGATTTTCATTCGAATTTGAATATTCGAAATCGGCTTTTCGAATTGCGTTATTCGAAGACATTAAAGTTAGAATATTCTCTCCTGTTGGGCTGTCCCGAAAGTTAAATTGTCATAGCATTCCATAGTTATGCCCAAATAACGTTTTCGAATAGGTGTTCTAACGATCTTCGTTCGAATTTGAATATTCGAATTCGATTGTGCGGATTGCGTTATTCTTTTTTTTTAATTTTCGAATGTACTCTAATTCGAATATTCAGATGATCTCTCTCGTTCTTCTATTGTCTCCGAATGCTAGAAAATTTGAATCATACGAAATTGGGAGCACAACCGTATATCAGATACTATTTTGAGGTATCCTCCCATTATCATGGCCTTTTTTGCAGTTGCTCAACATCGCAGCACCGTACTACTCAACTCATATGGCGCTACGTGAACTGGTAGACTTCGCTGATAGACTGGAGTGGAGCCGAGATCTTCCTGCATTTTGGGAGGTAATTTTGGACATTTTTCTGCCCTATTTTTTTGAGCGTAGTGCTCACTCGTGTGAGCAGCGGATAGCATCCGCGGCAGGGTTGTAGAACGTTTTTTAGCTGCACTACGGTAGAATGCTTTCTAATTTCGATATATTGCAGGTATTTCTCGTCTTTATCCGCGAGTTTTTTGCAGATTATCGAGTTTCACTCTCAGAACTGCGTAAACAGAAACGCCTAAGTGAGTTGCTCTTCGTTGTGGTTGCGTTTTGGTACTGCGGTCGTGGAAGTTCGCACATGTTTCTATGTTGGTCTATGCTCACCAGGGAAGGGTCTGAGGCGTAGGTCTGAATGGGGGAAATGGATAGTACTGCGAGAATCTCAACCCTTAATGTAGTAGAAAAACATGTTTCGTTTTTGCTGAGTCGTTGAACCCAAAGAGCTACGGGCCCTCGAAATTGGTGGTACAGTATTGCGCCGTCACCCGTACCCACAATGACCTATCGTAATCGGCCGAAATTTGAAAAACAGATGTCAGATTCGTGATCAGCACCCCAAATCACCCGTATAACCCCCTTAGGCAAGGTTTGAGCGATTTTTTTTCGACCTCTCCTCGACCTCTGGAGTCGCGAAAGTAGTGTCGTGAAAGTCGTGCCAGTCTAAATCAGCTTACTTCCTACACATTTCTTACCCATTTATTTCACTCTAAATTGTCAAATAAAAGTTTCTGTGAGCTGTGCTTCGCTCTTTTTTCTCGGCTTCTGATTTATGCAATGTTTTGTGTTTTTCAGCGATCGTTAAACAGTGACCTTACAACAGGTACGGGTTACAGCAGGTGCGGGTGACTAGGCTATCGAGGTCTTAATCACCGACTTCACCCAAACGTTGCCCAGGGAGGTTATTTGGCGTGCTGATCGCGAATCTGACATCCGTTTTTCAATTTTCGACCGATTACGGTAGGTTACGGTAGGAACGGGTGACTAGGGCCGTCGAAGTCGTAATCACCGATTTCGCCCAAAGTTTTCCGAGGGGGGTTATTTGGGATGGGGATCACGAATCTGACATCCGTTTTCCGTATTACCCTCGAGTATGTTAAATTACAGTAGGTAACCCCCCCCCCCTTCGAGGGCCCGTAGCTCTTTTGATTCAAGGACTCAGCAAAAACGAAACATGTTTTTTCACTATATGAAGGGTGGAGATTCTCGCAGTGCTATTCATTTCCCCCGTTTAGACCTACGCCTGAGACCCTTCTCTGGTCAGTTTATACTTGAGTCGTGCGCGACGTGGTAAAGTGGTAACGTCAGTATCGATTAGGTAGCGTGGAGAATCGATATATGGTTTTTGCATCATCACGCATCGCGGCGGTTGAGATATACCATTTTCACGTCAAATTGGACACTCTTCTCAACAATTCCTGCGGCTTTGAATCAAATTGAAGGTATTAGAAATCAAAATGAGGTTCTTCCACACCGTACTGGAAACTCTAAAAGGGTTAAAATAATTTTTTAAATTTTTTTAGGGAGGTTTTGGTATGGTTTTAATTCATCTGCCCAATAAGTGACCACATTGTTTGATGTATATTTTTTTAATGCTAAAATAAGAGATTGCTTCATGCCCTGGTCCAATAAAACAACACGGAACATACATATCTTCGCTTTGATGATTCTTGTAAGAATCATTTACACTACTAATTACATAAAAATTGCAACGAGCTAATCGAGTGTATGGCGTGGTTTTTTCTTTTAATGCACTAAATGATTTCTGTCTTGTTGTGCTCTAAAAGAACTTTTACATTATCATTATTCTTGCAAAATAAAGCTGTCCTAAAAATTTTCAAAGAAAGTTATGCCAAATTTTCCTAGCCCAAGAATTTGTTCTAACCACCTTGGGAAGCCTGTAGTTAGACCCGTGAGAAGCTCGTTTCTATTTGGAAGACGTTCACTTTGATTTCAAGTTTGTTTAGAAGAGTATAGAATTTGTTGTGAATAGTGTCCAGTCTGGCGTGAAAATGGTATATCAGCGCCCTGAGGACCTATTCACAGTCTTAGACGGCAAGCATTGTCCACCAGCGCAAAAGGTACATATCGATTTTTGTTGAGTGAGCCTGCGCTGCCGTTGTAGACTATGATTAGGTCCTAAGTCTGAGAGGAGTGTAGGCTTCTTGGATGGCGCTTGACATCTGCTCTCTCAATTTTGGGGCCCCGTGAGCTATTCGCAGTGTTTTCAGGTGTGGCTGGGCTTCTAGAAAGTACGGCGGAGTTTCGTGACGCTGTTCATCTGCTGCACTCGTTGACGTGTTGCTGGTTCGAGGTGCACCAGTTCGAGTGGATTTACGTGGAGCAGGCGTGGAACAACTTCTTTGCGATGATGGATGAACGCTCTGCCTTAACCAAAGCCGAGGTAATCTGGCAGTGATCCTGACTGCCCCAGATATCGTGCACAAAGTACCTCCCTTCTAGGCCGCCATTGTGACCTGCCTGCAGAAAGCATACGGGGGTGCTCTTTTACGAGTAATGGACCATATCTACTCCTTCGGACAGGTGCCAAAGAACTGGGAGAGACATTTCATTCTCTATAAGTGGGTTTTGTCGCATAAGTAGACTTGGACCAGGTGAATTAAACTGTCCAACTGATCTAGTTATTTGCAGCGATGTGTCGGATCCAGAGCTGCTCATTACGCGATCGGAAACAGACTTCATTCCTATGCTGTGGAGCGATGATCTTCTACTAACGGTACGTCTAGCATACGGCACGAAGCTTAAGATGTAAGTCGACCCATTAGAGTGCAGTTCCCATGCTTCTCTTGGGCTGGGCGACGGCTGTATGCATGGCTTAAGGTAACAACGTGCGTCGGCGTTATCGCAGTAGGGTCTAGGATCTTCCTTGTGAAGGAATATGAACATGTCATTTTTACCTAGAAGCGGGCACTTTTCAAATCAAATTGTACATTTTCACGTCATCTCCAGACACTCTTTTCTAGCTGGCCTAAGACTTTTGAAATCAAAGCGAACTCTTTCAAATCGAAACGAGCTTCTCTACATTAAACTAGAGACTCTCCAAAAAGGTCTCGTTCAAGGAAACTTGTAGCATAGCTCTCTTTGAAGTTTTAATTGATTTCCCAATAACTGAACTCATAAATGTTTGAAATTCTATAAAAATTTTATTTTTCGAGGAGTTACTATAAAGCCTGTTTTGAAAAGCAGGAAGGCGTTGATTTTTTAGTGTCAAAGCAGAGATTGCGCCATGCCCTCGTCCTAAACGTCGCGATTTTTACTCGATGGATAGCGAAGTTTCTGTTTGCATGGAGTTGTACACTTGTAAACGGTGCAAGATAAACATTTGTGAAAAACACACATATCCTCACTTTGATGCTTCAAGCAGCATTTACACTATTAAGCGGATAAAAGTTGCGCCGAACTTTTTGAGTGCATAGCGCGATGCAGCCCTTTAGTGCCTACATGACTGCTGCCTTGTTGCTGGCTCCTAACCTTCTATACATCACTGCTACAAGAGGCTTCATAAGATCAGTGTTGCCAGATGATAATTACAGAGTCTTCGAGAAGATTAGAATATTTTTTACTCAATGAAAATTTAGAATGACTTTATTCCAATTTTCTTAAAACTCACGCTTATTCAGTGACGAACTGTTTGCTTTTTATTTTGAAATATTTATGTTTCAAGAAAAACTGTAGTTTAAAACTTATCCTACAGTACAGTAAGGCTGCAATTTTTAGCGAGGAAGAGATCGCGCCATGCACTCGCATAGCTCGTTGCGACTTTATCTTGACTGATAGTGTAGATATAGCCTACATGAAACAGCGAAGTGACGATATGTGTGCTTTCTACATATTTGTTGTCTGCAATTGTTTTTGATATACCATGGACAATGTGTAATTCTACGAGGACAGAATTTTTCCTATCAATGAAATGAAAATTACGGCATCCTGGACGAGAGCATGGCCATTCTCATCTCTTAACACTAAACATTGCCGCTTTCATCCAGTTCAGAGCAAGCTTTAAATTATTACTTTTTCTTGATGTTTTTATAAAATGCCAAACAGTACTACAACATACCTGAATATGGAACAACTGTGTTCAGTCCACCTACCAAGCGCAGCCAAGCCAGACTAGAAGCGGTGCAGAATAATTTCACCCGAAAGCTTTGGATACAGCTCTACGGTTATGACCACACGTCCATTCCACCTTCAAATGTTCGGAACAAAATTTTCTATCTTTTTAGTTTGCTACTTCGCAGCAAGAGAAATGATTTGCTCATGATTTACAAAATGATCACTGAAAGAGTAAGCTTACGTCCCAACAAATTTTACACAACACCTTCTTCGAACATGCGTGGTTGTAGGACAAAAATTCATTTTCTTAAGGCAAGGTCTCGACTGCGAGCTTCCTTTTTTACCCAAAGAGCTGGTTCGGAGTTTCTAAAATTTTCTAAAAAACGTGGTCTACCGAGTTCCATTTCACAACTGAAAAAGCTCATTGATAGGTACATAAAAGGATGATTAATTAGGGTGGTGTATTTCTAACCATCTATCATGCATACATGTTTTGTTCTTCACGTTGTGTTTATCTTTTATTGTCTTTTCGGATAACTGGTTCTGTCTGCGTGGATATCCACGTACTATAAATAAATAAATGAATAAATAAATAAACAGATCTTTCACTTAATGAAGCAGGTGAATTACTTTTAAAAACTCGAAAAAGTTATACCAAATTTTCCTTACCATGATACTATCTCAACGGTAGGTCGGAACGGCCCAAGTGTTGTATATGGGCAGAATCGTCTCTCTTTGGGAAACAACAAAATGCAAATATCTCGATCCCCGTACATCTTTGCGCAGAGGTAGGGACGACAGAGGTTGGACCGTTGGTGGCGTTAGCCTTCTGCCTGCGTCCGGAGGGCGGACACAAGTAGGCTGGAAACAGCGATGAGGGGCCAGCAGTGGTGGCCCAGTAGATAGAGGAGCGGCGTAGTGAGGTGGAGATGTTTGTGGTTCGATTCCCTTGTGGCGCGACTTCTTTGCACTTCCGAAAATAGATTCGTTACAATCAACCAAAGAACTCTATTTAGAAGCGCAACCAAAAAAGGACTCCAGAAAGGAAACCTGGCTCATAGGCACTATCGTACTTTCAGGACCTTAGAGATGGAAATGTTTCTTTGCCTAAACATACTCTAGAGGGGACTAGAGGACATAAATGGTCAGTGCCTTGAATAGCCTGCTTTGGTTGATTGTGGCGAATCTATTTTAGGAAAATGTTGCGCCACAAGGGACTCGAACCTCAAACCTCTCTGTCTCGCAACACCGTTGCTCTAATTACTGCGCCACTACTGCTCTCCTTTCATCGCTGTTTCCAGCCTACTTGCGCCCGCCCTGTACACGCCGGCAGGGGGACAGCTCCGCCCATGGTGCAACTTATGGTGTCCGTAACTCTGTGCAGAGTTGTATTGGGATATAGATACCTGCAGTTTGTTGTTTCCCAGAGAGAGGCGATTCTGCCCGTACACAACACTTGGGCCGTTCAGACCTACCGTTGAGATAGTACCCTGGTTAGACAAGAAACTTCTAGCGCCTTGGAGGGTCTAATCTGGAAGATGCTCATTTTGGTTTGGAAGATGTTAGTTGGATTTCAAAAGCGTCAAGCCTGCTCATAAAGTGTCCAGTATAATCTGAGAGAAATCCAGTTGGACGAGAAAACTGTATATAAGCTAATGTAAAGTTAAATAACGAGAATTTCTAAAGGGAAGTAGAGTGATCCGTAATGCCTTAGCCATGTGCAGCTTAGAATGATACGGATAGGGGCCAGCGTTGTTCAATCTCTCGGCGGAAAGCGCCACGCATTCCACTCCTACAGGATGTTGTGGAGGCAATTTGAATGCGTATTTGGTCTATACAATAACTTACCGTGGCCAGCCGATGGACTGTAAACGCGGTCAATCTAGGCTGCAAAGCGAGTCCCACTAATGATTGGTAAGTGTTTTGCCTTCCCAGACAAGTCAGATACCAATTCACCGACCCCTGAAGGTTAGAAGGGTCGGATGGCCTGGGCGGGAAATCCGAACCAGGAACCTGGAATTGGGGGCATGCGACAGCCAGCGCCTCTGCTGATTGTTCTACCACGCGTCCAGTTACTATCAGACACTGACTTGCCATAACCCGAACTATTGTTATGGAACTAAACAGTTGAATACGATGCTATTAAGGTACTGCGAGGTGCTCAAGCTCGAGTTCGTCTTCGAGCCGAAATCGATGTCGTGCCGGTGTTTTCTAAGGCATTTTATGAGCAGCTGGACATAACTGCAATTCCGGATGAAACGTGAGTTCCGGAATTTCGAAAAAACGAAGTCTGATCTATACCTGTCAAACGATTTCTCGTTGACACCTGTTGGGATCATAGCCTAAAAGGCGGGCTCATTAGCGCAGTAATTGGCATAGATGGCCAGAGGCGATGCTTCCGTCGACTCTTGTAAAAGGGCACCCGGAGCAGTTTAGAGTTAGTCGCTGCAGTCGTCTCAGAGAGTCGTTTCAATTAGTAGACAGGAGCTCCTTCCAGCCTCAACACGGAAACTCCGACCACCCGCCTGCCTCTGCAAAAGTACTGAGATGAACCTCAACAATATAGTTCTGCTCTGAGTAATTTTATCAAAGAGTGAATGAAGAATTTATTCGGTGTCGAAAAATTTTGAGCGAATGAACAAACGAATTTGTTCGCTCGTAACTTTCTTCGAACGAACGAAATTCGAGTAGGCCCCTTTTTTCGTTTATTCGATATTCGAGTAGTCAAACAATTTGTTCGAACCGAACTATGTAACATAATAGTATACGAATAATATGGCCAGGCGTCTTCCGATGTTCGAATTCGAACGAATATTCGACTTTTTAAAACCATCGGCGTTCGTAATCGAATGAGTATTTGAAGGTCTAGAAATATCGAATATGCGACTTTTCCTATTCGAGAAGAAGAAGAAGAATATTCGACTGTTCGAATAGATATTCGAATACATTCGTTCGAGCACAGCTATACTCAACCTTCGTGAGCTACAGATCAGACTTGTCTCGTAGGAGTAGGGCACGGGGCGAGGTAAGGCAATAGTTTGAACCTTGTTTGAAACAGCAGAAAGGCAACTATTTTCGGCGCTGAAAAAGAGATTGCGCCATGCCCTCGTCCAAGACGACGCGATTTTTATTCGATTGATAGCAGAATTTCTGTTTGCATGGAGTTTGGCACCTCTTAACGACCCACCAAAACAACTGTAAAGGACACACATATCCTCACTTTGATGGTTCATGTCTGTGGCATTTGCACTATCAATTATTTTATTTTATTTTATAGATGCACAATAAGTGCGCTAAAACGGAACATGAGCAATCAGATTTCGCACAACTCAACAAAAGCAACACACAAACTCAACACTGGTGTAACAAATAAAGACATGAAAGCAATAAATAAAGGATAAAGGATAAAGGACGGCGTTACTCAATCCCTTTTGGGATGCGCCAGCGCATTCTACTTCTACGGGATGTCGTGGAGGCGACATGAATGCGTATTTGGCCATACAATGACTTGCGGTGGCCAGCCGATGAACAAGTCAGCGCTTTATCCTTCCCAGACAAGTCTGGTACCAATTCATCGACCCCGGAGGGATGGAAGGCTTGGTTGGCCTGGGCGGGAAATTCGAACCAGGAACCTGGTATCGGGTGCACGCGACAGTCGCGCCTCCTCCGACTGCGCTACACGCGCCCTTGAAAGCAATATGCACTGCAATTGATGAAATATAGTGCTTCGCAGCTATTCAGAAGCCTAAATACGAGGGGGCTGGAGTACCGAAACAAACATCTAAAGAGATTGAAAATAAAGTGTAATTTGAATGAATAGGAAATAGAGCTAAGATAATTCAACTACGATAATGTTCCAAAGGTCGGCTTGATGCTCAGTATAGCTATGGTGTGATTCCGATAGAGTGTAGAATCACTTTCGAGCAGCTTAGTCGAACAGAAGCACCTAGGAGTCCGGCCTTAGTCCGGTCATACCTAGGCCTTCATTACGCATCCATTCGATGCTGCTTCCATAGGAACTGAGGTAGTCAAGCCGAACTTGCAGACGTAAATTGCCTCAATGTAAGCATGACTCTACGCACTATATATGTGTATATATTATATAACGAAAATATAAACACGAGAAAAAATCCATAATTGGCTCCTCTGTATTTAAGCTCTGAATAGCCTCTAACTTCAGTCGTGAAATCGAAGCAGGCATATTGTTTCACCAAGCGTGAACAAACACAACACACACTGTGTATCAACACGTCATCCCGTATCTCTAGTATCACTTTCACTGTGCAAGTGTATCGATGATCCGGGACCCTTGCTCTATTCAACGGGTACCACTGCAGCGAGCGAGTTGTCGAATGATCAAACCTAAATGAGATATGCATCCGCATCATCCACAGCGGGGGCGGTCGAGTGATCTAACCTAAGTGATGTACGCATCATTATCTACAGCACGGGCGAGATTTGCTATTCAACGTGGGATGTTGCTGCAGCAGGGGAAACGCAGCCCTTTACCGCTTAACACAACAGCACCTACGCGCGTTTCTGAGCGTCCAGATTCAGAAGCCGACTTCGTGCCACTAGCATGAGAAGACTACTAAAGGGGTAAGGGTAGAAGGGGGACTTCAAGGGTGGAGAACCGAAAGCGATCAGGAGGGAGCGACCTGGAGGAGGCATCGGGATGGAGGTCCCGTAGTGTAGCGGTTAACACTCTGGACTTTGAATCCAGCAACGCGAGTTCGAATCTCGCCGGGACCTCCATGTAATAAACTAGCGGCTCAGTTTATTAGCGTGAAGGCACGTGCCCAGAAGCACAGTCCTGTAGTGGAAATAAAGTACATAAGGCTGCGGTATTTAATTAATTAATTAGGCTTTTAATTAATTAAAAGTTGTGGCGAACTTTCAAGTGCATGGCGCAATCTGGCCTTTTAATGCGCTGCGTGATTGCTTCTTCACTGTCCTTCAAGACGATTTTGGCTCAATAGCTTCACAACATCCTACGCCACTTTGGGACAAACTTTAATTAATTTTTTCTTAAAGCAAAATTTTATAAAATTATTGACTTATTAGAGCAGGCAAACTAAAAAAAATTCAGAGAAAGTTAAATAAAATTTTCTCTGAACAAAAAATTATTCTAACCATTATCTGTTTTTATTTATTTATTTATTTATTTATTCTAGAATTCAGTCTTTAGTTTAACCTGCTGAAGGTGATTGCGATTTGGAAGAGTTCGCTTTGATTTCAAAAGTGTTAAAGCCAAACTTTGAAGAGTGTCCAATTTAATTTGAAAAGTATCCAATTCGACGTGAAAATGGTACAGATTCAAATGTGTTGCTATTTCAGGTTTATTCCGTTCCATGAGTTCCGTCACGCGTTCGAAAAAGCGGCAGCAAAGCTGACTCGTGAACTGAGCAACGAGCTACTAGTGACAGTCCGCGCAGCCGGCTTGAGTGACTACTGGGCGGACATGAAGGTTGGTCTTCTTAAATTCTGCAGAAAACAACCGGGAAATCTCTTCTGTTGCTATTGTAGGAAGTGACTTGCGGAAGTGTTGCGCACTGTTTTGCCTCCTTTGTCTATGGCTGCACCTCGAACCCCTCTGCGATTGGAGCGGTGCGTTTCTTGAGGTGATCTGTGGGCTTACTTACAGCCTTACTTATCGTGGTCTATTGCAGCTGGATGTCAAGGAACTGTACCGAACGGCTCTGCTACGCGGAGGGGTGTCACCGACGAGAGCGATCAAGTGGCGACTGACGCAGAGCGCAATGGCGGAGACGGATCATTGCATCCAGTGCGATGTGAGTAATTTCGTGTCGAGGAAGAGTCCTCTGACATTGGGCACGTGTAGCGTGTAGTCAGTGAAGGCGTCAGCTCTCGCTTGGACCACGACCATGTTCGACGCCCGGGTTACCAAGCCTTTTATCCCTGTGCGGTCATTTCTTGCCCCGGAATGATAAAACACTGTTTTATCCATTGGCTAGTCATTATCATTATGTGGGCGAAGTAAGTAAGTTTGAATTGCATGTACGCTGTGCGCTAGAAATAGAATAGTAATAGTGTTTAATAGTTTATTAGGACCGTTATAAATGGCCGAACAACATTCCTAGTTGTAGTTCTAATTCTTTTGCGTGGAAGTACACTCGAATAAGCCGACATAGTGGGCTGTTGCAAAATTAATCTTCGTTTGGAGATAAAGGATAAAGGATAAAGGACGGCGTTAGTCAATCCCTTCTGGGATGCGCCAGCGCATTCTACTTCTACGGGATGTCGTGAAGGCGACATGAATGCGTATTTGGCCATACAATGACTTGCGGTGGCCAGCCGATGAACAAGTCAGCGCTTTATCCTTCCCAGACACGTCTGGTACCAATTCACCGACCCCGGAGGGATGGAAGGCTTGGTTGGCCTGGGAGGGAAATCCGAACCAGGAACCTGGTATCGGGTGCACGCGGCAGTCGCGCCTCCTCCGACTGCGCTACACGCGCCCCGTTTGGAGATATGTATAAACAAATAGGTGTTTACTCTAAATCGCTACGCCTTAGCAAAAGCCACGCATACCGTTCGGAAGGTTTTTTTCTGCTCTTTCAAAAAGACATGTGGATGTCGCTCTAATTTTTCTAGTCGACCTTTTCGAGGGCTTCGTAAAATAATGAACCGACGCGAGTATCGAGTCACCATGCTTTGCGAATTTAAATTGAAACATTCTGCAGGCAAGCATCCTGTAACCTTAGCAGCGTTTTCGAGACGTATTGTCCTTGCGAACGAGCGGTGAGCCTCTGCTTCGATAAATTTTGCTTCTGGCGATACTGATCTTGAAGAAAAAGCGGGTTGCGGGCGCAGGTCGTCGCTTGACGATGAGGCCCTGAGGAGAGCCTTGAAGCAAATCCGGAGGCGAATACACGTGCGTTAGCAGAGGCCCTTGGCATACACCTCAGTGCGGTATCAAGATAGTTGGCGAGAATCGGCAAGCTGAAGAAGACGTCGAAGTTGGTGTCTCATAAGTTGACCAATGAGCAGCGTCTGGCACGTTTCGACACTTGCTCTAATCTGCTAGTTCGCTTTAAAAATGAGCCATTTGTAAGCCGTATTGTAGCTGTAGATGAAAGATGGGTCCTTCACGATAACAGGAAGCGGAGGCTTTTCCTGGTCGGGTTTAGTTAAGGATGCTCCTTCAACATCCTTAACTAAACCCGACCTTCACCCTAAAAAGTTGTGCTTACTGTGTGGTGGCGCTGTAAAGGTAATTCATTACAGCTTTTTGTATCTTGGTCAGGCAGACACAGCAGAGTCTCTCTGCTGTGTCTGCCTGACCAGGCTATGATTTAGACCAAGTGTATGAGAATTTGCAAAAATTGTGGCCGGCAGCGGTGAATAAAGGAGGGCCACTCCTTTCGCAGGACAACGCAAGTCTCCACACCTCACAAAACACTCGGCGAAAATTGACCCATTTAGGTATCGAAGTTCTCCCTCACCTACCACGTTCTCCCGAGCTTTCCCCCTCCTCCCCCCCCCCCCCCCCCCTCCCCCGGCTATCACTTTTCCATACTCTTGATTCTCATTGGCGTTAGAAACAGTTCACTAATTTGGCCAATGTTGAACGTGCCCTCCTTGATCTCGTTGATTCCTGTGATCTCAGTTCTTGTTGTAAAGGACTCGATTCATTACCTGTTCCTTGGCAATGGATTCAGGTGGCTTCTACTTCGATTAACAAAGTTGTGTTCAAGCTCAGTTATAGCAGTTTGAAATAAGTGGTCCGTTTCGGCGATTAATTTTGCGACAGTCTAATGCAACTTTTTGGATGGTAGAACACCCTCTCAATGCTCCGCCGTGTTGAACTGAATAAACAGCGATATTTCAGCTGGAGCGACCGCTGAACTACGTGTTCAGAAAATCGTTGATACCTGCAATGAATGGCTGCATGGACAATATGTTCAAGATTTTCCGTGTTGCCGAGCTATTGACCAGTGTTAGCTCCGACAGTAAGTTATAACCTGGAGAGTCGCTATCGCTTAGAGTTACGGTGAACTTTTAAGGAAAAACCGCTGAAGATTACAAACAGGTGGATGAAGAGCGGTTAGTGGCAGAGAGACGTGTCCGTCACATGACTTTCCTTGTGTCCAAGTTGCTCAACCTCATCAGCATCATCAAGGATCTGTTCGTAGAGAAGGTATTCCGTTATTAAGCTCAACTGGAGATCCGTCTATATCTGAGAATGTGAACAGTATAGAAGGTCAGCTACTGTGTAGGTCGCCTCGATTTTTGACCGACATGCCGAAACACTGACGGCAGCTGTTGAAGTGGAAGAAGTCGAGGCAACACTGGCTCAGGCAGAGCTGGAGTTTCAAGCACTGGTGAGTGGATTTTTTGTTGTCGTTGAGAAAGATGCACACGCATTCAAAGGGCCTCCGTGATACCGCGTAGAAGTGCAATGCATGGCGCATTCCGCAAAAGACTGATTGACGCCGTCCTTTACCCCTTGACCTAAGGCAAAGAATGTTTAGGTCGCGCGAACGGATATCCGCAAGCCGTTCCACGAAATCATCGACATCTTGAAAGGAATGGCAGAGGAAATTCGTTTAAAGTACGTATATCCTTATCTAAAGCGTATTCATTGTTCATATTATTAAATCGTACGAATTTAGGTCTGTGAGCAACGATCTGACGATAGAGACATTGGTGCGATGGCACAAGACAACGGTTCGGTCGATAGAGTTCTTGGCGCTGGTGGGGAAGACAATGCCGGTGGACTCCGTGTTCCATGCGCTATATCTGCGACTGAAGTACACTCGAGAAAATGTCCGATACCCAGCTTCTGACGTAGCCTAGTGAGGTTGATGGGAGATTTCCTATTCCCTTGTAATGTGTACATAGTGTAATGTATAGGAAATGGAGTCAGATTCTGCATGCAGTTCAAGTTGAGTGAGCTGGCTTCAGTCTCAATAGGTTATGAGGCCACTACCCAACTTGAGCTGCTCCAAATCTTCTTTCGAGTCGAGTTTCCATTGCCTGTTCTCATATGGTGCTAACGAGCACTTGCAGAACGCATCCTCCTAAAGCTTCGGACACTTAGAGCGAATGTTGATGTGTTCGATGTGTTGTCCATACTCTGTTCTCTTCATATTTATGATGCCCTAGCATAGTTCACAGTTCGGTTGCTGCGCAGCGCGATTGCGCGGGAAGCACCAGTATCGATTAGATTTTGCGCAGCATCGCTATGATGCTGTTCATGCCGAACGCAGTGCAAAGCGTGCGAACGTCTTAAAATTTGGTGAAAGCGCCGTTACTTTAGTAAGGATGCTTAGCCGCTCTGCCTTCTCACTTGACTTTGCCAGAGATGCAACTGCCTGCACATTTTCAGCGCATTGTGTTAAACCTCGCCACCGTACAATGCCCCGCTTGACGAAGCTTTGAGGTACTGTACTCGGCGAATCGTGTCGGTGAATAATCGGGTACGGCGCACGTGTGCATACTTCCGCCGTTGGCATGACACTTTTTCGCGTCGCACGCGGAGGCTAGCGTTGGTCCTGGGCGGATTGTCGTCGCGTTCTCTTGCAGAGCTATGAGCGATGCATCAGCTCGTTTTCATACACCGTCACTTTTGCGTCGCTGTGCAAAACTCGTCGCCGCCATTCCATCGCGGAGACGGGAGGTATGCACAAGGCCCCCACACTTCTGCGACGTTGCCACTGTCCTATCCTTAACCATAGGGCAGGAACGCAGAGCTCGCCGCCGGTGGCGAGCGCGCGGCGGAGGCGACGCCATCGGAGCGGCAGCGGCGATAATGATGTGAATCATTATTGCCGTCGCCACTCCAGCGGCGCGGGACTGTCTGCGCTCGAGCCATTCGATGAGTCATGCCGATCAGCGGCGCCCGGCGTTCATCGTTTTCGCCGTCCGCCGCCCGCCGCTCGCAGCAGAAGTGTGCGGGGCCCTTAAGACCTATGATATACTCCTGTAGGAGTGCTCGCGGACGGGCGGTAGTATGTACACGACTCGCGACGCGATGTAATGATAAGCTCCCATATCGATTCCGCGACGCGATGAATCGATATAGAAGCCTATCGCGACATCGCGTAACGCATCGCGCGCACTCTAAGCGACACCTAACGACGTCAGCTTAGCAACCGTCTGCGATTTTAGGGCCTCTACAGAGTCTCGCGGCAGCACACGGAGAACTAGTCCATATAACTCCCGCCGCAGTGGGGACCCGCGCTGCCATTGTAATAGAAGCCTCGACGCGGACAAGATGTCGCGGAGTCGCCGCACGCAAAGGTCCCCGAGGGCTGCCGCAGTTCACGGCGGCTTTCACCCGCAGCGTCAGGAGCTGCGGGTGAGGCCCGCCAGAGGGCGAGATAGATGGGTGTCGATTATGGTTCATCTATTTGGAAGCATTTTTCTTAAGGAATCTGCATGCCAGGAATACAATAGGTCGGTGCATAATTTCTGTCCGTAAAAGAGCTTGACAACCAACAATATAATCATCGTTAGCGTTGACAAATGGAGGCGTATGGAATCTGCACTCAAAACGTAACGCAAAAAAAGCTTAGCATGATATTAGGTAACCTTAATTGCACTGCAAATCTTCGTGGTCAAGTTAGCCGTGTGAGGTTTAGGGAAAATCCTTGCACAGAGATGCAACAGAAAAGCAGACCGTTCTTTCTAGTATGAGCTATAACTGCATCGGACAGACCCCCCGGACTCAACAACGCATAGGAGGGAACGCTGTCATCACAAGGGATACCACATTATCCTCGAGCTGCTTGTTAACCGAGGAACTTTTAGTGGAGGTAGAACGACAAAAGTGAGAGCAAGCGCAAAATGGTACAGAACTGTTGAGTTATAAGGAGTGTTCTAATAGATTTCGGGGCTTACATTCAAAAACTGCTAACTTGACTTAGAAAACGCTTCATAAAGACAAAAAGCGTTTTGCTTACTACATCTCTGACACTCTTAGCCATAGTTTATAGTTGCGCCGCTGCGCGACGTGACACCACAGTCGGAATGGATATCGATCGGGCGGCACGAAAAATCGCTACTTATGGCAATCGTGGTGCCGCGCCGCGTGGCGGCGAAAGTATAAACTAGGCCTTAGAGGTCGCATCTGCCGGCAAAAGTACGGGTCCGCGGCACCCGCAAGATTCTGCTGCAGGCCTTAGACCTGCGACGTGTAGAAAGGCAAAATCCAACTAGGACGCGACTCGTGTTGTAGCGCATATCTTCTCCGGTCATTTCGGACACGTTGTTCATAGAACGCAATTGCACTTTAAGGAGCATGAATGAATTCCAGTCTATGATCATTGCCTCATTCACTTCAATAGAAGTTGTGCTTTGTACTTCAGGCCTTAACGCCTTACTGGAGACTGCCACTTTGTATGTCGGGTTCTTTCGTACGGATGTTGAATATCACATGGTTTTTAGAAGAATAAATATTTCACCATGTTATGTTTATCTTAGTGCCTTACAGCATTGCGTGTTTCGGTTTTATCCGTAGGAGGAGAGTCACAACTAACTGTATCCTGATCGTCTACCAACGGATTGGTCGTAGTTGTTTGAGAAAGCCGTCCAGGAAGCATATAGCTCTCATGCTGTTCCTCGATCGTGAATGATCTTCTGGGCTACTCTTCCACGCGATAGGGACGGCGATGTAGCTGGCAGCAACGTGTGCAAATCAGCAGTCTATGGGACTGATTGAAGACTCAGCCTGCATTGACTCATGACATCTGACATTGCTGATAAGGAAGCCACCACGTGGTTCCGAATCGAACTGAAGGTCTGCATTCACGAACGGGTACTGTCACATGGGTAATAGCTGAGATGAAGACAACGGATACATTCCTCTTTCTTTTACTTCTCCCTCGTCTCACTTTTATCAGTATGTTCTTAAATTGTGTCCACGCTTTTGAATGAGGAGGTGGTGTTAGATAAGTGAGCTGGGTCATCCGATTAGGGGGAAGCTACTCCCACTTTCCTTTTGGCTGGCCACCGAAAGTCACTCCGCGGGGCAGATACGCATTGTCTCGTCAATATCTCGTAGAGATAGAATACGCGGCGCATCCGCAAAGATTCGGTAACGCAGTTCTATTGTGTATCCCATTTTCACGTCGAATTAGACACTTAAAATCAAACTGGACACTTCTAAGCCAGCTTTAAGACCTTTGAAATCACAGCGAACTCTTCCAAATTGAAACGACCTTCCAGCAGGGTTAAACTAGAGAGTTAATAAGATGGTTAGAATAGATTTACATTCAAGGAAAAATTGATACAACGTTTTATGAAATTTTTTAGTTCACCTGCACCAATAAGTGCAACGATTTTATAAAATCTTTATTTCATGAGAAAATGATAAACGCAACTTTGTCTTAAAGCACAGCAAAGACGAAACCATATAGAGCATTGAAGGACGGGGTCGCGCCATGCACTCGAAAAGCTCGTCGCGATTTTCATTAGACTGGTAGTGTAAATGCGGCTTACATGAAGCGTCTAAATGAGGATATGTGTGTTCTTTACAATTGGTTTTGTTGTATCGTTTGCAAGTGTGAAACTCCATGCAACCAGAAGTTTGGCTAGCAATCGAATGAAAATCGCCACGTCTTGAACGAGGGCATGGCGCAATCCCTTTTGGCACTAGAAAATGGCCGCTTCGTGCTCGTTAAAACAACTTTTAAACAATGATTTTTCCTCAACAAAGTGGAAATTTTAGAGAATTTCAAAAATGTTTTCATTTATTGGTTAGGTGATTCAAAACTTCGAAGAAATCATAAAGGATAAAGGACGGCGTTACTCAATCCCTTTTTGGGATGCGCCACGCATTTTACCTCCACACGATATCGTGGAGTGCATTTGAATGGGTATTTGACCATACAATGACTTGCGGTGGCCAGGCGATGAACAAGTCAGCTCTCCATCCTTCTCGGACAAGTCTGGCACCATTTCGCCGACCCCAGAGGGATGGAACGCTTGGTTGGCCTGGGCCGGAAATTCGAACCAGGGACCTGGTATCGGATGCACGCGAGAGGCGTCACCTCCTCCGACTGCGCTACAAGCGCCCAAAGAAATCACACTAAAAAAATTGAACAAAAAGTTATTCTAACCTTTTTGGAGAGTCTCTAGTTCAATGTAGAAGAAGCTCATTTCGATTCGAAAGAGTTCGCTTCGATGTCAAACGGCGCCTGCTAATGTGTGTGCCCATGCTCAGCTCAGCTCTGTCAAGACCTCACTAGGTCCTCCAAACTAACCGACATGTAGACTGTCACGACTCACTTATGTATGCAATTTCGCAGCTGTCAGGCCTTTTTCTCCCCGTTCATCTCCTATTACTTACCTATTCCACTGCTCTTTGAAACAAGCCAACCACTACCTGAATTCATCCGTGGCTCGCCTCTGCATATCATCTTTTATGTTGGCCAAAATAAATAAATAATTGACATGATCTCAGACCGGCTTAGAAGGGTGCTCAATTTGATTTGAAAAGTGCCCAATTCGACGTGAAGTTGGCATATATGTATAGCGCCATTGAAAATCCGTATTTCTTCTGCACTGTTATAAAGTGTTGAACACTGTGATTGAAGCAGTTTTCTTCAAACCTTAATTGACAGGTTCTGAGGTTGTGAACTGTTGAAACAATGTTTTGTTGCGATGAAAGCTCTAGCGGACTCGAACACGCACCTTCAGTTGAGCGGGAATGTTCTATCGTGTCTCTAATCTGTAGAATATTTCCGCCTGGTCAGCAGGAAGTGCGGGTCTCCCGCCTGGCGCTACAGTTTTGACCCTTTTGCTGACGATTTCAAAATCTATGAAAAGATGATTGCTACGGATGATCATCTCATACTTCAGAATGCTATTAATCTCGACAGTGAGTGGTCACGTGAATGGAATCTTCCTCTTTCTGCGGAAAAGACTAAGGTTTTGCATCTCGGAGCTGGGAATCCTCGGTACAGTTACCACATTGCTACGTCAGCGATACAAAGTGTCAACCAGCATAGAGACTTAGGGTTTTTGGTTACAAGAGATCTTAGTTTTGATGGGCACTGTGATCAGATTGCAGCTGAGGCGTTGGGCGTGATGCATAAAGTTTTCAAAGGTCTAACGATAAAAAACAGTACAATGCTTCTTCAGGCCTTCAAAACATATGTGAGGCCATTACTTGAGTATGGAACCGCTGTTTTCAATCCCTATAAACGCAAAAACATTGACAAAATCGAAAAGGTTTAGAACAGCGTCACTATAAAACTTATGATCAGGTCAATGGGTTTCCTTTACGATTGCATTCCATCAGCCAAAGAAAGGAATCTGAATCTTGGCCTACGTACACTTTATTGGAGAAGGAAAAATTCGACTTGCTTCTTTTCCATAAAATCATACACGAGCGGTCAGGTCTACATCTGAATATGTTTTGTACTGATAGGGCATCCACCACAAGAGGAGGCGCATCAAAAATTGTCTTGCCTAGAGCTCGAATCAACTGCAGGTCGCATTTCTTCCTCAACCGAGTCGTTCCTACGTAGTCGTGTACGTACACACGCCTTAGCAGAACTAAACCAATGTCTGCGAATCTCAATGCTTTCAAGAAGGCAATTGATAATCTGTTAGATCCGTGATGGCATCCTTTTGCTATGTTTTTCTACTCATTTCGTTGTACCCCTTCAATTTTATATTATCTCAACGTTCCTTAGTTGTTATATCGTTTTGCAGCTACGTGTTATTGGAGCCGTAACAACGTTTGCACCTTGGTTGATTCCATTTCTACTCATGTAATAAATAAATAAATAAATAACAATAAAACGTTGCAACATCTGTAAAGGACCATGTTTGTCCAATCCCATTTGGGGTAGGCCACGCATTTTTCTTCAGCCGGATATCGTGAGAGTAATTTAAATGCGTGTTTATCCTATGCAATGAATTTCGGTGGTGAACCGATGAACAGCCGAGTGTTTCATCTTTTCCGGAGAAGTATATTACCAATTCACCGATCTCGGATGGATGGAACTCTTGGTTGGCCTGGGCGGGACCCGTACCAAGGGTGCCCACTCGTGGTGTTCCCAACAGCCATTGCTTTCAGTATATACTTCATCATCCGCCCTTCTGGGAAGGATTAAACATTGACTTGTCTTTTGGTTGGATACCGCAAGTCGTTGTATAGGCCAAATGTGCATTCAAATCGCCTCCATGACATCCCATAGAAGATTCGTGGCGCATCCCAAAAGAAATTGGCTAACGTTTCCTTCTACCCTCTATACATCCTTTAAAGCTACAGTCATAAGGAGCATTAGGCCCGTTTTACATAGGGGACAGAACAGCAAAAAAAATTCAGATTACCTATAAATTCAAAGCACTACAGGAAATAAGGAATTGCTAGAAAACGCGAAATTTTTCATTATGCAGCTAATTAAGACAGAATTTTCACTATCACTCGAATAAAAATGGCGTGGTTGTCCAGTGTGTGGTGGATCTTTCCTGGTGACACATCGTACAATGTTCGTTATTTTGCACTTCAAAACAAATCGAACTGCACTTCTGTAGCTAATGTGAAGAGAATTTGTGAACTTTCAAAATGAGTAATCTTCTTGGAAAAAAGCGAGCCATAGATTTTCAAAGGAAGGCAAAGTAAACTTTATGAAACGAAATTTCTTTCCTTCTCCATGTGTGTCCGATTTAATTCAGAAGAATTCAATTTTACTTTTGCCTGACGTCTAGCGGCCTAGCAGCAGCTAAACGTCTGGTAGGAGACTTTGCCCTCAGACCTGGGAGACACGTCTTCCGACCACGGACGCAAGTGGCACAACGTCGGCGACAGGTCATCTGGACCTGGGCGCTTGTGGCGACATCTGAACCCGATCCGGACGCCTGGTCCTGCCCCTCTCCCCGTCCCCCTTTACTGGTACCACTTATTGGTCCCCTTCCTCGTTCCCCTATTGAACCCCTCACCTCTTATTGTTAGTGGTCCCTTCTAAATGGTTCCCGTCCTGGTCCCTCCACGAGGCTCCTGACACTAGGTCGGCGAGACGTCTTCTGAATCCGAACGCTTGTTGCATGAAATCGATGATACGTTAATTTAATTGACAATTTAATTCAGAAGAATTCCATTTTAATTTTATATGGTGCTCAGTTAGAGATGTACCGTCTGACGGTGCACTTTTAAAACCAAACGGAGGAGATATATGTTAATAGTAAAAATTGCGGAAAATTGAATCAATTTGAAGACATTTTTAGAGGAGTTCTGCAGCAGACAGCAAGTAAGACTGGGTTCACCCTAGTAGATCGAAAAGTGGTGCTAGTCTTTTATAAATTAAGCTTAAGCTCCTCCGTAATGTCCAACGTTTACTAGGACAATGAACGGTTGACACTGCTTACAATTCAGTAATCTTGGACCTCTGTGTCATTGCGTTCACGCAGGTCGGTCTTATCAGCAAAAGCCGTCGCTATCACGTGAAAAACCTCCTCTGAACCACAGAATGAATGGAAAAGGGATTAGGCTTCGCTACTCTTTATCATAGTTCTGCATAAAACGCCTATCTATTCATATTGCAAGACTCGAACCATTTTAATGAAAAAGTACATTTGAGGCTTCTGATAACCTTAGTGTGTTACTAATTATGCCGCCTGTCGTTGTCCCGTTTACCATCGAGTTGCTCGGGTGGGCGCCAGCCACGTCTCCACTCGTGCCTGTCGCGTGCCAGAGTGCTCCAATGGATCCTCCTCGCTGGAGGGACACGAGGAGCGTCATATCGTTCGTTCGGGGCTTTCAAGAAGAAGTCCGACCAACGCGTTGGTGGTCGTCCAGGTGTTCTCCTGACATCCCGCGGAATCGAGTCGATGAGGCTCTCGTCCAGCGGATATCTGCGAAGCCCATTACGTGGCCGGCCGGCCTACCTAATTTTCGACGACTTGGCCCCTTGCAACAGCGTCTTCGATCTTCGAACGTCGACGAAGCTCGGAACACCGGAAGCCTTTTCTCACTTGCGTGAATAATGTCACTCCGAGTAAAAGTAAATGAAAGTACCGTTCTCAACTTTCAAACAATGATGACTATAGATGGCATGTTAACAGTCTTGAGCGAAAAGCGTATTAGAGAAAATGGTATTTTCATGCTACAACTGTTGCTCTATAGACGCTAAATTAAATAGAGCCGATCCTATGCTAAGATCTTGCTGAACTTTTTCCCAGAAGGTCAATTTCTGAGTTAAATTGGGAAAATGGAAAATGTTCAAAAACCTGAAAGGTTAGATCGCTTATGTAGTGTCATTTAATAGAGGATTGTCGAGCTTCATAAATTTTAGTTTTAGATATACTTTTTGTGGAAATGTTTCGATTGCTGATTAATCGCCGCTATGATAATTCGTCGCCTTACGTCATGCGGGTTATCAGTAAGCAATAATTTTTGAAAAAAAAGCGAAGGAATAGAATGTGTACCACAGTGTACGATTGAATTGGACAGGCTCAACTGCTTTCTTTCATTTTTGGCACTAGTTAAAAGTTCCGACTCTACCGAAAAGACTTCAGTTTCAGCGAAAAATTTTTTAACTGAAACTTTGTCTAGGGGGTTATTTGGGATACTAAATCTCGAATCTGATATCCGTTTTTTAAATTGCGGCCGATTACAATAGGTTACGGTAGCTACGGGTAACTAAGGCTGCCGAGGTCATAATCATCAATTTTGCCCAAACTTCGCCTAGAGGGGTTACTTGGGGTGCTGATCACGAATCTGACATCCGTTTTTCACGATTCGGTCGGAGACCACCTATGGGTGGTTCAGGTAGGGTCACCGATTTCGCTGAAACTTCGTCTAGGGGGGTTATTTGGGATGCTAGTCACGAATCTGACATCCGTTTTTCGTTGTACGCTGGAGTTTGGACGAAATCGGTGACCGTTACCTTAGTTACCCGTAACTACCGTAAGTCAGATTCGTGACCAGCAACCCAAATAACCCCCCTAGGCGAAGTTTGGGCGAAATCTGTGATCATGACCTTGGCAGACTTAGTCACCGGCACCTACGGTAATCTACCGTAATCGGCCGAAATTTCAAAAACGGATGTCAGATTCGTGATCAGCGCCCCAAATAACCCCCCTAGCCGAAGTTTGGGCGAAATCGGTGACCCTACTTGAATCACCCATGTTAACGGTATGGGTGGTCTCCGACCGAATCGTGAAAGACGGATATCAGATTCGTGATCAGCACCCCAAATAACCCCCCTAGAAAATGTTTCAGCGAAAAAATGTTCTCGACCGAAGTTTTGTTGGTGGAGTCGGAACTTTTAACTAGTGCCCATTTTTTTCTTGATCAACAGGATTGGTCTCGGAACGACCGCCTTGGTACTGTGAGACAACTCGTCCAATTCTTGACGGACAACTCTCGCTCCTTTTGGAACTTTAGTGCTGACTCTGTGGTTTGACACGCGGACCACCATTGACCGCAACTACTCAATGGTCTATTCTATGAACTGCCTGTTGTTATGCAGGTACTCACATCAAATAGGAGAGGGAAGCTCAGAACCACTCTCAACTTCAAAGAACGAGCGCCTTCCTTCTCAGTGGAGCGCGTTTTCTCACGCTGTGTTTGCTAATCGCCGGCGAGTTCGTGACTATCCTTCCACTCGCCGCGTTTTCCTTGGCGTTCTTCGTGGCCGTACCTTCGCTACAAGTGAATCATTGCCTTCTCATGGTCAGCTGTGTTGTTATGTCACATCGTGGTGGGAGACGGTCCATCCGTAGATGGCTTCGCAATGTTGTAACAACTGCTTCCAAAGCGGTGTCTTTCTAACGTTTGGAAATCTGGGCTGATAGATCACTCCGACCCGTAAACCGTTAGTTTAGATGGTTATCTTTGCTCACAGAGTACAATTCTTTGTATAAATGCAATGTATCTGCGAGGTTTCGCAACATCGGCATCATGTGATGCTGCACGTTGCGAAGCAGTTCGCGGCCTTTTCGGTCTTTGTTTGAGCAGTTTTTGTTTGGTATTCCATCGATTTTTCGCTAACTTCTTCTACTTACCAGGAGTCTCAGACGCATGTCAGAACGGCGAAAATAAACACCGTTTTAAGAATCTCCACCCTTCAAATAGAAGAATATGTTCCATTTTTGCAAAGCCCTTGTCTTGAGCCTACGGAGTTAGAGACACTGAAACTTCATTATGGAACCACACAGTCACATAAAGCAATACCTTCTAAACATAGACCGCTGAAAAAATGCAAAATTACTGCACGGTATAGGGACCGAACACCTAATGTTGCGCGTAGGGAGCAATATTTTTTTTTCGCAAATTTCCTGTTTGGAAGGCATTACCATGACTCGCAGATACACTTACAACCGGAGAAAACCCGTCCGAGTTGTCCGGTGCGCAACGTCCACAGCCGCGCTATTCAAACCAGGTTTTTACCAACCATGGAGCGCCAGCCTCTATGCGTTGGATCCAGGGATAGAGGACATTAACGACGCTTTATGGAATTTTCTGCTCACCAGAAGCTTCCCCCCCCCCCCCCCGACGCTCTTTGCGCCATAGAAGCACGCAAGCAAATATCACTAGCTGCAGCGACTGCTTAGCAGGGGCCGTATGCTCGTCTACCCCGAGTCTCCCCCAATGGGGGATTGGGGCGTGGTATAACATATTGATATTGATTGATTCTCCCCCAACGGGGGAACACGAGCATACGGCCCCAGGGGCCGTATGCTCGTGCTCCCCCGTTGGGGGAGAATCAATCAATATCAGCATATCTCATCACACCCCGATCCCCCATCGAAGGAGACTCGGGGTAGACGAGCATACGGCCCCAGAGGGGTATGCAACTCGGTCCCGTAACGATTTGCCTGAATTTCACTCCGAAGCTACGGTGGACAACTCGGACGGGTTTTTTCCGGTTGTAAGTTTATCAAACTCTATTACCGTGTGCGATTTTTCGATTCCATAGTAATCTGTCGATGCCGCTAACTCATTAGGTTGGAGGACTTTGCAAAACAGGAACATAATTTCTTCTATTCGAAGGCTGGAGAGCCTCACAATGTTGTTCACTCCCCGTTCAGACATACGCCTGAGAGCGTTTTTTGGTTTGAATCAAATGTCAAGCTTTCAGGCGCGTCTTTAGGGATCGCTTCGTAAGTAGAAATGTCATCGTCGTCGTCCGCTTTTTCGTCCGCAACGTGCTCACCACAGAACGGCAGCAACACCTGTAAAGCTGGATATATGTCATTGGTGAGTTTGGTTGCGTATTCGTTTAACCTTACTCTTCTTTTGATTGGGTGCTTGGAGCACTGTCGGCGGAAGTGACGCCTGTCGTGTGCACCGGATTTCAGGTTTCCGGTTCGGATTTGCCCCAGAACAACTCAAGACTTCCATTCCTCCGGGGTCGTGGAACTGGTAGCGCAGTTGTCTGGGAAGAGTAAAGCGCTGACTTGTTCATCGGCTAGTCATTTTATGATCAAATACGCATTGAAATCGCCTCTTAGAGATCTTGTAGAAGTAGACTGGGTGGCAATTCCCAAAAGGGATCGACTAACGCCGTACCGTGTGTGGGGAAGTCCAACCGGCAGGGCTGGAATGGTTACGGAGGGACCCCTGGTGCCCATGACAGCCCTCTTCTTACTGACTTTTAGAATCCGACGAAATCCCTAGGCTGTGGTAGTCCACGGTGACGAAAGTGCAACATGTTATCCTTCCGTGAGCTGTGCATAGATGAGACGCCTATGAGTGCCTCCTCCACCCTCCTAACCCGACCCGCATAGCGTCGATTTTACAACTTAATCCAATGCCTGCCTAAGTGCCTATTGGGTGGAACTGCTTTGGTGCTCCATCAAGGCTGGTTCTTCTTGTTAACCAAGCCGTCGTTTAAGATCGAAGTCCGAGCGATGGGACTCATCAACCGTCGTCGTTACTGGTATGTGGTGGACAATGCCTCGCCATATTTCTACTGGTACAAGGATCACGATTCGTTGAAGTGCGACGGCCGCATTCCATTGGCGTGTATGGCGCTGACATACGATCCTCGTGAAACTGGCCGATTTCATGTGTTGTGAGCGCCTTATGAGCTCTTTTTATTTATTTATTTATTTATTACGGTGCACAAGATACACGTCCAAAAAACGAGCAAATACAACAAACATCAAAAAATCTCAGTTAATTCGAAATGGTACTGCTAGCTATGAGAGGGCGACCCTGCACGTAAAAGCAGAAGACCTTACGGTTGCCTAAGGAGTGGGGTAGAATATGTTTCTATCACCTCTTGTTATCGAAGGCAAAATCGAAACATCAACGTCCATGATCCCTGATAGCATTTTGAAGATAACATAAACGTCTTTCAGCTTCCTTCGTGACTTCAACGTGCCAGGATTGAAATAAATATTTGTTTACTATATGTGAGCAGATAGAGGAACTTCCAGACCCAAGCAGTATTTTCCTCATGTAACTATTTTGAACGTTCTCAACAATACTGGTGTCCTTGTTTTTGACATACGGAAAACAACAGAACCTCGTCCCGATAATCGGTTTCACACGCTTGTAGCTAAACAGCGCTGCCTTTGTTCTCGAGATATTCTTGTCTGCCTCCCAAACTCATTTGCTTCTCGTAACGTGCCTTCTTTAAACCTGCTCATAAACAGCGATAGTGGATTTTTCCAACTGCGCCTGTTCAAGGTTAAATGCAGGTTTCCCTTACATTGATATGAGATCGATCAGTTCTACATGGTTACGGAAGTTCAAGAACGCAGTCTTGCTTGGAGAACCAACCACGGTCTGGAAGGCCAGTAGCAGTGAAAAAGGAGCGCCTTTTGGAGTTGGTTCAAGAGGATCCCCGGCGTTGCACCCGTGAACTGGCAGAAGAACTCGAGTGCAGTCACACCACCACAGCTCAACAGCTGCGTGGCCTTAGGAAGACATTCAGATATGGTGCAGGATACCGCATGAACTTAGTTACAAGTGTGCCAGGATACGTGCATGAACTTCTTGACTGTACGTCGGAATTTTTATTGGCTCGAGAACCTGGTCACTGGCGACGAAAGGTGAGAAGTCTACGAAAACCACACGCGAAGACGTCAGTCGCTCGGTGGCGGCGAAACAGGAATTCCACGCCAAGACCTGAACCTCACCCAAAAAGGGTGATGCTCAGTGTCGGGTGCAATTGCAAAGGAGTCATTCACTGGGAGCTGCCATCTGCGAACTCTACCGTCATTAGCTATGTCTCCTGCACGCGGTTGGATTGCGCTGAAGCAGCTCTTCGGGGGAAACAAGGCAAGGTTTTCTTCACGACAATGCCACACGTTGCCAGGAGGACTCAGAGAAAACTCCATTGTTTCTGGTGGCATGTTCTGGTCCACCCACCGTATTCACCGGACCTTGTTCCAATGGACTAATAACATCTGTTTCTTTCGTTGTCGAGCCATTTGCAGGAGAAACTGTTTGACGACAGGGAGCAACTTGAAAAGTGCCTCGCTGAGTTCTTTTCGTCTAAACCCCAGGAATTCTATGGAAGTGGGATCTACAGATTACCTGACAAATGGCAATATGTTGTAGATAATAATGGTGCGTATGTTCTTTAGTTGTTGCATATATACAACGAGAGAAATAAATTTGAAAAAAATTGTAAAAGTGGTGAATCCTTACACCCTAGTATGTTTCATTTCTACAAACTCCTTGAACCTGCCGAGTTAGAAGCCCTGAAAGTTACCTATGGAGTCGTGCTGCAGAGCAGCAGAGCGGTAAACACCAGACATCGATTATGCGGCAAATATGCTAAAACACTGCAACAGTCCTTGAACCTCGCCGGAGCTGTATTTTTTGCAGTTTTTCTGCATATATGTGCGGTGGTACGATTCTATAGGTATGTTTCAGGGCTACTAACACTTTAGGTTTAAGAACTTTGACAAAAATGGATCATACCTTGCCACTATTCGAAGATTGGAGATTCTCGCAGTGCTGTTCGTTTCGCCGTTCAGAAGCTGAGACCCTTCCTTGGCAACTACACAAGTGCATCTGTTGAAAATTCAGCAAGTTAAGAGCTTCTTGATATAGGAAGCGTGGATTCTTGTGGACGGCTTGAACTCCTCACATCAGAATAGTTGATAATCGAGGCTGCTCTTAAACTATTCTAACGATTATGAATTCGTATTTCTTCAGATCTGGAAATGACACATTCTTGCTGGAGTGCTCCTCTAACCGTGTCCGAGACGAATGGATGCAAGTTCTGCAGGCGGCGCGTCTGCGTAGTGTTCGACAATCTAAAGATGACGACGTTGTGCACGTAGGTTGACAGAAGTTTAGCCGCTCGTTCTTTTTTCACTGCGTGTTTGTTAAGAAATTAGGGATAATGAGTTTTAGGGCATTATTTCAATGTCATCTGAGACACCACCTTTAACGAACGCAGCGTCTACCTCGAATTCCGCCCAGAATCTCATCGAAGAGCTACTGGGGCCCGTGAGTGACGACGGTTCCTCGAATTCAAGTGGCAGTGATCGGCCAAGAGGCAACAGTGATCCCGGTGGAATCGATATTGAAAAGGTTGATACCCTTTTATCTCTTTAGGCTACTATACTTTTCGTCTACTCTTAATCAGTGTAAATGACGGCATTACTCTGTCTCTCTTCGGAAGAGCCACGCATTCTTCTTCTACGGTATGTCGTGAAGGCGATTTGAATGCGCATTTGGCCATTTGACTTGCGGTGGCCAGCCGATCAACAAGTCAGCGCTTTATCCTTCCTAGACAGAAGGTGCTAGAACGTTGATTCAAGGTGGGGTTCGAACCCGTCTTGTTTTTCAGATCGAGGCATACTATTCATTGAATGCTTGCTTAGACTTCTTATCCAGGATGCCTTCTCTTTGGCTGTTTTCACCTGACACAGTAGCATTTCGGCAGCATATAGAACAGATCTGTGCTAGTGAAAAGTGAGGCAGCTTACTCTGTCTGTTCGACAACGACAACAAATCCTTCTTTTTGAGACTGAAGCTCGAAACAGCAAAATGTTTATTGACAACGTTTCGGGCCTTAACCCCTTCTTCAGGTCTAAAAGAACTACGATGCTTATACAAACAACAAGAATCGACGCATGAACAACATGATGTTGCTGTTTGTAAAAGCATCGTAGTTCGTTTAGACCTGAAGAAGAGCTTAAGGCCAGAAACATTGTCAATAAACATTTCGCTATTTCGAGCTTCACTCTTTAGGGGAAGGATCTGTAAATATGAAGCTCAGGGAAACAACGATATTAAGAAAACGGCGACAAAATTGAATGTAAAGGCATCATGGGCGCGTGATAGCGTAGTCGGAGAGGCAGCGAGCAAGCATGCACCCAGAGTCGATATTCTTGGTTCAGCTCCCGCCCAGGTCAAACAGTGTTCTATCCCGGGTCACTGAGTAGGTGCCCGACTTTTCTGGAAAGAAGAAAACACTGACATGCATATAGGTTGTCCACCGCAGTTTGCTATATAAAGGATAAAGGACGACGTTCAATCCCTCTCGGGATGCGCCACGCCGAGTCTGGTACCAATTCATCGACCCCGGTGGAATCGAAAGCTTGGTTAGCCTAAGCGGGAAACCTGAACTAAGAACCTGGTATTGGGTGCACGCGACAGCCGGCACCACCTCCGACTACGCTACACGCGCCCAGCTCGTTGTTTAGGTAAAAAACACATTCAATTAGTCTCCAATTAGTAAGAGTAGAATGCGTGGCGCATCCTAAACAGGAGTTGACTAATGTCGATCTTTATTTATTCCAAAGGCTTCATTGCGAACTAGCCCATGGCAGGACCATTCCTTGCAATTTTTTGACTGGGAAAGGCCACGGTGCTTATGTTCTTTTCTCTGTTCTGGCGGTGGATCCTCCCAGCTAGGACAGTTCTGATAGAACTTTTGGTGCTGATGTGGTACGACAGTAGCTGCCAGAATGTTGATCCAACGCTTTAGGTGGACGGAAGTGCTCGAACTCCCTCTTCTACACCCAACTCTACGTTCTATCTCACGACGAATGGTGAACTTAACGAGCACAGCATGGCTATGCCAAAGGTAAGGCAGAAGTTGATTATAGGGATTTTTCTGGTACTGTTCCTATTTTCGCTTGTTGATTTTTGTTTGTTATGGTTTACAGTCCTTGTTCATTGTTTTTATTCCAATTTAATATATTCTTCGATTCCGTTTCATCCATTACCTTTATCCGTTGCATTGTTCATATTATCGCTTCAGCGGGAGAGTTTTAGAGAATTCAACATTAGGTTATCACTACTCGTTCATGTGAATGCCATAGTTTCTTATACATCTGCCAAATTAGCGAAGTTTTTTGAAAAGTATTTTTAACGGGACTTTTTTGTACTAGATAGTGTAACTGCGATTGCCAAGGGCTGAATTGAGGTTTGCGAAGGAGTTTGCAAGTTCGTTGACTTCAGCTTTTTCTGTATATTTGTTGCGCTTGTCTCTTTAGAACTGCGCATTATGGGCATAAAAACGTTTCGGTGGAAGGTGTGAATGACTCCATTTTCTGAACCATTGTTTTACTGCTACTCGATACTCTGCATTCCAGAGTACCGAGTTAATTTGGTTTGAAAAAGTCAAACATATCAAGGAAAATGGTATACAAAGGTCACAAGAAAGTAGTCAAGCATCAACTGCTTAATGAGAGGTTACCCAGATATAACTGCACGGAATTAGGGACTTTCAACATAAAACAATGGCGCAGGACACGCTGTTGGCTGAGCCTTCGCCACAGATGTCGATGATGTCGATTAATATTGAATGACCACTCAATACTGTCTAGCGGCTGTGACGCTTGTTCACCGATTACTATATTGGCGCCGATGAAACTCGAGCAAATACTTTCATAATGCAATTTGTTTTGTAAGCAGTTCCGTCGGCCATTAAATTCGCATCGATGGATGGACAGACACATGGACAGCACCATTTTCCTGACTTTCTTATCCACATATTCGAGTCGGATTTTATGTTGTATTTCATGTTTGAAGGGTTCAAGTAGACTGCATGCATGGAGCATGGTTTTTCTTAGTCTGACACGGTGAAGGGAGGGGGGGGGGGCTTCCAGGTCAAATAAACCTTCCCCTGCGCAGACAAATGGACAGCACTATCTTTCCTGGCTCTCTTATCCACACTATTCGAGTCGGATTTTATTTTAATAACGCACTTATCTGTGAAAGGTGCAACGCTGACTTTTCTAGACACACCGTGACGTGCATTGATAATCCGACAGAATCATCATTTGGGTCTAGTAGTTGCCCCAGACCTCGCTCTCTATCATCAGTGATATTCATTCCTCCATGGCTTCGCCTTAATTCCATTTGATGGAGTTAGCTTGAATAGATTATGAACAAGCGGACCAGACGGTAGTTAGCGAATAGAACGGAACCAACAAGTCGTCGTCTTTTTGAAGCGAATAGAACGGAGCCAACAAGTCGTCGTCTTTTTGATTCATGTACAGGACGACCTTGCCTCTCTTTCTGCGAGCCAGTATGGAGCGATCTTCTCCAACATTTTGAGTGCGAGGCGCCTTGCTTGTAGTAGCAACCGAAAACGAGGAAAACAATCTTGTAGTGATAACTTTATTTTCCAATTATTTGAGGTCCTTGCTTTTCCATGTAAAGGAACAGCATGGAAATATTGAGGTGAACTCCACACGGTGAAGGGTCCTGTACAGCTTTCAAAGTTCTCGAGACATTAATTATTTGTTTAGTTATGTTCCCGAAATTCAGGAATGTTTTGGGAATACAATGTCCTCTCTTCTTGAGGGAGAGTAGCACTGTCGGAGGAAGTGCTGCCTGTCGCATGCACCCGATACCAGATTCTTGGTTCGTATTCCCCGCTCAGGTCGTCCGAGCCTTCCATCCCCCGGGATCAGTGAATTGCTACTAACTTGGCTGGGAAGGATAAAGAAGAGCTGACTTGTTCATCGGCTGGCCACCGCAAGTCATTGTATGGCCTCGTACGCATCCAAATCGCCTCTGCGACATCCCGTAGAAATAGAATGCGTGGCGCATCCTAGAAGGGGTGAAGTAATGCGGTCCGTTATTCTTTATCCTTATCCTTGCTTCTCCTTGAAAATATTTCTGGTACAAAAATTGCTATTACAAGGTTAGAAAACGGTTCTTCCACTCTACATCAGAATATTAAAGAACAGCTTCAAACAGGAAATGGTAATGCGGGAAACTCTAGAAGTAAGCCCGTCGTTATAAGCCAAGCTCCATCACATCATGTGGACCCTATTGTGTATGTATCACATTTACGAGAATTTGCGATTTACAATCCAAATTAGCACAGATTGTAAAAAAATTGCCAAAAAATCGCCGTAAATCGGAAAGTCGTAGACCGTAATGACCTAGACCTCTGCTCTGCAAGTTTGAATCGTGTCAGTACTCTCAGCGCATAGGTGTACAGCCGCTTTCTCCTGCCGTGAAAGGAATGTGTCGTACGTGTGACTCATGTTTACGGTCACTTCTGACCACGTGCGCCATAGAAGTGCAGCGTTTACGATCGCGAACGCGGCGTTTTAATGGGCGCTTGTTTGCAAGGGACGAACGGTCTGTGAGGGGTATGGTTCTTGAAGGGTCGGTGCAATCTCAATAAGGGGGTTCTCCTTATACACACATTTAAATATTAGTTGAATTGAAAAACATGCAGCATAATGTACAACGGAAGGCATCCGAGGAAGCCCAGGGGGTTGGGGGTGGATATGCGAGGAAGACGAGGGGTAGAACGCACGTTCCCTTACAATGTGGACCTCCTTTTTGGGATTTCCCCAAGGGATCTTTCCTAGCTTCTGCGAAGTGGTGTCAATTATCAAGAGCTGTGAAGAGTATGGTTCTCTAGGGATCTCTCCTAGCTTTCGGTGAATGAATTGGCGTCAGTTATTTACACGTCGAAATAAATAGTTAAATAGGTCAAAGAAACGCAATGAGTAAGGCTGGTATTTTAATAGATTAAAATTTATCAAAATTTGCCATCATACGCTTCCACCTTTAGTTGCATCGTTGCAAGTGGACAATAAAGAATTACGGGAGTACTTTTAAAGCCAAACAAGGGCTTTTTAGCCACCAATACACTCGACATTGTCTCCTTTTAAAACTGGTCTATATTGCAGGCTGTAATCTCCCCAGAGGCGGTCATAGGCCGAATATTGGAGAAGACCAACGAGCACCTGGTGGCACCGAAGAAGGCATTCGAAGTAGCTCGGCGGAGTGTGCGTCTCAAAAAGGACTGCGAAGTGTGCAAGCAGGTACTTCCCTGATGATGCATTGTATTTAGAGAAGTTCGAAGAAGCTGACAGCGTTTTGCAACCAGCAGTTAGCTCTCTTTTCAATATTTTATGTCTTCAGATCGATTCAGGGTATTATATCTCTACGTTTTGTTGCACTTAATTCGAGGTGTAGATCATGTTTGTTGCAACGAACGTATATGAAGATCAAGTTAACTGGAACAAACTGCATCAACATTTATTGCGTTAGAACTCATTTTTGGAGAAGGACAATAGGGTAGTCACATATTGAAATACATAAGACTTGCTCATATCCTTCCACATTCGTTCCATTCAATTTGAAGCCGGTACCAATTGTTGTGAAACGAAATGCAATCGTGAAGGTATTCGATTTGAGCCTAGCCCATCCTATCGTGCGATTTAGCGATACTCTTGGCGACGGTTGCTATACGATCAGAATTCGGTCAGTTTAACTGATGATGAATTCGGGTCATATTGTAACCGTCGCGAAGAGCATCGCTAAATCGCACCGTAGGATGGACTAGGCTACTTGAAATCTCAAATCGAATCCCTTCATATGTTGATTTCATTTTGTTCCACAATATTTGATATAGTTTTACCTTTTTGGACTGTTGTTCTGTCTGGTTGCTCAGAAAGTCTTGTGCCAGTTTCGTGAAGGTTCTAGAATATTCTGTTCTTGGTCGGTGGCCATAATCTACCATGCAGTAGTTGCTAATCATTCTCGAAACTTGGCCTTACGTTTCCTAACTTTGATCACGGTGTCAATTTCACAAGACTGCCTTCGAGCCATCGTCTTCTATGAGTGGCGTCGTGGCACTGAAGCGACGAACGACAATCGTTCGAAACATCAACGCACATTAGGAGGGGACACCACTTCCATCAAAACCGTCAACCGCTGGTTCGCTTGCTTCAGAGAGGGAGAAACGGACTTCGAAAGAAAGCCTCGATCAGGATGCGCTCACACAGAGGATTCGGAAGTTAGCACCCGCAATCTTGCAGCGAGGCTCGGGTGCAGCCATCCAGTAGCCATCAGTCTCTTCCAGTGTCCCGGCTACAGAAAAACGCTGACTCGATGGATCCCTCACGTTTTGACCGATTTAACGCGACTTATCCGGGTATCCGTTTGTCAGTTTATCTTTCTATGCCTGCACCGAAAGGAGATTCTAGAAGACCTGATTACTGGAGATGAGAGTTGGTTCCTATAAGATTGTAAGGATTCGTTTATACTTTGACGCCGGGCGATGCGATTGCTACGCATCGAGGCCAAATTGATTGATCACGTCGACGCCAGCCGGACGGAATGAATCGCGTGAATCCACGACCATTGGCGCCACTCGCGAAGTGGGCGCGATGCGTTTGATCGCGGTGGATTGAGGCGCGGTACTGCTGCTCCAGCTGATCTTTGCAGTGTTCGTAATCGTGCAGAAGTACTTCTTCTTCTACTTCAGCGTTTGTCCCGCTTTCTTGCTGGGTTCGTTTTCCTGGAATACTGGCGCCACTTTTCCCGATCAAATACCTGATCAGGGACAATGACCTAGCCATCTTCAAGTTCTGATGCAGCGCATCAAGCCAGCGCTGCTTTGGTCTCCTTCGTGGCCGCTTTCCGGGCACCGACCCTATAGAGCTCGAAGTTAAGGCCAGTCTTTCGGACAGTGTCCCCTTTTGCGCGAAGAACGTGAGTGTACCATCTCAGACGAGCTTCACGCAATTTCTCATCTATCGGGGTGACACCAAATCTTTGCCGAATGGAGTCGTTGCGCACACGGTCCAAACGCGTAACTTCGGCCGCCCACCGCAGCATCTTCGGTTCCATTATGCACGTTATTTATGTACTTCTGCAATCGTGCAGAAGTACATAACGTTCACAATCGCGTGACTCCGTCATTGGCTGTTCGGAGTGAGCATCGTCCGCCGAAACAATGCGCCTCGATGTAACGCATCCCTCCGCTCGAACCGCATCGCTTGACAGTGGAAGTATAAACGGGGCCTAATACGCATCGTGCCATGTGGCTCCCTCGAGAACAATTGACAATGAAAGCTAAATCGGACCTTCGCCCCAAGAAGTGAAGTCTTCTTTGCTGTATTTGGGATTTGCGAGGAATGTCGTATTAGGAGTTGCTCTCCAAGGGCACAGGTAGCACCCACGCCAATGAGCTTCAGGAACTGACGACCAGAGGCGACCTTGTGTCCACACATTCACAAAACGCCCGACCCTATAGAGCTAAACGACCCGTGAGATTGGGACACGGTTTCCGTCACCCTATAACCTGACATTGTTCCCTCTGACAATCACTTATTTCGTCCCCTAAGGCATTTCCTACTGAGAGAAATATTCACCGAAGTTGAACATGTTGAAAGGATGATCAGTGACTTCTTTGACTCCCATTCTCCTAAGTTCTGTGAGAAGATAGTAGCTGTTCTGCCTATGAGACGGGTCTGTAGTGGCTAACGGTGATGACTGTATGTATTATTGAGTAAATTCCATTGTTTGCCGAATAAGAAATATAAAGAAAAAAGTCAATTGGCTCAATTCTTTCTAACGAATGCAATGCCATTATGCGTATTCCTATGTCACGTAGGTTTTTAAAGAATCGCGCCAGCCAATGTGCACAGTCCTTTCAGGTTCTAAAGGAAATAGTTCTGCTAAGACAAAGTGTTTTAGGCGGCACTAAGAGAGAACGAGATAAACGAGGTGATAGTCTGATTGCTGTCCGCTTACTTGCTATTCTTCTCCTTTGCTTGATGCGGTTGCTTTTATCTCTCCAGTCGGGGATTCAGTTACATGGAATTTGCTCATGAAGGGTGCTTCTTGCTTTAAGAGCTGTTCTCGGTAGTGTCTGGTCATGTTTTTTCCTCGTCTGCTTTCTCTTGGTTAGTGCAGAACAGCCGGGTAGTCGATTTGGTGGTCTTAATTAACGGCTAGAGTGCAGGGTAGGCTTGTATAGTCTCCGACATTCTGAAGTGCTGTTTTGGTTTTGCCGGCTAGAAAAGGCATCCCCAATTCCCAACGCCGCTTGTTACGAAACCGCTTTGTGTTGTTCCTGTTTTCTTGGTTATTCATAGCCAGAATGAATGAACAAGCTGCATAAAATCTCTGAGCGATTGACTAATGCTTCTGCGTAGATGGCCTTAGTCAGCCTATTTAATTCTGACCGTCTTGTCTCTGTCTGAACACTTGTGGAGAGGTATATGTGGGCACATGGCTTTCACACGGGATTCTTCTCATGTTTTTACTTCTCCACTTCTCCCTGACGATTTTTTGCTTTCTGGAGAAGGGTCTCAGCGTACGTCTGAGGCACAGAATTTAATATCACTGCGAGATTCTGTTCTCCTCAAACTGTTAAAAAAGTTCAATTTTTGCGAAGTCCTTGAACTTACCTATTCGGCGGCTCAGAAAGTTTAATACATATTCGCATATCTCCCCAAAGAAATAGTTTTTAAAGATCTATTGTGAAGAAAAATGCAAAAATTTTGTAAAAATGCAAAAATTTTGTAAAGTCGAAGAATCGAACGTCAAAGTTCGCACCTGTGGAGTATTATTCTGGCTTTTTCCGGATATTCGATGTCTTGAAGGCCTTGTCCGCCAAAGTAAACTTTCAGGGTTTTCTTGCTAACAAGGGAAGGATACTATTATAGATGCTAGACCATGGGATTTGAGATGAGTAGCATATCGCGGGATGCGGCTTCGAACGCTGATCCCAAATATGTGTTCCGTTTCTGCTCAACGCATCTATGAACAGAGTTATGGGCCATTTTCAGCTTGACTTCTCTCCCTCTGGCTGAATGTTTGTGCACGAGGACCGGTCCTTTCTAGTGGCCTTTTTCTGTCGCGATTTGACATAGAGAGCTTTGGTCGATCGTAGCAGATCTTTTTTTAGGAAGTGCAAGAAGTCTGCATCAGGGGGAGTCGAACCACAAACCACCCGTCTCACTACGCCGCTCACTAGCTCGAGGTACCCCTGTGCCACCACTGTTCGGTCGGCTGCGCAGTTTCAGCTCTACTTGAGCTCGCTCTCTTGTGATTGGTCCGCTCTGCGTGCAGCTAGAGGGCAATGGAGCCAAACTGAAAATGCTCCATAACTCGCTTCACAGATGCGCACAGCAGAAGCGGGACACATATTTGGAATCAGCATTCGATGCCGCATACCATGATATGCATCTCATCTCAAAGTCTCATGGTCGCATAGTTTCCTTCCTTTGTAAAAACCACGACTGCAAAAATTGAAAATAATTTTCTGTTATTTGATGAATGGAGGTTCTCGCAGTAGTATCCATTCGTTTGTTCAGTCATACGCGTGGGACCCTTTCCTAGTTCATTTTTTTCGATGATAGAAAGATAAAGCTCGAGGTTTATCAGTCCATTCGTATGATGCGCCGCGTATTCGACTACTGCGATACATTCTGGAGTTTGTTTAAGTATGCGTTCGACCTATGCAGTGGGTGACGACAGCCAGCATGCCGAAGCAAAATTCATTGCTTTGTCCTCCACTAGGCTGGTACCAGTTGTTCGACAAACCTCAGCGGGATGGAAAGTCCTGGGGCGAGCCAAATCTAAGTCGTTCAGGGTGCAAGTGGAAACCAGCGCCTCCTCACGACGCGCCATGTACCAGCAAAGCGTTTTCAACAACACTCTACTATATATAAATTAATTCACGTCGAATTATACACTTCTCAAATGAAGTTGGACACTTTTCGAACCAAATCGGACAATTTTCTAAGCTAGCCTAGGACATTTGAAATCAAAGCGAACTCTTCCAAACCGAAATGGCCTTCAGGCGGGTTAATCTACAAACTCACGAAGATGGTTAGAATAATTTTTACGTTCATGAAAAATTCTGTAGAACTTTTTTGAATTTTTTTAGTTCTCCAAGATGTGTAATAATTTTATAAAAATTTTATTTTTTGAAGAAACAATAAATTAAATGTGTTTTGAAGTGCAACAAGGCAGCAATCATTAAAAGACTGGATGACGCCGTGCACTCGAAAAGCAAGCCACAATGTTTATTTGATTGATAGTGTAAACACTATGTTTTTACAACTGCTTTACATGTTTCACCGTTTGCAGGTGTGAAATTTCATGAAAACAGAATCCATCAATCGAATAAAAATCGCGAAGTTTCGAACGATGGCGTGGCGCAATCTCTTTTTGGGCATTTAAAAATAGCTGTCATCTTTCTCTTTGAAACTAGATTTAAATCATTGTTTTTTCTCAAAAACGATTTTTTATAAAATTTCAAACTATTAGGTTGGTGCATAAGTTCTCGTACATTTGGGGCGTGAAATATTTATTATCACAACATACGAACAACAATATCAAATCATTAGAAGTAACCAGCCTTTACATCAATTGTTTTTCGCCAACGTGCTGGTAAGTCATGGATGCCTTTTCTCCAAAACGTGGCCGGTTGTGATTCGAAAAATGTGAGCAGTGCCTCCTTGACATCCTCTCGGTTCCTAAATTGCTGGCCGTCCAAATAGCGCTGAAGGCTTGAAGACAAATTATAATCAGAAGGAGCGAGATCTGGTGAGTGAGGTGGATGTGGAAGAACGGTCCATCCACAGTCCGCCAACTCAGCCGCCATCGCTCTAGCAATATGCGGTCTAGCGTTGTCGTGTTGAAAATACACCTTCACTTGCTCTCCTCGTGTGGTTTGACGGTGGGCCCTCAACTTCCTCAGTTGGTTGACGTAAACCTCTGCCGTCACTGTTATCCCTTCGTCCAGCAACTCCCAGTATTCTACGCCAAGAACGCTGCACCAAATGCATAGCATCACCTTTTTCACGTGAAGGTCGGGTTTCGGAACGTTTTCTGCCTCTCCAGTTGCGTCAACCCACTGTGTACACCGGTGATAATTAGAGTAGAGTATCCACTTCTCACCCCGGTGACAAGGTTGTCCAGCCATCCGTGGGTACGTCTGAGGGTAAGGAGAGACAGAGCGACATCGGCTCTGCGATCCATGTCATGTTGTGTCAAGTCATGAGGTACCCAGCGACCCAATGTTTGCATCTTGCCGATCGACTTCAATCCTCGAACGCTGTTGAGTGACTAACACCAAGAGTGCTTGATAGTTCGCGAGTGGTTTGGTATGGGTCCGCTTCCAGTCTACTTCGGATGCCATTCAAATCCAGTGTCATCGGGCGCCCTTCTCGTTCATTATCTTCAGCGGAGAATTCACCAACTGCAAACTTCGAGAACCACTGGTACCAGTACTTCGAGCAGGAGCACTCTCGTTGTAAACATCCTCCAGGCGACGATACGATTCGTTGGCATTGAGGCCAGATTGATGCAGGAATAGCATGACGTGCCGAATATGCGTCTCAGTTGGTATGAATCGCTTAGCCATAATAGCTGACGTTAACAACACAGAAGTAAATGTTAGGAACGGTTTTGTAGCCCTTTCCTTTCTCTATCGATCGATCATTTACTCGTTGATACATGTGAGAAATTGGGCGGGAAAATGCGCTTTCAATTCAGGAGGGATCAAGTGTCCGAGAATTTATGCACCAACCTAATATGTGTTATCTTATAACCTTTTTGGAGAGCGTCTAGTCTAGTGTAGAAGAAGCTTATTTCGATGTGGAAGAGTTCGTTTTGATTTCAAAAGCTTTAGGCTAGCTTAGAACAGTGTCCATGTTGACACAAAAAGTGTCCGTTTTGAAAAGGGTCAATTTCGACTGAAAGTGGTATATATAGAAGTTAGTCTTTCCGTTAATCCATATGTCCACCTTCCCAATTTAAATGACCGGCTGACAGACTTCACAGCGTATTTCCAGAACAGTCAGTCATTCAATATTAATGGGCACACATGTGATGACCATCGGGAGGGAATCTTAGCTACCGAGCAGTATCGATTGACCTAACGACAGAAATCGATGCTGTTGGTTTTTTTCAGGATTTCACTATTTGAGGTCAGAATCTGGCAGGTATACCGGACGCTGAAGAGGTTTCGCAAGAAAGAACTAGGCAGCATCGACTAGCGTTTAATATGGGGACCTTGGAGTTGTGTTGGCCGGTATGCAGGATTTGCAACAGGTGGACAGTATCGATTGCCCGACTAGTATCGCTCAGCTACCCGACTTATTGGGCAGAGGCCTAGTACTACCGGGCTGGCCGCTGGAGAGCTGTGGCCGTGTAGCGTAGAAGGTTTGACTGCGCCTGACACTAGGAATCGAGCATAGGTTCGCGTTCCGCCCAGGTTGTTCAGGTCTTACATCCCTCACAGTGGGTCGGGGAAGTGGTTAAGTGGTAATCAAAGTATAATGGCTACCGCATTTATTTGCTCATCGCCATCACAAGCTGTTGCGTAGCCCTAATAAATATTTAAACCGCTCCCATATTATTTATTTGTTCGGTTCTATACATGCTGTAGAAGAGCACGTGGTAGCGCAGTCGGAGGAAGTGCCGGTTGTCGCGCTATCTCCGATCCAAGTTTCGTGGTTGAGATTCCACCCAGGTTAACCCAGTATTCTATACCTCCGAGTTCGGTGGATTTGTACCAGACTTGTCTGGCAAGGGTGAAACACAGACATGTTCATCGGTTATTATGTAGGCCAAATACGCACTCAAATTGCTTCCACGACATTACGCAAAGATAGAATGCGTGGCGCATCCAGAGCAGATTGGTTGACTAACCCCATCCTCTTTTATTAATCCTTTATTCTTTCTGAACCTCTTTCGGTGTTATTTTTTGGCTCGCTGGTGCTGCAACTCACAAAAGGTGCCGTTTGCGTTGAAAGAAGGCAAAATGCGCAGCCTAGATTTGTCAAGCTGCTTTACCTGTACTGTTACAGGGTTTCGGCGCAAGTGGAGTTCTTCAATTCATTTGGTTGATGTTCATGAAACTTAATTACAGAGCACTCAGTCGATGAGAACACGCTGCGTGGAATTGGAGGATATGAATGCGGCGCTGAGAGAGACTGTGGATAAACTGCAACGAGGGCTGTTGCTGGCGAGGAATCATAACGAGATTTTGTGAGTGTCGTGAGGCTTGTTCTTTCAAATCTGCTGTGCTTGACTAACAAAACTACGATTTTTTTACCATCCTGAAAGCTCGGCATTCTTGTAAAATGCTTCGCATGTTCTTCTGTCAGCGATGTTTTTAGGCGGAATCTCCATTATTGGCCCAACATTTGAACCCCGTCGTCGCCTTAAGAGGTCTAAAGATCGCTCCAGCTGTCAAACCTTCCGGCCGAGGCTAGGGTCCTTAGTCGTGTAGAAGATAGCCTGGAGTCATTTCTAAGCATCTGAAGGCGATGGCAACGTTGAACCGATAGCCATTAATAAAGATTTCATATAAAAACCTCGTTGGCAGAACATAGAAGACATTATTAGGTCACCATTTCATTTGCACAAGTTAGCACAGCGAGCTTTTAAAAAAAGAAGAATTGCGAGGATAGCGGAGAATCTCTGTAATTGTTTGGAATTCTAGGCAACGGATAAAGACACTGACTTGTGACGATGACACGAGAGCATTGCTGCTCGCGAAGGAGACCGAAATCACAGACTTGCAGCTGTCAAACAATCAACGCTGTCGTCAGTTGAGAGAGCTACAGTCTGAAGTTAGGTCGGTAATATCAATAATATTTATTTAATTATTTATTCTCTATACGTATAACCGTGGTTCTAATCCAGAGCATCATCACTTTGACGTGGTTTATTTACTGCTAGATCTTCAAGTGCTTCAGGATCACTATCATAATAGTACTGCCAGTTTCTGACAGCTTGTATCAAGCATCAGGCCAAAGTGCTGTCTCATACTCATACAACTGGCCTACGGATAGTCATCTTCGTAGGCACTATATACAACACATATTACTCAGTTGTCTTTCCTATATAGTGGTGCATTATGACACCTTAGCATACCATGGGCAAGCAGATCTCATTTTCTGTAGTGAGCATGTTACTTATGGGTTGGCTGTCCTACCCTTTCTCTGGTTATTTTCTCCCTTTATAGCGCAGGTTCATAAATGGTAAGCCTTCTCCTAAATGCTCTTGATAGCCTTCTTTTTAATGTTTTTCGCTAATTCTAATTGAGTTCTGAGTTTTTTCTTTTCCTGTTTTCTGGGCATTGTTTTCGCGGCTTACGATCAATGTTGGCGCATCCTTATGGATGTATTAATAAAAAATAAATAAATAACCATCAAAAGCAAAGCAAAGCAGAGGAACATAAGTTAGTGTCATTGTAGGCAGCAAAAAAGAAACAAACAGCAAGAATCAACCTAGTAAAGAGAAAAACTGCGAAGCTGCATCTTGATATTATTATTAATTATTAAACAATAATATTTATGTTCTAATTGTAGATATTTTACATATTTGTTGTGAAAAAACCTCGAGTGGGTGTTGTAGGCGCAATATTTAATGTAACAAGGCGTTCGGTTATTGAGCGGTATCAAATCGATAATTGTTTTGACTCCTTAACCTTCCACCTTCTATGAAGCACTCATCGGCGGTCATATCCACGTGACTCCCTTCCAAATTGATCGAATCGGGACGAAAATCAATATCACCTGCCGAAGAATCAATAATGTTGATCGATTGGAGTTTTTCGATCCTACCTGTCGAAGCGATCTTTCGCTATCAGTCTCCTTCGTTTCACGTGAGGGTCATGGTGGCAGGTTTTACATGTATGTGTGGTTTGCCTCCAGAGGTTTGACGCGTTTTACTGTTCTCCACAGGTTTGGGACACACAAACAGCACTTCGCGGCGCTCAGTTCATGGCCATTCCGCCGCACGCGGCTGATTAGTCAAAGCAAACTTCGCCGCGGCCGCCGTTCGCGCCGCCCGCGGTGTTTAGCGTTGGTCCTGGACGGATCGCTGTCGCGCTCCCTTGCAAAGCGATGAGCGATGCGACGAGATCTGAGAAGTTCAAATTCTTTCGCGTCGCTCTGCAAAACTCATCGCTGCGTTTCCTTCGCGGCGACGGGAAGTATGCACGAGACCTTAGGGACACTGGCAGGATTCTCGGACGAATGAAGACGCGGCGCTCGCTCAAGCAACACCATGAGCAATGGCGCAAACAATGACTTGTGTTGGCCAACCGATGGACATCTTTCCCAGATAGCACCGTCAATTCACCGACCCCGGATGGATGGATGCCTCGGTTGGCCTGGCAGGAAATCCAAATCAGGAATTTTGAATTGGAATACGCACCTCCCCCGACTGCGCTACCACGCTACACCACATTTGATAAGGTGATTTATTGTAAATAAGAAGGTGTTTACGTCAGGTGATACATTTGCTACTTGGGTAGGGAACAACCCACGTACGGGTCTATCCTAATCGTTGGGGGACACAGTGATTCGCGTCTCCAAACTCTTCCGTGAGTTTCTATAAGATCTTCAGAAGTTCCAGGGTGCGAAGATTTTACTTAAATTCAGGGGAAGTGGTTGTATGACATGGGATGATATACACCTTTGACTCTTTAAGAGTGCCCCCTCTCGAATAGGATAGATCCCTCACGCACTCCATTTCTACGCTAGAACCTTGGACTGCCTTCGATGTTTGGAGTGCGCAGAGGATTTCGCGGTGGGCGCTAGATAGATCAGTGATAATCAACTATAACCACTAATCCTACGCGGACCAGCCTGGTACCAATACTTCGACCTCTGCGGGATGAAAGACTCGAATGACCTAGACGTGCAAGGCGCAGGAGGCATCCGCACGGAATGACGTCCGCACTGAATTTCTTGCCGGAAAACTGCTATTCTTTTCTAATTTGCTGCAGAAGTTTCTGAATTGTATTAAAAATGGAACCTTGTGCTCAACAGAAAGTCTCTCAGTCGTTGCAAGCTGAGAATTTGTAACTTCGTTAGGAAAAAGTGGGTAATTGCCCAGAATTAGTCCGTAGTGAAGGGTTCTCGATGTTTGTTTTCGTTAGTTCAGAGAATCGATGATGAGTCATTCCTGTCGCGGCACATCCGCCTGTATTGTCTTAACTGTATCGGCTCCGTTTCATGTTTTCTAGCTCAGCATACACGTACGGAACTCGGATTCTGATTTCCTATTTCGGTAATATGTATCGCAGGGCGAATAATTTCGCAGCTGGAAGAAGCTCTGACTGTAGCGTGAACTGCAAATGATGGTTCTTGGCTCGCGCTTTGGCCAAGCCAGCTAAACGTTCCATCCCTCTGAGTTCATTGATTTGGTGCCAGATTTGTCCCGAAAGTACAAAGCACAGTCTTGTTCATCGGCTGGCCACTGCAATTCACTGTATGAGTCGAACACGCCTGCAAATTCTCTCCAAGACATCCTGTAGAAGTAGGAAGCGTGGCGCATCCCAGAAGGCACTGACGAACACCGTCCTTTATCCTTTAACTTTAATTTAAGTGAAGAGCGAAATTAGCCATATACTGTAGAAGTAGAATGCGTGGCATAAGATTCTACCAATAGTTTAGTCAACGCCAACCGTTATTCTGTGAGCGGAACTCATACTTCGAACCGTGGATTAGGGATACAAGCGATTCCGGCACGTCTTCTGATTTTGCTAAGCAATAAGAATTAACTCTCAATCAAAGAAATGGGGCGAATTGTAGATTCACTGTCAATTTTCCAATACAGTGTAATATAAAAATCCGGGCTGATTGAGATTTTTCTCCAAAAAAAAACCGTAACGGCATTTTTTATTAGCAGCTGCCCTTTTAAAAGCAGGGGCGAGGACATTACATGTCAACTGTGTGTAGCTGACTGTCATGCGACGCTGTAGTGCATCGTATCCGTGCGACAAACGGTTGTTTTATTCTGTGTCACGGTCACGTGTAGCGTTATTGAAACGGATTATGGGAAAATTCTTGTGTCTACCGTAAGATGTGGAGGCGTCAACTGTCCGCCTGATTCCATGTTTTTGGCTTTGGCGAGTTCCCTGCTACGCCAAGCAATCTTTCCATCCATCCGGTGTCGGCGAACTGGTACCAGATTTGCCTGGGTAGAACACGTGACTTTTATGCTTCGCTTTTGTCTAAGGGCCCTTGTGAGGCGGAAACCAATCCTCGCTTCATTCAATTCTTTCCTTTTTAACCTCTCAATTTTTTATCTACACATGCGCAACATTTGCATAAAATCCCATCAGTGGCTCTTCATCTAAGCAGCGGTAGCGAACTATGAACTAACGACAGCGATGAACTGTGAGCGCCTTTTAGGACGATCGGTGAACACAGTTGTGCACTCTTTGGCCGGGCGACTACTTATCGCTACTTGTGAATGTGAAAATTCCTCCATCTAACAACTTCCTCAGGCGCACGCTAGTGCATTTGGAGGAGACGGCGGTTATTGTGGCTCCACCCCGTATAGAGCCTCTTAGTTTGGGTCCTGCCCAGAACGGCCGAGACTTCCCTCCGTCCAGGGTTTGGCAAGGGTAACGCACTGATGACTTGTCCATCGGCTGGACACCGCAACTTGCTGTATAGACTGAATTCAATTTCGAATTGCTATCGCGACATACTGAAGGAGTGGAATGCGCGGCGCATCCCACGAAGGGATTGATTAACGTCGACCTTTATCCTTTATATTTTACTTTGTTTCCCTCATTGTTTTATTTCAAAAGTGCTATAGTAATAACATACAGACAGTACTGCGCATACAATTGAGATTATTTTCTCTTTCGTAAACCACACATTAACAGCTCATACAATACCGCTCCTAATTCGTGAACAATCGACGCTTTGCGACAGATTTTTCCGTTGCAAACCGTCGCATGCCATAACTTCGTTCATATTCAATTATTTGAAAATTAAATTGATCAATCCACTATCTGCATGAACTGTGGAATTGGTTACTCTTCGCCTAGTTGCGAAGCTCGTCCTCTCAAACGTCCGCTAATTGATTTACGACCTCTCCCAAGCGCCTATCTTTATAGAGCTAAAGAATTTATAAAGGTATCCTATCACAAAATTTCTTTATTAGATCTGTGTTTTGTAGAGTGCGGCATCGATTTGATAGTAGAAATTGCAAAGTCAATCAAGTTTGAAGCGTCGGCCTGCTCGTACTAGAAATTTCGTAAACAAGGCTTGTAAAAAGTCAGGATTCTCTACTTTCTTCGGGAAATTTACACTCATTACTGGTATCTCTGTGGCACTGAACTCCACTAAATTTGAGTAACATACGCTCCGCTTTGAATAAGCACGAGCACGCGGTCACCCATATTTCAGCCAATAATTACCCATTTAATAATTCGGACAGAGGATAGTTATAACAGCTGTTTGCCGCATACGATTTCTTCCTTATTTGGTCATCTGAACTTTTGGACCGGATGAGCATGGAACGCAAGCTCTTCCTGATCTACAGTAGACCACTAGCACTTTATCATCTAAAAAGGAACAGACTCTGGTCATCCTAAAGTAGACTTTATCATCTAAGAAGGAACAGACTCTGGTCATCCTAAAGTAGACTTCCACGGGAACAAACTTCGACGAAAACGCAAACAATATTTGCTTTAGCCGCTAGCTCGAAGAATGAAGAAGCTTCCTCAAGATTAAATTGAACAGCGTTTTTCAGCTCATCGCAAGCTTTTCACAAACCTAATATTGTAGGTATTCCATTTCCACCTCTTACGCCGTAGAGAACAGCTTGGGGCTGTGATTCGACCCGAGCGCGGCCAGGTCGGAGTATCTGCCACGCTCTGAGTAGGTGCGAAAATCAGCGGAGTTATACCGCTCCTACAGACTCGATAGATCATTTTTGCAGGTGACATTGCAGAATATATACAAAATCAGCAGGAGAAGGAAATGAATCTTCTACAACAGCAGAAACTGGAATAGGTGGACATACTATTTTCATACATGGTTCCGAAGAAAAATTTTCACGTAAAAACAAAGTAAAAATGGTTCTAGTCACTCTTCAAATAGATTTTTTTGTAACAATCGAGAAAACCATGCGCAGATTTTTGAAAATTTTTAAGACTAAATGCAAGACATTGAGAGGACAATCGAAAACAAACCGTTCGTTTTCCTCATTCACAGCTCTCTATTCTTTAAAGCAAGCATTTCAAACAGGAAACATTTTCTGCTTTTGAAATAAAATAAAAACAAAATTTAACTAAGTTACCACTAAATTTAACTTTCTAACTTACAGAACATACACAGCTTTAGAAGATTAGCAAATGTAAAAATCTACTCTTCTCAGAGTTGTTATACTTGGAAATCTTTTTTGTAGTGAATTTCAGGAATTTCATTTTTACCACTCACGGCTCCCTACTCTTCTAAACAGAATATATGCTTTCGAAATAAAGGTGAACGTCTTCCAAATCAAAATCTGGAAAGATTTTTTCTCCTTATTGCTAAACTACAAACTCTCAAAGATGGTTAAAATAATTTATTGTTCAAGGAAAAGGAAAAGAAAAAGTACTACCTCTTTAAATTTTTCTGTTTTGCTGTTCGAATAAGTGTAATAACTGAATAAACGTTTCGCTTTAAAAATAATAAATCAAATTTTATTTCAAATCTCAAAAAGGCTAAACGAAATTTTTAGCGTGCTGTTTTCTCAATAAGTATATCACTTTTCCTCTTAGTTTTCACTGGTTTTGCAGTCATCACCCTCCCGATTAGCTCTGTTCCTGGAAAACTATTACAACAAGAATTCAACCATTCAACAAGAATAAACAAAAACAATCGCTTCTATCACAGCCTTGAGTGGGGAAAATATATTGAGCACCAATGTCGTTGTTTGGGTTTGACCCATGGGCTTGCTCCCGTGATACCAGGCACAGTGTCCTTTATTTCTTGTTTCCGTGCTCTCTTTCATACCTTCTATGGCGCATTTAAATTTTTAGAGGCCATGCACTAACTCATTCATGAGCGCGCGGGCCGATTTCGGCCCGAGGTTATAAAACGATTCGCTACGGCCCATTTCTCGCCTTTTTCGTAGTTTACGAGTGATCTTTAGAGATGTTGGATCCTAGCAGTACTTCTGCACTGTGGTCCGGCAATCATTTACTTCTAAGCATTGATAAAAACAAATAATCAACACTACACACTATACAAGCTGCACAAAGATCGGCGGCTATTCACAAACAGCTACTCAAGTGTTGTAAAAATGGTCAGACTAGTCCCATTTCTTGTGAAAATTTTTTGAACAGAATCTGGACAAAAGTATTTCAGACGTTTGCTACACCGTGTGTCACCTTCTTTGCATGATTCGTGGCGAACGTACACACTTTTCTTTGCAGACTTCTCTATAGCAGCAATTACATCTTCTAGGTTCTGCTTTCGAACCTGTTCTGCACTTGAGTTTCATTCGGAATATTGTGAAGTGGTGATTCCACGAGATTCGCGCGTCCGCGCTGTCCCATGCGCCGGACACGCGATTTCCAGCGCGGTCATCAACGGGTTAAGGGAGCGCATATAGTGCACTCGAAGGAGGTGCCGGCTGTCGCGTGACCCGATATCAAGTTCTTGGTTCGGATTTCCCACCCCAGGCCAGCCATGCATGGGTTGCATCCCTCCGCGGAGGTGAATTACTACCAGACTTACCTGGGAAGGATAAAGCGCTAATCGTCTGGCCACCGCGAGTCATTGTATGGCGAATTACGCATTGAAATCGTCTCCACAACATCTCATAGAAGTAGAATGCGTGGCGCAATTCTTAAGGGGATTGAGCAGCGTCGTCCTTTATACATGCATTTGCGAGCTAAAGAAGTTCATCGCCGAGCCGACGTGAACGAACTCACTAAAATACCGGTTTGCCCTCCTCATAAGAGATGCCAATCTCGACTTGGCGCTGCTTCTCCCAAAATACTTTCGTTCGTGATCTGGAACAGTCGAGAAGGAGTGAATGTTTTCGACCGCTGAACGTATTTTAAACTATTTGCGAAAATTGCTATCAACAATTTTTTTTAAAGAAATTTACTTTACCTGAACGTTAACGATATAATAATAGGTTTCTAATTGTATTTTTACAGTTCCTTCGGCACAAATGTGCTCGGAGGGGTCATCCTGCATAACAGCCCTATTCAACGTTTTGTGTTGCACGAAATAAAGTTTTATACAGCACCTAGTGATGAACTGAGCTAGGCCATTTCTGATTTAGCTGGGGACATACATCTCTCTTCATGTCGACTGAGCGCAAGGTTACCCTGCCCCTCCCCCCCCCCCCCCCATTCCTTCGGTATTTTGCGGGCTGATGCCCGCATCGAGAAGGTACGTGCTCGTAGAACAGTCAAACAAAACGGCTTCGCAGAGAACTGGGAAAGAGAGTGAATTTCGAGGTCTGCCTGATCTATTTTGAACTCTAATTTGTTACTGAAAGGTGGTTCATTTTGCTGTCCACTCTTTATTGATCGTGAATTGCTTATGTTATATTGTAGTACACAATGTTATACATCAAGCTTTAGTTGTTCACCTGTTGAAGTAGGAACATAAGACGTTTTTCCTATTTTTTTCATTTGAAATACGAGTTCGTGATGTATTGTATGTTTTAACGAAATTTTAACGGTGTACCTGAAATTTAACAAAAATTTTCCGTTAAAAAATCGTTTAAAACATTGGACGCCCAAAACCTTGTGTGCACCCTTGGTTCTGAGCCCGGAATCACACGATTGGTAGGGTAATGGGTAAGTTTACCAACAGGGGATAGTGGGCAGAGGGCAAGTTTGGTGATTCGTTCACGATGTGATACAATTCGGTGAATGATATGATTCTACCTCACCGTTCAACAACCTCCACGCTCAGGTGAATTCCTGGTAATGCTTCAGTTTCTTCCCTCGCACTTAACTCTGGGTAAAGTCATACATGAATCCAACCTCTGCTGGTGTTTTCTTGACACCTTCCGGAATCCGGTCGCTAACGGCTGTCCAACAGTGGGTGTCTGCGAGGTCTGCCCAATTTTCGACACTTGGCTCATGCGACAGCGTCTCTGATTTTGCTCATTGTACTACACGCAATTGCAACCGTTAAGAGAAATATGTAGTGCAACAGTGCTTTTTTACGAGCTCACTGCAGCTTTTAGTGAGCACAAAAAGGGCATTCGATTGCGTAACAACGCCGCGCATGGTCGTGTCATGTGTTTGTCCAGCGACGTTTCCAACTGCGTTGTGCTGATGATGAGCTCGTAACGCCTTCAGTTTCTCGCTGAATTTCACGTGAGCGTTGTGCATAAATAGGCCTAAAAAACACTGTTTTGAACCACAACTAGCTCTGCTACAGCATCCAGATGCTTTGTCTTGATTTGATTTTCGATCGAGCTTCATTCGAATTCGTCGTCTGAATTTTATGATTTCAGCGCACAGAACAGTCAGATCATTGAGCTGAACGAATCAGTAGATGTGCTGCGAGACAATCTGCGTAAGAAAGAAGAGATGCTGATGAATCTCTGCGAAGAAGGTGGTAGTGGTCCGCCGACGACGGAGCGTTTGCTCGTTAATGGTTGGTTGACAGACATTGGTCTCTCCTTATTTCCATAATCTTGTTCTGCTATTTTTTAGAAGTAAGGACAGTATAGGCCCTTATTTCTAAAAATAAAGGATAAAAAGGATAAAGGACGGCGTTATTCAGTCCTCTTTGGGATGCGCCACGCATTCTACTTCTACGGGATGTCGTGGAGGCGATTTGAATGCATATTTGGCCATACAATGAGTTGCGGTGGCCAGCCGATGAACAAGTCAGCGCTTTATCCTTCCCAGACACGTCTGGTACCAATTCACCGACCCCGGATGGATGAAAGGCTTGGTTGGCCTGGGCGGGAAATCCGAACCAAGAACCTGGTATCGGGTGCACGCGACAGCTGGCGCCTCCTCCGACTGCGTTCCACGCGCCCAATTTCTAATAATATAAGGTATAAGAATGAACGAAATTCTAAATGGTCGGCTGATCAAATTTTTCGCTGGTGGTGTAGCGGGTAATGTATTAGCCTGGAAAAGAATAGGATACGGGTTCGAGCCGAGCAAGAGGGTAATGTTTCCTAGTACCGTTTTGCACAACCAGCATTCTTGCTCACCAGTAGCCAGCCCGCCTAGCGGCCGAACAGATTATACCTGAGCCCCTGCCCTAAAAATTGATACCGTCATTGATCGTGGATCAATATTCAATGGTTCATCGATTTTGTGAAACTGCGGGAAGAATTGACAATGTTGACTAATGTTGACTACACGACAGTTTTTATTCGCCGACTGACAACCATATGTAGTGATAGCTACTAATATTCGTGTTATCCATATTGCACGGGTAACCATGTGAAAATCTTTAATATCGATCGTTATTGATTAATTGTGCATACACATACGCACACACAACGTGCAAGAAAATAGTCATTTGTCGACATATCAATGCTAGGGATCGCTCCACGCACTTATCTCAATTGTTGCAGTTTACATTCGATTGATTGCGTTTCGCTTGAATACTTGTCGCAATTTCTCCATAAAGTGGCCGTATCGATTGATTAGGGCTTCTTTTAAAGTTTAAAAATTAAAAATATACTGCAGCCTGCAGTAAAATGCAGGTACTGTTTGAAAGGTTTATCATTGCTGCTAATAAAGCTTTTTAGGACTCATATGAAAGTACAGGACAACAGAAACTCTGTCAGCACAAATGATCAAGATTTCGCTATGCAACCGCCTGAAACCTTACATTTCAGACTCGGTTGGTTGTGCATGGGCTGAAAGTTCGTTACAGTCTTGCTACTAATTGACCACATTAACCTTGTTTTTATAGGATGCAATGCATTTGGCCACAAGTTGTGGTGCACTGTCAACCTGTAAACGTTAAAAGAAACACAGTACAGTTTAAAGTGTTCAGTTAATAGAAAGCTTGTAATAAGCTTCTAGCCCATGCACAACCAGTGCAGCCTGAAATATAAGGTGTCAGACCGGTGCATGGCGCAACATTGATCGTTTGCATATCAAAGTGTTTTTGTTGTTCTGTGCTTTCATATAAACCTTAAACATCTTCAAAACCTCTTGCAGCGACGCTAAATCCTTTTACATGGAATTTTTAAAATACACCGCATTTTGTCGGAAACCAAAGCGTGTTTTTAAGTTTTAAACTCTTGAAAAAGCACCAATCAATCAATACGGCTACTTCTTCCGGGAGACGTTGTGAGTATTCAAGCGAACGATCAATCGAGTGTAAAATGCAACAATTCAGACGAGTCGATGGCGGAATCCCTCCTGCTCTTAAGTCAGAAAAATGCTAATCGCTTTCCCTTTCATGTGAGCTCTTAATCGTTTCAGTACCTTTAATGGCAGCAAAGTTATCGCCTTTCAAACAGTGCTTTCATATTTGGGACACCCTACAGTTATTGTCGTGTGGTAGCTCAGTGAGAAGTGACGCCTCCTGATGTGTGCACCCTATTCCAAGTTTTTGGTTCGGATTTACTCTTTTCTCCTTTCCTTTCCTCTCCCCACTGACTTCTCCATCGGCCGGCCACCGTAGGTCATTATATAGGACAAATACGTATTCAAAATGGCTCCACATTATATTGCAGAAGTAGAATGCGTGGCGTATACTAAAATGGACAGATTAACGCCTTCCTCTATCCTCTGTGCTTTTATAGTCGGACTGAGTGCTTTGGCATGAGGGCGAGACTAGAACCCATCTAGAGACGAGATTACTCACATTACATACTGTGCTGTCATGTATGTGATGTTATAGTTGAAGAAGGAATGGAGGTGGAGTCACAGTCGATCCAGCGATGCGAAGAAGCGGAGCGGGCTGTGTTCGAGGAGCAGAACGTGCGCGACGTGAACGAACTGCGCGATCTTGTCGAAGGATATCGCGCACAGAATGAGTTCCTAAACAAGGAGATCGTGCGTGAGTGACTGGGACCCCGTCGCACAAGGATGAGATCCTGGTCTCATACAGCAACTGTTCAGTGCTTCACAAGATGGTGCGGGCGCTTGAGGAACGAGAACGCGGCTGGCAGAAGCAGTTCGCCGAGGTCGAAGGCTGCTACTATCAGATGAAGAGTCGCTATCTGATGGTGTTGAATCACTTCAAGTCGCCGGAGAAGCCCAGCATAAGTGAGTTTTCCTTTGGATTAACGTGAGTTTTCATAATTCATGGAGCATTCATGGAGTGGTTCAGTGATGGAGCCAGGAATGCTGCAGCAGCTGATGGCAGAGGTCTGTCGGACGGCGCCGCGCGAAAGTGACACACTGGTCAGAACAGATGCACTTGGGTTCTACCTAAAGGGCAGAACTGAAGAGGTAAGTTCTCACTGAAGTCGTTAGGATGATGTGTGATTAATGACGTCGGAATAGCTGGAGTCTGTTCAGGGTACGAGTAATGGAGATCTGTTGAACATGGCTGCTGAGTATGCTGACAAGAGCAACAAATGTGTGGAAGCGGCTAACTTGGTTGGTTTCTTGAAGCTGTTGCTCTTCTGTTTCACTTTCTTCTTCATCTGAACTCTGCGGACCTCAAAGCGTTGACCGCTGCTCCTATAGAAGTGGTAGCACCTTGTTCCTCTTTACAGTGAGAATTTGTGTGGCTATATCGTTTTCAAGTCGAATTCGACACTTTTCAAATCAAATGGGACACGTTTCAAATGAAGTTGGACACTCTTCTAAGCTAGCCTAGGATTTTTGAGGTCAAGGCGAATTCATTGAAAAAGAAACATTAAGTTCATTGAAATGAACTTTTCTAAATTAGACTCTCCAAAAAGTTCAGAATAATTTTCGTTCAAGGAAAATTTAAGTGTAACTTTCTTTGTAGCTTTAATTCATGTACCCAATAAGGGAACACTTTGTTTGAAATATTATAAAATTTCTATTTTTGGGGGAAAAATGATGGTTCAAAACTTGTTTTGAAAAGCGGAAAGCGGCCATTTTTTGTGCCCAAAAGAGATTACAACAGGCCCTGTTCCAATATGTCGCAATATTGTCGCATTATTTGATAGATAGCATTGTTTCAGTTTGCATGGAGTTTGACACCTGTTAATTTTTTCACGACATTGTCCGACAATGTCGTCGGACACCGTCAGAAAAATAATTCATGGAAAGTTATCAAGCATTTAACAGTATAATATTAATCAATAAGTCCCCCAATATCTGCATTCAAGATGGTCCATGGGAATCTTTATTGGTTACTGTTTTATTCATATCTAACAAAGAATGATAACAAATAACATAGTAATAACGGTTAAGGAAAATACGCGCTGTCCCGCACGTCAGTCACGTGAAAATCTCGCACCTTTCACTTTGATGGTCCATGTAAGTGGCATTTACACTATCAATCAAATAAAAGTTGCGGCAAACTTTTGACATGCATGGCGCTATATGGTCCTTCAATGCGCTGTATATGTGCTTCTTTGCAGGGCCTTAGGAAAAATTTTAATTTATTGTTTTTCTCTAAAAATAAAGATTTTATAAAGTTGTTACACTTAGTGGTGCAAGTAAACTAAAAAATTTCAAAGAAACTTATGCCAAATTTTCTTTAAGCAATAATTTATTCTAACCATCTTGTTGAGTCTGCCCGCAGGACATTTGGAAACCACTACGAGAATTCCCAGACAGAGCCCTAGAATACCGTATAGGTCTCTTGAAGAATCTTCCCTGTCCCTTCGTTGACCTTCCTGTTGAAAACGCCAAAAGGGCTGAAGTTCGGCTGTGTGCTCAAACGTCGGGCAGCATTCGGTGGTAGGAGCGCGCCAGCCGATCAGATTACATTAAGTTGGCGTGCCATTCAGAGAAGGCTTAAGTGGCAAGGTTTCTTACTGGCTGGCGTGTGTTCGGCCGCTGTTCTGCTTGGTTATTGACCGACGTGCCACCACCACCTAATGCTGCCCATCTTTGCGACATGTACCGATCAGTCTCATTCGAATCATCCGAAAGTTAATTGAGTGGTGAGCTCTCCCAAAAAGATGTATGAACGGACTTTGCTTTTCTTTTACTTCGCCACTTTTCTTTTGTCATCAGCAATTTCTATCGTGTGAGTGTCTGTAATTGGGTACAGGGCGCTGTTTTCTTTCTCATTCTCTCCCAACGTCGCAAGTTTTCAGGAGCAAAGCAAGGAGAACATGCTGTGGTTACAGTCGTGGGACGCGTTCATTGTGAACTGGGTCGGACGTCCACTTGTCGAAAGCCAGGAGCTGAAAGGCCTCATTCGGACGGGTATTCCGGAAGCATATCGATCTCGCGTTTGGAAAGGGTTGGTCGCTGATTGGTCTGTAATGTATAGCGAAAGTATTTCGTAGCTGCCGATTTTGCACTCGTGCGGAGTTCTGATTTGGGCGCTGTTCTACCATATTTAAAATTCCTTTAGAGAGGGGAAATTGCTTACTTTTCTGAGTCTTATTGAGGACGAAAATGGGTAGTATGGGCAGCATGTGTAAATAGATGGATCTTCTAATAAATCATTTTCACGTCAAATTGCACACTTCTCAAATCAAATTGGGCACTATTAAATCTAAATTAAACACTCTTCAAATCAAATTGGATTCTTTTCACATCAAAGTTGACATTCCTTTGCAAACTTCTCGCCTCTGAAATCAAACTGAACACCTTCGAAATCAAAACGAGCGTCTTCCTGATGAAACTCTCCTAAAAGACTTCATGTCGAAGGAAAATTTAGTATGACTTTCTTTGAATTTTTTGAAAATTCGGCTGCCTCAGAAAGTGAACTCACACTAACCTTGTGAAACTCGAGAAGCATGAAGTGCCGGATGTGCTACTGAGATTTGGCTGGCCATTTCACCTGAACTTGCGAACAAAAAATTCAGTAAATAGTTGTTTTAAGAAGAGTAAGTCATCTGGGCATACCTCTGAGATGCACAAATCAGTCGACAAATAAAAAGTAAACATAGTAATGTACAAAAACGACATTACTTATTAGATGCCCTAGTAGATTATGACTCAGAATCCAGGGAGATGAAATGTTGCTGTAATGCTTTAAGCAAGTGCAAGACTTATATTCCGCCTTTATATTGCATCACCTCATCCTCTAAATGTCCAGTTGATGTTACGGTTGCAGAGCCAAGAGCACATGACTTCAGTTTGTCAGTGCGTTACTTCGACTTCTTGGTGTTTCAGGTTAATACAGCTTGCCATGAAAGAGAAACTGACCGAGCTAGGAAATGGCTACTATAGCAGTATGCTGCGGAAGACACTCACTCAGCAGGAGAACGGAGTCTACGACATTTCGATCAAGCAGGTAGGAAGATACACACTGCATTTGAATTCGATGAAAGGTTTTGCTAAACAGCGAGGTTAGCAAGTCTTCTTGAAAATACGCCTCAGATATGACTCTTTGTCGCTTTTTAAGAAGCTGGTTAGGGTATCCTCTAAGGTTCCTGAACGAGTTGGATTGTTCATTTACTAGTATGTAGTAGGCAATGATAATAACTGTTTCTTTTTTGTAAACGTTTTATCTCATTTTACTTATTATAAGGTAAGTTGTCAGAGGCCGTATTGAATTTTCCTTTGTTTTTTTTAAATTTCATTTTGTTTTTTCCTTTGTGCTAGATATGCACCTCCAAATAAATAAATTGTGCACTTCATGGTTGTAATTGAATTCCAAAAATGTTGTTAAGGCTATTTGGGCGTACGAATGTTGATGGATTAAAAAAACCCTAATTTACATCGGCTGTATAAAAGTCTAAAGGACAACGTTACTCAATCCCTTTTGGAATGCGCCACACATTTTACTTCTGTGGGATACCGTGGAGGCGACTTGAATCTGTATTTGGCCTACAAAATGAGCTGCAGTGGCCAGGCGATGTAAAAGTTGGCGATTTATCCCTTCTGCAGGTCTCCTACCAATTCGCCGATCCTGGAGGGTTGGAAGGCTTGGCTGACCTCGGCGGGGTCCGAACAAGGACCTCGAGTCGGGTGCACGTGGCAACCGTCTTGTCCGACTGCCTTTCGCGCGCTCAGACTTGTCTAGTAAAGATAAAACGCTGATTTCACTCATCGCCTGGCCACCGCAGGTCATTGTTGTGGCCAAATACGCATTCACATTGCCTCGGCGATCTCCTATAGAAGTAGATTGTGTGGCACATCCCAAAAGGGATTGATTTATTCTGTCGTTTATCCTTTTAAGAGCCAAAGACTCGTTGAACTGCTAAAGCATCACTTTTTTGGCTTAGAGTTAGATGGAAGAATAGGTTTTCGAGCTGTGATGTTTCGGATTTCAGATTGATCTTGATCTGGTGCGAACGCTGTCTGCGAACCGAATGTTTGCCGATCCGGACTCGGAGAAGGTTAAACAGCTGCGGAGGGTGCTGTATGCCTATAGAAATCATGACACAGTGATTGGTTATTGCCAGGTGAGCTGCGTGACTCATTCACTTTGCTAGAGCTCCGTGCAGCTGATCCTCATGGCTGGATTGCTTTCAGGGGTTGAATCGAATAGCCGCCGTCGCGTTGCTGTATCTCGACGAGGAGGACGCGTTCTGGTTCCTTATCACGTTCACGGAGCTGCAACCGCCGAACTACTACGCGAGTAACCTCATAGGCGCAGTGGCTGATCAGAAGGTGATCTCCTTGTGTAGTACAATGAGTATGCCATTTTCACCTCAAAGCGGACACTTCGGATGTGTCCTAATCGGGGGGGGGGGGGGCTTATAGCGATTTGCTTCTCCGGCGTCTTGCTTAAGCTTCTACGAGAGCTTCAGCTGCCTATGATTCGAGGGTTCTCCTTTAAATTTAGGGACATGGTTGTGTGGCATGGGATGACGGCCACAATTGACACATTACCCCCTCTCGAATAGGATAGATCCCACTTTTCGGATCAAATTGGACACTTTTCATGATTTTTTAAATGGTATTAGACGCTCTTCTAAGCCAAAGACTTTAAGACTTTTGAAATCAAAGCGAACTCTTCCAAATTGAAATTACCTTCAGGCAGGTTAAACCATAGGCTCAATAAGATTGTTAGAATAATATTTTCTTCAAGAAAAATTTAGTATAACGTTCTTGAATTTTTTACCTTGCCTGTTCTTGTTGTGTAATCTTTTTATAAAATTTTCTTTTTAGAGAAAAATAACAAGTTAAAAATTGTCCTAAGGCACTGCAAAGGAGCAATCATATACAGCTCTAAAAGACTAGATCGCGCCATGCAGTCGAAATGGTCGTCTAAATTTTTGTTTGATTGATAGTGGAAATGCTTACATGAAGCATCTAAATGAAGATATGTGTTTTTTTTTACAGTTTTTGGAAGTATTATTAACAGCTGGCAAATTCCATGCAAACAGATATTCTACTATCAATCGAATGAAAATCGCGACGTCTTGGATGAGGTCATGGCGCAATCTATTCCTTTGGCACGAAAAAATGGCCGCCTTCCTGCTCTTTGAAACGAGCTTTAAATCACTGTTTTTCCCTAAAAAAGAAAATTTTCATAGAGAAAAAACTGTATATTCACTTATTGGGAAGTGAATTAGAACTTCAAAGTAAGTTAGACTAAAATTTTTCCTGAACAAAAAAATTATCCTAACGTTTTTTGAGAGTCTCTAGTTTATTGTGGAAGATCCTCATCTTGAATTGGAAAAGTTCCCTTTGATTTAAAAAGCCTCAGGCTAGCTTAGAAGAGTGTTCACTTATTTTGAAAAAAAGAGACTACTGTTCTCTTCAAAGACGTTGCGATTGCTATCCCATTGATAGCAAACTTTGCATGGAGTGTCACACTTGTAAAGGATTCAACAAAAACAATTGCAAGGAACACACATATCCCAACTTTCTTGCTGCATGTGAGCACTATTTACACTATCAATCAAATAAGCATCACGACTTACTTCTCGACTGCATGGCGCGATCTGTTCTTTTAATGCGCCATATGTTTGCTTCTTCGTCGTGCTTTAAGGCAATATTTGATTTACTATCTTTTATTAGACTTTATTAGACTGACAACTGAAATGAAACAATTTCAAAGAAAGCTATACCAAGTTTTCCTTGAGCAAAAATTGTTCTAGTCATCTTGTTGAGTCTTCAGTTTATTTTGTGTGAAGGCCATTTCGATTTGGAAGAGTTCGCTTTGATTTTAAAAGTCTTAAAACTAGGTTAGAATATAGTTCAATTCGATTAGAATGGTGTCCTATTCGATGTGAAAATGGTACATAATTGAACTGCCGCACGAAGTGCGATAATACCGATTATTTGTACTACCTAATTGACAGTGGTGGAAATCAGAATACGACGCTGGTTGACCGTAATAAAACGTAACTACTGTAAACTATGATATTAATGCTCTAATCAGTAGTGTCACATCACCTTCGAAGTCGATATGAGGCCCAGCGGCGGCAATGTAAAACCTTTTTAAGGCTTGTTGTTGCTGCTTTGATTGTAGCCAAAGCCAAGACGGTAATCCTTTATTCGACTAACGTTTCGGCTATTCGCCTTCGTCGGAGCCTGGAAAAATCGAAGACCAAAGTGATCCAACCGGTCCCAACTGCCTTTTCAGGCTACAATACAAGACAAAAGGCGGCCATTCAGTACCAATTGTAGTGGAACAGGTAGACGCAGGAAATGCTCACCTAATGGGGTGGAAAGGCCTAATGGCAGGCCACCTCCTCGCGCAACGTGCAGTGGGTAGTCTGATAGACCGACGAGAGGCCCTCCTGACTTGAAGACGTTGCGATCAAAGTCTACAGAGGTCATGGAAGGCTGAGAGCTCATTAGTGATGGCAAGGCACTCATCCTTTCGAAAAAATCCAAAAGTAATCCAAAAGGCCTCTAACGTCTTGCGTGCTGAAGTCTTGGGTTCTCGTGCCAGTATCTTTATCGAAACCGTGAACTCTTCTCCGGAATGGCCCTCCATCCTGTGCGCACCAAGTGGGGTCGCCATATCTGACCTCCTTAGTCCATCTAGATGTTCTTTAACTCTCAGACACAGGGGTCGCCCAGTTTCCCTATGTACTCGGCTCCGCAGACCTCACATGCGACGAGGTAGATTACGCAGGAGGTCATGCAGTCTCCTTCTCGCCCAGATGGACAAAATGAACAGTTTGGCGTGCTGCATAGGCGGTCGTATTGGCGATTGCGCACCAGCTGTTGGTTCAAGTTAGGTGGTGGAATTTCCATCACTCTAACCAGTCGGTCCAGGTCATATCTACGTAAGGCTGCTCGCACCTCTGTGCTTGAAGCATCCGAGATGTAGGGAAGGCAAAACGGAATTTTATCGTCGTCTTAGGCATTAGCCATGAACTGCCTCGCAGTAGAAGGGCCGTTTTTAGGTCCTAGAGGGTATCCGTTAGAACGAGCAATCTGACGGGCTAAATCCAACGAGTCAGATTTGTTCTGAGTGGTGGAAGAAACCATTCTTGCAGTCCTAAAATGTTCCCGGTGACAGCCAGATTTGTTTTGATTTTTAAGGCTGCTAATAAGAGAAGTAGATGAAAAAGGAAGAGCCCAAAATGCCCTTTCATCAGTAAAGATATGCCTTTTACCGAAATTCCGACTGCATTAAAACGTTTCCAAGGATCACCTGCAGTTTTCTTAAAATCTCGTTCAAGGTGCTCCGTGATTTGGTAACGGAGAAGCTGCCTCGACTGGCGGCTCATCTGCGACAGTTCGAAGTGGACCTTTCCCTGTTCGCATTAAGTTGGTTCCTTACGTGCTTCGTGGATGTGATGCCGCACCAGATCTACCTCCCGATTTTCGACGATTTCCTCTATGAGGGCAATAAGGTGTGTTTTCCAATTGTGTTCTGCCCTTAACGTTATAATTTTCAGCCGCTGAAGCTTTAATGCCTTCGTAATTGTGGCCAAAACCGTAGTGCTTTCATCATATTGGGCAGCAAAGGGAAACGGATCCTGATCCTGGCCTCCTAGGTGTTTGAGTGTGACCCAGTCCTCTTTTGGAGGAAGATTGTAGGAGTATTAAAAGTGGATCTAGAGCGGAATATCACAGCTGTGCCGTCGTCGAGTATCAATATCTCCACTTTGCCACAGGTGTGGTCTGGCATCGTAAAGGCTTTTGAAGGTCTCCGAGTACGGTTTTTTAGTTCTGATGTGAAAATCTTCTACAACACTACCTTAAACACAGTATTGTGGGCAATTTTAGGACTCTAGGAAACATGTATCTCATTGGTGTAATCTATCGGCAGTCACAATCTATTATACGTCACTGCTTTCTTATCAGAGAAGGACGTTCTTTCCAGTGCACACATTTTTCAGTCTTTGTTCCGATTCGCGCTGGCGATTCTGAAGATGTGCGAGCCGGCTGTACTGCAGAGCAAGACCGTTAGCATGGTGCACGCGTGTCTGAGCAGGCCGCGACAGTTCGTTACTGACTACAGGACGCTGGCGCAGGTAGGGTCTTCAAAGCTCTATCAAGCGTATAACAGCTCTTTGAAAGATTATGGGGAAAGCATAAAATGGTGTCCTTGTATTTCAACTGATCGGTTGAGATTTGAGAGTTTCTGACGTCTACGTAATTTTCAGACTTTTCTGCACATTTTCCCCGCTGATGCTGTTTAGAATAACTCTGTTGAGACTTTTTTATTACTGACCGATTTTTAAACAAAAAGTAACAGGAATGGTATTCAACAAAGAACGTATGAAGGTTAAAAGTTACTCGCATATCATGGCGACTTAAACTATGCTCTCCTTCTTTGATCATGTCTTCGTCCCACAGCTGACCGTTAGCGGTACTCTTATTGTGGACTCTTGGGCCGTCTTTTTCGAATAACATGGCGATTCAAGCTACTATACCTCGAGAGAAGACCTGGAGTATTCAGATCATACCTTCTTGTGCCATCGGCCAGATTCAGCCACCCGTCATTGTGCACGACCATCCGTTTGATCTGCAAGAAAGGGACAGCATCCTGAAGGTGAAGTATCGAAGTTGCTGGTAGCTGAAGGGAACGGATTTGTTATAAAGACATTGAAGGTCGCTTCGCCTGTGTAGCAAACCCTGTGCCCATACTCGCGTTGAAATGCTGGCTATACGACGCCACATCCTGGTCTTTTTGAAAATGCGAGCAGAATGGTTTCTTTTTCTGAAGTCTTTAGCTCATGTATGAAAAGAGGTGTGAAGAATCTGTACCTTTTATACGCTGCCCGTATTGTGCCAAGTCTTTCTGCTTCGTGCACTTTGTGCCTGTGGATCAGTGGCGTTGAACTTCAAACCGCATTATGCTAAAAAGCCTCTCTCATTGGATTTTGGTTAAAAATCGGTCAATAATAAACTAGCCGGAGGAAAGTTACGCTTTACAGCAGGAAAACGCGAAGAAAACGCCTGAGAATCGTGTAGACGTCAGGACTCCTCAAATCTCGACCGATCAGTTGAAATGCAAAAAACACCAACACGCAGTAGAACCGAACCTCCGACCTCATTCGCATGAAGCAACGACACTGCCCATTGCGCCCTGAGCTGCTTGCAGGCGACAGCCATCACGAGCGCACAAGAGACCCCCAGCGCTATGAGGCTTCCATAGTAACTTCAAGGACCACCTACTTCCTGGGTTAAACGACTTAGCAAAAAGGAAATACATCTTTATACTATTTGATGGGTGGGGATTCTTCCTATATGACTCGGCTTCCCCGTTCAGACATACGTTTTAGATCTTTCCCTTCTGAGAAGGGCCCTCATCGGATTAACTGTTCGTAGTTTGACTCGCTTCGGATCTTTCCCATGGAGATCACGCAGAAATAAAGTACATAAAGTACATGGCTTGTTCCTAGACAACTATTTCGTGGCTACTTCATCAGTTATTCATTTTACTCTGACAATTTTTTTTTTCAGATAGCGTTCAACGACATGAATCCGTTTCCTCAAAGACAGATCGAGACGAAGAGAGCCGTCTATCTCACCCAGCTGCAGGTAGGTTTTCCCGCGTTCTGAGCGGCTGCTCCAGACATCTCGTAGCACATAGATTTGCTCAAATAGGTGACCATCTGTTGACTAATATCCCAATGTATTTATGTTCTCATCTTCTGGCACTTCTTGGGGTGTTAGTGATCGCACGAATATTGTGGAAGTTTCTGCTCCTGGCTCGTGCATGTGAGGCATTTTCTGCGCGGAAACTTCGTAGTTTTGACGTGCATTATGAAATTCCCTACTTTCCAGACGAACTATAAAGTGGCCATCATTTTCGCATTCCTTAAAGCAGTAGCTGTTCAGCACAAAGAGGTTCGAGTTACCGTATTGTGTATTATAGCGCTGTTCAGACAAAACACTCGTAAGCGAACCACACGCCGCTACTCCGGAGGTGAAAACAACCGCCGGGTTGGGCTGCCCTCTGTATCTACCTTATCGGCTGTTCTTTCGTTTCTGGTCTTTACATGGCAAGCTCGCTTCGTGTTCATAATTTTCGAACGGCGTGTTTTTCCAAAACTAACTAGACTGTGCGGCCCTTTAATCTGTACGTGGAGTAGAGGCTATTTTAAGATGCATCGTCTTGGCTGGAATGTTCCTCGTAGGCTAATGCTTAACTGCCTGCTGCTACGGCCTTCCGTCTTAACCGTTTTCTCGAGCAACTGGGCACTTTTCAACCAAAATTTGATACTTATGAAATCAAACTGAAGGCTAGAATTTTTGCTTTCAACTTTCAACTTTATTACATGCACATAGCGCATGTGAGGTAATAAAAGAACCAAGAAGTACCGGTGATCCTATACGTAACAGCAAACAACACGGAATACAAAACAACACAGATGAAGAGAACGTACCTACAAAAAGGAAAAGAAACGGAGAACATTGCCACAACACTAACTCAGGAACTACTACGGAATCACTTCAAGTGTTTATCGAGAACTTTTTTAAAGCTATTGAGATTGTCAGGAAAATGAATTCTTTTGTTCAACCTGGCGTACTCCAGGCCTGCACGAACTGTGAAGAAGTTGCGACGTTGAGATGTTTTTGATGTTTTTACGTGAAGTTTGTAAGACCCACCTCTAGTATTAGATGACGCCAGACCAAAGAATTCATTTGCTATCGATCAAACGAAAATTGCGACGTGCTTTACAAGTGCATGGCGCGATCTCTTTTTGTAATACCCTTCTTTTGTTCTATTACTTAAAAATGTACTTTGTTGCAGTTCAAAACAAGATTATGACCATTCCTTTTCCTAAAGGATACAAAATTTATAAAATTTCAAACCCTGTATTTGGTCGTTTGAGACAGCTGGAATACAAATCTCGGAAAAAGTCTTAGTCAATTTTTATAAAGGGAAAATTCTCTTCGACCTTCTAAGAGAATTTAATCTGTTCGTTTTGCTTTAGAAGCTGCTCAGTTCGGTTTCAAAAGTGTCCACTTTGCTTTGAAAAGTGTCCAGTATGGTGGGAAAATTGTCTAAACGGACAACTGTACCAATGTGAAGTACCTCTGTAGCATCTCCAAGGGCCTGTTCATACTTTGCGACGGTAGCGACGGCAGAGGCGGGAGAGACAGGACGAAGATACATATCGATCAGTGCCGAGCCGCTGCCTGGGAAAATCGATAGGTATGCTTTGCTTTGTCGCTTCTGTAGCAGTCGTCGCTCCCGTCGCGGAGTATAAACAGGCCTTAATGACTGGACAGCCGTTTAGCACAAATCGTTGCGGAGAACTCAGGCTTCGTTGCGGGACCCCTCTTTGGCTACAGCCATAGACCATTCGGGAACAGTAGTCGCGTTGCAGCACAGATCTGTTATACCACTCGGCAGGGCAAAACAAGCCGAGTGGTAGTCGCCACGACGAACTATGTCTTCCCTCCTTTCGTTAGGAGTGTGAGAATAGTTCTGTGTGACAATGCGACTGTTTTCCGCACAGTCCGTGAACGTAGCATGGTTGGAGTTCTGTAGCGAAGGTCGTGTTCCCCGTAATGATTTGTGGTAAACAGTTATGTCGCTGAAAATTTTAAGGGGGTGCCTCGTACAGCCGTTGTTTATACCTCGCGAACGCTGCTCATGCGTTCCATGCAGATAGATAAGTATCTTGGTGCTATCGATTCGTACGAAGTGCCGCTCTTTTCGCCATGTTAGTTGACCAGTATAAACGAGCTCCGGCCTGTTATGTTACGTTCGAACGTGTGTGTTCCAGAAAAACACGTTGCATTACTGTCCCAAAGCTGAGGCATTAAAGGGGGGTGTGTAGAGCTCTTCTGCGGCGGAACGCGGAATAACGCTAGGGTCTCATATCGATTCATTACGTCATCCAATCGATATGGGCTCATCCTGGCGCATCGCATCACGCTGCAGCTCTAAACGTCCCGTAAGATATAGTAGAGGAGGAAGAGTGTACATATGCTGAGTACAGGTTTTGTATGTTGAGCTAATTTGTGTGTACAAGTGCTCTTTTGTTGTGTATGCAACGTTCCACCACACCAGCATATCCCTAACTGATGATGCGAAGTACCCGATGCTCTGTAGAATTGTGGGGTATGACATAATACGTGAGAAGAGTTTCGCTAATAGTTGTATTATGTGTATTTAGTATGCTGCTGTATGTCTCTGAAGAATGTGATAACGCGATGCCCATATCATCATGTGTTCTGAACTGTGTTTTTTAGGATTTTTAAATGGAAATAAATCTCTGTGTTAATGGTGTTAGCCACATTCTAGCTCCGAAGGTGGCACCTTGTAAGTTGTTCATAAATGGGGAAAGAATGGAAATAACCAATCAAGAATTGTATCTGACAAGTGCCGCGACACGCCTTTCATACTCCCGCCGCCGCGCGGCGCATCAATTTGGAGAGCGGCGCGCCCCGAATTTGACGCGCCGCTGCGCGATTGCAGTTAGAAAGGGGAGCGTCAGCGACGCGCGGCCACGAGCTTCTGCGCACTACGGCCCGTGCTCCGGAAACGGTCCATGAGTCATTGAGGGAGCAAAACAGAAAGGATTCGTCTGGCTGATCAGCGCAATGCATATTGTCAATGTTTGTCGTGGGATTCCTATGGAGAGCGGCGAATCCTCTCTTAAGCCTGGAGTCGAAGTCGTTCGCTCAACCTACGGTTGGAACTGGTGAGTGTGGTATTGAGTCGAATCCCCTGCAATGCAAACGGCTTTAAACCACTCTTTATTTTGCGATATGTGCGGGTCCAAAAGTAAAACTGCTGGAAGGTACTCATCGTCGAGAACCACTCAAAATTCTTTCTCATATGGCCATTCTGGGGTCACTGTGCACCAAGCATATCTTTGGCGGGGTATACGAAGCTTCGTGAATGTCTACAGATCTCCATTCTCTTCCTAGGTTACAGAAGGTACGGGCTAAGGTCATGGTCACCGATTTCGCATAAAAACTCCCTAATCCTGCAAACCTAGTAATCGTCTGTAACTTCAAAAAACGATGTCAGACTCGTGATCAGCACCCTAAATACCCCCTTCTCCTTCCCAATAGGAGAAGTTTGGTTGAAACGGTGAAATCTCCCACCCTACACCGAGTCTGCCGCGGCCTCGCGGCGCGTAAAGTAGATAGCCATGCCGACCATCACGCCGCGCTGCGGGGCGGCGCAAGTATAAAAGGCGCCTAACGGTGTCTCACGCACTTGCCCACTACGAGCGACTTCGAAGCACCCTTGAGATACGGAAGGCAGCCTTTGTAAAACTTAAAATTCGTTGACATCTAAGATTTGGTGCGTTCTTTATTGGCATCAAGCCGTTCACCACTTCCGTGCGTGGACATTCTCTCCGGACCATCCAGTAACGCCATTGTTTTGTGCTGCGCAGTACCTCTGCCCTCGGGTGGCTCCTCCGCAAGCGCTCTCAAGCCCAACAGCTTGTGTTTCCGGATATCGTTGACATGCCTTCCGAATCCGGACGCCGGCTCTCCCCTCACTCGTTTCTTCTTACTGGATCTAATTGCTGGTCCGCTTTTACTGGTCTTCACCCCCTCTCCTTCCCATTTTCCTGGTCCCAACTCCTGGCCCACTTCCTTGTTTCCACTATTGACCCCCCCCCCCCCTTAGTGGTCTTTTCCTGCTTGTCTCCCGTCCTGCTCCCTTCTCCAAATTGTTCCTTTCCTTCCTGGTCTCCTGGCCCACCCTACAGGTCTCCTTACTTCCCTTCTCCAGTGGTCCTCCCATCCACGGCAGACGTCTGTGACACGTATTCGGAATCAGGACGTTTGTTGCGCGACGTAGGGGACCCGTCTTCTGGATCCAGACGCTCAGAAATGCGCGCAAATGCTGCTGTGTCAAGCAGGAGGAGGCTGCGCTTCCTCGGTTGCAGCAGCATTCTATGTTGAAAGGCACGTTTTCTTCGCGCAGGGTTCGATGTGGCGTATCTCACGCATGTTTCTATCCTGCGTGGGATACGCTTCATCATTTACAGCGAGGGCAAAATTTCGAGCGGGGTTCCATGAGGCGTACCTCCCGCAGTTTCTAACCCGCGTGAGATACGCCTTATCATCTACAGCGCGGGCAGCTAACTCAATTATATAGTGGAAGATAGATAGCAATCAGAGGTATGAGGTGAATTTATGGGTGTGAGCGCAGCCATGTCAAAATGGCGCTCATTGACTGGAGTGCTCTGCTATTACATTGTAAAGAAAATATCCCTCGTTTGTGCAATTTTTTCGAATTTACTTCTCTCGTACCATACATAGAACAACTAACGAACATATACACCATCATTATCTACGGCATATTGCCATTTGTCAGGTAATCTGTGGATCCCGCTTCTATAGAATTTAGGGTTTTGACGAAAAGAACTCAGCGAGGCACTTTCCAAGTTGCTTCCCCGTCGTCAAATTGTTTCTCCTGCAAATGATTCGACAAGGGAAGAGACGGAAGGTAGTCCGTTGGAGCGAGGTCCGGTGAATACGGTGGATGGGCCAGAACATGCCATCCGAAGCACTGGAGCTTTTTCTGAGTCTCTCTTGCTACGTCTGGACGAGTACTATCGTGATGGAAGAAGATTTGTCCTGTTTCCCACGAAGAGCTGCTTCTGGGCGATTCAACTGCGTACAGGAGACATAGCTAATGACGGTAGTGTTCGCAAATGGCAGCTCCCAGTGAATGACTCCTTTGCAATTCCTCCAGACACTGAGCATCAGCTTCTTTGGGTGAAATTCCGAACCTGGCGTACAATTCCTGCTTCGCGCGACTGAGCCACTGATGCTTTCGCGTGCGATTAACGTGGACTCCATTTTTTGTCGCAGGTGACCAGGTTCTCGGGTCAAGAAAAATTCCGCCGTAAAGTCAAGAAGTTCGTTCACGCTTCCTGGCGCACCTGTAGCTGATGGTTCATGCGGTATCCATGCACCAAGCCATGCAGGTGTTAGGCTATGGTGGTATGACTGCACTCGAAGTCCTCTGTCAGTGCACGGGTGTAGCGCCGGGGATCCTCCTGAAAGAGCTCCAGAAGGCGCCCCTCATTCACTGCAGCTGGCCTTCCAGACCGTGGCTGGTCCTCCGTGCAAGTCTCCGTTCTTGAACTTCCATATACGTTCGCTGTGTCGTAAGAGACAGAGGTAGGCCCCCTCGTTCCACAAATGTTATCCACCGCGACTCCTGCACTGCTTTGCTTTCTAGACTCGTAAAGCAGAAGCGGTAGAACATGCCTGCAGCCGAGAACGATTCTCTCTGTCATAGTCGTAACGGAGTATGACGACCATAGTGGAAAATGTTGGTCAGAGGTCATCCTATACAAGCGTTGTTGGAAGAAGGTACCAGATAAGGATAGAGATAAAGGACGGCGTTACTCAATCCCTTCTGGGATGCGCCAGCGCGTTCTACGGGATCGTGCAGGCGACATGAATGCGTATTTGGCCATACAATGACTTGCGATGGCCAGCCGATGAACAAGTCAGCGCTCTATCCTTCCCAGACAAGTCTGGTACCAATTCAACGACCCCGGAGGGATGGAAGGCTTGGTTGGCCTGGGCGGGAACTCCGAACCAGGATCCTGGTAACGGGTGCACGCGACAATCGCGCCTCCTCCGACTGCGCTCACGCGCCCTAAGGTACCAGAACACTTCAAAAATTTGGCGCAATGCCAAAGTAGGTAGCGGGGAACATTCTTCACAACCTAATGCAACGGGAGACCAGATGGCATATTATTTATTTATTCATTTATTTATTTACTTGCACAATATAGTGCGCACAAAAAAAGCACAACGTGGACACGGTAATCACAGAGAACATAATGTGAGAAACATGAATTGAAAAGTCATCGGCAACACGAACAGAAATTAGTTAACTGAATAAACTATATTTCTGCAAAGAAGTAGGGGCGAGACTATGAATTAAAAAAAGTTATGTTGAAAACTAAGACCCCGCCGCTTTAATTTTATTCATATACGTCAAGACTGACGTGCCATACCCGATGTGACATGGGTTGGCATGGGTCAGAACAGAAATCAAACCTGTATCACCTGTATCACCTGTATCGCCTGTCGTCTCGTTGATCATCGACTTGCTCGAGCTGGCGCCAGCAGCGTCTCCATTCGCCTCTGTCGCGTGCCAGGTTGCTCCAATGGATCCTCCTCGCTCAAGGGACACGAAGAGCGTCATATCGGTCGTTCAGGACTTTCACGAAGAAGTCCGACCAACGCGTTGGTGGGCGTCCTGGTGTTCTCTTGACATCCCGCGGAATCCACTCGGTGACGGCTCTCGTCCAGCGGGGGTCTGCGAATCACATTACGTGGCCGGCCCACCTAATTTTCGACGACTTGGCCCATGCGACAGCGTCTCTGATCTTCGAACGTCGGCGAAGCTCGGAACTCTGGAGGTCACTTACGTGAGTCGTGTCACTCCGAGCATCGTCCTTTCGATTCCACGCTGCGCGAAATCAAGAAGTTAGAAGAAAAAACAGAAACAGCTCCAGAATGCGGCTATAGTTAACGACGACAACCATTATTAGCTAACTGTAGGAAGAAAATCAAAACACTAAAAACAGGTGGGTTGTAGAGCAGCATGCGGTTTTCGGAACCAGTAAAGCATATCTTGTAATAAGTCCAGCAACAAAGCAATTCAATTGAAAGACATTTTTTAACATTTTATTTTACATTTCGCCGAATGTCGCTTATCCATTGTTATATACCATTTGAAAGAGAATTATTTGCACTATCAGAAAATATGTATGAAGATATGAAGAAAATATGTGTATGCGTTTTTCCCCATTTCGATTGTTGAACATTTTTAGGTTAGCAAAGTGGAGCAAAAAAGAATGAATTTCGCCGACAGCTTCTCTCTGTTTATGTTTGAAATGTATTGCACAATGTTATGGACCACTCGAAAGGCAACAGTTTGTTTCACAAGATCCATGTTCGGCTTTTTCGTTCGTTTTGATTTCTGCTAGTTTTCAAGGCATTAAAGTGGAGTGTTCAGGAGATATGCATTATTTTTACCAACACTGTACTCTAGTTGCTTTTGCAACCTGAACCTGATGACTTAAAAATAAGCAAAATTCAGGATAACCAAATAAAAGAACACACATTCTGATAGAACGAAACAGAATCTTTGAAATGACGTATCACACTGTGCAAAAAATTGGTAACGGTAATTTTTCTTCTTTTTCGCTAAAAATGATTAAAAATCAGCACGAACAAATAAACACAACACACACTTTGATGGAGCTAGATGTTCTCTTTAAAAGACATATATAGCAATGTCGAGAAAAATTAACTAAAGGGTAGGAGCATTTGGTAAAAAATACGCCTTTTAGACACTCCAATTTAACGCCTTAAAAATTAACGAAAATCAAGATGAGCGGAAAAATCCAACACATACTCGTATAGAACGAATAATCGTCATTCGAAGGTTGTATAACATTTTGCAAAAAATTTCAAACGTAAGCAGAGAGAACATGTGAAGGCAATGAGGAACGGACAAGTTTCTGATACCCCATTCTCGCTCAACGGAACGAACATCTCCGAATGCTCCAGCTACGTCTATCTGGGTCGCGAAGTCAATATGGCCAACGACCTAGCGCCAGAGCTGAGCAGGAGACGAGCGGCTTGGAGAGCTTTCAAGAGCGTCGAAGAAGTCGCGAAGAAGACGAAGAACGTCCGACTCCGTGCCCACCTATTCGACTCCACGGTTCTTCCTGCCCTAACATACGCCTCAGAGACCTGGGCTATACGAAAGCAGGAAGAACACGCGATCAGCGTCGCGCAGCGTGGAATCGAGAGGACCATGCTCGGAGTGACACGACTAACGCAAGTGAGAGAAGGCCTCAGGAGTTCCGAACTTCGCCGACGTTCGAAGATCAGAGACGCTGTCGCGTGGGCCAAGTTGTCGAAAATTAGGTGGGCCGGCCACGTAATGCGCTTCGCAGACACCCGCTGGACGAGAGCCATCATCGACTGGATTCCGCGGGATGTCAAAAGAACACCAGGACGCCCACCAACGCCTTTGTCGGACTTCCCTGAACGGCCGCTATAGCGCTGTTCGTGTCCCTCAAGCGAGGAGGATCCATTGGACCACTCTGGCACTTGACAGAGACGAATGGAGACGCTGCTGGCGCCCGCTCGAGCAAGTCGATGTACAATGGGACGACAGGTGATACAGGTGAATGCAGAGAGAACCAGCTGTCGGCGAAAGTCATTTTTCTTCATTAACCTTCGACTTTATTGACCTAAATATTGGAAAAAATCAAAAGGGAAAAAGTGAAGTACATTCTCTGATAGGGGAAATTATTTTCTCTGGTATATAACTATTTGAAAAAAAGTTCAACGAAATTAAGAATAAAATGTGAAAAAACGCCGGGGACTTCGTTTCCAACCTAATACAATCAAAAATTTATAGAACACTAGCGACGTACGGTGCTGACTGCTGACTTGTGAGCAAACAAGTGGAAAACGACCTCTGTGCAGTGTAGACGAAGAAGCTGCGGTGGACGGCCGGTCTTAGGCGTAGTTTATACTTCACCTCCTCGGGGCGTAGCATCATAATCGACATAGAAAAGCTCAAGCGAAAGAAACGCTTAGTTATCCTACATACAAAAACGTGCGGTCATTTAGGTGTTGAATAGAAGGAAGCATTTTCACTGACCGAAACTCGCCGGACATGTCCAATAAATACTCTTCACCCCATGAAATCAAAGATAAAAGGTTAAAAATCGACCTCAGTCAATCCCTTTACGGTATGCGCCACGCGTTACTTATACGTGATATCTGGGCGGTAATTTGAGTATTTGACATATACAATGACCTGCGGTGGACCGTCGATGAAGAAATCAGTATTTTATCCTTCAAAGACAATTTTAGAACCAACTCAACGACTAAGGAGGAAGAGAAGACTCGGTTAGTATGAACAGAAACCGCCGATTCGTGAATTGATTGGTGATACATGCGAGAATTAGCGCCTTGCGCCACACGTGCCTAACTCGTGAAATATTTTTTAAAATATGATGATTTATTCCGTTCTACTTCCATGCATTTAGCACCAAGATTTATTGGCAGTTTTGTTTGTGCCGCTTACGGATTAGATTTTTATTGAACACATATTTATTTATTTATTTATTTATTCATTTATGACTGCAGAAAAGTGCGCTCATTAAAGAGGACCACAAAGAGCATAACAATTTTAGTAAATTCGCGCTGATGAAAAAACAACAACAACATGACATACATATGTCGTTCGTTTCTCTTTGTGTTAGTCTGCGACTTGAGCTTTCTACATATATCTGTCTTCATATTGTAATACTTTAGTAGCGCATTAAGAGCGAAATTATGGGGACCTACTCATGTCCGTGAATCTCTGACGACGCTCAAGTTTGTTCGTCGAAATCGTCGCTACGGATTACGTGACAAGAATAATTAATCGAGGTTTGACAGCGCAGATAAGATTTTCATAATCACGACATGCAAGACGTCCGCGACTCGCTTTACGACTACGGTCAGTCTTCTTCGTTTCTTCTGAATTCACAGATAATCCTATACATATATGCCATTTCACGTCGAAGTGCACACTTTTCAAATCAAAATTCACACTTTTGAAACCAAATTGGACACTTATCGCGTCAAATTGGACACTCTTCTAAGCTAGCCTAAGATCCTTGAAATCAAAGCGAACTCTTCCAAATCGAAATGACCTTTAGGCAGGTTAAACTACAGACTCAATAAGACGTTTAGAATGTTTTTTTTTCGTTCAAGGAAAACTCAAAATAACTTTTTTGAATTTTTTAAAAATTTTAATGTCAATGAGCGAAATAATTTTATAAAATTTGTATTTTTAAAGAAAAAATTAAATTTTGGGTTAGGGAGCAGCAAGGTTGCAGTCATGTCCTGCATCAAAAGACTGGATCGCACCATGCACTCAAAAAGTTCAACGCAACGTTTATTTGATTGATAGTGTACTTACATGGAACAAGAAGGTTAGGGTATATGTGTTCTTTACAATTGTTTGTGTTGTACAGGCTGAAAGTGTGATCTGCATGCAAACAAAAATTTTGCTCTCAATCGAATGAAAATCGCGAAGTTCCGGACGCGTGCACGTCGAAACCTCTGTTTTGGCAATATAAAATGGTCGCCTTCCTGCTCCTTAAAACAAGCTTTAATTCATCGTTTTTCCTCGAAAATAAAATAAAACTTCCAACTATGTGTTCTCTTATTGGGAAGTAAATTGAAACTTCAAAGGTGGAAGTTATACTAAAATTTTCCTTGAGCAAAAAACTGTTCTAGCATCCTTGGAGAGTCTCTAGTTTAGTGTGGAAGAAGCTCATTTCAATTTTGGAAGAGTTCGGTTTGATTTCAAAAGTTTTCGGCAAGCTTAGAAGAGTGTCCAATTTGACGTGAAAAGTGTCCAATTTGATTTGAAAAGTGTCCAATTCGGCGTGAAAACGGAGTGTACCCTTTTTACGTCAGTTGTCAGTTTTCAAATCAAAGTGGACACTTTTAAGTGAGCTTGACGCTTTTGAAATTAAACTGAACATCTTCCAAATCAAAACTAGCGCCTTCCAGAGCGTCTTCAGCTGAAAATATAATATCAGGGGCGGATAAAATTTTGTTCGCCTAATGATTTCGTCCTCACTAACCTTACAAACGCAGAATGACACCGACACTCTTTGTGAATCGAATAGTCCCTGAAGACGACTACCTCGTCAAAAAGTTGATCCACGAATAAATAAAGAAGATTCGCCTTATGAAAGTTTAGCGAGACTTTCTTTAAAATTGTTCCAATTCGCCTGGGTCAATAAATGAACACTGTTTGAAATGTTATAAATAATCTATTTTTAAAAAAATAATAATGGCGCTTATATTGTAGGAAGGTGGTATTTTTTAAAGCTAAAAGTCTAGATTGCTCCATGCAGCCGTCTAAGGCGTCACGGTTTTCTTTTGATTGATAGCATACATTCTCTTTTCGTGGAATTACACATTTGTCATCAAGTATCATCATTTTGCTGTTTTAATTATGTTTTAACCATTAATTTATTAATAATTATTAATTATTAATTTCGATTATTTCAATTTTCAAATAATTCAATTTTACGCGCACTTTATAATATCAATCAGACGAAAACCGTCTCGGGTGAGACAAATGCACGGAGCGATCTCTTCTAATAGACTATGAAACTGCCGTCGTTCTGCATTTTGGAGTAGGATCTATGACTTGTATGACTTTGCATTAGAAAGCAACAATTTAGTAAAATTTCAAACAATATGTTCAATTACTGGTGCAGGTACACATTTAAAAATCTCAAAGAAAGTCACTAACTAAGTTACTACTAAATCTTCCTTGGGCAAAAACTTATTATAATCGTCTCGAAGAAGCTCCATTTAAATTGGAAGAAGCTGGTTTTGATTTCGTGGATGTTCAGTTTGATTTCAAAAGCGTTTCATTTCATTCGAAAATGGCATATATGAGGTCACGGCGGCCTTATCTCTGTAGCTTTTTTAATGATTTAATTAATCACTTGCTCTTTCAGCTATGCAATCTCACAATAATGTAAGCTATCAGACCTCCTCAGCAGTCCACGGAATGCCGTATTGGGCTCTACATTACAGTTTGCAACGTATGTGCATTACCTTTTTCGTGAAATGAATTAGGTTGGTCCAAAAATGTTGTCGAATTCAAGTGACTACACTCAATTTGAAGGTTCTGGCTGATAGGAGGCTTAAGCTACTCGTGAATTACTAGACTTCTGGTGTGCGAAATCGTAGAAGTCAATTTCATCACTGGTGCAATATTTAACCGATATCTTCACTACTCACCACTGTACTAACGACTTGGGCGCGTGTAGCGCAGTCCGAGGAGGCGCGACTGTCGTCTGCACCCGATACCAGGTTCCTGGTTCGGATTTCCCGCCCAGGCCTACCAAGCCTTCCATCCCTCCGGGCCGGTGAATTGGTACCAGACTTGTCTGGGAAGGATAAAGCGCTGACTTGTTCATCGGCTGGCCACCGCAAGTCATTGTATGGCCAAATACGCATTCATGTCGCCTCCACGACATCCCGTAGAAGTAGAATGCGCTGGCATCCCAAAAGGGATTGAGTAACGCCGTCCTTTATCCTTTATCCTTTTATCTTCACTAACCATAAGCGATTTAGGAGGCAGTTTGTGAGGCGGTATTTGCCTTTGGAGAAGTCAGCGTAGTATGACAGATGCGCAAGAATTTCCGCGCCAAACTCGACTTTGAGGAGGCGATTTTCGAAACTACGATCAACCACCGGCGAGTCGTAGCATCGTTGGAGGAGGTGCCGGAAGTCGCGTGCACCCGGTACCAGGTTACTGCTTCGGATATCCCGCCCAGGCCAACCAAGCCTTTCGTTCCCTCCAGAGTCGAAAGTTTTGTACCAGACTTGTCCGGGAAGGATAAACACTGACTTTTCCACTTTCGGCTTGCCACCGCAATTCTCATTGTGTGGGCTAAATACGCATACAAATTCCTTCATTTCAAGAAGTAGAAGTGCGTGGCGCATCTGAAAAGGGATTGACTGCCACCGTTCCTTCTCCCCATGGCCGATTTATCCGTTATGGTGCCGTTTTATGAGAAGTGTCGTGTTTATAATGCGAAATACAACACAAAGGCAATCATACAGACAATCGGACATCATACAGCAATGCAACACACATGGCTGCAGGTCCGGAATTCGTTTTGATAAGGCAAGGTCTTGACAACGATCTTTCTTTTCCTCCGAAAGAGCTGCTTCGTACTTTTTGAAATGTTCCAAAAAATATGCTCTGCCAAATTTCATTTCACAACTTAAAAAGCTCATTGATAGGTACCTAAAAGGATAAGTCGTTAGGGTTGTTTGTACCTTTCTTCCACGCAAACATGTTTTTAATCTTCTCGTCATGTATATCTCGTTCTGTTTTTTTGAAAAGATGCTTACAAATAGGTCTGCCTGCATGGCATTCACCTACAATAAATAAACTGAAAAATAAATAAAAGTACTCCTTATAAAACGCTCTTCTCTAGAAACTTCTGAAACTTTTATATCGTTTTTGTTCAATTGAACGTGCAGCGGCCGAACCAGACATTAATTTCGAAGCAACCTCATGGTTTTAGAAGTTCCGCGAGAAAATAATCATTAGATCATTGTTAACTAAACGAGCCATGTAGGTGGGATCAGTTTTGCATTGGATTCGATTATACTAGCCGTTCAGGAAAGGTCGATCAACCATTAGAATTCCACACAGGAGGAAAAGCTCGACGTTCGCGCATCACCTTCAGTCCCCAGCAGGTACGTATACATACGTACACCATCAATCAGAATTATATCGTAAGCTGTTGCATACGTGCACATGGCGTAACCTCAACAAAGAACAACAATCTAGGGGATTTTAGGGTCTATGTCGCGAATGTGCACATCATTGGAAGATAGGAACGCGCCAGCCAATCATAACAGAGCACAAAACCGAACATAGCCAGGCCAGGTAAAAAGGGTACCGACCGTGGTCATTCTCTCTGACTGGGACAATTATTCGATGCGACATGATTGGCTGCCGTGTACCAACCTTTCAATGCTGTGCGCCTTCGCGACATGTATCGATCTTCGTTCTCCTGCTATTAGGTTGGAAAAAAAGTCTTTTCATTTTTTTCAAAGATTTATTACTTCACAACTACAAGGTCAAATCAACTGAGATAAACTCCATTTTGTTCCACTACACTTCTCCAAAGACTGGGTAATTTTCCAATTCTTCTCGCTTAAAAGACTGCAGTTCTGGAGTCGAACCATTGCTGAATCCAATTTTTGACGTCTTCATCCTCTTCAAAATATTTCTTTCCAATTTCTTGCTTGAGAGCACGGAAGAAATGGCATTCGGTAAGGGCGAGTTCAGGGCTATGCGGTGGATGTGGCATACCTCCCAGCAAAGCTCTTTTATTGTTTCTCTTCTGAGTCTTGCAGCATGTCGCTTTGCGTTGTCATGCAGGATCATCACCTTCGACTTCTCAGGCCTCTTTTCTTGGAAAGCTGCGGCGACTTTGTGGAGTTGGCCACTGTATGTGGCAGCAGTAAGTGTCTCTCCACTTCTGAGAGTTTGCCGATAAATCACTCCTCTGATATCCACCAAACACTCAAGAGAATCTTCCGTTCGTGAACATTGGGCTTGAGATCAGACTTAGGGCTCTCTCCCTTTTGTACCCATTGCCTTTTCCTCGGAAGTTGGCACACAGAACCCAGAACTCTTCGCCTGTCACAATCCGCGGAAGAAACGATTTTCTTCCTTATCTGGACAGAAGAGAAGCAGCGATGGAGAGCCGTCGACCTTTCTGAGTGTCTGACAGGGCATGTGGAATCCAAGCTCCAAATTTCCATGAAAGCCAAGATTCTTCAGATGGATCCCCACTATCCTATGAGACACTTCGAGCTTCTCTGCCAGTTGACGTGTCGTCTGCCTACTATCGGTACGAAGAAGATGGAGTAGTTTAGTGCCGTCCAATTCAGTTGGCCCTCCTGACCTTCTTTGTCTTCGAGTGAATAATCTCCCTTTAAAAACTTTCCGAACCACTCGTAACAGGCGCGATGAGTAGTAGATCCCAAGCCATATATATCGTTAATTTGGTCTGCTGCCTGACGTGCTGTGGCTTCTTTAATGAATTCTTGAAGAATGCCGTGCTGAAAACGGCCATGAGGTAGATCTGGCATTGAGTTCGGAAGATTGGATGGATAACGAAGTACAAGAAGGGTCTTAACCTGTGTCCGCGTGCGAACGGTAGACAAGTGTGATAGGATTACGAAATCAGCAATCAACGTTGGCTAGTGCGTTTACAAGGGGAAGGGTAAAAAAAATTTCGAAGTGTGAAGAGACTTTTTTTCCAACCTAATATTTTAAGTAAGTGAAAACCGGCTAAATGACCTTTTGAGAAAACCTTTATTTTTTAAAGAATGTCGCCAAGGAGGAGGAATCTATAAGAAATAGAATTCAGCTCCACGCGTTAGAATCGATGTTCCTCGTTACGCACTATCCAGACGTGGCAGCTCGAGAGCAACTCGCCGCTCGCCTATCGCTGTCTGAAACAAGAATACAGGTTCGTTCTCATGAGCTGTATTGTGTACCAAGTTCAAGGCTTGTTTCAGAGCTGTCGCTCGGCATTCTTCGCCAGAAGCTTCCCACCTGATGAGTTGGAGAGGTTCGGGTCAGGGATGGGCAAAAATTTTTAAAAATTTTCCAGAAATTGCTGTAGAGGTTACGATGTTGTGATACAGACCAAATTCTGTCGGTTGGATACCTACCTATTTTCTGTTTTCTGACTAATTTCGGCCATCTTCCCAGCAAGCAGAAAAATAGAAAAGTTGCCTAAAGTGAACAGAAAGTCAGAAAACAGAAGACAAGACAAAAACTCCACCCAAGCCTGGTTCGGATGACCACTAGTGGATGGAGTATGTTCGTAAAAACTAGTTAGGACCATTCGGTTGCTCTATTTTACGATGCCAGAGTGTTTATTGAAACATTTCATGCACAAGGAGAAAAAGGTCATACATAGATGATTTGGTTCAAAATTTCTTACAGGGAAAGGTTCCGAACTCATTATGAGCTTTTGCTATGCTATTTGGCTGTCGCAAAATTAATCGCCGAAACGCATCGAAGAAGTGATAGTCAGTGGGGGAAAGGTCGGGAGAATGTGGTGGGTGAGGGAGAACTTCGATACCTAAATGGGTCAATTTTCGCCGAGTGATTTGAGAGGTGCATGATCTGGCGTTGTCTTTCAACAGGAGCGGCCCTCCTCTATTCACCACTGCCGGTCGCAATTTTTGCAACTCCTCATGCATTTGGTTTAAAACACAGCAGCGAAACCCTGCTGGGACTGCCTAATCAGGCTGCAAAAAGCTGTTATGGACCACACCTTAACAAGAACACCTCAAGCAAGGTAAGCATAACTTTTTTATGGTTAGGGTCGGGTTTAGGAAAGAATGTTGGAGGATCCTTATCTACCCAGACAAACCCCCGCTTCCTGTTATAACACGGCTTACAAAACTCTCATTTTTTAAAACGAACCAGCAGGTTGGGGCAGGTATCGAAATGTGCCAGACGCTGCTCATCGGTCAGCTCATGTGGCACTACTTCGACATCTTCTTCACCTTGCCGATGATTCTCGCCAAATGTCTTGCAGCTGTATTATGATGCACGCCCTGGTCCTCTGCTAACGGACGTGTATTCGTCTCTGGATTTGCTTCGATGGCTCTCCTCAAAACGTCATCGTCAAGCGACGCCCTGCGCCCGCGACCTGGTTTCTCTTCGAGAGCAATATCGCCAGAAGCGAATTTTTCGAGGCAGAGCCTCACCGTTCGTTCGCAAGGACAGTCCATCCCAACAGCGCTGCTGAAGTTACGGGATGCCTCTGCCGCAGGATCTCCCAATTTCAATTCGCAAAGCATGATGACTCCATAGTCGCGTCGGCTAATGATTTTCCGAAGCCATGGAAAAGGTGGACTAGAGAAATTAGAGCGACATCCACATATGTTTTTTGAAAGAGCAGGAAAAAACCTACCGAACGGTTTGTGTGCTTTTCCTGAGACGGAACGATTCAGGGTAAAAAAAACTTATTTATTTATGCATACCTCGAAACGGATGAAGATGAATAGACGAATAGAAAAAATAGACGAAAATGCTACGGTGGACGGCTGGTGTTACACGTTTGGACCGCATTCGCAACGACGCCATACGACAGAGGTTCGGTGTCGCCCCGATATCCGAGAAGCTGCGCGAAGCTCGTCTTCGATGGTACGGCCATGTCCTTCGCGCTAACGACGACACCGTCCGTAAGATTAGCCTGAGCCTTGAGGTCCCTGGAAAGCGGCCCAGGGGACGACCGAAGCAACGTTGGCTAGATACGTTGCACTTGGACTTAAAGATGGCTGGTGTGCACCCTGATCAAGCATTTGATCGAGAGAAATGGCGTCACCACACCAGAAGAGCGGACCTCGCCACCAAGCGGGACAGACGCTAATGAAAATGATGATACCTCGAAACGGAGATTAATTTTGCGACAGCCTAATATTTAGATACTGAAGTAGGGCCGTGTGAGCGGAGTCCAGAATTACAATTAGTTTTTGCGGGCACTTTTTAAAGACCGGAAAAAGAGGTGTAAATCGTGTGCACAGCAATCATCAACTCCTATGACATCCTGAGAGATGTGTTTCGGTGGCCCAATCGGTAAGTGTCGCCTCATAGAAGCACACCGACAGGCTTTTGGGTTCGAATCCGCGTACTACCAATGTATTTGCACATATTGGTTTGTTGTTTTTACGATTTTTCACGATCACAGGACCATCAATGCTTTCAGGAAACCAAGACTGTCTATTTTCGCCTCCATATGTGCTAGTTTTTCAAAGATGGGTATCTGCAGTACATCATTTCTCTAAAAATTAAAGAAGTCTTGTTGCTCTTCTCTTTTAGTCAACACCTGTGGTACAGAACTATGAAGTAAAGAAGTGATATCCGGTGTGAAGGTGCAAAGTAGTCTTAGCATCTTACAGAGGCCAGTGAGGAACAATCTTCTTCATCATCGCCAAGGACCCATTTTCATTGTACTACCTTTGAAGGTACGAAAGTGGAAGCTAGTCGGCCGACAACACGTTCAAGTGACAGCGACATTTTTGGTATACTCATGTACAGATATGGCGCGGGTTCATAATATTCTACCGTAAGTTATGCTTATTTGTGTGCGGTTACGGTATCATTGGTGATACGATAGGATATGGTGGTGGTACAGATATGAGTAGCTGAAAAACTAGCACATATGAAGGCGTAAATAGACAGCCTTGGTTTGTTGTAAGCATTGTTTGCCTAAAATCGACTCCTGTGATCATGAAAAAGCGTGATAACAACAATCTATTATGTGCAAAAACTCCGGCAGTACGCGGGCTCGAACTTAAAACCCCTCCGGTGTGCTCCAGTGAGGCGTCCCTCTTACGGACTGCGCCGCTGGGGCACACCCTGTGGAGGGTCGTAGGGGTTGATGATAGTTGCGCACTCGTTTTTACACCTCATTTTTCCGTTCTTTACAAAAGCGTTCAGGAAAAATAACCGTAATCCTGCACTCCGCTCACATGGCCCTACATCCTGTCAAAACAGCATCGCAAAAACTCACCTTGAATGGGGAACCTTTCCCTGTTAGATGCACGTGTGAAAGCTCCCACTGTTGTGCTGATGCGGCCACATATTTCAGGTGTGGTTCCAGAATCGTCGGGCGAAACTGCGGAAAGACACGCGAACGACCAGATACAGTCACGATCCGCTGCTGCTGGCTAGAATCGCCAACTCGCTGCAGTATACTCTAACGCCTGCTGCAAGCACTGCACCGTATCCTCCAGGCAACGAAACGCAACCTGCTTCGGACTCTCCCATCGATCTATCGGTTAAAAGCTGCAATCCTCACATCAGCAACAAATAACTACAGACACGTTTGGACTTTTAGGAATTTATCACGGAGATCAGTGTCATCACTGTTACGCACTCTGACCGGCTGCTTAGGGCAGGTTGAAGTATAAAATCGAGATGAAGTTCTAGACGCAAACGGCGGTCTTCCAGCGAATGTTCTGGAAAGTGTTGAGCGACACTTATGTCAGAGCGTTGTTTGTTACTCCAAATTCGTGATGTTCATTTTCTTCATTTACATTGTGTCTTTACTACACAGTCGTTGAAATAAATTGATGATCTGGTTTATGCGTTCTACGCTAGATTTTCACGTTTATGTGCAGCTCATGTATCTACAGCACCATCCAGTCAAGAATGCGTTTTCACTCTTTTAACCAGAACTTCCCTGAAACTCAGGCTGAGCATGGTGCTGATCACTTTTGTAAGGCTTGGTTCTGTACAGGGTATCTCAAAAAGAATGTATACATTTTGAAAGGTGATAACTTTGCTCACAGCAAAGATACTGAAGCAGTTAAGGGATCATATGAAAGATTAAGAAAATAGAATTTCTGACATATGAGCGAGCGGCATGGAATGCGCCATGCACCCGCCTGAAATTTAGTGTTTTACACTCGATTGTGCTTCGCTTGAATGCATACTATAATTTCTCACAAAACGGCAGCATCGACTAATTTGTGCATGTTTTATGGTTCAAAACTTAAAACATGCTACTCTTGCGAAAAATGCAGGATATCTTAAAAAATCCAGATACTTCTTGAAAGGTTCCAACATTGCTGCTAGTGAGGCTTTTGAGGTTGTTTGAGACTCACATGAAAGCACAGCGTTACAGGATCTCTGTGGCTTGTAAACAGCCAAAATTGCGCCATGCCCCCGATCGAAACATTGCATTTCAGTCTCGATTGATTGTGCATGGGCTGAACGCTTGTTACAGTCTTGCTACTACTCGACCACATAAACCGTGTGTGCTGTGCTGTGCTTTGTTTAACGTTTTCCGTTAAAGTAGCTACAGTTATGTCGAGGAACCTCTCAATTCAGCTTAAACGTTGATTCATCAGTCCACACAATCCGTTTTGGAAAATAGGGTTCCTGCTCAAATTTAAATTACGTAATCAATAAATTCGCATCTCAAGTATATTTCACGTGATTGTCAAGTTCCAAACGTTGAAAGAAGCGCAGCACAGGCTAATGTGGTCGAGTAGTGACAAGATTGTAGCAAGCATTTAGACCATGCGCAATCAATCGAGTCTGAAAGTTGATCATTTGTATGTCACAGAACTTCCGTTGTCCTGTGTTTTCATTAAGGGTTCAAACATCTTCAAAAGCTTCATTAGCAGTAATGTTAAACTCTTTCAAATAAAACTGCATTTTTGACATGTCCTGCATTGACATTTTACTAATAATATTATAAGCGGAACACAATCAATCGAGAGTAAAATGCAAAATTTCAGGCGAGTGCATGGCGCATTCCATGCTGCTCTTGTGTCGGAAATTTTCAATTTTTGAGGCTTTTATATGTGCCCTTAACTTTTTAGTACCTTAATTGTCAGCAAAGTTCAGCGACTTTCAAACAGTGTATACATTTCCTTTAAGACACCATGTAATTGTTTGTTAGCAAAGTTCAGCGACTTTCAAACAGTGTATACATTTTCTTTAAGACACATGTATTTACAGATGATTACGGTGGGTTACGGTAGGTTTGAGGGAGTAAGGGGTCGTCCGGTGCAGCACCGCAGTGCTACGCGACGTAATGATAATCCACCATATCGATTACTCGCGCAGCCCGATCGATATAGGTACTTACCAGTTCGTCGCGTCGCACCGCGAGGCCGTTAAGAACGCCCCTAAGAGTCGCTCAACCATGCCCACCCTTACTCACAGTAACCTGCCGTTATCAATCGAAGATTTTAAAACAAACCTTACACAAGTGTCCAGCACCTTAAATAACCTTTCTATGCCATGTTTAGGAGAAGAAACTTTTCCACGTCGATGAGCGGAAAGACTGGGCGCTCCTGATGCCACAAACTCCATGAAGAAAGCCTGTAGCAACAACGCTGTGTTGCTACAAGCTTATAAAACATACGTTAGACCGAAACCGAAACTGGTTCTACTGTTTTTTCCCTCTCATAAAGAAGGGTATCAATCTTATTGAAAAGGTTCAAAATAATTACACGAGGAAAATATTGCTTAGATCTGGAAGCTGCCTCTATTCTAGGATTACAAGTGCTCCGTCATGCCTAACGGCGTGTCTCGCACTTGCGCGCTTCGCGCGACTTTGCAGCATCACTGACCTATGGAAAGTAGTTTTTGTAAAACACAAAATTCGCTAACACCTAGGACCTGTCACTTTATCGGCATCAAGCCGTTCACCACTTCCGTACGTTAATCATAGACATTCTCTTCGGACCGAGCATTAACGTCATTGGTCTGCGCTGCGCAGTGCTTCTGTCCCTCAGGTTGCTCTTCCGCAACCGTTCTCATGCTTAAGATCTAGCGTTTCCAGATATCGTTGACATGTCTTCCGAAGCCAGGTTTCCCCTCACTCGTTTCTTCTTACTGGATCTAATTGCTGGCCCGCCTTTACTGGTCTTCCCTCCCCTTTTTGTCCTCCACCTCCCTGGTCTCAACTCCTGGCCCACTTCTTCGTCTCCATTATTGACCCCCTACTGGTCTTTTCTAGCTGGTTTTCCCGTCCTGGCTCCCCTCCAGGTTGTTCCTTCCCTTCCTGGTCGCTCTCCTGTCCACCCTAGAGGTCCCCTTACTGCCCTTCTCCACCACCTCCTTAGTGGTCCTTTCATGCTCACGGCAGACGTCGGTGACACGTATTCAGAATCATAACGCTTGTTGCGCGACGTAGAGAGCCCGCCTTCTGGATACAGAAGCTTAGAAGACCTGTTTTCTGAATCCAGAAGCTCAGAAGCGCGCGCAGTCGCCGCTGTGTCGAGCATGAAGAAGCTATGAATATGGCAGATTCCTTGTTCTCCGTATGAATTCCCTTATGGCTCCCTTCTTACTGGTTCCCCGTCCTGGTCCCGCCTCCAGATCCCTTCTTCCAGGTAAATTCCTCCCCCCCCCCCCACCCTCCTCGAGATCCTCCTTACTACTCTATCCCAATTAAGTAGCCCTCCCACGCTCACGACACGACGACGGCGAGCGAACGACCATTGCGCGACGTCGGTGTCACATCTTCTAAATCCGGTCTCCCTTACTGGTAATGGATCCCTTTGCTGATCCTCCTTACTGTCCCCCCCTGATTGGTAACTCCCTATTGATCCCTCCTTATTGCCTAAACCCTTCTTGGTGCCACCTCCTGGCCTGCTTCATTGTTCCCCCTATCGACCCCCCCCCCATCCGGATGTCTTCTCCAGGTCGCTCCCTCCTGATCGCTGTCGATTCTCCACCCTCTAAGTCTTCTTTCTACTCCTACCACTTTAGTGGTCTTCTCATGCTAATGGCACGAAGTCGGCTTCTGAATCTGGACGCTCAGAAACGCGTGTAGGTGCTGCTATGTTAAGCAGTAAAGGGCTTGCAGTAACATCCCACGTTCAATAGCAAATTTTGCTCGCGCTGTAGATGATGTGGAGTATCTCACTTAGGTAGATCACTCAAACGTCATCCACCGCTAACTCAATTATATAGTGGTAGATAGAGAGATGGATAGATAGAAAAATATCACACTCAGGTTAGATCACTCTACTGCTCCCGCTGTGGATGATGCGGCGTACCTCACTTTGGTTAGATCATTCGACCGCTCTCCTTGTGGATGATGCGGCGTACCTCACTTAGGTTAGATCATTCGACCGCTCTCGATGTGGATGATGCGGCGTACCTCACTTAGGTTAGATCACTCAAACGTCATCGACCGCTAACTCAGATAGATAGATAGATAGATAGATAGATAGATAGATAGATAGATAGATAGATAGATAGATAGATAGATAGATAGATAGATAGATAGATAGATAGATAGATAGATAGATAGATAGATAGATCTTCAAAATGTTATCAGGGATCATGGACGTTGATGTTTCGCAGTTTTATAAGATTTTGCAATCGGTAACGAGAGGAGAATCTAAAAAGATATCCTACCGCACTCCTAAGACGCCCGTAAGGTCTTCTAATTTTACGTGCAGGGCCGCCTCCTCATACCTAGCTCTAAAACACAATTTTGAAGTAACTGAGAAGGTCTATGGCTCCTTCAAACGATTTGTGAAGAAGAAATTGTTATGTTATTAGTCTTTTATGGTGTTTGGGTGTTTCTTCTATGTTTGTTGCGTTTGTTCGTTTTATGACGTGTGTCTTAAACACCGTAATAAATAATAATAAAAAAGGCTGTTTTCGCGTGGTCCTGATTTGCGAAGGTTCTACCAGCGAGGAAGTTCTGAAAATGCTTAAAGAAGTGATAGTCGGTTGGAGAGAGGTCTGAAGAATATGACGGGTGAGGCAGAACTTCAGCTCCAGAGGCCGGATTCATCAACGACTTACAGCAATTTAACAGAGAAAATACAGCTGAAATTCCTGATAGCGCGACTTATATCGTTCATCACATCGCTTGAAAAGCCGCGCTATTAAGGAATTCGGCTGTGATTTCTCTGTTAAATTGCTGTAAGTTGTTGGTGAATCCGGCCCCAGGCTCGTTTAGTTTTCACATGGTGGTTTGGGAAACGTATGGGCGGGCATTGTCGAGCACAAGAACAGGACCTATTGACCAGTGCAGGCCGCAGGCCACGCAGTCTTCGGTACATCTCGTCGATCTCGTTACAGCAGCACTCTACTGTGATGGTTCGGCATGGTTCCAGAAAGCTGTAGCGAACCACGCCAGCCGCCCACCACCACACTGTCGCCATCGTCTTTTCTGGAAGGATTTGGGAAGTGCCTTAGGGGCTCGTCGACGTCAACCCAATGTCCTGGAGTCGGATTCGTCAACGACTTACATAACTTTGACAGCGAATCGACAGCGAAAACTCAGATAAAGCGGCTTATTGCTCACCATACCGCTTGATAAGCCGCGCTATCAATACTTCGGCAGTAATTTTCTCTGTTGAATTGCTGTAACTCGTTGTCGAATCCGGCCTCTAATCGTCTTCGGTTATCGTACAGAACCCACTCTTCATCGCATGTGACGACTCGATCCAAACACGAACCGGTTTGATTCTGCAGAAGCAGAGAAGGACAGTGTTCGAGGCGCGACATTTTCTGGTGATCCCTCAAATCGTGGGGCGCCCACTTTTCGAGCTTTTTCACATTTCCGAGGCGTTTCAAACCATCTGTAACAGCAGTTTTATCGATTCCTAAACCTTTGGCACCTTCTCGTGAACTGTTTGCGATGGATCATCTTCCACGAAGGCCTTCAAATCGTCGTCCTACGTTGCTGTCGGTCTGCTCCTTCGGCGTACATCTACAAGGTTGAAATCTCCAGCCTCCCAGGTAACATTGCCATCTTCGAAGCTGCAGTAACCCCACGTGCGCCGTTACAGGTGAAACCTGTTCCATCTTGTCAATACATGTTCCGGACGGGTGTGGGAGCGAGCCTGCTCACTCTGAGTTGCTCCTTCGGCCGGTGTGGTCGTCATCAATGGTGGGTTATTGGAATTTTCCTATTTTTCACGGAGTTCTTCCTCATCTCCTAAGGAGGCTTCTAGGCGCAATGCGGGTTGGGAGGGGGCACTCCCTTATATGGATTTCTTCGATGTAGAGTGCATGGAAGAGTAGCACGCTGCAATTTTCTTAGCTTGGCCCGTGCAGCCTTAGGATTCCGTCGGAATACAAAGTAAATTTTAGAAAAGGAGTAAGAAACCGTTGCCACCCCCTAATCTGCATTGCACCAGTTTCGGATCTATCCTAGTCGGGGGAGGGTACTACATTTTCCATGTTTCGCTTTGGCGGCAAATTTACAAATGGGCAATTTTTTATCAAGACGACACACTGAACTAGGAGTGGATCTATGGCCGCTAAAATCAGATCGGAATAGATTTTTTTTGCGTCCGGGCTCAACTTTGGCATTCGAGCACGGTAGTATCAATAATACCGCTCTATTTAAGCTCTTCCGTCGCTCAGGGGGAGTCCGCAGCTGGGTTCTGCGCTCATCGAGCGCAGAGCCAGGCTAGGAAAGGGACTCCGGGATGTGGCCCATCTGAGCTGCTCGTGAAACTGTTTTCGTCGCCCAGAGGAGTCCGGGGACCGTATGCTCGTCTACCCCGAGTCTCCCGATGGGGGATTGGGGCGTGGTAAGATATGCTGATATTGATTGAATTTCCCCCATTGGGGGAACACGAGCATACGGTCCCGGAGCTGGGCTCTGCAGAAGAGCAGGCAGCTGGAAAAATGCGCGCACAATACACATGAAAATGGTGTACATGTCAAAACCGCTCAAATCTCCATCTGTCAGTTGAAATGCAAAAAACCCGCCACGGAGGAGAACCGAACCCCCACCTCCCTCGCATAAGGCAGCCCCTATCTACTGCGCCATGATCCGTCTGGCGGTAGGGCCACCGCGAGCATACAAGAGACCAATACGCATCGGTCGAATGCCCACGTGGAGGCTGACGCAGCTCAAGCGTACATTCGCGTCGAACGGGTGTGTTCCTGCACCAGTTGCGCGAATGGATAGATCCTGTAGGCTTCTATTTGTAGATGAGCGACTTTGTCACGAGGTCAAAATGATGTAGGAAACGCTTTGCAAAGGTTCATTCTCTATGGAGTCATCCACTCGTAGGGATTGGCACCGGTCAGAAGCTTCGAATGGAGGAATCCCTGAAAATGTTTCCTTTCAGAACAACTACATCGAGTTCTTCTTCAAACCGGGCGATGAGCTCGCCAGAGCAAAGATTGTTAAGAAGTTGGTAAGTTCTTCTCCCACGTGGCATGTATGCGTTCCCCCTATTGTATTATACTCAGTGGTGAACGACAAAAATTGGTCCATTCTCGACTTTTTAATCCACTTTTATTTCAGTCCAACATGCAACTATCGTACTTCGTAAAGACTCGGGACGGCGTTGTTCAATGTAAGTTGATTCACTTTCTCATCAATTTTAGGGCTCTAAACGGTAACGTGGGAGGGGCACTGTATGTAAAGGGCGCGGCGCGGTTCTAGTGAGTGTCCCGTTGTCTGGAATGACGTTGGACAAAATTGCGCCCAACATTCTCTCTCTTGCCCAGGTATAGAGCACAGAACCCAAAGCATCAAAACTCGTACCCTTCAGTTTTAGTTGCCCATGTATTTCAACGTGTAGTGTCGTTCGTTAATACCGTGCCGGGCCCATCATTCTGTCCCTCCCCCGTTACCTTCCCTATGTGAACCGGCTTTAGCGTATTAAAATAAAAGTCTTGTGTAGCCTTTTAAAAATAAAAAATTCTAGAATTAGACAGATTCTGAATTGTTTAAAAATATTAGGCCCCAAATGTTCAAAAAAGGGCCCCAAAAAAAGTTTCTGAACCAATAAAGTATGAGAATCAAGCCTGCCAAACGTGCAGATCGTTATACGGCTAATTACACATACTTAAATAAAAATGAAGAAGGGGAAGAAGAAGAAGAGAAGATAAATATAAGATAAAGGACGGCGTTACTCATTCCCTTTTGGGATGCGCCACGCATTCTACTTCTGCGAGATGTCGTGGAGACGACTTAAATACGTGCTTGACGTATGTAATGACTGGCGAGCCGATGAAAAAATGAGCGTTTTATCCTTTACAGACAAGTCTGGTACCAATTCACCGATCCCGGAGGGACGGAAGGCTTGGCTGACCTCGGCGGGAAATCCGAACCAAGAACCTGGTATCGGGTGCACCTGACTGCTGGAAATCCCTCCGGCTGCGCTACACGCGCCTGTCACTATGCTTACTTACATGGTAAATGCACAGTGTTCTATCGTGTCATCGTTATAGGTTCCCGCAAAATTAACCTCCCTTTCGAGGTATGTATAAATAAATAATTTTTTTTTATCCTAAATCATTCCGTCACAATGAAGGGCACACATAGCGTTCGGTAGATTTTTTCCTGCTCTTGCAAAAAACATATGTTTATGCCGCTATAATTTTTCTAGTCTTCCTTATCCACGGCTCCAGAAAATCCGACGACGCGACTATTGAGTCATAATGCTTTACGAATTTTAATTGGGACATTCTGCGGCACAGGCATCCCGTAACCTTAGCAGCGCTTTCGGTCCTTGTGAACGAACGGTGAGGCTCTGCTTCGAAAAATTCGCTTCTGGCGATCTTGATCTCGAAGAAAACCGGGTAGAGGGCGCAGGACGTCGCTTGACGATGAAGTTTTGGGGAGAGCCGTCAAAGCAAATCCGGAGACGAATACACGTACGTTAGAAGAGGACCATGGCGTGCATCATAATACGGCCGCAAGACATTTGGCGAGAATCATCGGCAACGTGAAGAAGATGTTCAAGTGGGTGCCTCATGAGCTGACCGATGAGCAGCGTCTGGCACATTTCGACACTTGCTCCAACCTGCTAGTTTAGAAGTGAGCCTTTTGTAAGCAGTATTATATTAGGTTGGTGAAAAAGTCTTGCACCAAAAATTTTGAAATTTTTTCAAAATTAAACGTGAACTTCTAAGGACTGTTTGGTGCTACGTAGTTGTAGCACAAGCATTCTAGAATATTTGGCATACATGGCAATTTGCTTTTGAAGGCATATACGACTGTAGTGAAGTGTGACTGACACCGTGACTCGGACAAGGCTTCGCGACTGAGTATTGTACTCAGTCCCTCCTTGTTCTTTTCCGTAATAAGCACTTTCTCGAAGATGTCGTCACGGGAGATAAATCCTGGATCTTCCTCGTTAACCACACTCGGTAGGCCCAGTGGCTCCCTCAAGGAGAACCACAATCTCCAGAGGAAGGTAATGCTGTGCTGTTGATGGGATTCTCGAGGAACGCTCTATCGTGAGCTTCCTGACACTGCACCGCAATAACAGCGAACATCTACGCTACACAGCTGCAGAAGCTGAGCGAGGCCATGTCTCTCAAACCGAGAGGGCGGAGAAATGTTCACCTTCTTCACGACAATGCTCGTCCCCCCCCCACTTTGCAAAGTCGTTTCGCCTGAAGTTGCAGGAGCTTTGGTGGGAGGTGCTGCCCTACCCACCGTATTCGGCAAATCTTGCGCCATCGGAATACCACCTCTTCCGAGCTCTCAAGCAACACCTGAGGGATAGGTGCTTCAACGACCGATCCGAACTGGAATCCGAGGTGGTGCACTTCTTTGAGTCACAGCTGACTTCATTCTGGAAGGAAGGATTTTGTGATCTCCCCAGCAGATAGCAGAAGGTTGTAGATGTAAATGGTAATTACTTCGAAGATTGAAGTCGCTCACAAAAGAAGCAATAAAATTTTGAAGAAAAATTACGCTGTGGTGCAAGACTTTTTCACCAACCTAATAACTGTAGATGTGCGCGTGTAGCGCAGTCGGAGGAGGCGTCGACTGTCGCCTGCAACCGATACCAGGCTCCTGGTTCGGATCTCCCGCCCACGCCAACCAAGCCTTCCATCGCTCCGGGTCGGTGAATTGGTCGCAGACTTGTCTGAGAAGGATAAAGCGCTGATATGTTCATCAGTTGACCACCGCAGAAGTCACCGTATCGTCAAATACGCATAGGAATTGCCTCCACAATATAGAATGGGTGGCGCATCCCAAAGGGGTTTGACTAACACCGCCCTTTATCCTTCACCTTTTATATCGTAGTATGAATATCCAGACGCCATCTATTTAGACGATGGGCCGAACACCAATTTCAACTTCGCCATGCCTCCAAGCGGTGTCGGACCGGTAATGGTACGCGAATTGATTTTTCGACACAATTATTCGTTAATTATGGGTTGTTAATACCACGTGTTGCGGAATTGGGTGAAATATTTTGGTCCACTTTTCTTGACGCAGTGGAAGGTTGAGTTTGAGCGTTCATCGGTAAAACCGTATCATTGGATTTGTTTTTCTCGTATGATTGACAAAGCAAAATCATTTGCCTAACTTGGACCTATCAATTTCTACGTCGCCAGTTGTATTAAGTCCCACTTCCATGTAGAATTTCCTACACTTTCCGCCATCTTAGGATTACACACATGCCGTTAGGAACCAACGTGGGTATATCTTTAACGCTTCTTTTTCTTACTGAAGAGACGTCACTGACATTTGTTTTTATTGTTGTTGTTTTTACTATTTTCTCTTTCTCCCTTCTTTATTTTCTGCTTCCGCGCATGGTTTGTTTCTTCTTGTTTTTGTCTGAATTTTGAGCACGTCTTCTTACGTACGTATAAAATAATTAAATAAACACTTTTCACGTCGAAGTGGGCACTTTTCAAATCAAATTGTATACTCTTCTAAGCCTAAGCCTGACACATTTGAAATTAAAGCTAACTCCTCCAAATCGAAACGACCTTCGGGCAGGTTGAACTACAAACACAATAAGATGTTTAGAATTTTTTTTTCTTCAACGAAAACTTGATATAGCTTTCTTTGAAGTTTTTTTAGTCTACTTTCCTCAATAAGCAATAACTTTATAAAATTTTTATTTTTACAGAAAAAGAAATATTAATTAAAAATTATCTAAAAGCACAGCAAGGGAGGAATTATATAGATCTATTTTATGTTAAGTATATTTATATATAATAATTATATTTTATATTATTAAACATTAAAATATCAGATCACGCCGTGCACTCGAAGGTTCGGCGCGATTTTTATATATTTGCTAGTGTAAACTCTGTTTACATGAAACATCTAAGTGTGGATATGTAAATTTTTTTACAATTGTTTTTATTGTATCGTTTACAAGCGTGAAATTCCATGCCATCAGAAATGTGGCTAACAATCGAATAAAAATCGCGACATCTTAAACGAAGGAAGGCATGGCGCCATCCCTCCTATTGATACTAAAAATGTCCCCCTTCTTCTTCACACAAGCTTTAAATAACTATTTACCCAAAAAAAGAAAAATTTTGTATAATTTCAAACAATGTGCTCACTTGTTGGGTAGATAAAATAAAACTTCAAGGAAATAATACAACAAAATAAAGGTAATATAAAATCCTACATCCGTTTCGTTCCTACCCTTATGCGGATGTAATACAGTAAATTCAAAGAAGATAAGAGCTTTCCCGGTACTCCACAGTAAAGAGGGAAGCTCTTATGAATATTTAAAAGACAAACGTATCTGAGTACCTTGCCGAATCCCGTTCCTTCTTTGCAGCGAAGGTCGTAAACCTAAAATTTGGGTAACCAAACTAAAGGTTATACTAAAATTTTCCTTCAGCAAGAGATTATTCTTACCTTTTTGGAAAGTTTAGTCTAATGTAAAAGAAACTCATTTCGATTTGGAAGAGGTTGCTTTGATTTCAAAATCTTAGGCCAGCCAGAAAGAGTGTCCAATTTGCTTTGAAAAGTGTCCAGTTTGACGTGAAAATGGTATTTATCTATTTATTCATAACGTGAACATAATATGTACTCACGCGAAACAAAGGAACATGTTCTATTAAAAAGTGGTAAAACGATGTAATATAACAATATAATATGTAAGCTGTCATAACGATGCTTTGGTGCGATCAAAATTTGTGTGGATGTTGCGTTCGATCAAAGGGTGCCGGTGGTGTAAAGGCGTTGAGCATTCCCGACCGATCAGATGGAGGTGCGGGGTCGAGTCCCGCCTGGCGCCAGATGTTTTGATCGCAAAAAAACATCGTTGTGACAGCTTGCAACCTCGAAACTAGCTATTTGAGGCTTAAAAAACTGCTTTGAATATAATACATAATAAGAAACAATCTAATAGAGAATTTCACATACACCATAATCTCCTGAAACCGGCCGAAATTTCAATTCAGAGCAGCTTGAATAGTATGAACTACACCTAAAGCAAGGCTTCGATCATCTGCAGCTGTGACATTGATGATTAAATAGCTGTCCATAGAGGCCACAAACTAGAATTCCATCTAATTTTCTGCCGACAAGTCGTATTCTGCTTAGCCGCACAAAAGCAGCTGCAGTGCCGAACAGCTAGGGCTGAAATGCTTTCCAGGTCCATTGACATTAAGCGAATTATGCACCTTTAAGGAGCCTTTCAATCTGCAGAGACAGGACGCAATCAATTCAGAAACTGCCGTCATTCAGGTACGAGAACTTCAGAAGGTTCACTTTCAGTGAGCAGTTGCAGAATTCTTTTACAAACTAATTAGGATTCGTCAGTAATGGCGGAGTTCCAAAACTACACCGAGAACCCGATTCCCGGAAGCGACACGAGTGCGTCGGCGATGGGCGTCTTGAATCGGATAGTCGATGTATGGCGCAAGTGATGTTTCGGCTGTTCAGCGACAGTTCTTCTACGCATATCTGCCGCATTCAGAACGCCTCCACACTGCACAGTCCTTACCAGATGGGAGACAACATGCTTGGACGCGATGGCGGACCCTCCCAGGTGTCGGTCACGGAGAGTGCTGCTGCTGCCGCTGAGGAAGGCGATGGTGATCATGATGAAGTTGCTCCTACGGTTAGTATGATGTTTAATATAGTTGTGAACGAATATATTCGAACGTTTTATTCTAATAATTGTTCGAATAGTCAAATATTCGATCTTTCTAGATTTTCGATTATTCGATCGAATTCGAACACTGAAAGGGAGCCATATTCGAATATTATTCGAAAATCGAAAAATTTTACTCGAATATCGGGCGGACTTCAAATCTTTAAGCACAGAACCTGATTCGAACAAACTGCTCGACAATTCTAATATTCGAATAATCGAAGAATAGGGTTCACTCGATTTTCGATTATTCGAAAAAAATATTGAGCGAATAAATTCGACCGTCCATTTGCTCAAAAATATACGACATCGAATAAATTAGTCCACTCGTTCGTTCGCCAAAATTTTTCGAATGTATGTAGGATAGTATTCAACCTTGGAGACGTAAAGTAGGATCTATCCTAGTCCGGGGGACACATAACTAAAAATCGATTTAATAAATCGACTTGAGACCTATCGACCAGCTCCTGCAGAAGAAGATAGGACCTAAACGAAACAAAAAAAAAACGAGCAGAGAAGCAAAAAATAAAATCGCCGCGGTTTTACAACCGTCTCGGCGGGCAAAGAGCGACGGAATGGAGGCTTACCGCATGCTGACCGCCGCCTGACATGTTATAAACAGGATCTAACACGGTGAGGAAGGCACGTAACTTTACCTGCTTACATCTGCGACGAAAAGAAGTAATTTTTTCGTTTTTGGGGTAGTATTAATGGTTCTGTTGTTGTAATGTTGTAATTGTTAATTTTAATTGTAATTTTGTTGTAATGCTTTCCCGTTTTTTTTTCTTCGTGAAATTTTCTGGTTTAGGTCCTATTTTTGTTCTACAGGGGCAGCTCGGTAAGTCTGGAGTTTATTTATTGCATACTTTTTAGTTAAGTGGCTCCCCGGACTATTATAGATCTGTAATGTATTATAGAATGTGTACCATTTTTACTTTAATTTTAAACTGTAGCCAGTGTCAGATTGGGTGTGCTGAAGCGCTTCAAGCGGCCATACCTCCACGTCGTGGGGTGAAACATACTCCCGTGAGACGGCCGTCGCAGCCCGTCGCCCGTGGCAGTGCACTGCACAGCGACGAGCGACGGGCAGCAATGGTCGCGGGGGAGGGAGCGCTTGTTGTGCCCTATTCTATGCACTTTCGCTCACTTATCTCGACATTCCCTTGGTTCGTGATCATACCACAGCAATTTCAACATACGTCTGGTGATGTAGGGTGGTCAAGTTATGTCTCTGTTGTTCTCCTCGTAGGGTTTTCGTCGTGGCTAGACTCATTTTGGGTTTTTTTTTCGAAGGCTTGATCGACTACTTTTTTGAGGAGATATTTTTCTAGGCCGTTTTTTCTCACTTTTGTGCCTATCCTCGCATTTTTTTCGCTCTGAACTTCCTCGCCGGCACCGAAATCTACATTTCTTTGCCGGACAAGTCACAGGGAAGCTCCCTTGACATGTCCACATAGATGTGCCAATTGGAGGCCGGTTTTTTCGAAGTCATGTTTTTCTAGCGGGGTTTTTTCCGCGTCTTCGCTGACTGCAGTATTTCTTTTGATTCTCGTGTTCCACATAGGCACGGAGACGCACAGTTTTGTGCTTGACAGGTCATTAGAGGGTTATCGTGACGCTTGAATACAGAAATCACCAATCTTATCACCCCTATCATAACAAGGAACAATTCAACTGAGGCCCAGATTTATTCAGACCACTATTATCAATCCACTCCAACAAGGAATCCAAGAAAAAATGCACTGAATCAGCTGATTCGCTAAAATTCTGCAAAAGTCTCCGTCTGCAGAACTTCGTGAACTATAGCCGCATGCACACTTTGCAGCGGGCAGCGGGCAGCCACGCTGAAGCATAGCGTGGTGCTGCGGGGTCCCACTGCGGCAGCGGAGGCCGCAGTGAGGGGGTGTCCACACTTCCGCTGCCGCAGTGCTGCCGGCAGCGGCCGCAGCGGCAGTGGCAGTGAGGAATGGCTCGGGCATTCCTCACTGCCACTGCCACTGGGGAAAGGACGTGAAGTGGCGTCGAGTTCACGCCATGTTGCGGGCATTTTCCTGTTTCCTTCTCCTCTGAGGTGTGTTGAATTGGTTTTCGAGTTTATTTCGACCAGATAAACGAGGGTTCTTGAGTCTTGAGACAGGATCATTGACCAATAGGAGGCTGTAAGCTACTTGTAGATCGGAAACACTACGAACGAGATTGCGAGTGTTCTTTCAAAATCGAGTAAGGAAGGGTTAGAGCGATGATTCTTCTCCTTCCGGCTGGAGTCAGCACAAAGAAGTCCCGTCGTTGCGAAACTCACGGAGTGGAGTGGGTCGGGATGTTCCCAATGTACTAGGTTGTAGGGGACGTTCTCACGTTCTTGATTTCTAACTTCAAATGATCATAACTTTGTTCATGGCCAACTCTTTCGGATAAGTCAAAAGCTGTCCTCGTGGAGTACCGCTGCCAGTGAAATCCGCTAGTACATACATTGTAAATCAATTCAGCGATAATCAGCTGCAGAATGTCGCCAAACTGAGCAACTTGATCAATACATCCTGAAAGAAGGCCGTCTGAGATAATAAATATGATGATAGAAAATAAGGTCTTAAAAATTGTGGAATACTGCACAAAACTCGAAGCACGAAGCTGACATAGGTACGTAAAACTGTCTATGAAGTAATTGAGAATGACTGAAACGGTCCAAGGTCCAGAATATGCGTCGCGTTCCGCCCTGAACCCACTTCGGCTATCGATCAGCTGGCAACTAGCCAGCCACTGCTCCGCTGCGTGCCGCTGCGGCGCGGTTCCACCTGCTGCAGTGGAATGTGGGCGGCGACCAGCTCCGCCCACATTCCACTGCCCGCTGCCCGCTGCAAAGTGTGCACGGGCCTTATGTCAGCCTCAGCGATGGCGACGGCTCGTGACGCGCATCGCGGGCCGTCGCATCGCGGTGCACTCCCGCGTCGCTGCAGCGAACGGTAGTATACCATAGGCCTAAGACTAACCTTATTTTAACCAGAAAAATGTAAACGCTGTAGGTTTGGATGAATAAACGCCTACCACACGAGCAAAATACTTGAATAACACGGCAGAGTTCCAAGTTTGTGCAGTTTTTAAGTGTTTTTACAATTTTCAGCTCAATTTTCTATTCAGGAAGGAGAGGACGATAGTGTTGATGTGGAGACCGCGACTGCAATTCCGCCCTCTGATGAGGGAGATTTCAGTGAGTGAGGTAGGAGCTCCATCAAGTTGCTTCGAAGTGCTCAGCTGACAGGAAACTGTTTCATTCCGTTGCTTCCGTTCGTTTTGTCACATGACACTTTTCTCCCAACATTTACCACGAAGCAAAGCGTTACCGTGCTCATCAGCAAGGCTATAGATCTCTTCTGCTTCAAGCTCCATAAAAACGGTGCAGTTCATCGAGTAGAGCAAACCTGCACGAAGTTTGGGACGGAGCTGAGCATGGTATTCTCGTTACGTTATTCCCGAATAATTTCACTGCTTCGTTTTGCTGAGGATGCAGACTTGCTGAGCTAAACAGATCCTTAACTGTACCTAACCAGGGAAGGGTCTCAGGCGTAAGTCCGAGCGGGAGAAATGGATAGTACTGCGAGAATCTCCACCCTTCATTTGTTTCGTTTTTGCTGGGTCCTTGAACCAAACGAGGTACGAGCCCGCGAAAGCGTGGTGCAGTATGGCACCGTCAGCAGTGCCCACGTGCATGCGTGTGCGCGCTGGCGTATAGGACGTGGGCCATGTGGCAAGCGAGTCGATGGCTCAGCAGGGTGCGACGCTGCTTTACAGGTGCTAGGCCATATGTTCGACTCTTGTGCTATGCACTATTCTTGCAGCTTTATATGAGCGCTGCTACACATTTATTTCACTCTAAATTGTCAAAATGGTCAGATTCGTGATCAACACCCCAGATAACCCCTATACACAAAGTTGGGCGAAAACGACGGCTATGACCTTACCATTAGTCACCCATACCTACTGTAACTTCCCGCACTCCAGCATAATACCAAAAACGGATGTCAGATTCGTGACCAGCACCCCAAATACCCCCCCCCCCCCCGCGAGAAGTTTTGCCGGAATAGGTGATTATCACCTCTGCAGAGTGCATAGCCCGCGAGTCAAACATCTAGCATAGCTCCTGTGGAGCAGCGTCACACCCCGCTGAGCCACGGACTCGCTTGCCGCATTGGCTTCGCTGCGCCCCATGCAGCAGCGTGTGCGTGGGCACGTGCTGACGGTGCACTACTGCACACCGCCTTCGAGGGCCCGTAGCTCTTTCGGTTCCAGGACTTAGCAAAAACGAAGCATGTTTTTCTACTATGTGAAGGGTGGAGATTCTCGCTGTACTATCCATTTCCCCCGTTCAGACTTACGCCTGAGACCCTTTCCTGGTGAGATTAATGGCAGGACAGTTCGCAGACAGCTTCCATAACGACAAATTTCGATTTCGAAATGTAATTTCCATGGTGGTCTTATACATGCAGGACTGACGACAACGAACGAATTTGTTTTTTATTGCTTTTTATGCTTTCTAAGTAAGCGTTTAGTGTGCATGCGCGACGCCATGTAATGATAAGCTCTCGTATCGATCGCGACGCGATGAATCGATATGGGCGCATATCACTATATCGCGTCGCGCGTAGCGTGCACACTAAAGCCTCACACTCCTTTGTCGCTCTTGTCGCCCAAGTATGAGCACCTAATATAGAACGGGCTGATTGTAGCGCAATCGCGGTTAATTGCGGTAGGCGTTTGCTGTGGAATTGAAACGTGGTGCGTGTCGCTCCAACACCAACAAAGCATTCCTGCTCTACGGAGTCGGTGAATTGGTACCAGTCCTGCCTGAGAAGGACAAAACGCTGACTTTCCCATTGACAGCCCACCGCAAGTCATTGCATAGGCCAAAGACGCATTCAAATTGTTTCCATGGTATAGTGTGGAATTAGAATGCGTCAAATTCCTTCAAGGGATTTACTAATACCGACCTTTATCCCCTTTAATGATCCTGCCAGTCAGAAATTGAAAATAAAAAAGGAAGTAATAATTGTACAAAAATAAGAGAGGAGACTAGACAATGTCAAAAAAGAGATGACAGACAAATTCATAAATATGAAATGAGGAGGGGAAAGGTTAGTTTCGCCACCTTCTTCAGACCAACGTTTGTTTTATGCTCAACCCGTGGCTCTTCAGTGAAGAAGAGGAGTATGTAATAAAACATCGCTTACCACTGTCAAGTATTGGTATTTATTGTATTCTTTAAAAATTAGCTTTTTGCTAAATTCAAAGAAGTTGTCCTTACGTCGCCAAATACACTTTGTTTGGATTCTGCGACCAACCTAAGGTAGAACTGTGAGCTTTGGTGATCAAAGATTACACTTTTTAGGCCACTCTCGACCACCTCGAAATCTACACCGAACTCGGATCTGCGTCTCAATCCAAGTGTGCTATTCTTCTTGTAATGTTGATATGTCGTGTAAAGTCAGTAGTAAACCTGTAGCATTATTCAGTTGTTCTCCGTCATTCCATGAAGCAAATAGGGAAGTGATAACAAGTGAAGCAGATATCGTGCGGTGTCAGTTCAAGGCGTTTGATGCCTTCTCCGGAAGAGCATTCATTCATTCATTCATTCATTCATTCATTCATTCATTCATTCATTCATTCATTGCTGCACAAGAAGTGCGACTCTGAAAAAAAAACGAAAGAAAAACAGCGGCAGTCAACGATGTCCAGCATGGAACAATCAACGCCACCAAGTTATAACCAACCTGGTGGCGTTGATTGTTACAAGCTAACAGCTGCAGCTGGATCAGAGACTATATTTCTTGACTTTTTTAGCTACTGAAGAGAAGACGTGCACGGATGTGGTGTAGTTTGACTTCTCCAAAGCCTTTGACAAAGTCCCTCTTGAGAAGTTACTTTTGAGAATGGGAACCGTGGGAATCCATCCCATGATAATGGATTGGACTCAGCAGTTGCTGTGGAAGAACGTACCAACTGAAGACCTAGTGTGAGTTCCCTAAAGTCTTCCCTGCCTTAAGTGGTGTTCCGCAAGGCAGAGTGCTCTCTCCACTCTATTAGGTTGGAAAAAAAGTCTTTTCATTTTTTTCAAAGATTTATTACTTCACAACTACAAAGTCAAATCAATTGAGATAAACTCTATTTTGTTCTATTACACTTCTCCAAAGACGTGGTAATTTTTCCAATTCCTCTCGCGTAAAAGACTGCAGTTCTGAAGTCGAATCACCGCTGAATCCAATTTTTGAGGTCCTCGTCCGTTTCAAAATATTTCTCTCCAATTTCTTGCTTGAGAGCGTGGAAGAAATAGCATTCGGGAGGGCCGAGGTCAGGGCTATACGGTGGATGTGGCATTACCTCCCAGCCCAGCTTCTTTATTGTTTCTCTTGTGAGTCTTGTCGTTGTCGTATGTCGCTTTGCGTTGTCATGCAGGATCATCACCTTCGACTTCTCAGGCCTCTTTTCTTGGAAAGCTGCGGCGACTTTGTGGAGTTGGCCACTGTATGTGGCAGCAGTAAGTGTCTCTCCACTTCTGAGAGTTTGCCGATAGATCACTCCTCTGATATCCACCAAACACTCAAGAGAATCTTCCGTTCGTGAACATTGGGCTTGAGATCAGACTTAGGGCTCTCTCCCTTTTGTACCCATTGCCTTTTCCTCGGAAGTTGGCACACAGAACCCAGGACTCTTCGCCTGTCACAATCCGCGGAAGAAACGATTTTCTTCCTTATCTGGACAGAAGAGAAGCAGCGATGGAGAGCCGTCGACCTTTCTGAGTGTCTGACAGGGCATGTGGAATCCAAGCTCCAAATTTCCATGAAAGCCAAGATTCTTCAGATGGATCCCCACTATCCTATGAGACACTTCGAGCTTCTCTGCCAGCTGACGTGTCGTCTGCCAACTATCGGTACGAAGAAGATGGTGTAGTTCACTGTCGTCCAATCCAGTTGGCCTTCCTGACCATGCTTTGCCCTCAGTGAATAATTTCCCTTTAAAGACTTTCCGAACCACTCATAACAGGCGCGATGAGTAGTAGATCCCAAGCCATATATGTGGTTAATTTGGTCTGCTGCCTGACGTGCTGTGGATTCTTTAATGAATTCTTGAAAAATGCCGTGCTGAAAACGGCCATGAGGTAGATCTGGCATTGAGTTCGGAAGATTGGATGGATAACGAATTACAAGAAGAGTCTTAACCTGTGTCTGCGTGCGAACGGTAGACAAGTGTGATAGGATTACGAAATCAGCAATCAACATTGGCTAGTGCGTTTACAAGGGGAAGGGTAAAAAAAAATTCGAAGTGTGAAGAGACTTTTTTTCCAACCTAATAGTTCGTGTTGTACACTTATGAACTTGCGAGACTCATCAACAATATAAGCGTCAAGTGCAGTATGTATGCCGACGACTTTAAAATTCACAAAAGAAATGATGTGCCTGAAAACTCTAAGTCCCTTCAGGCAGTAGTTGACTTAGTCAGTCGCTGGGCCGAATTATGGGACTTTAGGGATTTATGGGAACTGCCACTTTCAACGGACAAAAAACTCGTCTTTCGATTATTGGACCCAAAAACCAGACTCGAACGCTGACGTACAAGATTAATAGCTAAGTGCTCAACAGAGTGCATGAAGCTCGAGATTTAGGCTACAATATTACCAGTGGTCTATGTTTTTCTCAACATTGCAGAATTTTGGTGAAAAAGGCCAATTATCGTATTTACAACCTCTTCAGGGCTTTGAAATCAAGGCTTCCTGAAGACTATATACGTGCTTATAAAACATATGTGCGAGCTATTCTGGAATCGGGCACTGCTGTATTTAATCCAACGAAGAAGAAGGACACTCACCTTTTGGAAAGTGTTCAAAACAACTTCACTAGGAAACGTATGATGAGGTGTTATTCGATGAACTACAGCCTAGTACCTCGTGGTACTCAGCGATCTGTGTTTTTGGTCTTTCGTCACCGAGAAACAGAAGAAGAACCGCCGACCTTCTCATGATATACAAAATCCTTGCCAACAAGCTTTCCACACCAGAATTCTTTGATGGGACGCTGACGAGATCCGTAAGGGGGAAGTCCAAACTTCGAATCTCGATAGCAAGGACGCGAGTTAGGTCGGACTTCCTAACATACGGATCCTGGCGGATTTTAATTTGCTGCTTGGGAGGTATGATGATCTGGCGAGTCTGTCTGCGCGTACCTGTAGAACGTTTCTTGCTTGACAAATATTCCAATGCTGCATGCTGCTATACGGGATGTGTTGATAAGGTTGCACAAGAATTGATACCTAATTGTTAGTTGTTCACGTATTTTAGTTGTTTTGTTCAGTTCTTTTGTTAGTTTGTAACACGTGGACCCATGTCTACGCCCAGAATAAAATAAAAAACATGCAGATTATGCAGAAGACTCAGTGCGAAGGTTCAAAAAATTTCGAAATCAAAAACAACCGAAAGCATAGCGAAGCATAATAGAAGGTCCCCTTCATGCTTTTCGACAGCAGCGACAAGAGCTATGGGAGCGACAGCGCCAGCGCTCGAGTATGAACAGATTTCGGCGCCGATCGCTCGGTTTTACTCGATTTGCGTGCTTTGCACAGGCTACGAGTCGCTATTGTCGCGAAGTATGAACAGGTCCTAACGACGAAATGTTTTAACACATTTATTTAAGCCTGGAACGGCTGATATTGAGGCTAAATGTTAATACAGGATGTTTCGCTGCGATCAAAACGCTTGCGCCAGGCGGGGACTCGAACCCTCACCTTCAGCTTTCCGGACACAGATGCTACACGCCTTACACAGCCGGCGTTGTTTCTTTGTAATTTTTTAATTCATGCTAGAAATTCTTTTAAAAGATTATTTCTAATGAAAAACAATTGTTCAGTGTTTATTATAGAGTGCAAAAAGACAGGAATCCATCCGCGATATCCTCGAGGCATATCGGCACCCACCCGTGATATCGAGATGAATTGCTGACTTTTTAATCTCTAAAATAACTACTGAACAATTGTTTTTTGTTAGAAATAAAAAATTTTGAAAGAATTCTTAGCATGAATTAAAAAGCATACAAAGAAGGCCGTACTAACATTTCTTTGAACAAAAATAATTCTAACCTCCTCGAAGAGTCTCACAATCAGAAAGTCGATTGCTTCGCTTCAGAAGATGTTCAGTTTGATTTCGAAAGCGTCAGTTTTGCTTAGAAGAGTGTCCATTTTAATTCTTCAAAGTGTTCATTCTCACGTGGAAATGACACAGAAAACCTCGCTGTTACAAGGAGAAAAGTACGTCTTCCACTTTCCCACAGCGTTGCTAACGATGCCGAGTGATGAGGGGTGGCCGTAAATAATAGCCGGGTCATGCAATCCACTAGATGATCTGACTGATTGCCATCTCGATAAGGAGCAGGAGGAGGAGAGGGAAGGTGAGCCGAAGCATCAGAGCCACAGCGATATGGCCGGCATGCTGCTCGTCGCTCTCTTTCTCGCGCTATGTGTTCCTGTTCATACGGTAGGTTCGGCCTTTGCCTGCCGTTTTACCATGACCTAAGGCACATACGTAGTATAGTTGTGCTCGAATGACTCATTCGAATAGATATTCGAATGATTTTCGTTCGAATTTGAACACTCGAATTCGAATGATGAAAAAATCGCGTTATTCGAATGCATTCGAATTCGAATATTCGAAAATGGCATTCTTCGAATGCATAGAATTCGAATATTCAGAAAAACTGCATTTTTTGATATATTCGAAGTCAAGCATTCGAACATAGTAGCTATTCAAAAAACCATTAGAATATTCAAAAAATCTTGAGGACACAACTCGAGAGCGAGAGTAAACCTAGTAGTGATTACTTCACCATTTTCACTGCAAAGTGAACACTTTTCAGAACAAATTGGATCCTCTTCTAAGCAGGCCTGACGATTTTGAAATCAAGTCGACTTCTTGCAAATCAAATCTCAAAGGTCTCAATCTCAAAATCAAATCTTAATCCCAATCAAATTCCTAAGGGACTCTCCGCAATGATTGGAATAATTCGCTCAAGGAAAGTTTACTGTGACTTTCTTTGAAATTTTAAATTCGGCCCAATAAGTGGGCACAGCTCGAAATCTTTGAAGACGTTGGATCTATCCTAATCGGAGGGGAGATGTAGTGATCTGTATCTCTAATCCCTTTCTTGCTTTTTCGCAATACCTTCAGCGGCTTTCCCATTATGCGAAGGCTTTTATTTAAATTCAGGGAGTGTGGTTGTGTATGATGACGCACGCACCTGACATTTTACAGTTGTCCCTCCCGACTAGGATGGATCCAAAACTTTTATTTTTCGAGAAGAAATTGTAAGCTAAAAACTGTTTCAAGCTGCAGAAAACCAGCAATTACATCAATATGTATCAAAAGAGATTGCGCCATGCACTTGAATGGCTTTCATTTGAATGAATGATAGAAAAATTCTGTTTGCGTGGGTTGCGCCCTTGTCAACGGTACAACAAAAATATTTGAAGAAAATACACATATTTTCTTATCACTGTTTTAGGCAAGCTGCATTTACACTATCAATCAAATTGAAATCACAGCGAGCTAGACAAGTCCCTAACTTGATCTCTTCTTTTAACACGTTATAAAAATTGAGTTTTTTTACTCCTGCATGATTTTGTAATTTGACTTCTTTGAAGTCTTTTGGACGGGTGTGGCGCCGTCGGAGTAGGTAAGCAAAATCAAGAACTGAGAACGGTCATTAGCTGGGACAGTCAATCAGCATGTACATCAACTACCAGAACCAAGCATTGTTTACGCATTCTTCACCCGATCACTGAGTGATTACGTAGCCCTCGAGGAGAGACGATAGGATGTAGAACTCAAAGAAGATTTACACTGGGTTACTTCCACGGCGCATTCTAGTGTTGTCGGAGGGGGTGACGGCTGTTGCGTGCATCCAATACCAGGTTCCTGGTTGGGACTCGCGGTCCAGGCAAACCGAGCCTTCCATCCCTCGGTAGTCCGTGGATTGGTTCAAAACTTGTCTGGGAGAGAAGGAACACTATTGTACATTGCCGGACACCGCAAGTTATTTTATCGGCCATTTAAATTGCAGTATGGCAGGTAGTCGTCGAGCTGTCGTGCCAAGATAAAAAATCTTGGCACGACAGCTTGACGACTACCTGCCATACTGTTCTAAAACATGCCAAGATTCAAGGACAGTCGCACATGGAATATCTTACATTTAAATTGCATTAAATTGCCTCTACAACATCCCGTAGAAGTAGAATGCGTGGCGCATCCCAAAGGGATTGAGTAACGCCGTCCTTTATCCTTTATAAATTGTAATTTTTGATGCCCCCACTTCAAAAGAGCACACCTCTAAAAGAGTACAATTCTTTAAAATTGTTTTTTAAAGAAAATTGTGATCTAAAGTTTGTGTCAGAATGCAGAAACGCAGTAATCTTACTGCGTTCATAAAAAAGATCACGTTATGCACTTGCCTAGCTCATTGTGATTTTAATTCGATTGATAGTGTGAATGCAGCTTATCTGAAACAGCGACATGAAAATATGTGTGGTTTCTCCAACTCCAACTTTTGTTGTACCGTTGATAGGAACGCAAACAGAATTTTTCTATCATTCAAATAAAAGCCGTTATCGAACGAAAATCAAGACGAGTGCATGGCACGATCTCTTTTCTTACATAGTGACATGATTTCTGACTTTCTGCACTTTAAAACAACTTCTCACCCACTCTTTTTCCTTTAAAAATAAACGTTTTTAAAGATTTCAAACAATGTGCCTATCGCTGAAAATCAATTTTTAAAAATCGCAGCGATCTGATGGAATGCATGGCACGATCTCTTCCTTTTCACGCACCAAAAAGTTGCTGCTTTTTTGCAGTCTAAAACAAACTTTGAACCATTGATTTGCCCTCGGGAAATAAACATTGCATAAAGCTTCAAACAGTTTCTCCCCTTATTGGGTTAGATGAATTTAAAAAATCACTGAGAAAGTCAGTCTAAATTTTCATTGGACGAATAATTATTTTTACAATCTCTGAGTGTTTCTATTTTAACATTGAAAAAGCTCGGATCTATCCTAGTCCGGGGGGCACATGACTATAAAGCATAAAATAAATCGGCTTGAGACTTACCGACCACCTCCTGCAGAAGAAGATAGAAGTTGAACGAAACAACAAAAAAACGAACAGACAAAAAAAAAATCGCCGCGGTTTTACAACCGTTTCGGAGGGCAAAGAGCAACGCAATGAAGGCTTGCCGCGTGCTATTACCGCCTGACATGTTATAACCAAGATCTAACATGGTGAGGAGGGCACATAACGTTGCCTGCTTACAATTGCGACAAAACAAATGAAATTTTTCGTTTTTTTGATGAAATTTTTAGTTTAGGTCCTATGTTGTTCAGCAGGAGCCGCTCGATAACTCTTAAGTCGATTTATTACATACTTTTTGTTCAATGCCCCCCGTACTAGGATATATCTAAAAGCTCTTTTTGATTTTCAAAATAATAAGTTAGATTTTAAAGTCGTCAAGCACGCCTGGGAGATTGTCCAATTTGACCTGAATAGTGCCTAAATTCATTTGAAAGTGGCCATTTTGACTCCAAGCGTGACCAGCAGGGTTATAAAGGTGTCAGATCTGACATGAAAATAGTATGATAGTCGGATACAGTATCACGAACAGGCCCAACTTTTGGTGAAAGAGCTTGAACACCTTTACGCATTGAGTGTTCGCTGCATGATAAACCAGCCAGATCTATCCGAGTCGGAGGGAGGCGTATGGTGTTTCACGTCTCCATCGCGCTCCTTAAATCTGTCCGAGAGCTTCAGCTGCTGTTCTGCTATGCGAATGTTACAGCGCAGACCCAGATGATATGCATGTGTAGCAAAGGACGCCACCACAACCTTAGGTTCGCTCCCTCCCGACTAGGATAGATCCAACAACCCTAGCAGAGCTGTTTCTGTATTAAGAATTCCTTAATGCTTTTCTAAGCTGGAATTTTCAACAAATCCCTACGTATATCGCTTCGATATTTGTGGAGAAAACCAAGGAACCTAGATTTTTAAATTTCTCCCCTTATGGAGTAAGTAACGCGTGACATCAAGAAATTCAAATAATCGCTAGAAGCTTAAAATTTTAAATAAACGATTGCTTTTAGCGTGGCGTCTACACGGAACTGCTTCGAGAAAGCTCACCGTTCGCCGACGTACCCAGTGTCGACCGATATCTGACGAAGTTGGCCAGACTGAATGAGATTCAAGCAAAGATTTTAGGAGTCAGGGTCAGTTTCAGGACATCATAGCGTTGTGGGCACAAAGAAAAACGTCTACGAACTCCTCTCTCCTTTAGCCGAGCGCTAGAGATGAGATTCCGTTCGAAGACACACCGGCGAAACCCGATCAGTTGCCGTATCTGTTCGAAGGAGACATACTTCTGACTGAAGGTCAGATGGACTCCATACTGATGTAAGTCGCCATTGCTGATACAGGGCTAGTCGCCAAGAGAGCTCAAACAACCACTCTTAGGAACACTGAAGACCAGCTGTGGGGTCAGAGCGGGAACAAGAGGCCGAAGCGCTCGATGACGTCGAACCTGTACGCACGCTGGACCGTCTTCCCGATACCGTACTTCATCAACACGGCCACTGGAGGTGCGTCTCTGCTACGGATGACCTCCTCCACTTCCTTCTTCTTAGCGCTGATCGTTTTCAGTGAGCGAGTCTGCAGTACTCGCTGGTGTGGCCCGATGGACGGCGGACACGTGCATCACGTTCCAACGGCAGTACAGCAGGACCACTACCAACGGACTAGAATTCTTCCTTGGAACCGGGTAAGACTTCGGGAAATTTCTATGTGCAAATCTGTTGGCGAAATAGCCTGCTGTGGTAAGCTAGAGAAATGTGTCGACATTAGTGTGAGGAAGAAGCAGAAAATTCCGCAATTTTTCGTACTTTCTCACCTCTTGTAGTAATCATTGTAGGTGGCCTCCTCCGACTTTAAGTGAAGCGAAATCTCAAAGAAAGGCCCAGCGGAGCTATTTCAACGCAAATTCAAACGTAGACACGGATCCTATCAACCAGTTTATCGCAACGGATATTGAAAAGGAACATTAGATTCGATTACTATATATACTAGACAAGAATGGGCGGAGATTATGCTAGAGCCTCTTTCTCATAACATTTTCAAAATCCTATGATGACATTCCATCGAAGTGAAGAAAGCCAAAACATAGCACGACCATACTTTGCTATGTGAATCTTGAATAACTTTCTAATAGAAAATGTTACAAAATGGATCTAAGATAGCTCAATGCAACCGCATGATCTACTTTTAGCCTCAGAAAAAACGATCATTATATTAGGTCGTTCCATATGAAGTGGTCGATTTTAACTGAAAACCTTGACAGAAAAATAAAGAATAAAATGAAAAATAAATCTGCTGGGAGCAACTTTATTAGTCAAAATAAGCACCATTACAATTAACACAGTTTTCTCAACGTAAAGGTATTCTAGACATTCCATCTTTGCAAAAATCAAAACCACGAGAATTAATGAAAAAGTAAGCGGTCATTTTCGAGATCATCTTGGTGGCTGAATTTTTAGCCTTCCCATGACAATCAAAATGTTTGAAAGAATAATATTCAGTAGGGGACAGATCTGGAGAATATGCTGGATATGGCAGAGTTTCGTATCCAAATTCATCCAGTTTCTGGACAAAATTTTTTAAAACGTGCGCCTCTCGTTGTCATGCAGTAGGATTGGGCTTCTTCGATTGATCAAAGCCGGCTGTTTTTCATTCAACTTCTGGCCATCACTTCAATTTCGTCACAGCACTTTTCCGCTGTGATAGTCCATAAGTCTTCAAGAGCTTGTAATGGACTTCATCAGCCATTGTCCACCATATGGTCACCATAGTCTTTTTTGGATGGAGACCTAGCCTCGGTATCTCTTTGGGCTCTCATTCTTGTCCAGCCATTGTGCAGAGCGACGACGATTGTCATAATGGATCCATTTTTCGTCGCATATCATGATCCTGTCCGAAAGGCTCCCTCAGATTGCGGAGTCGTAACGAAACACAGGTCTCGTGGTGCTTCAGCACCTACCCGGCGGTCAGTTCGTGAAGGGATCCATTCATCCAATTTCTTTACTTTTGGCGACTGATGGTGCTGCCGTCAACGCTGGAATGCTCTGCTAGCTCTCTCACAGTATGACGTGGATCCGCCTCCACCATGGCTTTGAGTTGCTCGTTGTTAAGTAGTGATGGCAACCTACCTCGATTTTCGTCTTCGAGACCTTAATTTTCCAGAAAGAAATCGTTCGAATCAGTGGCGAACTGTGCGTTCCTTAGCGAATTCCTCCTCAAATGTAACGTTGATGTTACGAGCTTCGGCCGTGACGTTGTGCCCACTTTTCCATTCATAAAAGTAGAGCACCCGAATATCACGCTGATTCATACTGCAAAGCCATGTCAAAAACTTGCCAAGAGGCAATTATGTCATAAAAGCTATAAACGGTAAGAAAGCGGAGATTCTGCGCTGTCAGAAACTATATATAGTGCCTGAGACGGGACACACGTAGCCATGAAAAATCGGCCAGAAATTGAGGTAGCAAAATCGGACACTTCATATGCAACGGCCTAATATAATAAAATTACCTCCACGATGCCCCTGGAAGTAGAATGCATGTCGCATCTCAGAACCGATTGGTTAACGCCGACATCTATCCCTTTCTAACTGCAAAAGAAAGCCTTCAGTTGCTACTCAATGATCGGAAAAGTCGGTGGCTCACAACAGATCTCTATCGGCAACGGATGCACGTCTCTGGGCACCGTCACCCACGAAATGGGTAAGCGCTACCGTTTCCTACCGTAGGTGACCGGTGGACTTAACCGGCTGGCTGCTTCAGGACACGCCCTCGGTTTCTACCACGAGCAGTCTCGTTACGACCGCGACTCCTACGTGACGATCGTCTCGGCGAACATCCAGAACGGCTATCTCAGTCAGTTCACCAAACAGTCCAAGTGAGTACCAGCAACTAGAGGTCGTAACTGCTCCTTAAACCCACCCCTTCAGGTCGAGCATGGTGGACTACGGCGTGGGCTACGACTACGGATCGGTGATGCATTACGATCAATTTGTGAGTGCGTCGTTGCCATCGATTACTATCGACTGTTATCGATTCGATGTTCCAGAGTTTCTCGCAAAGTAGCGGCCAGACGATTCGCACACTTGACACCAATTATCAGCAGACCATTGGACAACGTGAAGCTCCGTCGTTCATGGATGTGAAGCGCATCAACCTGGCCTATTGCAACGGTGAGCGAATTTAAGTCACTACCCATCCTTTGCGTGACCGGCCCACCTAATTTTCGATGATTTGACCAAGTGACAGGGTCTCTAATCCTAGAACGCAGACGAGAACAGAGCTGCGGATTCCTTCATACACTTTATTCAAACAGCTATTCTGATCATTGACCTTCTGTCGACGTCAGACGGGAAAATCTACAGAAAATCGATAATATCGAACGATATTGATCTGCCGATCAATATTTTACCACTTTTCCAAGGAGCATATTTGGCAGACGGCATAGAGGCCGATCTTCACTCCGAGCGACGAAAAGATTTCTGAACAAAAATCGATATTCTCGATCAATATTGAATGGCAGATCAGTATGCCTATTTGTTATGAAGCCCGAGCAGCAACCGTTAAATTTTCGTGACAACGACGTCACATCTAGAAATCCTTGCGAAAATTGGTAATATCGATCGATATTGATCTGCCTATCAATATCTCCTGGTTCCCAGCAAGCACAACAAACAGCCTTTATATTCATATCAATCGATTTTGATCGGGTATTTCCCTACGGTTGGCAATAAAAGCAGCGAAATCGGTTCAGTGGCCATTAATTTTACACGGGTGGAATAGGGACAAACAGACAGGCTAACTACTCATCTATCAGGATTATCAGCAATCAGCCAGTCTAGTGGGCATCATACTCTCGTGATCTCAACTTTACGTGGTCAATTGTCGGCTGTCAGCATTATAGATCGATATTGATTATTTTGGTAGAGCAGTGATCACTGGTAGTCGAAAAATGCGTTCGTATTGACTTAGCAATATCCTCGATATCGATCATCAGATCGATACTTCTCACCTGTGCAGAAAAACCTTCAGCTAATGTCAACAACGTCGAATTAATGACCACCCCAAAAGGTTTGCAACAATGCTGGCGAAGCCTTTTCAGCGGTCATTAATTTCGAGCGGACTTATATACGGACAAAATAGCCTGATTTACTTTCTTATTACTAATATTTGTTTACTATACGTATACAGTAGGACTACCAGCAATCAGGTGACCCGGCATCCATCACATTCTCGTATTTCCAACTTCACCTGGGCCTGTTGCCAGCGAAAAACGTTATCATCGATCGATATTGCTTTATTATGTTGATTTACTGAGGGTTCGTGGAGATCAGTGTAGAGCCCTAAAGGGCCACAGTCAAAATACTTCCGCAGAAGCGATGGGTGGTGACTGTACTCATGGTTATCACCTCGAAAACTCAATTCTAGGCATAAAAGCGTTATCGATCGATATTGATTGGCCTATTGACACGATTTACACGTGATGATACTGCACATCAGGCACCATATACGCACATTGGTTCCTTGGTCTTAAGCAGAAACAGCTAACGTTAGTTATCGCAGTGTTGCGAAACCTTTTGAGCGGTCACTAATTTTGCGTGGATAGGTAGCAGGGGTGTGCGTAATTACGATTTACGATTTACGATTTTACGATTTACGGCGATTTTGGGCAAATTTTTTACGATTTACGATTTACGACATTTTGGGTCGTAAATCGTAAACTAAATGTGATCTTTGATCTGCAAATAGTGAGGTCTACAGGTTGTGGCGCAACTTGCTTTATAACAAAGCAATCAATCTTAGAGTTTTCTCTCACAGCGCATTACCAGTTCCTGTTAGATTTTGTTCTTTAATGTTCATATGTGGTACCAAAGCAGGTGACCAGCTTTGTGTAGGGGCGGCTCGACTTCTACTTCTCTCTCTCTCTCGCTGTTTAATCATTTCTCGAACACCGTAAGGCTGCTGCTCGGTATCAGGTTCGCCTTCCAGGAGAAATAAGTAAGGATAAAGGATAAAGGACGGCGTTACTGAATCCCTTTTTGGATGCGCCAGCGCATCCTACTTCTACGAGATGTCGTGGAGGCGATATGAATGCGTATTTGGCCATACAATCACTTGCGGTGGCCAGCCGATGAAAAAGTCAGCGCTTTGTCCTTCCCAGACACGTCCGATACCAATTCACCGACCCCGGAGGGATGGAAGGCTTGGTTGGCCTGGGCGGAAAATCCAAACCAGGAACCTGGTATCTGGTGCACGCGACCGTCGGCGCCTCCTCCGACTGCGCTACACGCGCCCCTGGAGAAGTAAGTAGAATGAATAATTGGAGAATGAACATCCCATCAGGAGACTGTGTACTCGCTTTTCCCGTCGCAGGAGGGCACTTCGCTTCTAGCTATCGGAGATAGTTTCGCTCTTGCTGATAGAAAGACGTGCAAATCCATCCTGTACGGGAAGAAAACGACTATTGGCTAATCCATACTGTGTGTTCGCTACCTTCTAGTAGCCTTGCCCACAAACGCTTTTTCCTGACCCAAACGAACTGAATTGATACAGAGCCATGAAGAAGTATCATTCATAACTGAATGAAGGGTAAGGAGCAGCTACTAGACTCTAATGGAAATAACGAACCACTGAAGCTTCCATCAGATTACGAAGCGCGTTACAATGTTTCCTTGACTAACAGGACTTCTGAATTCGGCCAGCGCATGATTGTTACGCGTGACAGCGGTAGAACACACATTGACCAAAGCTCAACTAATGGCTACCTACCTTCTTGTAACCATTTTCCCTTAGTAGCCTCCTCAACTAAAACTGGATTTCTTGGCTTCTCAGCTCAACATCAATTTTCTTTGAAATGAAACTGAGCAGCTTCCAAATTGCTTGATAACTTTGCACAGTATAGTTTCATTTATTTAAAAAATATAACTCGACTATCTAGGGTGTCTAAAAAATCATACCGTTTCAATACTATCCTCTTGCGGCAAAACTGTTTTATGGTTTATACCAAACGAACAGCTTATTGTTAACTGGACGCTTTTCATTCTACATCGGACTCTTTTCAATCTGAGGCGAACACTTCATTTTGAACTTGAGAAATAAAATTGACAGTTAACAAAACAAGTCAGACCTATCTAAAGTTTAAATAACCATTGTTCAACCATTCGCCTTAAGCATTGCCTTAGAAAAAGCTACACAATGAGTAAAAGCAAAATTTTTATCTTGCTTGAAAAATGTTCGATTTAAAATGAAAAATACCCGGTTAACAATGTAAAGCATCCTTTTGAAGGGAAAATGGTATTCTTTAAAATGCAGAACAGTGAAGACCTCGGCGCATCGTAGTCGATAGGTCACAAGCAAGCAAAGTGTAAGGTAAAATGTTGAGAATTTTATGGTGGTCGTCATGGATATTCTTTCTTTTAACTGAGCTTTTTAAATCAACGGTTTGCTAAAAGGTAACGCGCCAAGTTTCCTTTAGAAGGCGTTGAATTGATTTTAGAGGCGTGCAGTCTGTAAGAAATTTGTTCATTTGAAGCTGAAATTATCGCTGTAAACAAGTACTGAATTACCTTTAATTACCGTAACCAAAATGTACCTTCAGAAATATAGTAGTAGTAGTACGCGCCAGGTACTTCTTACGATTTACGATTTACGGCGATTTTTTCGTAATTACGATTTACGATTTACGAAATTTCGGATTTCATTTACGCACACCCCTGATAGGTAGACGGAGACACAGACCTGGTGATAGGCCATCTCATATATAGGCGGCAACATTTCCAGGCTCCTGCTCGACAACACTTCCCTGCCTGAACGGCGGTTACACCGACCCGAAGAACTGCGCTGCGTGTCGATGCCCAACGGGTCTCGGCGGCACGCTGTGCGACAGGGCGGCCGTGAATCCGTCCGCCTGCGGTCTCGGCGATCTGGTCGCCGCCTCGACGCTGCAGTCGATCTCCGTCAGCAACGCTGTCACCTGCTCGTTCGTCATTACGGTAGGTGGTGCCGGTCCTCGGGACGTCATCCGCAGGATCTAATGGGTGTGTCTACTAGGCTCCAGCGGGACGTCGCGTCTACTACGAGGTGCCCAAATTCACATTCTCAGCCTCGAATCTCTGCAGCTACAACTTCCTGGAGATTAAATACGTCGCCGACATCCAGCGCGTCGGAGCCAGGTACTGAACTTGAATGTCTGGGCAATTGCGATGTAACAGCGAAAGAGTTCGAACCCCGTCTGGTGCTCAATTTTGAACGAGAGCTAAAGCGTTAATAATAATAGAGGAAAGGAGATATCTCATACTTTTTTAAAAGACGCGTTCCATGTACTTCTCATTAAAACTGGGAATAATCATCAATGTGGACTACATGGGAAGGAAAGGTGTACCAGACCAGTCAAGCCTGACGGCACCGCCCAAAGGGCAGCATGCGACTGACAGCCCCCTGATTGGTTGATTGGTACGTGTTCGGTCGCCGCTCTAACTGCTAGTAATAGGCTGAAACGCTCCTATCTCTCGATGCAGGCCACATTAGCTACTAGTACACTACACACCACTTTCACGTAAAATTGGACACTCCTCCAAACAAGTCCAACACTTCTGAAATCAGGCTGAATATTTTCCAAATCAAAAACGAACTACTTCCACATTATTTATTTATTTATTCATTTATTTATTTAAAACGTAGACTCACGTTATAAACTGACAAAAATAAATAGAACAAAAAAGAACCAAAAAACATTAAACACTGGGATCCTATGAAAAGTTTGGGATTATTTTTGTTTATAAAATTTTTTTGTTTTTTGTCTATGATTATAAAATATTTGTTTTTGTTTTTGATTTGTTTAAGGAAAATTTTTAGTACAACTTTTTTTTTGAGTTATAATCCAATAACAAATGAACATGTTGTTCAAAATTTTATAAAATTCTCTTTTCTTTGAGGAAAAAATAATGAAGATAAAAAGATAAGAAAGATAAAAAGATAAAGGATAGAAATAAGCGAAAATAATTTTTGAGAAAAAATTTAAATAATTAAAAAAATTAAATAATTCAATTTAATTTAAAGATTGTGCTAAAGAGCAGAAAGGAGCTATTTTTGGTGTCAGTCGAGGAGATTGCGCCATGTATTCGTCCAAGACGTCGCGATCTCTATTCGACTGAAAGCAAAATGTCTGTGTGTAAAGAACACACATATCCTCACTTTGATACTTCACGTAAGCACCACTCACACTATCAACCAAGTAAAAACCGCACAGAACTCTTAAAGTACATGGCGCGATCTCGTACCTTAAGGACTAAAGGATTGCTGCCTTGTTGCGCTTTATAATTTATCAATTGATTAATTATTATCACCCATCACATTACACTACTGGTTAAATTTAAAAATTCTACAAAATTATTACAATCATTTAAACAGCAACACTAAGTTTAAAAAAGTGCCAATTTTTTCTTGAACAAAATTTGTTCTAACCATCTTGAAGAGTCTGCAGTTCAACCTGTAAGAAGATCGTTCCGATTTTGAAGACGTTCACTTTGATATCAAAAGCATCAAATTTATTTAGAAGAGTGTCCGATTTGACGTGAAAATGGAATAATTTTTAGCCGTTTTTCAGATTCTGCCTCGCTAAGCCAGCAAACTCCTATTCGGTCGGCAACATCCTCATTGTCATCTACAGAGGATCTACTGGCACTTCGTTCACGTTGAACTACAGATTTGGTAGGACAGTTTGTTTCCGACTTCCGAAGAGACTCGAACGCTACCAATTCGTCCAATTTTCAGATCCGGCCACCCCTGTGGTAACGCCGCCAACTCCAAGTCCTACCACAACCACAACGACAACAACGACCACTACACCCGCTCCCTGGACACCTCCTCCAACTCAGGGAACCAGTGAGTCAATCACCAGCCTTCCCAGCTCAGCTATCACTGTTTGCTCAAAGGGCCTATTGTTTCAGCTACAACCATTCCGGTAATTCCAAGTGGATGCACCCCATGGAGCGCCTGCACGGCTGACTGTGGAGGATGCGGAATCACTTCCAGAGTGTACGGAGTTATTTGATTTGGCTGCGAATTGCTTAATTTTTGAGCTGCGTAAGAGCAGGTCTACGCCCTCGTGCATACTTCTCGTCGCCGCGATGGAACGGCAGCAATGAGTTTTGCAGAGCAACGCGAAAGAATTTGAACTTCTCAGTGCTCGTCGCATCGCTCATCGCTCTGCATTGGAGCGCAACGGCGATCCGTCCAGGACCGACGCTAAACACCGCGCGCGGCGCGAAAAAATAGGCCATGCCCGCTTTGAGCGCGGGAAGCCATTGAGCGTGCCGGACGGCCTCTACTGCTGCGGCGGCCGCGGCGAAGTCTCCTTTGACTATTCGACAGCTCGTGGCGAAAGGGCCATGAACTGAACGCCGCGATGGCATCGCGGCGATGGAAGTATGCCCCGGCCTATGGCACCGTTTATACTTCGGGGCCGAGCGACGCGATAACTATGCATTGAGGCCAAATTGATTGACCGCGTCGCTTTCGAAATCGGCGCAATGCGATTGATCGCGGTGGGTTGGAGCACGGTATTACAGCTTCAGTTGTGCGCAAGTACGCAATTGTGCGTAATCGTATGTCTGCGACACCGGTTGTTCGGAGTACTCCTCGTCGTCTGAAACAGCATGACACGATTAAACGCATCACGTCGCTTGGTGATGGAAGTATGAGCGGTGGCTATATCTGTAGGGCTTCCTCAGAAAGCGTGCCCATTTTTTGCGCTCAAACCCAATTACAGAAAAATCTAGAATGGTGATAAATAAAATTACCGGATCTATCCTAGTCGGGTGGGGGGGGGCACATAACTAAAAATCATACAATAAATTAACTTGGGATCAAGAAGCCGCTTGAAGGGGACAAAATAGAACCCAAAAACAAGCAAACAAACGAAAATACAAAAAATCACCGCGGTGTAATGACGTTCCGGCGGGCAAGGCGTATTCAAACACAGCAGACCGCCGCCTGACATGTTATTAGGTTGAGTCATAAATTTTGCAACAAAGTTTGTCTCCCACCAAAAATAAGATTATACAACAAAGAAAAACGATTGACTTAAACGCAGTAATTGCCGTTATTCTCAATGAGCTTCTTCCGCTTTTTATACACTGAGTGAACTACATCTCTGTAGAATCTGGTTGGTTTCGACCTGAAGAAGTTGTGTGCCACCGCCGTGTCCTCATCGATTTCGACGAAGCGCCCATCACGAAGGAAGCGATCTATCTACCGAAGCAGATAGCAGTCAGACGGCACAATGTCCGGGCTGTATGGTAGTTGCTTGATTTTGGTCCAGCCCAGTTCCTAGGTTTTTTCCAACGTCTGAAGTGCCGCAAGCGGTCGAAGCGGTCGGCTGTTGCCCTGGTAGATGGAACATTCTCTCGTATCGACTTCTTTTTCCACCGATTTTTTCTGGAACTAGTCGAGTTGTTGGCAACAGCGGACGACGAGGATGGTTTGACTACGTGGGGCAGCTCCTGGTGCACTAGACCACTACACATCCACCGAACGCATAGCAGGACCTTCTTTCGGTGGAGCTCGGGTTTTGACGTCAGAACTCCAGCTCGTTGCAATCCAGCTATTGCTTTCCGGCTCTGCAGTTGCAGTGAAGCATCCGTTTTTCACCGCTGGTGAAGATTCAATCCAGCCCGCCCCCTTTGCTTGAACCGGTACAGTGGTTCTCGGCAGTCAGAAGCACAGCGCTTTACATGGGCTTCCGTCAACGAATGAGACACTGATGGAAGCGATTTTGGCCACGTTCAATCCTCTGCAACCGCCGGGCGGTTGTTCGCTGAGAGGATGGAGATCAGGGACACTCCTAGCATGGTTTGAGAAGAATTCGACCTGATGGATTGGCGCATGTGCCCTTTGTTTACAGCAGTTGGTCTTCCCGAGAGTGGTCTGCCTTGTTGCCCTTATAGGAGAAAAGGAACCTCTGGTACCATTTCCAATGATTTATTCGGTTAAGAGTGGACTTGCCGGTGACTTCCTGAATGTGCTTGACCACCGTCGCTGGGTTGCTGCCGAGTTTGAACTGATTGAAAATGAATTCGCACAATTCCAGTTCCAGAAAAAACGGAAATGTTGCAAAATTTATGACTCAACCTAATATAACCGGGATCCACCATAGTGAGAGGGGCATGTAAGGCCGCAGACCGCGTGCTGACTACCGCCTGACACGTTATAACCAGGATCCTTTATGGGAGGGACGCACATAGATTTACAATCGTGGTGAGTTTTTTGTTTTGTTGTAATTTTTTGTTTTTTTTTTCGCGCACTTTGTCAGCTTTGGCCCTGTTTTGTCCTCCAAAATCCGCTCGTGAATCCCAAGTCAATTTGTTGCATGACTTTCAGTCTCCCCCATCCCTGACTAGAATAGATTCTAATTACCGTCTTCTCTATGTATAAATGGCTATATTTGATTTTTTCCAGCTGCAATTACCAACAGGAAACGACCTTCTGCAATAAACAACCGTGCGGACAGAACTTGTGCTGTCGTCCGTTCTTGTTCGTGTACCAGGGCGAATGCTTCAACCCCTACTACAGCGGAGAGCCATCGGTAAGTCAATTCATAGACGAATTTGTGGAAAGCCGGCCGAGCTTCGCTTTGGCAAAGCTAAACTGTCAGAGGTTTCATCAGCCAAGTCATCCAGCCATTTCAGCGGTATGTGGGAGGTGGTTTAGCGCCCATTCATACTTCCAGCGACAAGAACGACTGTAGCGACGCAGGCGACGGACGGAGTGTGGAGTACGTAATTAGTCGCTCCAGTCGCTCTTGTCGCTCGAAGTATGAACAGGCCCTAAGACATATGTTACACTTCGCCGACAACACCGACGCATCGCCGAAGTATAGCATAGGCCCAAGCGCGCCGTCAGCCTCAAACTTGTGTAATTAAACTTCATGTCTAATGTGAAACTATAAGGACAAGGATAAAGGTTGGCGCTAGTCATTCCCTTTGTGGGATGCGCCACGCATACTACTTCTACGGGATTTCGTGGAGGCAACTTGAATGCATACTTGGCCATACAATAGCCGTGGCCGGCCGATGGACACGCTAGGGTTTTATTCTTCTCAAACGAGTTAGGTACCAATTCTCCGACAACGGAGGGATTGAAGGCTTGGTTGGCCAGGGCGGAAAATCTGAGCCAGAAGCCTGGTATCGGGTGCACGCGACAGCCGCCTCCTCCTGCGCTACCTCTCTCCCACGTGTTACAGCTATAGGCTGTATACTCTCGAAAACGTTTAGGTCCAGTTGTATTCGCTTTATAGTATTGGTGACTTATTTGCTAGCTATAGAGGATAAAGGACGGCGTAACTGGATCCCTTTGTGGGGTGCGCCACGCATTCTACTTCTACGGGATTTCGTGGAGGTAACTTGGATGCGTACTTGGTCATACAATGACTTGCGGCGGTCAACTGATGAACAATCCAGCGCTCTATCATTCCCAGACAAGTGTAAAACCAATTTACCGACTCCGGAGAGATGGTGGCTTGAGCGGTAAATTCGGACCAGAATCCTGGTATCGGGTGCACGCGACAGCCGGCACCGCTTCTGACTGCGCTACACACGCTCTTGGGAGCTGTAGAACTGTTATATTGTAGCTGATCGGGCCTAATTCCGCCTTCACGGCATTCTATTGAGGATCACCTTTCAGAGCTGAAGCACGCTTTATTTCCGCCTTTCTTAGGCTTTAATTTTACAATTGGCATAGGAGGAGGCGTCGGCTGTCACATGCACCAGGTTCTCCAGTTTTTTGGATCGGGTTCCCCGCCAGCTAAGCTTTTCGTCGTTCTGAGCTCAGAGAATTGCTACCAGACTTGTCTGGGAAGGACACAACATCGACTTGTTCATCGACAACAGTGATTGTCGTCGTTTTTCACCCTTCCCTTTATCCTACACGAAACCACAGTGGAGCACAAAAATTCCTCCAAGTGTATCCCCGCCTTTAAACATAAAATTTAAAATTTAATGCAAACCAATATTGGCTGAAATGTTTATTTAAGGCGAGCGCGATGATCACGAACGGTCTTGTACCAGAAGTCGCGACCAACATCGACGGTCCAGTAACAGAAGGAAGTGGTGAAATACAACAGATCGGAATTTGAACTGTAGAATCTCAAGAATAACTTTAATTTTTTCGTCTGAATTTTTACTCATTTGTATTGTTGAATTGTCGGAATTGAATGATAACAATATAAAGAGCTCTACTCTGTCGTCTTATTTGTTCTTCACCTTCGGCTTCGGAGTGCTGGTCTGGAATAACGTGAATGAATCGTAAAACTGAGTCAAAATTGAAATTCTTAAAAGTTTTTAGTGACCACACAATCTTGCCTCTATGCGACCTATTCTCGCGGTGTCCCAAAATTACGCTCCCGTTATTTTTCTTTATCTGCGCGTCAAGCATGTATTGCCTTAGTTTCGCTCACTAGAGATGTTTACCTTAATCTTAAACGCTAAATATCCAGTGCAATGTTGACCGGCTACAAAATGGCACCCTCACATCCTCTGAGGGTTACCGTCATCACAACGTACACAAACTGAGCATCGGTGAGGAACATCTCTAGGACGCTTTCGGTGAGTAGGGAGACCGTCTCCAATGCCATCGGGAGACGGTAAAGATGTACGAAATAGGCCACGCCCCTTGCTGGGGGTGGGGGTGGGCTGCTGCGATTCTCCTCTCATCTCCCCTGCTCACCCACCCCCGACCCCCTGAGCTTCACCAAAAGTATAACGGCTGCCGTTGCCCTGGTTTATACTTTCGCCGCTGCGCGGCGCGGCACCATAGTCGGAATAGATATCGAACGAGCGGTACAAAAAATCGATATCTGTGGCGACCATCACGCCGCGCAGCGGCGCAAGCGTAAACCGGGCCTCACGAAACGTTTAAGATGCAAAACGAAATTTCCCGGTCCGCAAAACAGCGGGTGTACCTCCTGACGCCACGCCTCCAGCAGGAGGAGGGTATACATCCTGATGCGCCGCCAATGCAATCGAACGATATCTCGGTTCATTGAAAGATCGTCCTGAGAGAGGTGTGGAGTGTAGTTGACATCGGGACGTCAGCGGGGTCCGATCTCGGCGCGAAACGGCCCCGCTCAGCGCTATGAAAGGGGACCGAAAGGCCCGAGGCCAGCTCTCTCTTCTCCGCCACTGCCACAGCCAGCTCGCCACCACCACCGCCGAGTCACCGCCATCGCCATCGTCCCATCGCCATCGTCATCGCCACTGTCATCGTCAACCCACCGTCGGCTCGCCACCGTCATCGTCAACCCTACCGCCGGCTCGCCACCTAGCCTCTCCCCCCGAACCGCAGTGGGTCTTCGCTGGTCGATCGACACCCCGCTGGACAATTTGTGTTTCATGTTAATTTGTTGTTAATAAAGTTTATTTTCGAAACGCCGAAGAAGAAGAAGAAAGTTTATTTTCGAGCGATCAACTACACTCCGGGCCGGATAAGTACCACAGAGGAAGACCGGCTACTGCAACTTCAACTCGGAATGTCAAACGTGTTCGTGAGCTGGTGCGGAGGAATCCCAAGAGATCTTTGCGGATGATGGCAAAAGCGATGGAAGTTAGAAAAACTTCAACGAGCCACATTGTCAATGAGAAGCTAGAACTAATGTCTTACCGTTTCCAGAAGGCCCATACTCTTCTCTCGGACATGATGAAGAATCGCCTAACAAAATGCACGGCACTCATTAAGCGTCCGAGCTCAGAACGCCACCACGATGTCATTCTCTCCGGCGAAAGTTTTTGCTGTCGATGCAGAGCTGAACCAACCCGCTTTCCAAACCGGTAGCCCAAGCCAACGAAGCGGGATGAATCCGGAATCAGTTGTGGTTGTTACTGCTGTCATCTGTTGCGGGAACTCACCGTTGTTCTTCGTCAAAAAGATAGAGAAAATGAGCTTCAAAATATACTTGGAGGATGTTTTGGAGAAGGTTTGGTCTCCTGGAGCAGCACGATCTTCGCGGACAAGCCGTTCGTGTTTCAGCACGTTTCGACGCCTGCTCTCAAACCGAAGATCGTGTAGAAGTGGTGTCGCGACGAGCTTCCCGACTTTACCAGCCCAAAAGAATGGCCTCCTTATAGCCCCGACCTCAGCCATATGGACTTCTCTTGAAGACCGACGTCTGCTCTAGGGAACATCAGTAGACTCGCTAAAACAAAGCCCTCTGAAGGCGTGCGAAGAAACGTCAATGGAATGCGTGCGTGCCATGCCGGATGCGTTTCCGCATCGCGGTGCAATCTCCATATGGTACACTACCAATTCTGCTTTCTATTAGCTCAGCATAAGCTTTAAATACTATTTAAGGTCAAACAACAAGATTTTTTGAGCCTGTTCATACAGTATAGTGATTTTTTCCTTCAGTCGCTCCGTCAGGATTTTTATTAAATTTTTTCACTTGTTAGACAATGTTTAATCTTTAGATAGATCTAATTAGATACTTCTGGTCACGCCCGAGGAGCCTCTACCAAGGGAAGGGGTTCACCTATTGCTATGCACGGTTTCGATTTTCCGCCATCTCGGGTTGTTGCCGGTCTGACATTTTTCCTCTCTTCTCGATCATCTTTTGCCTGGACTCAGCTTACTCGACAGAAACGTTTTGTCAAATCATGGAGGATATTCTAACCTCGTTCCCGGAAAACCACGAAAAAAAATCGTAGCTAAAGGTGATCGCATTAGGACGCTTGAACCGATTCGGTCCATTTGGCGAGTAATCTCCTTCATCTGCCAACTTGTTTTAAGCGCATGAATAGCATTAACTTAACATTCCACGATTGTAATTGTTTATTTTGTTTGGTCGGTTCGTTTGTCCAACTAGTTTAATCGTTTCCCTTCGTTCTGTCCCTTGCGTTCTTTCTCTTGTTGTTGAGTCATGGATCACTTAGATTTAGCGTGCCCTCCATGGGCGTATAAATAAATAAATAAATAAATAAATCAGTTTCAAAAAGTCTGTTTCATTTATAAAAGTGCCCGTCTACAAATTAAAAAGTGTCCAATTCAAAATAAAAACTGTATTGTGAAGCAATCCCGTCGGCAGGCGCTTTAATCGAAAGAAGCACCAAGGAGTCGGCAGATCGCTTCAAGGAAAATTCAAGAGTGTTCCGAAAACGCAAAACTTTAACGGAAAATACCAAGCAAAAGTGTGGTGTTAACCGGATTGCTTGATTAAGGAGCTGCTTTTTGCTTGAAGGTGTAAATTTTAAGGAATAGGCCCTCATAGTGGAAGAGCGCTCTAATTCAGCGCTCAACCGAAGCAGTTAAACCCTGAAATTCGGAATGCTCTTACCTCCTCCACTTTCTGCCTAAGTGATACATCCGTCTCGTCGGATTTTGCCTGCTCTAGAGCCCATGGGGACATCGGCGAGGCTGGTGACACCGTCTGCGCCTTCGGAGAGGCTAACTGCGCCTCAGCAGCTGCACTGTTTTGCTCATGCATTTCCTTCATGAATGACCTCACGACGAGGCGCATGAGTTGCACCAGTTGGCCGAATTTCAACGTCAACCAATGCATGACAGCACAAATGTAGACGTAGGCGCGATACAAAACCGGCTGAAAGCATTAGTGGTTGCTAGGAAAGCTGACGACGACACTGAATCACTGAATCTAACCTCTCGCTCTCTGCGTCTGTATTCCAACAGTAGCAACAACCTGCGAAAATCCTCCATTTTCTCTTCCGCGTCGATGTCAATATCCAGAAGCTTTCCGAGCCTTTCCGCGGCTTCATTGGATTCCTAAATATGGATGTCATAGGTAATGAAGTAGTATACGGATGTCACAACGATGTTTTGTTGCGATCAAAATTTCTAGCGCCAGGCGGGACTCGAACCCGCATCTCCCTCTGACCGGGCGGGAATGCTCTACGCCTTTACACCACCGTTTGATCGAACGCAACATCCACACCTCGCGGGACCGATCAACACTCACCCGTATCTGGGATGACCTGGCCGCTGATATCAGCATGGAACCAGTTAAGCTGATGGTCTTGATAGAAACAATTCAAATCAGTTTCCTTAAGCCTCAAGTGGCTGATATCGAGGTAGAAAGCTGTCACAACGATGTTTTGTTGCGATCAAAATTTCTAGTGCCAGGCGGGACTCGAACCCGCACCTCCCTCTGACCGGGCGGGAATACTCTACGCCGCTTGTATACGGATGGCTCTGGTTGGAACATTCGGGAGCAACAAACATTAGTGATGGGGTTGCGATTATGTGGATAATAGACTGACCTCAACGGCCTGCCGGCCGTCAAACGTCTGGTTGGGGGCTTCGCCACAAACCCGGAGAATAGAACACCCCGAACGACTTCCTGTCTTCTTTAGGTCTTCTCTCATTCATTACAGTTAAAAAAACTGGTTTTGTTATATGGAATGATATAGCGGAATACGGTAGGGCAAAATCTTCAAAACTGCTCCCTTGGTGCCTCACCCTCTATTTCACGTACGCGATTCATTCTCTGAAGTACTCGTTCTATTTATTAATTATGGTCCCCCTTTAATGATTGTATTACTGAATCCTTTACTGAACTCCTTTAAGTGGTGTTCCCTTTATTGGCTCCCTTACTGGTCCCCCTTGACTGGTCCTTCAGTGGTACCCCATTTATTGGTCTCCCTCACTGGACCCCCACCGCTTTCGCCGCTCCCCATTACTGGTCCCACCTTCACCGGTTCCCTTTTTAGGTGAACCCTTTACAGGTCCCCCCCCCCCAATTCACTGGACCCCCTCCTACACCGGTCCCACCCTCATGCTCTTCAGTGGTCCTTCCTTTATTGTCACCCTTTTCCGGTTCACGTTTCACTGGTCCCCCCCCCCCCCCACCTCTTCGTCGGTCCCTACTACTGCTCTCACCTTCACTAGACCTCGATTTACTGGTCCCCCTATCCTTCATCGGTCCACCCTTCACTGGTCCCCCTCCCTTCTCTTCGTCGGTCCCTACTACTGCTCTCACTTCCACTGGACCTTGATTTACTGGCTCCCTCTTCACTGGTCCCTTTTATTGGTCAACCCTTTAGCGGTCCCTCATTGCTGGACCACCATTCTTCACCGCTCCCCCATAACTGGTCCCACCTTGATTGGTAACACGTCGTCTGAATCCGGACAGGCCTTTCGCGACATGTGTGACACCTCTTCTGAACCCAGGCACCTGATGAATGACGTTGGTGACATGCCTTCTCAAGCCGGACGTCCTTTGCGTGACATCAGTTACACGCCTTCTTAACCCAGACACCCATTAGCCATGGTTTATAGTTGCGCCGCTGCGCGGCGCGGCACCATAGTCGGAATAGATGACGACCGGACGGCGCGAAAAATCGATATCTATGGCGATCGTCACGCCGCGCCGCGTGGCGGCGCAATTATAAACCAGGCCTTACACGACATCAATGACGCGTCGTCTGAATCCGAACGCCCCTTTCGCGACATCGGTGACACCTCTTCTCAACCTGGACGTCCTTTGTGCGACATTGGTGACATGTCTTCTACAGACCTGTTACCCAGACACCTGTTGAACGACGTCGATAACACCTCTTCTGAACTCGGACGCTCGTTTTCACGACGTTGATGACACATGTTCGGAACTCGGACGCTCTTTGCGTGACATTGGCGACACGTCTTCTGACCCCTCTCACACGACGTAGGTGACACCACACAACTACAACCCCCGCCCCATCCCCACACTTCCTCCCAACACACTCCTGCAGCACTTTTGTGCAAACAAACAAACAAACACACTCGCTCACACACAGACAAATGACCGTCCTCGCTTATATATAGTAGGATCTTGTTTTATGCCATCATCAAATTGGCGCCTCAAAACATCATCGTTGACACAAGGAGCTTCCACCCTTTGTATACGGAACGAAACATCGTTGCTCATATGGTTGCCACATTCTCCGCCTTGACTTCAACGAATTATCAAGAAGTGGATGGTAAAATCAACGAAATTTTGGAACCGAATGGCTACGGCTCAAGTCAGTGTCGTTGCTGGAAGCCCCAAAGACCTCTCTGTAGATCTTCCTTGGTTATGCCTTTCCTCTTTCCTATGATTCGCCGGGCGCGCTGTTTCCCACGCTGACTTTCTGATGAGGAGCTTCGATCGGCCCGAGACATGAGAAAGTGACTGACGTCAGCAGCCGATCGGCGCAAGCTCCCCCACCTCCGATTCTGCCAGTCGACATCGATCGCCCCTGCCTCCGACGGCAAAGTCAGCCGCTCTTTCGTTTATACTCCCATCCTTCCGGATGCCTTCGTGTGGTCCCGGTTCCGCAATACGTCTTGGCGCTCACTACGGGGTCACAGCACCAGAAGGCGGAGGTGGGGTCTAGTGAGCTCTGCACTCACTCCCACATCCTCAGGAAATCCGTTCAATACGACCGAGGGCTTCTAAGATCCTCCTGTAGCTTCATCTTAAGTATGGCATCTAGCATACCTCCGAGTGGCTCCAGCGATTGTCACGGAAGCAATTTTTGTCCCGCCGCGCACGCCTGTCGAATACGCAGCATCGATTCGCTGCGACGAAGTATGAACGCGAGCGGGCACCACTTCTACCGTCTGCCGCCGCCCCGGACGGTCGTGTCCGGTCGCCGTCCTCTCTCGTCAACATGCGCTGGACGTCACAAAGTCTGGAGCGAGCCGATTCCACCGCAGTGTCGAGGAGAGCAGGGCCAAAAAAGAGGAGGATCTATCCTGGCATGGACGCCAGGAAAAGATAATTGCAGGTGCGAGGCCAGGAGCACCGCCTCGTGGGCACACGCCCCAGGCAAAGCCTCGCCGGACCCTAGCGGGCTGCTGTTGGGATTCCCGTAGTAAGTGTAGGCGGGTGGTTGCGTAACTCGTAGTCAAGTCTGTCGTAAGAAGTAGTAATGTGTAGTATAGTAAATCGGTATATCTATCTTATGTCTGCGGGAGTTGCGTGAAGACCGGTGAATACCGTCATCTTTATTGATCGCAATACTATGAGAGAAGGGGAGGCGCAGAGACGTGCGGGGAAGTCGAGCAGAGTTGTAGAGCGCTCAGGGAGCTAAAGTCCATCGCAGTTCCGTTCCCAATGGTTCGGCTGGGGCCGCAGGGCCCTACGTAGTTGGTGCCGCGTGGATGGAGGGAAAGAGCATTAGCGTGCTGTAAGTCCCCACCGACCTGCCACACACGTGGCCTCTGGTCTGGACCACCGTTACTGATGCCAGTGGCGGCCAGCCCGGGGCACGACACCGTCTTTTAGTAGTCCAATGCACTTCAAAATTCACTGACGTTCATATGCATTCTTGTAAGCGAGTCGAGAGTTCTTGTCACTCGTCGTATATGATCATCCAGACGACCAGCACTTGCGATCATATTTGCTTCTGTTTCCTAAATGAGCGGCGACTGTGGTGAAGCGCACTTATCGTCACAGGCGTACATCGATGAAATACCGAAGAAAAAGCAGCTAAAGATTCGTTTTCCACTATATCTTCGGATATGCTGCTTAAGGCCTCTTCATACTTTTGCTGCGCGGTAACGGGCGCGGGCGGCAGAACTAGGGCGGAGCCTTAAAATGACGGCGTTCCCCCAATTTTGCGGCGCTGTTCATGCACAAATGATCCTTGCCGGCGCAAATGGGCAAAGAACAGCAGCAGCGAAGTAACGTACTCTTTCCAGTCGGGACCTACTACCGCTGCGTGAAATTTGAAAATTTGACTCAGCTAGGGGTCTGGGCTGGTCGGTATCGATCGCCGAGCTAAAATTAGCGTTTGTTCCCACTCCAGACCCCTGCCACGATCGGCTACAATGCAGACAAATTCTGCGGGTGCCACTGTTGCGTACCGTTCACACTTTAGAGACAGCGGCACTCCGGGGGCGACGGCCACCTCCGCGACCGTGCATGCCGCGTGTATGCCGCGCTCCCAGGAATGATTTGAATCATCCTAGCCACGCGGCGGTAACCGCGGCGCCGCCTGCGGTGACCGCCGCGGCTGCCTCAAGACTCTGCATGATCCCTGCGGCACGTCGCAGTGCCACGATCGAGCCGTCGCAGCTCTATGCTTCAACACTACCGCGCCGCACCGTCGCAGCAGTGTGAATAGGCTTTAAATCAAAAAAGTGCTAGCGAGACAGGGCACCTCTCGCTACCGGCGCCAAGTCCCTGCCTTGTGGTTTAAGATAGGGTTACGATGCCGCAAAAGTGTGTGGAGGATTTTTTCTGGGGGCGGATTCATCATCGACTTACTCGCGGGTATAGGGGGTAGAGATACCCACGATGAAGCCTGCGTCTCTGACTCTTATTTTATCTCTACCTGATTCTTATCTTATCTCTACCCCTCATACCCCGCATACCCACGGGTCTAATTTTTGATGAATACGGCCCCTGGATGTCGTGGTGGCAATCTGAATCTTTAGAACTGGAGCGCGTGGAGCGGTCGGAGGTACCGGCTATTGCTTGCAGCTGAGAAAAGGTTCTTTGTTCGAATTCCCCTCCCCAGGACAACCAAGTCTTCCATCTCTCCGGCGTCCGTAAAATGCTACCACGCTTGTTTGGAAAGATAAAGCGTGTTTATCACATAGCCATTGGAAGTCATTGTATAGGCCAAATACGCTTTCCAATCGCCTCCACGACAAATAGGTGAGGTGGAAGCTGTAGTGAGTCCAAAAGGATGGTGATTAGCGTCGCCCATTATTCGTTTGCCCTTTAAGCTGAGTATGTAAAAGTTAGCCACCTTTAGCACCTGAATACTATTCGATTCAGGAACCAAATGTACCACAACAATGCTCGTACCTCTCTCAATCTGTCGACGACTCCCTTTTTTACTTTGATGGAATCCATGCAGTTCTTACATAGAGCTAGCATTGCTTCTTCTTCCCTATAGATTCTGAAGAAAGACAATCTCTCATTGCATAGATGACCTCTTCAGTGACTAGCTGGTACAAATTAGGCTGCTATCCTGAAAAAAGGGTACATCTACAATACCGCTCCTGTCTTTTGGTTTTTGGGCGGAATAGACAGAAAAAACCGCCGTTTCCGCCGCTTTTCCATAACTCCTTTCAATGTAGCTTAATCAGGAAATAATTGCAACCATCCGAATCCACTGCGAATGATCTATCCAGTGACGTAGGTAGCGTTCAGTGATTCTTAAAAAAGTTGGTCCGGTGACCTATATAGTCTCAACGTCGGCGACCTCCCTCCGTTCCTTGAGATAATTGCTCCCAAAACGGGCACCTCCCTGACTGACTAGGGCCAGTAGCTTTTAGCTAACTTTTCCGTCTTTTGCCTATGTTATGTTCGACAGTATTTACTTTTTCGTAAGTGGCAATAGGAAGTGATCATTGTGATATAATTTTCCGAAAAATTCCTCTTCTTCAGATTTCTGAATTCCAGAAAATGCATGAAATTGGTGAGGTCTAATCTAAGCCTATCGACGTCCGCGAAATCTAAAAGTAGGGAGTTTAACCGACCTAGAGGTGATCTGCTAAATTGCTTAAGCAATGCGATCATAACGGCATGGTTCGAAGACTGGCCGCTCTCCGAAGTCATCTTCAGAGTCAGGTGCTGGTGAAAAATGGATTTTTACCAAACTGAATGGGAGCTAGAGCTGTCGCAACAAGGGTGTAGACCGCGTAGTGAAAACAGTTGGAAAACTATTTCTTCTTCTTCCACCTGTAGGTCCTCTGGTTCACCTTAGGCGCTACCACCTCCGCAATCGGGCAGCCAAAGTTCGTCGAAAACTTGAGTGGCCCCAACACAAAATCTGCTCTAAAATTTGTTCTGGAACGAAAAAATTTCTTCTCCGCTGGGTTCTACAGCTAATTCTGAGTAGGTTCATGCTAAGGCCTACAGTTTTCCGGCATTTTAACCACCTCTCACATTTGCTCGCTTGGTATTAGACTGCGGTCTGCGTGACTAGTCCGAGCTACAGTAGGTAGGTGACCCTACGCTACCCCCTTGATGTTTATTGCCGCCTGGCCGACATCTTCACACCTCTTAATTGACGTCACACAGCCCGATTCCTTATTGATCCTTCCTCGAACGATCGCCCTTAGTAAATCATGAACTCCTGGGCGCTCTTGAAAGCCCGGAGCGTTAAAAACGAACGTGCCCCACCCCCCCCCCAAATCCTTTAAAGCAGATATCATGGTCGTGTGTTCATTGCTTGAAGTCTGCTCCCTCTATCACGCTTGTTTTCATCCAGAGTTACAAATTTCATCCAGAGCTCGAGCCTTTTCCAAAAATCCGGTGGCTGTATCTAGAAATGGGAGTTCCTCGTGGCGTGACTCCAAGAGAGCTGGAGCAGAGTCTATCTGACTATGCATTCCCAAATTTTTGATGTTTGTTGTGACCTTTTTATACCTGCTCAGTGGCTGTACTGCGTTGTAGGCATAATCTTGAAACCACCTGGCAGCACAAATCAATTTTAGGTTCAGTCGGTCTGGGGAAACGAATGGGGAGATCGTATGAATTTTCACGCAGAGGCCTCTTGGAAGGTTCACACGCAGTGAGCGACCGTTGAAATCCGTTCCGTTGAAGGTGTTGACGGCATTCTGGGCACCGGCCTCGTCAGAGAACTCGCAGAATCCGAAGCCCTTTGAGCGTCCGGTCTCGCAATCGTACACGATTCTGACGTTGGTCACATGTCCAGTTTGGCTGAAGTGGCTTCCGATGGCATCTTCGGTGGTCCGGTATGGGATGTTCCCACGTAGACGGAGAAACGCGAAGGCTGCTGCTGCATAGCCATCGTTGCCATTTTCCTGGACTCTTTTTGAAGGTTAGGGAGAGACTTGAAAGCAACCGCCAACGACGAGAAGAAGATGCTTTGTGTTCGCTCAGGTCAAGAACCCATCCCGTCGACCGGTCTGGGCGGATAGTTAATAACAGATTTGTCTGATAAAACCCAGTCTTGTCTATTGGAAGGCTATCGCAGGGGCAAGCGCAAATAGTCACCATGCCATCAGTAGGGGAAAATCACGACTTTGTATTGTTGGATTCTCGTATGTCAGGCATGCAAAAATTTTTAAACCATGTCGTCATTTTATTTTTAACAGAAATGCCAAAAACTGTAGCGCTTCCAACCTTTTCTACAAAACGACAAGACCAAACTGTTAGAGAAGTCTTATGTGAAGTGTTGGGGTTAGCAGAGTAAGAAACATACGTCGTCTCGAAAATCCTCTACACAACAATCTAAACTCACAGTGGCTTCTGAGCAGAAAGTACGCATTAGAGCGATTACATCGAAATGCTCTGAGGTAATGAACGATGAAGTTCGAAAAACAAACTGCAAAAGATAAACTGAGTAGCAACCGCGCTTCATGATTTAAACGAGCAAGAATTGATTGAGCCAAAGGGAGTGCGAACCAAGAAGTGGCTTTTCCCAGGCTCACGTCTATTCGGCTTCTCAGTGAGAATACGCGAACGTTCTTTAGCTCTTCGCACACCAAGAAAGAGATGTCGATTTTTGGTGTCTCGCATTTGTGAAGGCCAGAAGAGATCTGTTCAATTAGGTAAGCCAGCGAGGCGAATGCAGATCACGAGGAGAAAAACCCATGAATCCGAATTAACACTATGACTTTGAAAGCATAGGCAGAGCAGGGCCCAACTCATGCTCTTACATCTCGACATCACTCTCAGTTCAATTCATTGCTACTTCTCAGCAAAACCATGTGGTCAACCACCTGATTACACTTCTACGATTCTTGCTTTAATGAAAGATTAAACACGAGGTTGCATTTAGTAGTTCTCAAGCGTGGCAGCACTTAAGTGAATGGGTATGTACACGAAAAAAGTATTTCATCAATCAGAACTGTACAAAAGAACTATGAAAGCCAATGATAAGCTTCAGTATATTGTTATTTGCGTGGGTGTAGAAAGAAGATAAGGTGAATTTTACTTTTTCGAGCAGTCACGACTCTTATAGAGAGAGGACGATGCTCGGAGTGGCACGACTCACGCAAGTAAGAGAAAGCCTCCGGAGTTCCAAGCTTCGTCGATGTTCGGAGATCAGAGACGCTGTGGCGCGGGCCAAGTCGTCGAAAATTAGGTGGGCCGGCCACGTACTGCGTTTCGCAGACATCCGCTGGACGAGAGCCGTCACCGACTGGATTCCGCGCGATGTCAAGGGAACAACAGAACGCCCACCAACGCGTTGGTCGGACTTCTTCGTGAAAGCCCTGAACGACCGTTATGACTCTCTTCGTGTCCCTCGAGCGAGGAGGATCCATTGGAGCACTCTGGCACGCGACAGGGACGAATGGAGACGCTGCAGGCGCTCGAGCAAGACGATTATCAACGCGATAACAGGTGATACAGTGACACACAATGAGCAGGAAACCTTAACTAAAGATACTCAAAGACAGATAGAAGAACATTCCATTCTTTTTAACTTTCCACATAGCGATTAGGTTTCCACATACGCTAGAGTGCTGGTCCTTTAATGTCTGCAGCTGAATAGAATAAACGGAAAATTATACTGTTTGTAGTCTTCGGACCTCAGATCGATGGAGAGCCAGCGTTTTGCCCTTCCAAGAGGACAACAAACATCAAAAATTTGGGAATGCATAGTCAGATAGACTCTGCTCCAGCTTTCTTGGAGTCACGCCACGAGGAACTCCCATTTCTAGATACAGCCACCGGATTTTTGGAAAAGGCTCGAGCTCTGGATGAAATTTGTAACTCTGGATGAAAACAAGCGTGATAGAGGGAGCAGACTTCAAGCAATGAACACACGACCATGATATCTGCTTTAAAGGATTTGGGGGGGGGGGGGGTGGGGCACGTTCGTTTTTAACGCTCCGGGCTTTCAAGAGCGCCCAGGAGTTCATGATTTACTAAGGGCGATCGTTCGAGGAAGGATCAATAAGGAATCGGGCTGTGTGACGTCAATTAAGAGGTGTGAAGATGTCGGCCAGGCGGCAATAAACATCAAGGGGGTAGCGTAGGGTCACCTACCTACTGTAGCTCGGACTAGTCACGCAGACCGCAGTCTAATACCAAGCGAGCAAATGTGAGAGGTGGTTAAAATGCCGGAAAACTGTAGGCCTTAGCATGAACCTACTCAGAATTAGCTGTAGAACCCAGCGGAGAAGGAATTTTTTCGTTCCAGAACAAATTTTAGAGCAGATTTTGTGTTGGGGCCACTCAAGTTTTCGACGAACTTTGGCTGCCCGATTGCGGAGGTGGTAGCGCCTAAGGTGAACCAGAGGACCTACAGGTGGAAGAAGAAGAAATAGTTTTCCAACTGTTTTCACTACGCGGTCTACACCCTTGTTGCGACAGCTCTAGCTCCCATTCAGTTTGGTAAAAATCCATTTTTCACCAGCACCTGACTCTGAAGATGACTTCGGAGAGCGGCCAGTCTTCGAACCATGCCGTTATGATCGCATTGCTTAAGCAATTTAGCAGATCACCTCTAGGTCGGTTAAACTCCCTACTTTTAGATTTCGCGGACGTCGATAGGCTTAGATTAGACCTCACCAATTTCATGCATTTTCTGGAATTCAGAAATCTGAAGAAGAGGAATTTTTCGGAAAATTATATCACAATGATCACTTCCTATTGCCACTTACGAAAAAGTAAATACTGTCGAACATAACATAGGCAAAAGACGGAAAAGTTAGCTAAAAGCTACTGGCCCTAGTCAGTCAGGGAGGTGCCCGTTTTGGGAGCAATTATCTCAAGGAACGGAGGGAGGTCGCCGACGTTGAGACTATATAGGTCACCGGACCAACTTTTTTAAGAATCACTGAACGCTACCTACGTCACTGGATAGATCATTCGCAGTGGATTCGGATGGTTGCAATTATTTCCTGATTAAGCTACATTGAAAGGAGTTATGGAAAAGCGGCGGAAACGGCGGTTTTTTCTGTCTATTCCGCCCAAAAACCAAAAGACAGGAGCGGTATTGTATATGTGTTCCGGGTGTCTGCGGCTTAGGAGGGGCTGTCCCAACTACGCGTGAATTTCTACAATGCACAGCTAGAAGAGTATGATCTGCTTACCTAGGCGTAGTCTTCTCTAGTTCTAGCACTGTTGAAATATAAAAATTCAGTAAAATAAATAAGGAAGAAAATCGCCATCACAGCCATGCACCCACCCCCCCCCCCTCCCAATACGCATTGCGTACTGTCTCGTGGCGCAAACAAGGGGGGGGGGTCATCTTGTAGTACAGCTCTATACGTTTTGTGTTGTAATAAGTTAACTTTTTTATTAACATCGGTGTGTTCTACCCCTTTGACGAATAAAAGCTAGGATATTTCTGATGTAATTGGACGTACATATGCTTTCCTAATAAAATGAACATCCACTTAATTCAAGGTGACCCCCTCCAAGTGTATTTGCGCCTGTCTCAAGGCTGGAATTTTTACTCCAGAGATAGCAACGCTAAATGTTGGATCTGTCCTAGTGCGAGGGGGCTTTTCACTAAGTCGTTTTTTTACAACAGAGGTAAAACTGAAAGTGCACTATTTTCCAGAGACTACACATTAACCTTGCCCACGCTGTATCCTACCGGGGAAAGGCCACGCTGCAGGTGTCCCACTTTGTCAGTAGTGCACCATTCCTCCGACTAAGCTAAATTCTAGATGTCTCTCAAGAACGAATAACAACATTATATCAAAATAATCGAAGAAAACCACTAAAAAGGTAACGTCTAAGTTGGAGTGCGTCAGGATCAACAACCTTGTTAATGACGGCATCGAGTTGCAAACGGGGAATAAGCACATACAGGTCATGGTCATACGCAAATCCTAAACGGAGAGATCAGTCATACTGCTCCGTTCTGAACACAGAACTAAGGCCCATGTTATACTTCGGCGACGCGTCGCCACATATGGTGGCCTCATTGATTGTGCAACGCGGTCGATCAATTGGCGACTTTACATGCCTTCGCGTCGATCGAAGTATAGTATAAACAGGGCCTATCGCTTGATAAGCCGCGTTATCTGAGCCCTTCGCTTAAAAATCTCCGTTAAAGTTATGTAACTCCTTGATGATTCTGGCCCCTGGAGAACTTCCACTACTGATCCTCCCAGCTAGACGAAACAATATAACAAATAGAAATGACATGAAGGAAAGAAAACTACAAATTTCTGTAATTGCTGGCGTGCGTGACATGTTGGGCAGCGCGACAGGAGGTACACCCGCCCCTGCTGAGGGGCGTGGCGTCAGGAGGTACACCGCTGTTCTGCGGACCGGAAACTTTTGTTTTGCATGTCAAAGGTTTCGTAAGGCAGACGTTAGACTCTCGGTGAAGCCTAGGTGGTTGGTGGTGTGTTAGCAAGGGGATGAGTGGAAGATCGCACGCCCCCAGCAATGGGCGGGTGTACCTCCTGACCGCACCTCGGCATGTTGTCAGGTGCCACACGTCAGTGACACTATTGGCAGCATCCAGTCCGTGGCATGTCGAAATATACCCCAGGAGTTCCTCCTAGGAATTTTTGTTTTTTTTCGCATTTTTGTCTTTTATATTTGTTTTTAAGATTTATGGATCTTCTTTCTAACATGTTCCAGTTCTTCCTTTTCTATGTTGTGCTGGTTTGGTTTTTTAGACGCGCCCGCTTGTTTCTCTACAAGTCACGTCCCCTAACCCACATTGTGTCGCTTAGAACTCCATCTCGGCTCGGCTTCATCAATTCACCGTATCACCCAAAAAGTCGGTATGATTACTGGTTGGCGCCTCGCTTCGGGCTCCAGTGGCTCATGCTGACCGATTTTCTTTGCTTGTGGTGGAGTCTGCCTACCGACCAATGCGTTCCACACCAGGGGCCGGATTCATCAGCGACTAACCCGCGGGTATAAGGGGTAGAGATACCCACAATGAAGCCTGCGTCTCTGAGTCTTGCGTTATCTCTGCCTGACTCTTATCTTATCTCCACCCCTTATCACCCGCATACCCACGGGTTAATTGTTGATGAATTCGGCCTCAGAAGGTTAACTTGAGCCAAATGTGGATAATGTTGATCGATAATGTCTGCCGATTGTTGATTGTTCAACCTCACTTGTTGTGAAGCCTATCCGATGACCAATATGGGTGATTTCCGCCATGAAAACTTGACATTAAGCAACGATCAGTAATACTGATCAAGAAGTAAAGTGGATGTATCCTATTGGGAGAGGGAGGGGGAGCACTTCATCTAGTTATTTTGACATCGACAGTGGAATTGAAATTAAAATATTTTACGAGGAAAATACACTGAGCTAGCCTAGAGCCCTACGCACACTTTTGCAGCAACGCGGCAGCCCTATCTTAAAGCACAGGGCAGAGACGCAGAATCGCCGCGCGAGGCAAAGCTACCCCAGCCCGGACTGCCGCTGATGTGCCGCCTACGCGGCAGGCGCGTTGCCGCCAAAGCGGCAGCGGCAACAATGATTTGCCGCTGCAGCCGCTTTGTTGCCGATAATTTCTGTCTGGCCTCTAGCTGATCGTGGCGTGATCTAGAATTGAAACTGATAATGATAATGATAATGATAATGAAACCGCGTTGGCGATAGAGTGGGGTGCAAGGCTGAGGGTGCGTGCCGCCTACGCGGCGGTTTGCCTACTGCGAGGCAGTTTTGTTGCCTGCCGCGTGCCGCGTTGCCGCAAAAGTGTAGGGCTTAAGGGAAAACCTTTTTATATGAAGCTCTCTAGCCGGGGAGGCCGTCTTGTTTTCTAGCGGTGTCCTCTTCGACTAGGATGAAACACTTCACCATATCGCTTGTTGATAAGCCGCGCTATCAAGAATTTTGACTGTATTTTCTCCGTTAAATTGCTGTAAGTCGTTGATGAATCCGGGACCCCAGGATAGATCCGCAAAGCCGTTTTCCTTGCTCTTGCGCCATGGTGACGGGCGGATAGGCAGATCAGACAGATAAATTGCACTATATTTCCTATGATGCGTAACAATGATTAAGGCCCAATGCACGGAAGAGGGATAGCCCATTGGTGCTCAAACACAATTACGAGGTGACATCGCCTGCGCGGCTCGGATAGCCATTAGAACTAACCACTTGCTCCGCTGGCAATATGCAGCTCCTGCTGGAGTACCACGCAAACTTGCACATCAATCCGTGAAGGCTAGGGAAGGGACTCCGGGGTGTGGGCCATCCAGGCGGCTCGTGTCAAGAATGCTTTCGTCGCTGAGGGGGACATCGGAGATGGGTTCTGCGCTCTTCGAGCGCACAACTCGGCTAGGGAAGGGACTCCAGGGTGTAGTGCGTCCAAGGTGCTCGTGCAGGAACTGCTCCCGTCTCCCAGTGCTCTCCTGTGGCGGCGGTGGAAGAGCCGCGATCCGCCACCGACCGCTCAGTGACCCTCCTCCATATCGACTGACCATGGTGTCGGTGGATATCGAAAATGGCCACGTCGATATGACGCGACATCAGGGGCCGTATGCTCGTCTACCCCGAGTCTCCCCCAATGGGGGATTGGGGAGTGATATGATATGTTGATATTGATTGATTCTCCCCCAACGGGGGAACACCAGCATACGGCCCCAGGAGAATCTGGTTAGATCTAAGTAAGACACGCGGCTCGTAGCTGCCCACACAACACTGTCGGCACGACTCGTCGCCAGTGGTATGCCATAGGTCTTGAAATTACGGAGTACCTCTTCGCATCTGTATAAATTTTCCGCAGGTCAATTCTCTGCTCAGCACTCTCCCTCTTCTCGACGACAACAGCTGAAAATGCCTGGGAACCATTGAGGAATCAAGACGAGATATGAATTAAATGACGCACGCTTCCTGGCTCTTTTTGACATTGTGGGAGAGCTAGGTTAGTACCTGCTGGCGTGAAACGCTAATGTAAAATGAACTTCACGTAGTAACTTCTATCGTTTACTATCAAATGTTAATATCAACACCGCACGTAGCGAAGTAAACGATTCGTCTGGGGCCGTATGCTCGTGTTCCCCGTTGGGGGAAATTCAATCAATATCAACATATCTTATCACGCCCCGATCCCCATCGGGGAGGCTCGGGGTAGACGAGCATACGGCCACTGCTGTCTTCCTTTCAGGTCAAACAAGCCATTCAGTAGCGTTTGGAACTCCACAGTAGCGCGACGCGGCTTGATAGGCGCTAGATTCCTCCATTGGAGGAGAAGTCACCATGTAACACAGTCCAATATGGTATGTGCCGTCTCACGAAATTAAAAAAAATTTGTGCAGGATTGAGGTGCTCTATGCCTGGGCTGGACTCGAATGAACCACCTTTTTCGTATTATAGTTGGATATTCAGGGTGCGTTACGTTACGACCTGTTCATACTTCATATTCAGGATGCGCTACGTTAGGACATGTTCATCGGTTTTAATCGATTTGCATGTTTTGCACGGGCGACGCGTCGAAACATGCAAATTGACTAAAACCGAGCGATCGCCGTCAACATCCGTTCATACTCCAACGCTGTTACTCCCGTCGCTCTTGTCGCCTCGTCGCCTGTTCGTCCTTCGCGCCGGCGACGGGAGCTACTGGTTCGACTAGGAGGGAGCGTGCGAGTACGTAATTCCACCATTGCGCACTAGTGTTGGAAGGAAACTATTCCTATTCTGCTTTTTTCAATCATGTGCTGACGCACCATAGCCGGCCCGTCGGAGTCGATCTACAGATCATCGATCGCGCGCTAACTCGAGGATATAAGGACGCCTGCCAGCCGACGAGCCAGCTCGCCGACGCCGTGCGTCCTCTCTTCCTCCCTTGCCCTGATCCCTCTCTGATCTCATTAGTATGTTAGGGCACCCTATTTTAACACTACTAACTCATCGTTATTGTGCGTTTGTTATGTTTGTATAAATAAAGGTCTTCCGACCGGTCCCAGCCGGAAATATCTGTACTATTCGTGGTATTCGCTAATATCGTCTAGCCTCTCAAGGAGGAAGCCCTGGACGCGCCGCCACGACCCACGAAGCGCCCGAAACCCAGCGACAGGACTGGAAGTTTTTGTGTGCGAGATACCGACGTCAACGAGGTACCCGAGGTCAGCACATTGTTGTACATAAAATCCACTGAACCACCGACCCCCTCTCTCCCGGGTCTCCTCCACACATTGGACGGGCAGGTATTCAGCACAGATTAAGGTAAGGCATGGTATTGTACTTATTTTGAGAGCCAGATTGATGAAGTAGGTAATATGTCTGTTTGCTAGTGCCTGTGTTGACTCACTAACTGACCGACAGGAAATAGCCGTTATGGTGCAATTGCGTCACCACCTTTCGTCCGTCGCTCTTGCCATTTTGCCACTCATACTTTCTGGGCGCTGCCCTCGCGAAGTATGAACAGGGCCTCAGGTGCCTCCCAGTACTCTAGAATGCGGAGCGACGCGCTCGGTTACCGTAGGCTGACCGCTTGCCGTGCGAGGTTTTGCTATGAAATGAGACGAGTTGAGCAGAGCGCGCATTGCTGCCATGGAGCAGAAGCAGGTGAAACCTGATTCTTCTCTTTCCTGCCCTGCATTCTTCTATTTACAAGTTTTGGCTTCGACTACATACAGCCTATGAGATCACAAAGACGAAATGGAAAAAGGAGCAACACATCAAGTTCTTTCCTTCCTCAGTCTACGACAGCTTCGTGGGTTTCGCTCTACCATGTTCTCCTTTGAACTTTGTCTATGTGCTTTCTGTTGCTGGTTTTATAGTTTTTTAGCTCTTCAGTCTTTACTGGCATGTGGATTTAGAAAATTCGATCTTCATCTCCTACGTTAAATAAGGCGAACCAGAGCGCCAAAGCAAAACTAGAAGAGGAAAGAGAAAAAAGGGCAAAGGATTAATAATGTCGTCAATCACTATCCTATACGACAGAAAGTCTGCTCCGCGGCGCACAGAATTCTCTGTTCATCCGCTATACCTCGTCCGAGACGGGCTCAGCATCCCGCCACGCAGCCGTAATGGGGGGCGTTGGAGGGCGGGGGAGCGCTACTGTAACTCAAGGAGCCTGACGTAGCCTAACGTACGAAGCCATTGAATTCGCGCGTAATAAAAAGATGCCAGAATATTGGGAACACTGCTGCTGAACTCAATTTAACGACTTACTCTTGCACACACCTTGATGAATAACGGCTTCGATAAGGAGCCCCTGCCTGTGGAAGCAGCCACTGCCAATAGATCAGCTACAATTGTAATTTCTATTATTAGGTCCTTCCACCCTGCTCAACTCCTCGTGAGCATTTCGCCGTCTGTCCCTGGAATAGCAGTATCAGCAACATCGCCTTGTCGTCCAGTACAGTAATATTGGGCCGACCTCTTTTGAGCTGCTGAAGTAGCCGGAGTGGGGCTACTGACATTAGTGTGCCTCATTAGTGGGTTTTTCGTGGCGACGCTTTTGATGGCGGAACTGTTCTTCTTACTCTTCAGCGTTTGTCCTGCCTAGTAGCAGGGTCCGCCTACTATCCACTATGCAACGTCACGTCATCGCTGTTCAAAGGTGCTCCGCAGCCGTGCCGTGTCATTCAATCATGAACTGCAACTTAGTCCCTGACGTACTCCGACTACTTATACACAGCGTTGGAGCAGTTATCCAGGCAGCGCGACAGGAGGTACGCCGCCCTCTGCTGGGGGCGTAGCGTCAGGAGGTACAGTCACCGTTCTGAGGACCGGAAACTTTTGTTTGCGTGTCAATGGCTTCGTAAGGCAGCTGTTAGACTTTCGTTGAAGCCTAGGTGGTCGGGTGGGTGAGCAAGGGGTATGAGGGGAAGATCGCACGCCCCCCAGCAGGGGGCGGGTGTACCTCCTGACCGTCCCCCCAGTTATCCAGCATCCCACAGTCCAAATTGTGTATCCGGATCCATCGTGACTCTCGCCACCACTCCTTCAAGGACTCATTGGACTCCACGCAACCAACTGGTCCCAGTGAGACAAACATGCAGGCCGTTGGTCTCGATGCGACAAGCGCGCGGGAACTCAGCGACTCATTCTGGCCGTCACTTTATGCGGGCTCCAGTGTTCGCTGCTCGTCGTCATCTATATTGTGTGGACCACTTATCACAAGCCAAGAACTGCGCAATACTTCGTCACCGCCACTGTCAAAGTGTAATTGGCACAATGAATGAAGTAGCGAGTGAATTCTGTGCAATAACCAGTGACGAGCGATCCATCACAAGACGTTTAAGTTGTGTACAGCTGGTCATAGGTCCTCGCCATTCCTCCTATGCTTTGGTTGCGTACCGCTCCACATGCTGTTCTGGACCGCAGAACATAGGTACTTGCCAACCGATGGACAGGTTCCGGACCCTTTTGGACAAGACGCCGAACCTCCGGCATTGAAAGAACCCGACCCCGTCCATTTTGCGTATCATCCGAAACCGCCGACGGTTTTCTGAGGTAACTGATGGTGAGCAGCTACTGCATCGCTGAGTATGTGCTCTCCGAGCATGCCTGTTTCACCTGTACCCCCCCCCCCTATCGTGCGCGGGCTAGCCGCCGTATCTGCGAACGGCGGGCGGTCCAGACCCATGGACCCGTAGCAGAATCGGTGGAGACTTACACCACGCCTATGTTCACCCTGCCTGCTATGCGGCTCTACCTACGTCGGGCGCTGCTGCCCATACCTCATCACGGAACGGAACTGCAATGTCATTTAGTTTCCCGTGCGCACTACATCTCTGCGCCTTCTACCTCTGTTCATAGTACTGCGGCTAATAAAGATATTAATCTCAACCCGTTTTCTGATACCTTTCGCAAAAAGAGATAATTTACACAGATTTATTACGCTACAAACACTACTACTTCCGAGAAACACACATGCCTACGAGTCAAGTAACCAACCTTTCTACTTCACTAGACGAACCTTTCACAACAAACCGCTAGGATTCGACGAGGTCCTGCTTGAAAGTGTATCCACGAGGCGGTGCACCTCGCCTTGCACCTGCGGTTACCTAGAGCTGTGTCCATGCCAAGGACCTTCATCATCCACATCGATGCTGCACGTCCTCCCCGATGTCACTGCGATAGAACGTGGATCGCTCCGGAAAATCCTCGTCGTATGTCGTAGTGAATGGTGAAGTGAAGGCGGTGGACGGACACGACCGTCCGGGGCGAAGACAGACAGGAGACTGGGGACTGAGACCCACGCGCGCCGGTGTTCATACTCTGTCGCAGCGAATTGATGCTGCGTCTCAGAGGATAGCCCAGCGAGAGCTGAGCCGGATTCATCAACAGTTAAACCCGTGGGTATGCGGGGTATAAGGGGAGAAATAAGATACGAGCCAGGTAGAGATAAGGTCAGAGTCAGAGACGCAGGGCTCATCGTGGGTATCTCTACCCCTATACCCGCGGGTTAGTCGTTGATGAATCCGGCCCCTGGAGGGCGCAGAGACATTGCGTCCATGAACAGTCGTGGCGAAAGTCACGACACCTACTGACAGGCGCAGCGGAGCGGTGTGACTCACGGGAGTCTCTACAGCCCGCTCTCTTAATTTCAGTACAACTTTCCAACAACGTCAGTTTAAAACTTTACTGTTTACAACCAATTATCATCACAACATAGCCAACCTTAATAATACATTCAATTAAAACAGCATCTATCTAACTAACAACGCTGCTAGGTGACGTCTGTGTCGATATGTACAGCAACAATAGTAGTTATTTTGCTCATATAGATCTCTTTTTCGTGATTAATATAAAACTATAGGCTGATAAATGCGCGAGGAGCCAGTTGCACTGAACATGAGATGAAGGAAAGGTGGAAATCTAAGAATGTAAATGGTACATGAATGAATATTACTACAACATGTAAACGAGACAAGCAAATAAGCGACACTCTGCTATTCTCCTAAAATTCCTCAGGACGAATCAGCGACCAAAGAGCTTCGAAAACAAGCCATGTTCTCTCTCCTTCCTCTTCGGTTGTGTTAGCTCCGGTGATGGAAATCGCTGCGAGTAGACGGCAGGGTAGGTCTTCTTGAACTGCAACGGACGGAGGTGATGTAAGGGAGTTTTTAGCGAAAGCGGATGTACTCTGAACAAAATGTTCTGGCTACTGCCCAACGATTGTTAGCAGTTTCGATCCGTCGAGCGCCTAACTAATAATGGTGCTCCATACCGTACCGCGCAGCTACGTGCACTGCACAGCTAACGACTTCACGAAGATGGGGCAGGTGCTAACCCTCCCTGATGAGAAGGCGTTCCGCATCAGACGCCTAACTAATTACCGGATTTTTTCGTAAAATTTCTTTTGTAGAAGATCAGCCATGCAAGTCGATATTGCTCCTTGTATGCCGCTGCCATGTTCGTCTCATTACTACCGATACCTACTACGATCAATATCGTTCACTGTTTAGTGATAGTATGTTCGTATGATCACTCCGCAGAAGCTGTACTATCTCGTAATTCCGGAGCGACATTTAGCTCCGCCCCTTTTCGGTTGGCTATAAATACACCGCATTCTCATTCTGTCAGTCATCTGTAGTCGGTCCTGAGTAGTGATGATATTCCTCGATCATGTTTCGCCTGCCTGGCTACTTCCGTTAGCCACCTCCGACTAGCTATTTCTTTCTACTGAAGCCAATAAACTTGTGAGTACTATTAGGGGGGGGGGGGGGCAAAAGTAATGAGACAAAATGAAAAAAATCTTTATCTCCTTATAACTCAATTACAACTCAACGATGCTGAGGAGTGTATTTGCTATTAAGGGCAAGGACCTTGCTGCCATCGCTCAGCCAACTTCCTGATCCCATCCTTCCAGAACTGCTTGGGCCTGGTGTTGATCAACTGCTCGATATGGTTGTCAAGGACTGCTTGGGTTCTTGTGTCCCTTCCGACTAGGAAGTCCTGTAGGCTCAAGTAGTAGTGGTAGTTGCATGGAGAGATGTCCGGCGAATACGGTGGGTGAGGCATGTGAACGTAGCCCAGCTGGGCAAGCTTATCCGTGGTCACTTGTTCCCGATGGGGTGCGGCGTTGTCGAAGAGGAGGCCCTTCTTGAAGCGCTTAGACCGAACAAGTGCGAGTCGCCGGCCCATCTCCTCTATTTCGTTCACCATGGCCTTGGAGTTGATCGTAGTGCTCTTGGGAAACAGCCTCCGGTAAACCGATCCATGGGCGCAGACCCAAAAGCTCCAAAGATGCTTCTCGCCGTGAACATCTCGCCGAACGAAGGTTGGTAACAGGTTACCAAGCCTCACCCAGACTCGCTGCTTGGCAGAGTTAAGGTAGAAGACGTACTTCTCATCTTGCGTGAATATTGAGCCCAGGCTGCTCTGGGTTGGGAATTGGGGTAGATTTGCGCGACACAGGTCGACTCGTCAGACTGGGGTTTCGGCATGAGACAGATTGGGGTTTTTGGCATGCTTCTGGAAAGGGCGGAAGTGGTAACTTCTCAGATGGGTTTCAGTAAGTAGCATACAAACATACAAATACAACAAGTACGAATCCAGACTCCAGCCACGAGATATATGGACACGTCATGGGGTGTCTCATTACTTTTGCCCCCCCCCCCAATAGAAACTTTACAGAGGGAAAGGGTATCGCGCGGAACAGTTCTTACAAGGGAACTGTCTCAACGGTACGCCGCAAGAACGAATACTACAAGAAGAATCTCCGTCCTCCAAATAGTAACAGAACATGTTTTGGTTTTGCCGAATCCTTGAGGCAAACGAGTAGTCTAATGGTTAAGGGTCCGCAGCGTCGAGCTTACCACGGCGGCGCAAGGAACTTGCGTCGTTCCTGAATGCCGCAGTGGTAGAGGTGCTGCTTCATAGTCGTGACGTCGAGAGTTCGGGTTTCTGCACTTTTACCATGGTATCGCCTTTCCATAGAGATTTGCAAATCTGAACATTTTTGGAGTTTGCTGATGTTTTCACTATTTATTCCACTGTCGACACCTCGTGATGCACCAGCAATGCCCCAAAAATGCAAAATACGATGACATATGAAGGGTGGAGCTGGAAATCGACGAAGTGGGGAACCTGGAGGTAGTGGAAGGAGAGGACCACAAGCTTCAACCAGAAGAGTATTGTGCTGAAGTCACGACGCCACTAACCAGTGAAAGCACAATCACATTTTCGGGAGGACAAACCGTTTTGAAGGAAAAGATTTGGCTATACTAGAACTGTTATCTTACACAAGGTTGACAACAACCGGGAAACATGGGACCGTGTCGCTATGTGACGATTCAGGGTGTGAACAAACTGTAGCCTTCATACGCTGCCCATGCTGCGATCGGTCTTAGTGTTTTATGCACTTTGTGCCGGTGTATAATTGGTGCTGAAGGTTTTTAAAATAAATATTTCATATGTCATCGTATTTGGCATATTTGGGACATTGCTGGTGTCGACAAGGAATAAACAGTGAAAACATCAGCGAACTCTAAAAATGTTCAGCTATGGAAATCTTTATGGAAATGCGATACTATGGTAAAAGTGCAAAAACGCGACGTAGTTGGGAACCGAACCCTCGACGTGTTGACCATGAAGCAGAAGCTCTACCACTATGCCACCCAGGCCACGACACGAGACCGTTGCGCCGCCGTGGTAAGCTCGACGCTGCGGACCCTTAATCATTACATCCTCCTACTTGTTTGTTGTTTGCTTCAAGGATTCGGCAAAAACGAAACATCTTCTGTTACTATTTGGAGGACGGAGATTCTTCCTACAGTATTCGTTCTTGCCGTTCCGGCGTACCGTTGAGACAGCTCCCTTGTTAGCCGATCCGCCAACGGGAAGCACCCGCCATGTAAAGGGAGCCAACCCGTACAACACACTTTAACCGAGTTTGACACCAATAAATTACGTTAAATTGCACAGGAAATTTAAACTTTTCCCTTTACAAGATGGTTTTCGTACAGGTTCTTTTTTGGGCTGAGGTTTTCGCAGAGGTGCGATATCGTTGTGGAAACAATTTTCGCATTTTTTTGTGCTTAGTTGACAATTTACCAGACTATCGAGTTTTCCATAGCTATATTGACAAATTTTCTTGATGAGAAGGATAGTCAGTGCACATGTGCACTAGCAGGAACCGCAACTGCCCAGTTGACCACCCTTAAGGTGGCCTAAAATAGATTCTAGGTGGTCAAAACCTTCCATATAAGGCGGGCATCTAGTGTACCCACGCACTCATTGTCATTTGCTCACTTTGTATCCTGTTCATTTTCACATATTGCACTGTTTCTAACATTTATGTGATGTTAGTAAAAAGGTTTAATTGCCCAAGTTTGAAGTAAGAGCAGCCACTTTCACACTGGGGCTGTTTCCGCTTTTTCTAGTGTGCCATAGAGAGGGAAGTCATACGGAGCGAAGTCAATCGGGGGTCCTAGGCAGGAAGCAGCGTTTTTCGGGGGTCCACAAAGTCTGCGGACCTCGAGACGCGATAATCAGTCATCGATATTGATTAGACGCGGTGCGTGGTCAATGTCGGCGGCTCACGTTCGTTAGAGTATAAACCGTGCCTACAACGCTTTAGGCATGGTTCCTTCTACAACTCAAACATTGAACCCGGTTCTGCAGCTCTAACACCAACCTTCTTCAACCGCTTCCGTTTCTCGTTCACGCTCAGGTTCTCGTCGCAGCAGATCTGTTCCAACAACTCAAGAAGATTCTGATTCAGCTGCTGATTTTGCTCGTCATATTCGCATGTCTGAAAAAAGATCATACATGAAACGCACAGAGAGGCACCTTCAGAATTGTGCTTAGAACATATGCCTAGTTGATATTCAGCCACAGATTATACTCAGGTCTCCACACGACACGACATAGTGAGAACAACAGGTGCCAACTAGGACGTCAGAGCAATCGCCACATTCAATTTCAGGTCAAACTGAACACTCTTCTGAGCAAGCCTGACGCTTTTGAAACCACACTGAACATCATCTAAATCTAAATGAGCGTCTTCCAGATTAGAAGGGATTCTCCGAAACGACTACAATAATTTTTCGTTCATTGAAAAATTTAGAACGACTTTCTTTGAAATTTTTTAATTCACATGCCCCAATAAGTCAACACACGGTATAAAATTCAATAAAATTTCCATTTCTTTAGGAAAAATAATGATTCAAAGCTTATTATAAAACTTTAAAAGGCAGGAATTTTCTAGCATTTCCAGCGATTACAAAGAGATCGCGCCATGCATTCGCCTAATGGTTAATAGTTTAAACGCTGCCTATTTGAGATAGCAAAGTGAAGATATGTGCGCTCTCTACAAATGTTTTTATTTTACCGTTAACAAGTGTATAGCTCCATGCAAAAAGAATTTTTGCTATGGAAAGCACAACTTTGTGGATGGGTACATGATGTTTAAGTACCTGAAAGTGTTGCTTTCACGCACTTTAAAATAATCTGCAAATCACTATTTCTTAGAAAAAATGAAAATTTTATTAAATTTCAAACAGTGTTTTCACTTGTTGGAACAGGTGAATTATAGAAATTCAAAGAAAGTCATGCAAAATTTTCCATGAACAAAAAAAATATTCAAACTCTCAGAGAGTCTGGTTCAACCTGAAAAACGCTTGTTTTGATTTGGAAGATGTTCGATGTGATATTAAAAGCGTCATGCTAGTTTAGAAGGGTGTCCAATTTGATTTGAAAGGTGTCCATTTTGACGGTCGGTCGGTTCGAAAAGTAACCAGTTTGACTTCGAAATGCTATAGATGGTTCACGTTGTACCGAGTAGCGCAACGGCTGAAGTATCCAGAAGGCTCCAAAAGTAGAAGGTAACGGAACTCACCTTTATTTGATCACAGAACTGCACCGTGTTTCCAGAAGCTGATGACAGTTTCTCTGCAGCTTCTTCTTTCGGCATAAGCTGGAAAAGTTTGAGTTGAACCAGCCCTTCGTGTAGGCACACTGTGTCAACGAACCTTCTCCCTCTGGCGTTCGCGAATTGCATCTTCCACTTCCGCAACCAGGCCTCTCGGTACGCCGAAGATCTTCTTCTCGTGATCCAGAAGTAAATTCACCAGATATGCACGCTGTGGAGCTGTCACTTCCGGAGAACCGCGAAGAGACACTATACTTCTAGACAGCCCTTTCAGCACCTGGAAGCAGCACCCTTTTCTCTCGTTCCTTGGTAGAAGGGCCAGGCTAGAGCACCTACCGCAGCTCGATTCGAATGCAACTCATCCAGTTGCAGGCAGTGATTCGCAGCTATTTTGTTCATGAATCGTACCAAGTAGTGGAGCTTTCGACGGCGAGAAGATGGCAAGGAGAGTAGCACCAATGACAGCGCTTCCAGAAGCGTTTCAGATGGCTTTGGGAGAAGTTCTGCAACGAAAAACGACTTCCAGGAAAGATGTCGATAATGGAGGTCTTTCTAGAAGGCTTCCAACCTTCATCTATAGGAGTCATTGTGCCCGACGTAATGCTACAGTTGTAACCTGTTGATTGGCAGCTAGCAGACCCAGCGCACTGCCTCACCTCGCCATAACCCACTTCGTTGAAGTCAGGAAGCTTAATGGACTCTAAACAGTCAAGCATACCGCAACTGCTGTCACACCACACTTCGGTACAACGCACCTGAAGATGTCTGGCAGACCAATTGGTTCTTTGGCTTCAAGCACATCTCATCCAGTCTCTTCATGAGCTCTGGGCTCCTCTTCAAGCCAGGAAGCCGAAGAATTTCTTCGTACTCAGGCAGTCCTTCCACTGAAACCATTCGTGCCTTGAGGCAGACACACTTTGAGTAAGCCAACAGTCTACATACACAAATAAGTATTATGTCGTTCTTGCCCAAAGGACTTTGCTGGTAGAAGCGAAGTCATAGATGTTCCGAACTCAGGACGCCTAAATTAAAAGAAAATCATTAGAGCTTGACCGTCCTTCCGCATTTCCCACACTCCTTATAAAACTCTTTACTATCACGACATATCGCCCAGTCTGCTGTTTTCAAGGTCAAAGAATCTAAACTTTCGGGACATTTCGAGCTTCTGCCAGAACTTGGAAAAGACAAGCAAGTCATAATAAAGCAGGAGGCAATAAGGTATTACAATAAACCTCAAAAACACAAGAAAAACCAAAGGAATCACACACGTTCCACTTACAAAACTTCGATCTTGAAGATTAAATGTTCGAATACGTTAAGAAATGTGGTTCTCAAAGCCCGATAGGCGGTAGTATAGTAAATGAAGATAAACGAGAAGGCCGACGGACTGCTACATATTCATAGGAAGTCGGCCCGAATTCACAAATAAACGAAAATGAGAAAACCGAAAACATCGAAGGACCCAAAAAACGCAAGGAAGAACTGAACGGTATCCAACAACGCCTTGACTGGATCGAACGTACGCTCTCCAATGCCTTAGACACTCTTCACACAATGGAAGAACAAGAACAGCAAGCAAGGCCGCAACCTCAACCAACAAGGGACTAGCCGACGCACTCCAACAAGATGGGCAGTACGAGACGAGGACAGCGCTACTCCTTCTGTGACGGAAACCATTGGACACCGACTGAAGAACGTTCCGAAGGCTGTGATGCTTCTGCTTCTGTGCCTGCGAGGTTAGTAGGTGGAAAAGTTTATTCTAGACCTGACGTTTCGACGGTTTCGTTTGCTGTGATAGCTTACCGCAGCAATTCGTAGTTGCACTACTCGTCCACAGTTGCAAGATGATGCTATTATAGTCAATATTCCCTCTAATAACATCAAAAAGCAACTTATGCGGAATAGCCTACGACAGGCAGTGCATATCAGATACGTGTCTATTTGCCCATGCACTAGAACTAGCGACTGCTCAAAAAGTGGAGTAATTTATGAGATTTAGAATAGTGAGTGTGGAAACACATATTGGGGAGACCACGACGTGGTAACTTTTTAACACCACTCGGCAAACACAGAGTTAAAGTTCACAACGGTAACGACCTTGATACTGAGCGTAAGATTTGGGCGTGCGAGGCCGGGATTTCTTCGCGCAAAGTGCTAGAAGCGCTATGGATTTCTACCAAAAATCCTAGTATGAACAACAGAAATGTGTGTCTGTCTATCGCAAATGATCTGCTCCCGTTTGCACCGCACTACGAGCTAAATAACCATTTAGGTGTGCTCCTAATGAGTACCATTCGCTAGTGGTCTGCTAACAACGAGTTGTAGCAACACGGCTACACCCAGCGATGGAAGGTCACGTGAATTCATGTTCTGCATTTGAAGTTCGCGCCGTTCTTGAATTTAGGTCAAAAGTGGCAGCGCGGGGGAAGCATTTGGTCGGATAGCATACAAAACTAAAACTTCGAGCCATCTTAGATCTGAAGACGGCGAAACGGTCGAAACGTCAGGCCTAGAATAAACTTCTCCGCCTACCAACCTCGCTGGCGCAGAAGCAGAAATATCACAGTTGATGACTATGCCGGTTTCAAGCTGAGAGAACGTGTAGAATTTTCAGAAGACTATTCTATCGCCGCAAGCATTGCCAAGACGAAAGCTGCTGCGAGCGGTGTCTTCTAGTGGCGTCGTATCTAGCGACATCATGCCCACCAAGCTCCACGTGTTTTTATTGTAACGAAGAAGGACGCACAAAAGAAGGGGAAGTCATAATTCCGCCTTTTGCCTTCACATTTTAGAGTGTAATAAAGCAGTTTGCGTTCAACTTAAGAAAATAAAGATTATGAGATAAAAAATAGAATCAGTAGACCAACATTAAACCCTTTGCAAGCGGAGCCTGCAGGTGAGGGCGGTCCTTTCTCACGTTGGGTAGATGATCCACGTTGTCAGCAAGAGACGAGCGGCTGGAGTTCGTGGAAGAAACAGAAACGTAATGCGTCATCTGAACGTAACCAAACATAGAAGGAATGAGGTGGCTAAAGTGTATCACTATAGGTCATACTGTAGATTACAGTTCAAGAAGGTAGTGCTAATTATAGTCGCTGAGAAGCTGAAAGAACGCCAAACAAAGGAATTGATTCGTTGCATGCACACAAAAAGCGCTTTAGGTCAGCTTTAGTTTTCGAAAGAAATTTTAACACTAAGACCTTAAGTCGAGAACCAACTCAACAAACAAAAATCTGTACGGTTTTCAAAACTCAACGCCGGGTCTGGCCTCCTCTAACTTAGTGGAGAGTGCAGGTGCACAAAAACCCACAGTGTTAGAAAGTGGACGGGGCACAATTCGGCTGCGTGGAAGATTTTCTGTGAACTCCGTCTCGATATGCACCTCACGGCCACATGTTTCTGAACGAGACAGTGATAGTAAGTGCAAATTCTCCAAAGTCCAAATTGAACTCACGATGTGAAGAGCGGCTTTCTGACATCAGCTCCTTTTCATGGAATAACGAAATGATGTGAATTAAAGCGTACGCTTCCTCGTTTAGTAGCATGGGAGCTTCTCGAGCCAGATGTGAACACACAGTTCTGAACACATTCACCTGAAACAGACCCATCACAAGCAGCACAATCCACGACGAAAAAGGTTTGTAGCACCTCCTGATTGTCCTTGTAGGTGATAATGTTGGCGGATCCTGACGGGAAAGGGAACTGCTCAAGATAGCGCATCAATCTCAGCAGGTAGCCGGAGAACTCCTCTGAATTCACTAAATGAATGACAGATATTAACGGAATGAAAGGCATTCTCATACAAAGATCAGCCACTGTCGCTAAATTTACAATAGCGGTACTAAAGGAGCTGTTCATACTTCGCGACAGCAGCGACAAAAGCGATGAAAGCTACGGCAGTGCGCGGAAAGTATGAACAGGCGACAGCAGCAACGGGAGCGACAGCGAGAGCGCTTGAGTACGAACAGATTTCGGCGGCGGTCGCTCGGTTTTAATCGACTGAATGTTTTGCACGGGCGACGAGTCGCTCTCTCGCGAAGTATGAACAGCCCAAAGGGGAAGTCTTCCTGAACATATGCAAGTGAAGGGTTTGAACAACGCCCCATTTGATCACACATGATGCGTATGATTGCCTAGTGCCTCTCAGCACTCGCTGCTTGTATACGTCCAAAGAGAACTCCCTGACAGTAAACTAACAACTTTAAAAGTGAGTGAAAGATTACAAGGACGCCAAAATTTACCTCGATCTGCACGCGACTTCACCACACCGCTGGTGCCAACACGCTGACAGTTCCACTTCACGTTTTGACCATCAATGGGCCATGTTATAAACGGCAGTGATGTCAGTGAAAGCAGACGATTCAGCCTGAAGAACAGGAAGTTAGCAATGAATCAAACAATCAACTACGCTATGGCCGTCATTCTTCTTGACAGAGGGTTCAGTTATCGCTGTTACATATGTAGTAGATCAGTTTTATTTCCTGACGAAATTAACGACACCAGCCAATTCCACCACAAGGGCTCAACGAAATAACATCGGACGAAAAGAAAGAAGGGGCAAAGGCAGAATGCATTACTTTGTGAAGCCATCGACCAACACTGATTAACAATCTTCTGCGGCGTACATGGCGTAGATTTCGGCTATTACGCGTTCTACGGAGCATGGAAATTCTTGAAACATTTACTGTAATATTCGCTCGAAGCGTTGCGTGCAGTGCAGTCGGGAGGAGACGCCGGCTGTCGTCTGCGCACGATACCAGGTTCTTGGTTCGAGTTTTCACCCGGGCCAATCAAGCCTTCCACCGTCCGGTTTCGGTGAATTGCTACCAGATTTGTCTGAGAAGGATAAAGCGTTGACTTCTCCATCGGCTGGCCACCGCAATGCATTGTATGGCCAAGTATGCATTTATGTGACATCCCGTAGAAGAGGAATCCGTGGAGCATCCCCAACGGGATTGAGAAACACCGTCCTTTATCCTTTAACCTTATTATTTTAATCTATACACGATGAAACATGTGTAATAAATGCATATATTAAGTGAAGACACTATACGAAACTTTATAAATTTTTATTTTTAAGGAAGAATTATGTTGTAGGTTTATTCTAAAGATAAGAAAGACAGCAATTTTTAGGACGTTAAAAAAAAGAAATAACGCCGTACCCTCGTCCAGTTCGTTGCGATTTTTACCTGGTTGATAGAAAAATTCTTCTTAATCGAGTTGCGAAGTTGTCAACGGCACAACAAAAAAAAATTAAAAGACACATATGCCTTCACTTCGCTGTTTTAATTGTCGCCGTTTACTCTAATAATCATAGAAAATCGCGATGACCTAGATAAGTGCATGACGCAATCTCCTCTTTGAATTGCTGCACTCTAGAATACGTTTTAAATTACAATTTCTCCTGGAGAAATAGAGGCCTTTTAAAATTCCAAATAATTGTGTTCACTGATTGAGGGTAGTGAATTAAAAATGCTCAAGGAATGTCTAACTAATTTCCTTGGTAAAAATATATATTCCAAGCGTTTAGGAGTCTCTTGTTTAATCTTTCAAGACGCTCCTTTTGATGTGAAGGATGTTGCTGAGAGTTATTAATTCATCTATTCGCGCTAGTCCAACCATAAGATAACACACTGGTTACAAAAGAGCGTAGAAAACCATCATCAGAAAAAACGTTAAGGCAGAAATTAAATAATAACAAAGAAAAAGAAAGAAGTTCAGGGAGTAAGTGTGCACAGTAAGAAAAAAGGGTACAAAAAAGTCTAGCATTCTCATGGCCAATTTCTGCTGAACAAATGCACGAAGGAGTTGAAAGAAGTACTGCTCTCATTATGAGGCCGATAGTAAGAAATCCACCAATTTCGACGGAAATTCATTCATGAGTTCAGCAAGCAGCTATGACAGTGCTACTACCATAAGGTCGCAACTAGCTTTGGCGAGCCTTGTGTCTCAAAGGCCTTTCAAGCTAGCTTACAAGGAAAGGTTCTCAACTATGGTGAGCTTTCTGCAATGCTATTTTGACAGGATGTAGGGGCGCGTGAGCGGATCCCGAATTACTATTAGTTTTTGCAAATTTTGAGCGCCTTTTTAAAGATCCGTGAAGGAGGTGTAAAAATGAGTGCGCAGCAATCATCAACCCCTATGTCACCACACGAGTGTGTCTCGTTGGAGCAGTCGATAGGAGGGTCGCATGATAGGAGCGCACCGGCGGTGTTTTCAGTTCGAATCCGTGTACTGCCAATAATATTTTTGCACATATTAGTACGTTATTGTTACGCTTTCTCGTGATCACAGGAAACAATTTTAGACCAGCGATGTTTACAACAAGCCAAGGCTATTTGCGCTTTCATATGTGCTACTTTTTCAACGATGCGTATCTGCACCATACTTCTCTTGAAATAAAAGGCCTTATTGCTCTTCCCTTTAGTCAACGGCAATGGTACAAAACTATGAAACAAGTAAAGCACGAGCGCTTGACAACCTTGACTGCTATAAGCATTGCTGGTGTAAATTGACTCCTGTGATCGTGAGAAAGCGTAATAACAACAGACTAATATGTGCAAAAACGTTGGCAGTACGCGGATTCGAACTTGAAAGCCTGTCGGTGTGCTCGGGAAGGGGACGTTCTGCCTGAAAGCGGCGCGGGCAAAGACGCGGGACAGTGCCTAGGGAGCCAATTAGCGTCGACTCGCGCCGTGACACCCCGCTTAGCGCTGAACCCAGACAGCCGTCGCCGCCGAGGCGATGGTGACCCAGCCAACCACGGGAGCCTGTAGGTGGACCAGATTTGGTGTGATTACAATCGGTAGAGAGATAGGAGGCTCAGACGGTTCGCATTGGCAGTCCAGAAATTGGAACTGATCTGGACTCTAGCATCTCCTATATCAAAATTTCGAGCTCTATCGAATGAGCCAGGAAAGAATCTTGCCTCAACAGCCCTTACAACATTTTTATTCAGGCGCTGCTTAACTTTCGTTAAATATCAGTTTTTATTTATATCAGAATTAACTACGAGGCACGCTTCCAGGCTACTGATGTGAACTCTACCATCCCCTATATTAGAATTTCGATCTCTATCGAATGAGCTAGAAACTATCCTGTCTAAATAACCCTCAAGGCGGCTTTTATGCATTGTTTATTTTCTTTAAATATCAGTCTTTGCTTATATCAGAATTAATTGCGAGGCAAGCTTTCAGGCTGAAATCGCGCGAGGAATATAATTAGATAGACGAGAGACCTTCTAAGAGCACCACAAGTGCTCGACCATTTTGAAAACGACATTATGACCCTTCAGTGGGTACAGCATGTTCACAGTCTGGAATTGCCTAACGAATTCGATTTGATAGTCGGTGGACCTCCTGAGAACACCGAAGTACGGCGGAGTGGCGTTCTACCCCCCGCCCTTTAAACAGAGGCGTGGCAAATGTCTGCGTCTCCACTATTTCGTATGGGTGCCACTGGACTCTCGAGCAAGCCCAGGGGTTGGGGTGGGCGGGCCAGGGGGACGTGGGGGTAGAACGCTCGACCTCCCCGAAGTACTCCAGTTTTTTCAAAACATTTCTTGAGTTTTTCCTAACTCGTTAATTAGTGGAGGAGACATTGACTATGCAGGTACATTGCCTGTGGAACGCGAGGTCAAAAAACTGCTAGAAGCCACAAACGACTGGACAAGCAATCTGAAGTATTGTGGGGTGAAATTTATTCTCGGTGAACATTAGATTTCATGAACCACCTATACAGTCTTAGTCTCGATATATATGGTGCGTGCATTATAAAGTTCCATAGAAAAATCAGTTACGAAACGCTAAAGAGATGTAATGTTGAAACTAACGCTCTAAACTTCTGTTAAAAGATCTCTCGTCTATTTAATTCGAATCCTCGTGCAATTTTAGCCTGGAAGCATGCCTCACATTTAGTCTTGACATATGTGAACAAAAACCTATATTTAGCTAAAAATAAACAGTGCCTGAAAAAGTTCGCATTAAGGGTTATTGATGCAGGGCTCTTTTTTGGATCGTTCGATAGAGATCGAAATTCTAGTACAGGAGATGGTAGGGTTTACATCAGTAGTATGGAAGCATGCCTCGTAGTTAATTCTATATAAATAAAAACCGATATTTAGCTAAAAATAAACAGCGCCTGTAAAAGTTCGCTTCAAGGGTTATTGAGGCAGGATTCTTTCCTGGCTCACTCGATAGAGCTCGAAATTCTGATACAGGTTATGCTAGGATTCAGATCAATCCCAATTTCTGGACTGCTAAAGCAAGCCGTCTGAGCCTCCATCCCTCTTGCGATTGTAATCACACCAAACCCTCGACCTACAAGCTCCCGTGATTGGCTGGGTCACCATCGCCTTCGTGGCGAGGGCTGTCTGGCTGAGAGAGAAACGGCGGCTGTCAAGGCGCGAGTCGACGCTAGTTGGCTCCGCAGGCACTGCCCCGCGTCTTTGCCCGCGTCGCTTTCAGGCAAGGCAAACGTCCCTCACCCGGTGTGCTCCTATGAGGCGACACTCCTACCGACTACGCCACCTAGGCTCATCTCGTGGGGTTTCACAGGGGCTGATGATGGTTGCGTACACGTTTTTACACCTACTTTTGCGGTCTTTAAAATAGCGTTCAGCAAAAACTAACTGTAATTCTGGTTTCCCTTCACACGGCTCCACATCCTGCCAAATCGCAAAAACTCTCCATGAGTTGGGAACCTTTCTTTGTTAGAAGAGTGTCCAATTTGTCGTGAAGATGGAAGATACAAATCAATCGAAATAAGCACCTAATTCGATTAATTCTTACAACAACAGTGGCGCAAATGCGCTCCCGTGAATTAACTCGTGTTAATTCTTCTCTATTGAGATGCACTTGCAATAAGCGCGATCGCCAGAGATGTGCGAAAATCGAGGAAAGCTTAACGCGTAATGTGGAACGGAAGGGCAGAAAATAGGCGGGAGCCAGAATACGAAACTCGGAAACCAAACTTCCAATTCTGCAGACCCGTGGTGATCGTTCTCCTTCAAGATATCACCACTACACGGAGTCTATGCAAAAAGACCAACGCCACTTGCGGGATTCTTCTGCCCATTTACAACAGGCGGATACTGCTCACCTGGAGAGAAGGCAATTCTTCCAAATCGACCACACATCTATCTCTGTCACGTATCGATGAGTAATCTGAAGATGGAACAATCTTATGCTGAGAACATTTATTTAAAAGAAAAATAAAGCGAGTGCAGTTCACCTGGATTGGGCAGTAAACTGGATCGGGTTCCTGCGGCGTGACTGCTCCAGAACTTACTCGCTTGCGGTGTTCAATCAACTCCACTGGTTCACCCTCATCATTTCGTCGCGGCTTCGACACTCGAGAAGCGGATGGTGGCTTCGGCGGCTTATTATGCTACATCGAAGGCAGGACCATTCGAGCAAAGGACTTCAGAACTTCCATATGAACTCACCTGCTCGCCCAGTGGCTTCTTTCTCCTTACGAAGTTAAGCCATTCATACGCGCCTTCTTTCTCGATCTCCTCCTGCTTCGACGATGAGACGTCAGGCGTTTTCGCCAAACAGGGAGACTTCTTCTTCTCCGTTAAGGAAACTAAGGGCAGAAATGGGCGTCAAAGCGGACCAAGCGGACTATTACTTCTATATGAAAAGGCTACCTTTCTTCCTCGACTCCTTATTATTCCCTCTCATGTTGTTCGCCACAGGCGTGTTGTACTCCCTAACGGGTGATGGTCGCATGTTGAAGTTAACCTCAACTCTCCTACTGTCAATGGTCTCCGCCAGGGAATCGGCTGAATTGAAGTCCTGAAAAGACCCTTAGTACACAACGAACCGACTCGTTTGAGCGAAGACTAGCGGGTGTAAACGGACCGTTTTACTTTCTGGCAGAAGAGCTAGCAGATTCCCGTGTGAACTAGACATCCGTCGATTAAAGCCTTTCTTGGCTGATGGAGTTGGAATCCTCAGATAGTGGTATTCGTCAGGAGACCTTGGGTGTTGCATTGGTGGCAACCTTAATAAGGGATATGTACCACATTCACGTCGAACTGGACACTTTCCAAATCAAAATCGACAAACTTCGAATCTAATTGGACACTCTTTCAAGCTTGCTTAAAAATTTTGAAATCAAATCGAACTCTTCCAAATAAAAACTAGCTTTTTTTACATTAAACTGGAACCTACTAAGGGGTTAGAATAATTTTTTGGCAAACAAAATCTATAGTATGATTCCCTAGAAGCTTTAATTCACCTATCCAATAAATGAGCACACCTGTTGTTCTAGGAAAAATAATGGTTTAAATTTTCTTCTCACGAGAAAGAAAGCGGCATTTTTTAGTGCCTGAATGAGAGATTGTGCCATGCTCTCGTCCATGATGTCGCGATTTCTATTCGGTTGATAGCAAAATTTCTGTTTGCATGGAGATTCACACCTGCAAACGATGTAAATAAACAGTTGTAAAAAAACATACCTATCCTCATTTAGATGGCTCATATAAGCCGCACCTACACTATCAATCAAATGAAATTTGCGACAGGCTTTTCGTGTGCATGGCGCGATCCGGTCTTTTGTGTTCAATAGCAAAGTTCTTGAACCTTAGGGGAACCAATAGCTTACTGTAGAATCGCACAGTCGCACAAGAGAATACCTTCCAAACATCAAATATGCAGAAAAAAGAAAAAAAAATACTGGAAGGCAAGGAATCGAACGCCTGAAACCGCGCCTATGTGGCAGTATGTTTTCATTTTTTACATCTTCAATGTTTGCAAACTATTGCAGCGTAAGAATGTGCGATTCCGGAGTAAACTTTCAGCTCCTAATTCGGTAAATTCAAGAACTTTGCAAACATATAAAAATTTTCTATTACTTGAAGAGTGGAAATTCTTGCAGCGTTATTCATTTTCGCCGTTCACACATACGTCTGGACCATTTTCTAGCTTGCAGTGGATACCTTCGAGAAAGTTCCTCCTGTGAAAGATACTTTCTCAAAGGTATCCATTTAAAACCAGAAAACGGCCTCAGACGTATGTGTGAGGTATCCACTGCAGGCGTTTCCTGGCTTGCAGTGGATACCTTTGAGAAAGTCCTGCTGTGGGAGGAAACGATTCCCAGACCCTGATCCTCAATGCCCGATCACGCAGTTAACGCGGCACCCAAGTTGATAGAATTTTACGGTAGCTGATGCCGTGATCGCAGTCGACTATCTTCTGCTGGTCGCATCCAAGTGTCGTCGAAGCAAGCGGTAGCATTATTTCCTCTTTAAAGACGATGCCTCGTCGTACAAGGTATCAGGAAGCCCAGAACGGGAGCGCATCCGCAAAGAGACAGGCTAGTGCCTACCTTTATCCTTTGTCCTTACTTAAACGCGGTTAGTAACAAATGAACGAAATAAAAAGTATTATGACCAAAAAAGGGACGATATTTAGGTGAACTACTACTCCGAAGAACGTGAACACCTACTTTGCAAGATCGTGAGTGGGTCGATGGGACTCCTGTGCGTAAGAGTTGCTTCTGACCAGGCGAGGCGTATGAGATATGCCAAACAATTCCCCATCATCCGCAAATCTGCAAAGTTAAGCGACATAGGGTGATCTAACCGCTCCGTAATGTTTTTAATCTTGATACCTCCATGGTAGTGAAGCACACCTCCGCTTGAATAGATCCCAAAATAAGGATAGGAAGCTCAAAGGAAAGAAAGTACAAAGCAGTTATGAGGAGAGACGTATTTGGGTGAAGAATCCCAGTATGAGAACCTAGATCTGATCTATCCCCCCCATCAAAATTAAGGGCTTGAAAGCGATCACAGTTTATCAATAAAAACATTAACATGCCAAGGATGAAAATTTGTAAGAAAAGAGGAAGAATCGAGAAATGGTGACACTCCGCAAAATTTGCCAAAACACGCATGATTGGAAGACCAAAATTCGTTTTTCTAAGGCAAAGTCTCGACGAGCATTCGCTTTTACCCAAAGAGGTGCTTCACACTTTTTGAAAATTTCCAAAAATATGCTCTACCAAATTCCATCTCACAACTTGAGAAGCTCATTGAAAGTACCTCAACGGAGTGATGTTGAGGTACTTTCAATGAGCTAGTAAGAGTGATGTTTTTTTTTGTACTCTTCTTTCACGCTAACATATGTTTTGTTCTTCTCGTTCTGTATATTTCGTATTGCGTTTTTGAAGATCTGATTGCAAATAGTTTTGTCTGCGTGGGCATTCACATACAATATACAAAAATTCCAAGAAAGTCTAATACCATGGACTGCGCGAGATCCTAGTGGAGACAACAGCTTGCACCCACAACTGCGTAACCACTCATAGAAGTTGTAACAACGGGTGTGAATGCAACTTAGAGAAGCTGAAGTACCATAGGCGCGGACAGAAGTGAATATCGCATCCATGAAAACAAATATTTAAACATCTCAACGAAAATTCGTTTTCAGGAAGACTTTGAAAACTTCTGGTCAAATACAAACCGGAGACGACGAAGAAAATAGAATGAGAAGGATGATGAAGAGAAGAATGAGAAAGGACGAAAAAGGAGAACTAATGACACTCCGTTGAAGCTATGCGTTTCATGGCTGTCATCAAAGAAAAGGGATGTATCGGATGAAAGGAATTCAACGAATTAAGTTAAGAAAGGCTTGAAAAATTTTTGCCCAGCGTCCTGCCAAGCAGGTGTAGAACACAAGCGGATTCACCAAAGTTGTTATGCTACCCTTGCTTATGCTTGAAGGCAGCACAGAAGCAATGAAAAATAAAGGATGCCTCATAGGAACGAAAAACTCACATATATAGTGCGGCGTTATCCTTAAAAACTCCTTTCTCACTGGGATTGGAACGAACTCTAGCAATGAATCCTTGATCTAGGAACTTTTGCAGTAGAGTGACACAGTTCGATCTGAAATGTTCAACAGGTAGCATTAACAATTATCAATGGCGCGTGTTTTGCTGTCGGAGGTGCCGGCTGTCGTGTGCACCTGATACCAGATTCTTAGTTCGAATTTTCCGCCCAGGCCAACCAAGCCTTCCAACCCTTGGGGTCGGTGAATTACTACCGGACTTGTCTGGGAAGGATAAAGCGCTGAGTTGTTCGATCATCGCAAGTCAATGTATGCCCAAATATGCATTCAAATCGCCTCCACGACATCCCGTAGAAGTAGAATGTGTGGCGCATCCCAAAATGGATTGAGTAGCGCCGTCCTTTATCCTTATTATCCTTATCAAAAGACTAGATACCATAAAGGATAAAGCACAAAAGGTGGTGTTAATCAGTCCCTTCAGGGATGCGCCACGCATTTTACTTCTACGATATCTCTTAGAGAAAATTATTATGCATATTTGGCCTGTGCGATGACTTGCGGTATCTAACCGATGGACAAGTCTGTGTTCTATCTGTAAATATTAGTACTGCGTCAAACACGAGGGTAGGTGGATGTTTATTTCGGCCTATCGTTTCGTCTGAACCGTCATCATCAGAGGCCTGAAAGTGGCGCAAGGTTTCCGACGTACAAACTACTCGATCAAGCGCCTCAACCGCTCTGACGATTCTAAAACAGACTCCAGATGCACATGAAAAGCGGGTCCTACTGATGGCTGCATCATATGCGGCGGGTGGACCGTGTAGTCCAATTGCGAGAAGAAAGGAGATATCCACCTGTCCACCTGGCGACCTTCGAAAATCAGCCGAGGAAGCAGAACCATGAGGAAATCGACGGCTTCCTTCCCGGTGAAAGAGTCGTCGAAAGATGTGAGCTGACGTCGATGCCGCTTAGTCGGCATTTCCTCACGGAATTGTCGGACGATGTTGTTCCACTAAATCGTACAATGAGGAAAACACTGCCCAGAAGTAGTTGTAGTTGTAGTTTTCACCTACCAGTGTAGTCGCTCGATACTTCCCGTGGTACGATATGCCGGCGTCCTTCAGACTACCGTGTCTTAACGGTGTCCTCTCATGATGTCTACTTGGACCAGCATTTCTACTAGTTGGAGTAGCAGTCATGTAAATATGGTGACGTGCGAACTTCTACCAAACTATGGAGACAATCTGAAACATTTCCTTGGTTTCCAACATGTCATTTAAAGAAAGAAGACGAGTAAGTGTTAAGTTGAACGTCAAATGGGCATCAGCACAATTTAACTACATAAATACCAGATATCAGAAACCTCTCGCGACTAAACCTACAAGAGTATTGATAAGTTCTCCGCAAAAGTGGACCAATTTTTGCATTCGATCCTTACGGAACCGCGCATACATCCATGTGAAAAAGGAGAAATAGAATGGATGTGTAAGGATAAGCCTTGTTATAGCCCTGCATATTGAATTGGCAGTCATGATGCAGAGGTCCTACACCGACTACCTGCAGATGCAATTCGTCCAGTTTTGTGGGAAGCTCAGCGCTACTTTAGTCGCCTCACAATCAGTCGCCAGTTATGAAATTTGCAGTCTTCCATTCTGTCAAGCTGCTCTTCATCCGTCTACTCTTCTTGGTCCTCGTCTTCATAAAAGCCACTGAATCACCTATTCTGGGACATCAATTCCTAACCGCCTTTACCACCCTCTATATACGAAGAGAAAATGTTTGCCTGGTCAAGTTCGGCTTTCGATAAATCTTGGTATACGTAGTCAATACATGAGTTCGATTAGCTGTAGACCAAGATTGTCATCAACTTTATAACGGCTGGCATTTCGGCGTCGTCGCCTTCCTCAGAGCCTGGAAGTCGGTGATACTTGCAGAACTGTTCCCTCAAACACCATTTCTTCCCTACAGGATGCTCTTAATAAGGAAAGTAGAGGAAAGACCCAAGGTACAACTAACCTTCGAAGTGGATTCTTTGCTGCAATCCAGAGTACCCAAGATTCCCTCTAGCTACGGGTGTCTGGTGGTACAGCGTCATCCACCTCGATCACCTAAGTTGTCATCCACCTCACCACCTTAGTTGTACCACGGATATCGAATATTGCCTCTATTTTCCTTAGGAAGAGTATTCTACTTAGGAAGAAATGGTATTTAAAGGTGCAGTTCTACAAATGTATCCGACTTTTCCGAGCTCTGAAAAAGTCGACGACGCGGACACGTCGGCCGTAACAAAGTTGACGACAATAATGGTCAAGAGCTGAACGATCACTCCTATAGTGTGCCCGGCCAGATAGCTTCACTTCCACAACAGGTGCAAGTCTACGACGGAAGATCCACTTCCCTGCTTCATAACATCCATTGAGTTTGTAGAGGAACTTAGAAAACGAAAACGTTAACTTATTCGAGATATTGTTCTTGGTTATAGCCTCGGGGGGGGGGGGGGGGGCACCATGTAGTTCTGCCATTACAACGCTTTGTGATATAGGAAATTGAAAATTTTATGCAGGACTGGTGCGTCTTCGCTATGGTGAACTGAGCTAAGCTACTTCTGCCGACCCGAGCCCATCTGTACCTGTTTGTCTTCTACAAATATCATAGACTTGTGTAACTTAATAAAATTGGGCGCAAATAGGCTCAGAGGTTAGTCACCTTGTATTCACTGGATATTCGCCTTGGTAGGAAGGCATGTATATGTCCGATTACATCAGAAATGGCCTAGCTCTGTTCATCAAAAGGGTAGGACACATCCATATTGTATAAAAAGTTTAATTTATTGCAGCACAAAAGGCTGGACAGGGTGGTCCACATGAGGTGTTGCGCGGAAAACTATACACAACTTTGCACAAACCAACTAAAATAAGAAAAGTGTACGAGTATTCGAAAGGCAAGGAAATTCTGCATAAAATATCATACACCACATTCAGAATGAGTTCTCGGCAAATTCTTCTGCATTACCACTAAATGTGGGTAAAGATGCTTGTGGAGGGTTTATGGAGCGAAACGTCCTCTGTCCAGAGTTATTTTGCTCAGATCTTGGCGATGTCTGTGTATCTGACTCGAAGCTGGCAGCGTTGAAGTGCTTATGGAGGCTGCTATTTTCGTTATTGCCTTTTTGAACAACTTGGATGTCGAGATCTCCTGCTGTCTCAGTACCACTATTTTTGATGGAGATATAGCCAAGTTTGATGCCCATTCCTTCTAGGGCACTTCGTGACTCGTCGTACCTCGTGGTCAGTTTAAAAATTAGCTCGCTAGCATCTGCAATCGCAATCTGTACCTGCGACTCCTGCTCTATTTGTTCAATTTCAGCGATTAGCTCTTTTCTCTCCGTCTTGCTTTTACAGTTTCTGTAGTCGTCTCTAATTTCGTTGTACAATTTTTGCAGAATTTCTCTGCCCTCTCTGATCTGCCTTATACCGCTATGTAAAAGCGCTATAGTAGAACGACATTTTTCGTAGTTCTCTTCATCTACTAATGGGTACTCTATGGTAGCTGTGTACTTCTGGAAGCGTACCACTAACTCACTGAGCGTCTTGGAGCTCAAAACAATAGGAATTTTGTGGAAGTATAGAGCCATTATTTTGCGGCTATTACACTTCTTAGTTTCTCAGATTTTTGAGAATTTCCTCTATGTACTGAGTACTAGAGTTGTCCTCTTTATCTTGATGAGGCTGCGGTCGCAATTAGACCAACTCAAGGTGTGAACCGAGAGTGCTTCTCTTAATTAGAGAATGCGATCTGTAATAGATCGACTTGCGGCTCTAGGCGTAGGTACGCGAGAGACTTACGATTCTCTTTATTATAGAGAATGCGATCTGCAATAGATCGACTTGCGGCTCTAGGCGTAGGTACGCGAGAGGCTTACGATTCCCTTTAGTATAGGGAATGCGATCTGCAATAGATCGACTTGCGGCTCTAGGCGTAGGTACGCGAGAGACTTACGATTCTCTTTATTATAGAGAATGCGATCTGCAATAGATCGACTTGCTGCTCAGGCGACGTACGCGGAGACTTACAATATGGCTTATTAGGCCGATGCACCAAAATGTGATGAATGCTATGATAGATGGGTCTTATTTGCCCAAGAAAGCGGTGGTTCAGTGGATTAGGTAGAAGAGAGAAGAGTCGAACCGTTTATTGCTAGTCGTGATGAGTTAGTGAGTAAAGTCCGTTCGCCTTCGCACCTTGTGGATGGGGCAGGGCGAAGAGAAGGGACCGCATCGTCGCAGACGACGATACCTTCTCTAGTGCTCTTTTCAGCGAATCCAGTGAACTGTGTTTGAAAGAGCAGCCTTTTTGCTCCAAGACTGACCAGTTTGCGAAATACATAGGGTTGAGATCGGGCGGGTTTGAAGGCCAAACATCCTTCGTCCACAAATCCGGAAGATTAGTCTCACGCATTCCAAGATCTTCTTGACACCGTGAGCTGGTGCCCAACCTTGCTAGAAGGTCCAATCCATGTCCCTAACATTTTCTTCTGCCCAAGGTATTACCACGTTTTCCAGGATTTGCTTCTCGTAGAAAGCACGGCTTTGATCTTAACTTCTTTTTGAATAAAAACAAGCATGGTCTTGCCCTGGCCCGACATTTCAGCCCACAGGATAAAGGACTGTGGAAAAGGAGCTCACCCGACGTTGACGGCTCTTGCGAATCCTTTTGGCAGCAGATTCCTTTGATTCAGCGCGTTTTGGAGTTGCTCGACGGTAAATATCTTCTCTTCTGTTGAGAGAACTCAGTCGCGCTTGTCACCGCGCGTAAGGGCCTTCATCTTTCTGCATTTCTCCAATTATGAAGCCTTCATTTCCTCAGTGAGGTGTTGTCCTTTGATGAATTTGTAGGAATACAATCCCAGATCATCCCTGTCCAGTCGTTTTATAGTAGAACGACCTACGTTGTGCTGCTTAGCTAGTTTCCTATTGTTTCTTGCAAGATTTCGGTGTAACATGTCTTTGACGGTCTTTCGAAGGGCAGAAGTCCTTGCAGTTCGTCGTAGTCTTCCTCTCGGACGACTTTAGATCCCTCCAGTCTCTTCGAAACGTTGGATGACGCGGTGTACTTGAATCCGATGCAGTTTGAGCATCTTTTAGGTCGTGGAAAAGGACGACCCGCGTTTGAATGTATCGACTGCTGCTGAACGATCCTTAAGCGAAACCATGTTTACCTAGAAACGAGAATAAGACTGGTCATAGGTGGACTAAAAGATACGGAGAGAACGAATAACACCGCAGCAAACCACAGAAAAAGAGAAATTTTCGAAAATGGACTTTTTGTAGCGCGTAACACTTCATGTGGACCACACTGTATAGAGCTGACGGCGCAAACAGGGTCCGGGGGGTCACCTTATAAAAGTCTCACCAACACCAAGAAAACGAGACAAGGCACACTGGTAGTAAAGAAAACAAACAAATATTGCCGTAGCTGTGTTCTGTGCTCTCCTCCGCTGAACCGGAGGAGAGCACAGATTTAGGCAGGGGAAGGGACTCCAGGGGATGGCTCAAGTGACGCATCCGTGTTAAAATTGCCTACATCCTGGAGTTTCCTCCCTTCTCCAACTAGAAGCACATAAGACGCGGATCTATAATCGAAACGAAGAGATAAAACTGCATTTACATTCACTGTATGTAGCTACTCGCCACTCCGGCCCGCTGCGCCATGCTGTGGTGACCCCCCGGACCCTATTTGCGCCGGGCAGTCCTACAAGATGACCCCTCCTATTTCTGCCTTGAGTTGAATTGTATCAGAACGAGGAGTAAAATGTAGAATGGGCGCTGTACGGGTATGGGGGTGCACCTTTATGACGATGAATTTTATTGCGCCTTTTTCATACAAGAGCTCTCTATTCAAGCATAATCCTAGTGCGAAAGTGGCTCTCCGCTAGGAAAACGAAGCAACCGAGCTGTATATCAAAAATTTTAAAGCCTACAAGGTTCTGCACCTCCACCCCCACCTCCACCCTGCTTACTGGTCTCCCCTTTAGTGGTCTCCCACTCTCCCATTACACGTGTTCGGAATCCGGACACCGCTTGCGCAACATCGGTGACACCTCTTCTAAACCGAGACACCCCTGGCATGAAATCCGTAGTACCTCTTCTGAGCCCAAACACCCCTTGCATGACATCGGTGACATGTCTTGTGACCCCAGACACCCACTACGCGACATCGTTGACACCTCTTCTAATCCCAGACACCCAATGCGCGACATCGCTGACATGCCTTTTGAATCAGAGCGCCTGCTGCACGACGTCGGTGACACTTCTTCTAAATCTGAACGCCTGTTGCGCAACGTCGCTGGCACGTCTTTTGAACTCGAACGCCCTTTGCGCGACATCGGTGACACTTCTTCTGAAAGTCTCGACACAGCGTGGGTGGCAAATCGTTTGAACACGGACGCCTGCTACTCGACTTCTGAGAAAGGCCAGACGGATGAGCAGACGAACGGACGGTCGGACAACCGCTAACTCCTTTATATATAGTAGGATAGGATAACACAAGGCGCTATCCGAGTTGTGTGGGCAATCTATTCACCATTTTTCCCATTGAACTCGGATAGCGCCCAGAACGATAATCTCCGCTGAAACACATCCAGAAGCTAAAAATTAAGCTCGAAGCTCTAGCAACTCAACTCCAGAGGCCAAAAATAAATATTCGCGGCGAAGGAAGCGTTCGAACACACAATGTACCGTCGCTCGCCGAGAGGAATCACGGCGATCGTCGTGGGACCACGCGCTGTGATGACGTTTCCTTTAATACTGCGTTTTTCGGGGAATATCGGAATCGGTTTCACTCGTGGCTTTCCGCTTGCCGTTGTTCCCGTCCTATAGTGGAGGTCAAGGAATTTACTGATCCTTGCTACACGGCCATACTTGAATCTTCAATAATTTTTCCACTGGTGAAGTTTATAGAAATGGAGCTGGAGGAAATCTAGACTCTGCTCAGCTATATTTTCTCTCGAATGCGTCGAAATGTGAGGCTTGGTAATAAAAGTTCCACCATAACAACCTCAAAATCTACAACAAAAGCTCTGTCTATAGTGCTAGTTTCAGTACTTGTGCTTGAAGATCGTTTGATATCATTGAATTCTATTGAAGCCAGATCCTGACGATTGAAAGGCGTTGATGGGTGGCATGTTTTAATGAACAGGCGATGAGAATGGAAATAAATATGCAACAATCTTAAAGAGCGACAAACCGAAACTTGCTAGAAGCACTAGAATCTAATTTTTTGTGTTGTATTCGCTTGGAAATAAGTGGAAAGTGGTTTCGCTCTTTCCTCGAAGCTTTGTGTTTTGCTCGAACTTCATCTGCTAGCTCTACTTATCTGATTCTTAAAACCACTCTGTCGTTGCCATTTAACAATAAAAGTAATGTAGTCCACAAGAAGTTTGGTATCATGTTCATTTCATGCCGTCGTTTAGCATGTCGCGAATATGGGCAGCATTGGTTTAAGCTAATCGTAACCAATCAGATCGCCGACCCTACAGACCATCTGACTGACGCGTCCATTCTACGCGGCTTGATTGCTTGGTGCGTTGCAGCCCAGTCATGCTGCCCACAGTCGCGATCATATAACTGCTAGTTAACGAGAATCTCAGCAGATATCGCTCCCATATTGTCCTTTCGCGCATGCTTGTTTGGGCACAATACGGGTATAGGGGGGGGCAGTACCTTGAAGGCTTGGAACTTTCCAATACACAGCTGCGTTAGGATAGAATACTTCGCCTCTAGCGGAGGCCCACCTCTACAAATTTCGTGGTCATAGGAGTGAACACCCATACCCGTATTGCGCCCTTGTTTGCCCTTTTCATGGTGTTATTGATTTATCTTTCAGCATTATGCCGGTAATTACATTTCGAACGATAACTCAGTTGTCTTTCACTATGGATCTCGAGCCTTCTCTTACGGTACGTGCTTTCCCTTATTTCTTTAACATCTTTCGTATTTTTTTTTGCACTGGTCCGGGGGAAATACTAGATACTCGAGAAAGCTCGTTTACGCTAAGCCTTCTGGGGTGCGCGTCGTGGAGACATTTCAAGTGTGCATCTGGCCCGCTGACTACGACTACGAGGGAGCGCATTTGATAAACAAGCCTGTGTTTACACTTCTTAGGCAAACTCTGGTAGCTAGTTGCTCCGAAGGGACGGAGCGTTTTGGCCTGTACGGGTGTAGAGTCGATCCACCCCGTGTAAAATGGCATTGCTTTTCTCAGGGATGAAGACTCACGAGTGAATTCCATCATTCGAAAACTTCGCGATGTTCCACACCTTTAGATCAAAGGTGCTGTGCGGATAAGGCCGAGGTCCGAGAAAAGCACGAATTTAAACCGTACACCGAAGCTTAAGCCTCTAAAGGCGAAGAAAAAGTCGAAACATCAGGTACAGACAAATGTTCCCCTGCAGGACAAAAAAGTAGTACACAACGAACTGCCAAGCTCAAACCATCAATGGATCTCAGCAGTGAGCGATGTCCACTTGTTCACTGAAGCAGTGAACTCAGATCCGAGATAGCAGCCTTCAGGCGATCAGGGAGCGTTTTGCAGCTCAAATTTTAGTCAGTGCTGTTTCGGTAGATAATGATGCTTCAGTTTTTTTTGGGTTGGCTACAATGGCCGCATACATCAACGAGTATGTGGGGTATAGGGGGGTAGACGTACCCACGATGAGGCATTCGTTATAAATCTCATCCGCCACATCGTGGGTATATCAGTGGGTAGAGAATACCATTGTAGTAGGTATATCCGCATACCCGCTAGAATTCCGCGCCTCACTGACAAAATGGCGCTCCAGTGAGATCTGCTGTTCTCACGAGAGGTTCAGATGTACCTTACCCTTGACTCCTTTCATGAGTACGGATCGTAGCCACTACCCACTGCGGGTGCTGGGTACGGTTCCCTTACGGTGTCTCAACCTATATTCACTGTGTGATGAATCCAACCCCGAACCCCGCTCCGTAGTTGATTTTTCACGGTTTTATTCAAGCCTTGAGCGCCTGTTGTAGAGGTTATCGATCAAAACTGACTCGCAATAGCACTCTGCTTTGCGGGAAGAAAACTAGCTTATTACACCACCAGCGCTATTTGACGGAACGTAGCATCTACGATATAGTCGTAGCGATGGTCTGTCAGCACTTACATATAATAAATACCCTGATAACCCGTGATAACCCGCAGTGGATTCGAGTTTAAGTCCCGCCTGGTTCAAAAGTTTTGATCGCAACTAAACATCTATCTAACCGCTCCCTTCTTGACTTGAATTCGATGTAAAAGATATTAATCTGGTTTTTAATGATCCGAATTGCTATTGATTCAGTGAAATGCCTGCCCCTAGTCTCTGTAGGGCATAACGTGTAGTGAAGTAGACAGTGATTGAGTCAATAATCTAACTCATAATTCAAGCGGTTGAGCAATGGAAGCGGAAAACAGGAAAGTAGCAAAAATTTAAGCACGTAATAAGATAGGGATTTTTTCCAATATTGTATTTTTCATGCCAGTCTATACTTTAATTGTTGTTACAGGATGTTTTGTTACGGTCAAAACTCTTGCGCCAGGCGGGACTCGAACCCGCATCTTCTGCTTTCCGGGCAGCGATGTTCGCCTTACACCACCAGCGCTGTTTGACCGCACGTAACATCCGCGATATCCTCGAGGTCCGTCAGCACCCACCCGTGATACGGGGATGGGCCGGCCGCTGATATCAGCATGGAACCGGTTAAGCTGAGGACCTTACTAGTAACAATGCTTGAACACATTTGTTTGTTTATCGCGGATGTTACGTGCGGTCAAACAGCGCTGGTGGTGTAAGGCGAACATCGCTGCCCGGAAAGCAGAAGATGCGGGTTCGAGTCCCGCCTGGCGCAAGAGTTTTGACCGTAACAAAACATCCTGTAACAACATATAGCCTCTATATCAGCCGCTCCAGGCTTAAACAAATGTGTTCAAGCATTTATACTTTAATTTTTGTCAAACTGATATTGCACCAGTTTAGCTGAATAAATATCTGTATTCGGAAGTATATGCGTAGACTGGCTTTCATGGATTGAATCCGACGTTCATATTAGGCCGATAGGAAAGTCTTGGTAGGGTTTTCGTTTTTTATTATTTCTTTCAAAGAAGCTTCGAGAATGTTCTACGACTACCACGTGGTAGAAAATGCAAATCAATCGGAAGTTCTGCACTTTTTAAGAAAATCCTATCAAGACTTTTCCGATCAACCTTATATTTTCACTCGTAATCTCATACTTGGGCGTATTGCTCAGTCGAGGGAGGTGCATGCTATTGCCTGCACCCAATACCAGGTTCCCTGTTCGGATTTCCCGCCCAGGCCGTAGCCTGTTCATCGGCTGACCACCGCAAGTCATTGTATGGTCAAATACGCGTTCAAATTGCCTCCACGACATACCGTAGGAGTAGAATGCATGGCGCATTTCAAAAGGGATTGAGTAGCGCCGTCCTTTATTCTTATCCTTATCTCTTTGTGCGCTGCAGAGCAATCGTCATAAGTTTCAGAAGATTGTGGTGTTGAGCCTTTTAGAGGTTCAAATCCTTGAATACGAATCCTTCAGGTGGCTGATGTAAAGAAAAAGATCGCAGAAGAAAAAGGCGATGATTACGCTGTCGAGCTGCAGAAGTTGATTTATAACGGAAAGGTGAGCGCTGCGCTGTTTGCATCTGTTCGTTCAAAGTTACAGTGAAGTGGTTACAGATTCTCGACGATGCCACAACGATAGAGCAAGTGGATATCGATCCGAATAAATTCGTAGTGGTTATGCTGTCGAGGGTTAGTCTCTTTCGCTTATTTTTTTTATATTTTCGTCATTTTTGAAAATTGTCTTTGTCACAATTGCACGGTAAAGGTGCTGTTCAGAATTGCTTTTGTTTTAACCTTGTATTTCTACAGGAATTGTGGAATCTCTCCTAGTGGGACACTTCATTCAGTCGTTTTAGCATAGACGGTGAGGTTAAGAGTGAACTACCTTATCCCACCATATGTGGAGATAACAGAGCTTTTTGGCTAACAGTAGCTCCCTTCTTAGCAGTTATCTAGCCAGGAGAGGTCACCCTGCTTTTGTTTGTTTCGATTTCTTAGCAATGCACCACTCCCTCCGACTAGAATAAATCCGAATTCTGTCTTGGTTTTTCATTTTCACCTTTTCCAGTAAGAATTACCTTATTTAAAGCAATCTTTCAGTTATCTACCTAAGGATCTGCTCCAGATCAAAATCAAGGGAATTTAGGGCTAAGATCGTAGTTTTCAAGATATTAAAGTTGATTTCATAGTGCAAGTCTAGAGCGAGGGGTCCACTCTGCATATTTTCTATGGCTGGTAGCTTTACCCTAGCCTGTATGATCTATGCGCAGTAGCACTCAACGCCTTCGTTCTAAAAGTCTTCCGTTGAATCCGACGTCGACTCATTTTTTCTAACTTCGCGTAAATGAGTCATGCGAATAATGGCATTTTTGAAAAGTGCGGATCTGAGGATGACTCAGATGAGGGTGATTTCGACCAGGACGGATTTTATTTCGATTGAGATAGCTGATTTTGATCATAAATCTAGCTTGTTATAGAATATGAGATCCAAAGAAAAATCGATTAATTTGAATCGTCCGTAAATCCAGCTTAGTGAAAGTCACACTCATCTGGCTCTTACTGGTCTACTAACAGAGGGCGATTGGCTCAACAAGATTGGTGCATATATGTGCCTCTGACGACGGCGAATTAGTCGAAACGTAACGCCGCAATAAGGATCCACCTAAAAAACTCGTTGGCACATTATTGACAATAACACTCATCTGAATTATTATATGACCTAGGCTTTTTAAAAACGCCATGATTCGGATGATCCATATATCTGGTGCTTGAAAATCGGCGGATCCGAATTATCCGAGTCGGCGCGCGATCCAATGTGTGATAGGCACCCATTAGGTTTTTTGAACTTTTTTCATTTTTGAGCTCAAAATACTTGTGGCGCCATCGGCCTTTCGCGTTTGTGGAAATGTACGTTTTCTTAGAAGGGCATGTTTTGCTAGGGGTGAATACATGCAAAATGCCGCGGCCCAAAGTTTGGTGTATGGCGTTCAGATCTGCAAAAACTTATGTTGAAGGTTTTTATTTTCAGAGGAAAGCTCCAGAGCCGGCGCCAGCGCCAGCTGCCTCAGCAGCGCCCGCCGCAGCTGCATCCAGCACACCTGCACCAGCTGCTGCTGCAGCGGCTACCACTGCAGCTCCAGAAACGGCGAAGCCTTCGGAATCACAAGCACAACCAGCTACTGCAAAAGTTACACCCGTTGCAGCAGTGAACCCAGCGACAGACACGGCACCCCAACCGGCGCCTGAGCAGCCAGGTTAGTTTTTTTTTCATTACAGAGGTTATACCTGCTTTTTGCGTTGTTTTCCTATGTTGTTACCAAATATTCAGGAACTAGAAACGTTGGTATTTAGTTCAAAAAAGAAATGAGTTTTTTAGCCCTTCGAAAGATTACAATCTCACTGTAGTCCGCTGCACAGAGAACGGCAGAAGCCTAAGTGTAATGATGGGACTTCTCTTTTGCTTTCGTTATTTATTACGTTGAATCTTTTTCATAGTCTTCCAGCAATAAAGGAAAGAGGGAGAGTTTTTAAAGAGTTTAGGCTAGATTTAGGGCTTCGTTTATTAGATTGACGTGTTAGTATCCTGAAGGTGTAACAGTTTACGAAGCGCGAAGTTGGCTGCTTCTGATACCAGTGAAATTTTCGGTTATCGGAACAAGCTTTCTTGCAATCTACTTTCAAAGGCGTTGAAATGTTTATTGAAACACAGGGTAGGGTCATTGTTGTTCATAGCAAACAGTTTCACTGTGTCATAGCTTTCTTTTTCTAGTTTATTGAGTTTCTCCTAAGATTTTTCAAATCCTGAGAAAATTTTTTGTGAGCTGTCGCCTTTATTCTTTATTTTCTGAGAAAATAAAAAAATGCATGATCTTGTAGCTGCACTAGAGCTTGATAGTCTCTTTCATAGAGCAAGCATAGCACGTCTTCTACTCGCTCAGTGTGCTACAATGTTTTCCCGATTGGTGTTAAAAGCTCCATCTTTAACAAGTTTTGTAATAGATGATTTCAATTTTTTTGTGATTTTTCTAGCCAAACCTTCGTTTTTCGACGTAAGGTTTATATTTTTCTTTCTCGAATTCCCTCGTTTCTAAAAAGGTAGAAAAAGTAAACAAAGAAAGAGAGAAAGGATGAGGGAAAAACATCTGCTGATACTTAATCACTGGCCGATGAATCCAGTTACTCCAGGAATTTAGGTAAATGTTCGTGTACTTATTTTTTTGTTAAACTGTTAAACTGTAATACAATTTTTGCATGGCGCTGTTGTGTTGCGTGATTAGTGTGTTTCGTTTAAGGCACGTTATTTGGTTAACGTAGAGGAAATAAATAAATAAGTTTTGAGTAACAACTATGGCTGAATGACATGACTTCTAGAATCATAAGTCTCTACAAGTAACCAAGAAATGATGGCCACATTATTATCCCATTAAAAATAGATTTTTGATTTAAACAAAAGTTTTTCGTGACAGTAGTGTGAATTATGTTGAGGCGGCGATTGGTAAAGTACACTCGTTTTCAACTACAGTCTCCACTCTAGCGAGAATACGACCATAGAAGCGAGAAATTCGAGAAACTTCGTGGCTGCTCAGTTTTAGGTTTTGCTCGAGTTAGTAGGCTCAGATTCTCGTTGGTGGTCATAGGTGGTCGTAATTGTTGCTCTAAATGATGGCTTCGCAATTCCAGGCACATAAAGTGAGGCATTTAGACGCTGGGAAAACCTGTAGGGATGGCGTTCTCACTCTCAGTCAAGTAATGACCATTTGCTGGACGAGTACATGGCGCGATTTGATCCGTAACAAGCTTGAAACATTGAGATTTAGTGCTCTACTGAATACCTGTGGAATTTCAGCGTCGTTAACGAATTACGATTTTTACGTCCACTCAAACGGTCTATGCATTTTGGGGCACCTTGCATTATTTCTGTGCTTATAATTGTACTTGAGTATCATCATTATTTCAGTTTATTTCAGCTTTCACTGCGGACCAGGAGTCCAGCATTGATGCTATCCAAGCTATGGGATATCCTCGTGACCAGGTAAATTGCTCATCTTCTGTATACTAGGAGTTTTCATATCTATTGGGTTGTTCGATAATTAATGTCGTTTCTTCATATTTTTCAAAGTCAGTAGGTCAGCATTATTCAATGATATATTGACCATTTTGTCACAACGATGTTTTGTTGCGATCAAAACTTCTAGCGCCAGGCGGGACTCGAACCCGTACCTCCCTATAACCGGGCGGGAATGCTCTACGCCTTTACACCACGGGCGCCGCTGGATCGAACGCAACATCCAACATCCGTAGAGCATTCCCGCCCGGTTAGAGGGAGGTGCGGGTTCGGGTTCCGCCTGGCGCTAGAATTTCTTATCGCAACAAAACAATTGAAGCTTAAAGAAACTGAATTGAATCAATGACCATTTTGTTGGATGGCCTCTTGCCATCCTTCAGTAACTTGAAAAAATCAGCGTTTGAAAAAACATTGGCGTTTAGAAGCAAAGAGCTGGTGCAACTCATTTTAACAGCTTGATCGGATTCAAAAGGTTTACCATTCAACTGGTTTTGAAGGGAGCGAAACAAATGGTAATGAAACATCATGCCTTTGCGATTGGCCAGTTCAAGGCGTTTTTTCTTGACTTCTTGGTTCAACTTAGATAGTCCAAGAGAGTAAACATTCTAGACAGAGTTTGGTTTTTAGAAGAGTCTCATGAAGTTCACAATTTTTACCGAGCTTGCGCCGCATTTTTGCCCTTCCATGAGTAAAACAATGAACAAGCAGATTTAGTTATGTTGTTCAAAGTTCTGACAGGAAGGCTTTCCATTGACCCAATTGGATTTTTTTGGCACCCCTTTGACAACTGACAGAAGAGGGCATCTCCGACTCTACCTGCCACTTCCAAGGTCAAAAGTAAGGTCAAGTTTCCTCATTCACAGGAGCATCAGAGAGCTCAACATCTTGCTTTCTGAGAACGAGAACATTGTTAATATGTCTCTATCCTCTTTTAAATGTTTAATTGCACTAAGGTTTCGTTAGGCTTGTTTTTTGTTTGTTATATGTTATTGTTAGAATCTTACCGCATGTGATTGTTATCCGTGCCTTGTAATAAATAAATAAATAAATACGCCGATTATTTATTTATTTTGATGCAAAGGTTTGAAAGGTGAAATGCAAAGGTTTTTTTTTATATGAAAGGAAAGGGTTGAGAAAAAACTCAGAAACTAAGTGAAGTTAACATTTGCAGTTAATATAATAATTAATATAATATTCTCTTTGATTGTCCATTTTCAACTTTTTTTTATCAACCTGTTTTTACTAATGACGCACAGTTTTTGGTGGGGGATGGTCTGATGTCTAACCTTTAAAATATTAGGTTGGCAACTAATTTCGTGGACTCTCAAGAATTTTCAGCAAAAGTATTTATTAACAAATAACTAATGACAATCTTTAATCAAAATAAGATCCCACGGAACGCAGAAGTGCTTCCCATATAACAGGTAGCTGGTCTATCCCACGGCCATAGAATTATTGCGCCTTTAAGGCCAAGAATCTTTGGAGGTGCATCTTGACCCGGTCCACATTATTAAATCGTCTTCCAACCAAGAAGTACTGCACCGAACTAAAAATGTGGTAGTCACTCGGCGCAAGGTCTGGGCTGTAAGGTAGATGAGTTTGACGCTCCCAGTCAAGGTCTTCTATTTTTTGAGGCGTCCGATTCCGTTCGAGGGTGTCAAGAAGGTATAAGTTCTGGGAGCTCGTCAAGAACGGTTCCAGTATTGATGCTGTAACCTACTCTTCTCAACCTGGCCGCGCGCAGGCTGAACTCCTCTGGAATCGGTTCAGACGGATTTTCAGGAGCGGAATTATCGATCAGCAAGATAACGCCAGATCACACGTCACGAATCGGGAGCTTCAAAAAATCGAAGACCTTAGCTGGGAGTGTCTAACTCACCCACCTTACAGCCCAGGCTATGCGCCAAGTGACTAGCACCTTCATAGCTCGCTGCAGCACTTCTTGGTTGGAGAACGACTTATTAATGTGGACCATGTCAAAATGCGCCTCCAAGGATTCTTGGCTTCAAAAGCACAAAAATTCTACAGCTGTGGGATGGGCCAGGTAGCTGATAAATGGGAAGCAGTCCCGCGTTCCAACAGATCTTACTTTGGTTGAAAACTGTTATTTGTTATTTGTTTATGAACACTTTTGTTCAAGGCGTTTGAGAGTCCACGAAATTAGTTGCCAACCAAATAGTATGCGTTAATGTAAGCCACGCAATTACTGCTGCATAAAAATGTACAGATTACGCCATCCACAAGAAAAAACGGCATTATTTATCGAACAGCCCAAAAGATTCAGCTTATTCAAGTCAAGCGGTTTCGAAATCCGTTGAAATTCTGGTACAGCTTTCAACTTTTCTTGACGAAATGAATAGTGGATGGTGATTCAGGTCGTTGCCGCACTCCGAGCTGCTTACTGGAATCCGGATCGCGCTGTTGAATATTTGTTAAGCGGTATCCCTGACGAAGAGCAGATGCCTATTGAAGTAGGAGGCGAAGAGGAGGAAAGCGAAGGAGGTGTGTAGCTCTGAGCAGCTGGAAATCTATGTACAGCCTATACTGTCGCATAACCCCTAACCCCTAACTCCCTTGTTTACAGGTGAAACAGCGGCCTCTCAGCTGGAAGCGTTGCGAAATTTGCCGCAGATGGACGAACTGCGTAACCTTGTCCGTGCCAACCCCGAGATCCTGCCGACCCTGATTCAGGTACATAGCTGTATAGTTGTTTTGAATGTGAAGTGAATTCCAAGTTGCCTCGCTGGAAGGGCTATACATTAAGTTTCAATTACTCTAACTGACCCACCTAATGACCTACACTGATCGTTTTAAGAAGCATATCACTAGACTGCTGTTTAGATTAGCTGGGTCAGGTGGAGTAACCTGACTTACCAGGGAATGCCGTCAGCTTCCCATGGAACTTCGGATTGAGACCTATATCACGTGAAAGAGCTCGAGACGCTAATCACAGATATGTAGTTTAAATTTGCTAAATGGATCTCCTAAGCGAGTTATGGCCGGCGGAAGGCGCGGTGTCTTCCATGTGTTAGACGCGCTCAATCAGCGTTGGGCGCAGTATTGCGCGGAAATCAGCGGTTCGGCTATCAGCGCCGTCAGCAGCGGCGGCGGCGCAGTGGTAGAGTGCTTGCTCCAAAGGATTGGATTCATTGGTTCGGTTCCCGCCGCTGCCGGGCTTTTTGCATTTTGTGATCTATCTTCGACGATATAATCTCATTTTTAGCACATTTTTGAGCGAACGGCTAATGGCGACTTGCATTTACGTCTATTTGAAGACGGAAACGTGTTTCAGGTGGAATGTTTTACTCATGACGTGAAGCAAGTTAGAAATTCAAATCAAAACAAAATAAAAGATAAGGATAAAGGACGGCGTTACTCAATCCCTTCTGGGATGCGCCAGCGCATTCTACTTCTACGGGATGTCGTGGAGGCGACATGAATGCGTATTTGGCCATACAATGACTTGCGGTGGCCAACCGATGAACAAGTCAGCGCTCTATCCTTCCCAGACAAGTCTGGTACCAATTCACCGACCCCGGAGGGATGGAAGGCTTGGTTGGCCTGGCCGGGAAATCCGAACCAGGAACCTGGTATCGGGTGCACGCGACAGTCGCGCCTCCTCCGACTGCGCTACACGCGCCCCTCAAAACAAAATAAAAAGTAAAAATAAAATCAAAAATCAACAAAAATTAATAAACGTAATAAATAAAAAGTAAAGACACTAGTTGAGATTTCCGACTCCACCGACACGACTTCGGTCGAAAAAAATCTTTTCGCTGAAACTTCGTCTAGGGGGTTATTTGGGGTGCTGATCACGAATCTGACATCCGTTTTTCACGATTCGGTCGGAGACCACCCATACCGCTGCTACAACGGTTCGGCTGAAGTCTGCCGGTGGAGTCGGAACTTTAACTAATGCCCAGCGAAATCGGTGACTCTGCCTGGATGTCAGATTCGTGATCAGCACCCCAAATAACCCTCCTAGACGAAGTTTCAGCGAAATCGGTGACTCTTCCCGAACCACCCTTGTTAAAGGTATGGGTGGTCTCCGACCGAATCGTGAAAAACGGATGTCAGATTCGCGATCAGCACCCCAAATAACCCCCCTATACGAAGTTTCAGCGAAAAAATTTTCTCGACCGAAGTCGTGTCGGTGAAGTCGGAAATTTCAACTAGTGTCTTTACTTTTTATTTATTACGTTTATTAATTTTTGTTGATTTTTGATTTTATTTTTACTTTTTATTTTGTTTTGATTTGAATTTCTGACTTGCTTCACGTCATGAATAAAACATTTTACCTGAAACACGTTTCCGTCTTCAAATAGACGTAAATGCAAGTCGCCATTAGCCGTTCGCTCAAAAATGTGCTAAAAACGACATTATAGGTCCTCGTCGAAGATAGATCATAAAATGCGAAAAAATCCGTCAGCGGCGGGAACCGAACCAATGAACCCAATCCTTTGGAGCGAGCACTCTACCGCTGTGCCGCCGCCGCTGCTGATGGCGCTGATAGCCGAACCGCTGATTTCCGCGTAATACTGCGCCCAACGCTGATTGTGCGCGCCTAACACACGGAAGACATCGCGGCTTCCGCCGGTCATAACTCGCTTAGGAGATCCATTTAGCAAATTTGATCTACATATCTGTGATCAGCGTCTCGAGCTCTTTCACGTGATATAGGTCTCAATCCGAAGCTCCATGGGAAGCTGACGGCATTCCCTGGTTAGGATGAGATCGGGAATGACATGGTTGAACATGAGATCAAGTCATCTACTAAAGCAATGGAGCTTGGCAGTTTGTTCCAGCTAACCCACAGAACTGACACAGTTTCTGAAATAATTCCTCATTTGCCAGCGATAAATCTTCATCGATTATAACTGAATCTTTGTACAACATGTCGTGCACAGTTTCGTACCTCATAGTCGTCAGCCGATAGTTTTGTATAAAAATTGCGTCAAGTACGTTGAGTCTTCCCTGCATTTTCGTTTTTTTTTCCTAGAATTACTCAGGTTTGGGTTCTTTTGCGGATTCTTACCCTTAGAGATTGTATAGTAAGAAAAGCACCTAAAATTGTAGATCTGAACTGCCGATCTGGATCGTGTGGGCAAAGTAGTCTCTCAGAAGTTGCGGATTGGAAGTATCTTGTGTAGAGCCGAGTCATGGTTGGTGAAAGCTACACGGTCGGAGCAGGTGGATGTGGCATCGAAATTGCTAATACGGACTTGTGGAGAGATCAGCCCATTTGTCGATCGGCCGGTAGTGGACGGCGAAGTCGACTCCTAAGGGATAAATGAAGCGTTTGAATCTTTTGAGTTGCGTTTTTTGATGTTTTTTTCGAAAGCCACAGTTTGTGTGAGTAGTACGGGCCGTGCTTGATGAGCAGATAAGCAGCTCTCTTACATCTCACTCTTCCTTTAATCTACTTGTAGTTCGAAACAAGAATTTACAGCAAACCAAGGTGTTGGTCGTACAAAACACTGGTTTGTTGCAGATTAATGATTCGAGTTATATACAGCCTGAAAAATGGGTGTCATGTAATTGAGCTGTTTGTCTGCTTTATTAGCACAGCCTGCACTAGTCACGCACAAACTGTGGCTTTTGAAAAAATACTAAAAAAGCAGCCGAATAGGTTCAAACCCTTCGCTTATCCCTTATGAGTCGACTATGCTGTCTACTACGACGGCCTTTGGATACACTGGGTAGAGAGAAGAATGATGTTCCTACAAGTCCGTATCCATATTAGCTACTTCAATCCCATGCAGCGTCGCGTCGGCCGTGAAGCTTTCGCTGGTCGGAATTCTGTTCTGTGCCGTACTAGCTTCGAGGTACGTGCGTTTGCTCCCGAAATAGATGTAGTTCTGCTACTGCACATCTCGTTGGTGGCTCGGCCCTACCTAATTAGGTATTTTCGTTTTCAAGAAAGGGATTTTGAGCCGAACCGTTCGGCGTAGGCTCCTTAGACTATATGTTGCGTGCATTTCTCCCATTATGCTCATTCTAGAGTGCCATTATTCTCCAGTTAATACTTTCAGCAAATCGCTACGGTGAATCCTGAGCTGATGGAGGTTATACAGAATAACCAGGAGGAATTTCTGCGTATTTTGAATAGTGCACCAGGCACGGGAGCTGCGCAGGTAAGGCAGTCTACTCACACGTGTAATTCTAAAAGTTTCTCAATTTTTATTCGGAATGTGAGCAATCATGAGAATTACAATGTACAGCAGTTATCTACGATGAAATAAGGATCATTGAGGAGAAGGTCCGAAGCCAGCCTCTCGCTTTCCGTAATATCCGTAGCCGTAGCTTGACGGATAGTATCCGTAGGAACCGTAGTTTCCGTAGCTGGAGAGACCAGCGTATCCATAGCTGTACGGATAGCCGTAGCCTCCGTATCCATTGAGATAATAGGAGTCCACCAGTGAGAGTGCAAGGCAGGCGACGAGGAGCAGCGCGAAAAAGGTCTTCATTGTGCGGTGGCAGGCGAGAAGTGCTTGACTGAGTTACTCGCGCGGCGCTTTTATCTTACCGAACACTGTTTGCCTTCACTCGGTGTCGCAACTGTCATTTCAAGCGCTGGAACTAGTCGACCTAGCGATTTGAATCGAATTCAACTGCTCTGTTTGCTCCCGCCTGAGTTCTGTGATCGGCGGCAGTCTTTGATTCTCGGCTCTTTGATGTGTATTTGCGCGGAGAACCACGTGCGAGAAACTTCGAGATGTGACACTGCTGGAAGGTGTGAATGCTGGCTTTTGAGGATTGAAGACAGCGCTGGGAAATTGAACTATAAAAGCCATTCTTGTCGAATGTGTAGAAAATTGTTGTGCAACCCAGACTTGCATTTATTATTTTTTTATTTTCTATTTTGAGAGAACTTTTTCTTCTTCAGAAAAGTAGGCCGGGTTCAGTCGCATTGAAGTGCAGGTTGTATGATGTAGCATGCTAACAATGTCCCGTGATGAATGTAGCGCTTGGAGCCTACAAAAGCTAGTATAAATCCAAATGAATGTGTTTAAGCTCGGCGTATTTTTGCTAAAGGGTGTTGTTCATTATCAGGGTGTCCAGGTATCTGCGGAAAACTTCGCAATGTTCCAGATTTTTCTAGAATGTTCTGAAGATTTCAACATAGGTGCTATATAAAGACACTATCCTACTGTATCTGCATAGAATATCCAGCTCCGTCTTCCTTGCCTATTTCACTGTACGATGGCCGAACTGTCTACCCATATTAGACACGCACTCCTTTACGAGTATGTATCTGGACACTCCGCTGCAGAAGCCTGTCGAACCTTGTGTCGTGTATTCGGCTCTGAAGCTCCTTCAGTACGATCTGTGTACAGCTGGTTCGACCGCTTCAGAAGCGGGAACAGGAGTCTCGAAGATGAGCCTCGCTCTGGTCCACTGACAACGATATCTTTGGATGAACTGAGGAAACTGGCGGAGCAGAATCCATATGGAGGTGTGCGTTATTTCGCTGCTGCTCTTGGCTGTTCCCGATCCACCGTGGACAATAGACTGCGAACTCTTGGAATGGTTCAAAAAGCTCGGTCAGTGGCTTCCACAAGAACTGACCGGCGACAACCGGTGAAGACGTCCGAACATATGCACTCAGCTGCTCTCCCGAAGTCGCGCCTTCAACTGGCTGGACACCATCGTCACAGGAGACGAAAAATGGGTCCTCTACGTCAACCACGCTCGTAAACGTGCGTGGTGCCAACGCGATGAAGTGCCGAAATCTTTCGTAAAATGTGAAATTCATGCGAGGGAAGTCATGTTGGGCGTCTGGTGGGGAGTTTATGGGATCTACCATTTCGAGCTGCTGCCTGACAGCACGACTGTCACTGCTAAGGTCTACGCTACCCAACTGCAGAGGCTGCCCGAGAAGATGCGTAAGGAACAGCCCAGGATCGACAAAGTTCGCTTGCTGCACGGTAACGCGCACCTACACATCGCGAAGACGACTTCTCAGAAAATTCTGGAACTCGGATGGGAAGTCCTGCCGCATCCACCATACAGCCCTGGTCTGGCCCCAAGTGACTACCACCTTTTTCGATCACTTCAGCATCATCTGTAAGGGAAGCGTTATGAAGATCGTGACCACCTCGAAAATGACCTCCGAGCTTTTTTCGCCTCTATGTCGCCGGATTTCTACTCCAGAGGAATTCGAAGTCTCGTGGAACGTTGGCGGAGAGTAGTAGATGTTGAGGGAAATTATTTGGTTGATTAATAAAATGTTGATAAAAATTGTGTTATTTTGAGAAAGTTGTCGCATTTCTGCAGATGCTTTCTGTCTGGACACCCCAATATTATTTTTTGATAACCTCACGATAGGTTACAGCTCATTGCCCCACTTCTAGTTTGGCTCATGTTCATTTAAACTCCCCAAACTTGGCTTTTGGTATTATTTGAGTAAACCTTCTTTTTCGGCCTGGGAACAAAACAACAATGTCTCTGATTCCTTTTTTGTCGTCTATGTAGAATCTATTGCAGCCTGCCGCTGGAGCCGAAGGTGGTGCGAATCCAAACCCTTACGGCGAACGTCATGTCATAGACTTGACGGAGCAAGAAGCGGCCGCGATTCAACGCATAAAGTCGATGGGCTTCCGAGTTCCCGATGGATTGATCATTGAGGTATCGTGCTTTCTGGTGTTACAATGTCACGTCCTCTTTCCTTATAACACATCAAGACTAGTGTGTGCCTCCTTAACGTGGTGCAGGGATAACGGCTTAATATACCTACGATCAATCTTAGATTTAATCCAATTCAGGCCTATTTGGCGTGTGACAAGAACGAAGAGATGGCCATCGACTACATATTGAACAGGATGAGTGTAAGTTTTTTTTTAAAGTTTTTTTTTCTTTGCAGAAGAGTAATGGTTCCTAGTTAGACTCTTTACTATTAGGTTGAAAAAGTCTTCATTTTTTTCAAAGATTTGTTACTTCACAACTACAAAGTCAAACCAATTGAGATAAACTCCATTTTGTTCCACTACACTTCTCCAAAAACTGTAATTTTCCAATTCCTCTCTCTTAAAATACTGCAGTTATGGAGTCGAACCATTGCTGAATCCAACTTTTGAGGTCTTCATCCGCTTCAAAATATTTCTTTCCAATTCCTTGCTTGAGAGCACCGAAGAAATGGTAGTCGGTAAGGGCGAGGTCAGGGCTATACGGTGGATGTGGCATTACCTCCGAGCCTAGCTCCTTTATTGTTTCTCTTGTGAGTCTTGCAACATGTGGTTTTGCATCGTCATGCAGGATCATCACCTTCGACTTCTCCGGCCTGTTTTCTTGGAGAGTATCGACGACTTTGTGAAGTTGGCCGCAGTATGTGGCAGCAGTAAGTGTCTCTCCACTTCTGAGGGTTTCCCAGCAAATCACTCCTCTGACATCCCACCAAACACTCAAGAGAATCTTCCTTTCATGAAGATTGGGCCTGAGATCAGGCTTAGGGTTCTCTCCTTTTTGTACCCATTGCCTTCACTTCGGAAGTTGGCATACAGAACCCAGGACTCATCGCCTATCACAATCCGCGGAAGAAACTATTTTCTTTCGTATCTGCACAGAAGAGAATCAGCGATGGAGAGCCGTTGATCTTTCTGAGTGTCTGACAGGGCATTTGGAATCCGAGATCTCAAGAATCTGCCAAGCCAAGATTCTTCAGATGGACTATGAGACACTATGAGACATTTCTAGCTTCTCTGCCAGTTGGCGTGTCATCTGCCTACTATCGGCACGAGGAAGATGGAGTAAGTCAGTGTCGTCCAATTCAGTTGGCCCGCGACCTTGCCGTGTCTTCGGGTGAATAATCTCCCTTTAAAAACTTTCCGAACCACTCATAACAGGCGCGATTAGTAGTAGATTCCATGCCATCTATATCGTTAATTTGGTCGTCTGCCTGACGTGCTGTAGATCCTTTAAAGAATTCATGAAGAATGCTGTGCCGAAAATGGCATGATCTGGCATTGAGTCCGGAAGACTGGATAGATAACGAAGTACAAGAAGGGTCTTGACTTATGTCCGCGTGCGAACGGTGGACAAGTGTGATAGGATTATGAAATCAGCTATCAATATTGGCTAGTGTGTTTACAAGGAGAACGGTAAAAAACTTTTTGAAGTGTGAAGAGACTTTTTTCCAACCTAATAATAGAGCAGTGAAATGGGCCGATTGCGGATGTGTGCGTAATAGCGCATTATTGTAAACTGTGTCCGTAACGACCAAATTGTTTCGTTTCGCTTCACTGTCATGATCTCGGTGGGTCAGGTAACTAGTGCGCAGCTGGAGACTGTACGACGCCTCTGGTTACGGTAGTGTGGGTCAGTCTCTCGTCGGATGAGGTTTCGTAAATACGGGGCAGATTCCTCATCATCTGTCATTAGGTTCAGTACGAGCTTCTCAGATATCTGTCACCTGGGCAAAGCCTTGGAAATTTTTCCCCTCAATGCAGGTCGAAGTTTGCGGGTTTGTGGAGCGATACCCGGGGAAAATTGATCTGGGGCCGGATTCATCAAGCAGTGCGTATAAGCAGAGATACCGTAAAGGAATCGTACCCACTACCCGCATTGGGTAGCGGGCACGACTCACTCACTGGGGCGCCATTTTGTCAATGGGGTGCGGAATCCTCGCGGGTTTGAGGATATACGCACTACGATCGTCGAGTCCTGTGATATAGCCGCGATGTGGCTGGTGAGGTTTATCGTGATCGTGGGTACGTCTACCTCCTAAACCCCCATACCCATGGGTATAAGCGTTGATGAATCCGGCCCCTGAACGATTTGCACGGATGACCAGCCGCTATCGCCACGGAATATGAATAGGCCGTTAGCGCTACACTATGGAAGCCTATTTCACGCAGTTATGTACACATTCTCTTTGGATCGCTCGCTGGAAGGGGGTGAAGTGGTTACTAAGCGGGCGTTTGCCCCGGCAGACCGCTCTGTGAACGCATCCTTCTCGTTTTTATGCTCCTCTTTCTGCGCTCTCTCTAATGATATCTCGTTCGATTACGTTAGAAATCACGCTTGCGCGATAGACGAACGGTTTTGGGGCTGTAGAATACCATGGAACAGGTTAACTGCAGGTGAACTTTCGGTGAAACGAAACGGCAACTGCTCGGATGAAATTCGTACGAAAACGGTCGCAGGATTCCTTCCCACCCTAAGCGAACGGATCTTTTGCAACAATCGAGCACCTTAAAGCGGGGGATGAGGCAGATTGAAACAAGGGCGAAATTACGTCTCAAAGATCCGCCATAGAAGTTGCGCTGATTCTTTGGAGAAATACTGTTCAACTATCGGTGAATTCTTCGGTGAACTATAGTTGTCTTTCAAGTTGATCTCTGTGAGTGTGTTTGGACCTGTGTTCCATCGTCTTGCATAAGTGCCGGGTTTTGATTATTTGGTGCGCCTCTCTTGTACACGCGCAAAGCGGCAGAAGCCCGAATAGCGGCGTTGGTTGTAGGTCTCAATCTATGCAAATTTCAGGAGGATGACATGTGATCTACGCGCTTCTTCATTGAGGGTCAACGGATGTTTTCACCTGAAGCCACCATTGTGTCTGTCTTTTTTCTCTGTTTGTAAAAGAATGCGGCCATTATTGTTCATATATATGCATATATGGCAGCGAACTGCACTTTGAAATTCGGTAGAAGGTTTCGCTTTCGACAGAAGAGGAATAATTCGTCGGTACGCTTTGGACGAGGATCGCGCGCGGGCGCACGGTGCGCACCCCCTCGCGATCCTCACACATATTACACTACACTGAGTTACGTCCTTCTGGTGTGCGTTAATTATACTGGTGTTCTCTTCTCACATCTAGAATTGTATTTATGAAATGTTTATCGATTTGGTGTTCATAATGAAGATATGTTTGTGTCGGCTTGTTGTCGAGAAGGGTCAGCTGTGAAGTGTTCACCAGTTGTTTCTGTGCCTTATTGATCCTTAATGGTGAGCTGACAGTGATGCCTCTCGAACAGGTATGGATGCGGAAGCGCAGAGAATACAGGAAGAGAGGAAGGAGTACGTGAAGAATATTGGGATAGAGTACCGATTCGGATGTTACGAGGTAATTAAGCCGCTTTATCATTCATTAGTTCGAATGCTGGCTCATCACGGTCCAGACACCTTATAGTGTCTTCGAATAAGACACAGTTGACGTTTTAATGCAGTTTTTTCTTCGAAATCAACGCCAACTAAAGCCTGTTGGACGTGGCGGAGTTGCGGTGTTCTAGCCTCCTTTCGCACAAGAGGAGTGGGCAAGCGTGCGTCTCGGATTTCGATTATTAGATCTGCGAATATGAACCGAGTGTAGACTTCATATCGATCGTGTACACCCAGTTGAGAATTCCAGTCCTTGTTAGCTATTCTATCCTACCATATGTGAAAGACCTAATCAGTGAGTCCTGCCATCTGTCTACCCGCAAAATGGATTACCACTCGGCATCTTCCAAAGGAACTTGAACGATACACGCGGTCAACAGTTAGTGGTAGACAGACTCGTAAAACTCCCGGGCAAGCGCAGGTCTTAGGATGGGAACAGAAGTGGGCGTTTTCTTTAAGTCGTTGAATTTCGTTAAAAAAGTAGATTGCTGCGTAGTAATGTTTCAATCGAAAAAAATCAATAGGACCGTTTTATGTACCAGCCTCACGGAAGTTGCGCACTTTCAAATGGAACATTCGAAACTTCTTCAATTTCTAAAAATTGCGAAATCGAGTTGAACTACTTTCAAATAAAATCGAACGCTTCCAAATTGAATTATTAAATTATTAAAAATTATTTCAGCACCCTTTATGCTCATTCTCATACTATTGTATAATGTATAATGTGATAGTATTGGAAAAAAATTTCAAAGAATAGGAAATGCTGTTGCAATAATACTTAATATTTAGTAATTAAATTTGAAATGCGTTCGTCTTTACTTGGTACGTTTTCAGTTTGATTTGGAAAGTTGTCAAAATTCAAGAAGTTTCAAAGGTCTCATTTGGAAGAATCCACCTGTCGTGAAGATAATACATAAAACGGTTCTATTGAGATTTTTCGATTGAAGCAATACTATGCAAATATCTATTACCAGACGCTCATCGGCCTAGCGGCCGCCAAACGTCTGGTTGGGGGCTTCGCCCCAAACCCCGAGAATAGAACAACCCCAATCTTCCTCCATTCTCCTTTAGGGCTTCTTACCTTTAGTAAGTAAAAAACCGGTTTTACCATATAGATTAGTGCAGCGGGATATGGTAGGGCGCGATTTTTACTGCTCCTATGGAGCCCATCCACCCTCTATCGCATGCACGCGATCTATTGTCCGTAGGGTCCGTGGGGAAAATCAGATTATGAGAGTACCAATCCGAAGTGCTTAATCTGCAGAAAAATGATTGATTGGTATTGGTCGACAGGTCGACAACGTTCACTGTCCGATGGCAATATTACTCCCTCGAATCCCATAGTGACCCTCGCTGGCGAGAGTAATAGTTAGTCAAGCACTCACATGTGACACTGAGTTTCGACTCACGTTGCCGCGACGTCTATGATACTTCTGCACCCCGACACACGTGCCACGACTTCTGTGATCCGTCTTCAGAAACCCGAAGCAAATTGGACGATATTGAGGGAAAATACTGGCTCCCATTTATTTCACCTCTAGTGGTCCTCCTTTGCTGATCCCCTCTTCACTGGTTCCCCTCCTACTGGTCTCCCTTACTCGGAATCCCTACGCAAGTTGATCGTCTGCGGCACGCCTTCTGAATTCCTACGCACGTTGGACGACGTCTAGAGCACGTCTTCTATTATAAATCGCAGCTCACGTTGAACGGCGTCTTCAGCACGTGTTCTGAACCCCAAATCACGTTGGACGATGTCTGCGGCATGCGTTCTCATTCCCGGCGCTGCGCACTTGATCCTCATCCATCCCCTGACGCGTTGCCTGCTCAAAATATCACAAACTTTGACGATCCACCGCTAAGGATATAGTTCGCTAGCAATCTCCCATGGTTAAGCTGAAAGAAAGCCCGGCTGGCATACCCCGCACTGTCGAAGGCATCTCTTGGCCTCAGTCTCCGTGACGGACACGTGAAATTAGCCGATTAGATTTAATAGGATTTTTTACGAAATTTAATGATTTAAAGGAAATGCATATCCCTGAATGGTTGCGTACCAAGACGTAGACCCGGCGACCCGTTGGATATAACGCTACTCACATTGTCGGGCGATTCGGGGAAGATCTTAGGATAAAAGGGTCTCCCGAGGTAAAGCGACCAGGGCCGGTGTTATTAATTTAGAGATAAAAATGAAGGAATCCTCGTAAGTATGCGGACTGCCCTCCGACCGTGTTTTTCTTCTGTGGATACTCACTGGTCTGGCCCAGCGAGGTGCTAAAGTATGTGGGTTCTCTCGAGGATCGTTGACTATGCTCCACCTAGCTGTGAAACTGCGAATGGGACAGTATGGTGTATTATGAATGCCACATCGTGGGTGTATTTCTACCCTCTGTCTACTGACGCAGTATTGAGGTGTTGGTGAATCGCAGACCTCAGGGCTCAATTTCGATTCCACACAAGTTGAATGGGAGCGAGATGCTGACGGTGTTACGTAGTCAGACCTCACATTCTATGGCTTCGTCCATGGTTGTGAACGGCGCGAGCGACAGTGGATTAGCCGCATATCGATGTTTTTCGTGCGCAGCGCCCACCAAACTGCTAAACTCCTCGACGGAGGTTGATACGCATCACTCAGATGCGACGCTCGCATCACGTTCGCTCGAAGCTGTCGCATCGACCTTCCATATTCCACTAATCGTCTAGTTTTACTCTTCCGAAGTATGTGGTCTAAGAAGCTCTACCCGAAATCGGCAGACTATTTCACTGGACAAGGAGAAAGCCATTGCAGAGGCGTGGACAAAATCAATTCCTTTCCCAATTTGCTATTCAGTCAACAGGAAGCATCCCGACACACAGAAAGCAAATGAGCGAGAATGAGAACAGCGAAACATCCAGATCTGGATGATGCTCTTTGCACTGGTTCACGGGGTTCAAAATAAAAACGGTTCGGAGGCTGGAAGGTTTCTTTTATTTTTTCTCTTATACTAACAAAAGGTATGGGTTCAAACCCAGGGTCCGGATTCACCAACGTCTTACAGCAATTTAACAGAGGAAGTACAGCCAAAATCTCTGATAGCGCGGCGAAATGTTTCACCATATGGCTTGATGAGCCGCGCTATCGGGGATTTCGGTTTTATTTTCTCCCTTAAATTGCTGTAAGTCGTTGATGAATCCATCCTCAGGTTACTCACCGGGTAAAGGTGTTCGGCGTAGGTCTGAAAGGTGAAGATAATATCACTGCAAGAGTTTGTACCTCTACCAGCCGTCCGTGGATCTTCGATATTTTTTCCACTGCTGAAGTCTACAGAACTGGAACTGACGGAAATCCAGAGCCTCTACTCAGCCATATTTCGTTTTGTTTTTGTTTTTCGACTCTGCCGTTGTACTAGGAGCAGGAACACAAAGCGAAAGTTTCGTCGCAGTACATCGGAGATAGCTTGGCTTTCTGCAACTTTGCAAGCTTAAAAACAGCGGATCAGACGTATAATTATCTTCGATCATTTTTTTCGGCTGTTTAAGCCTTTCTGCGAAATCGTTCTCACAGTTAGGTATGTTTGCGGCTGTGGCCTAGTTTTTACTATTGTTGGTGATGAGAGTTGCATGTCTATTCCTAGAAAACTGAAAAGTTTTTGGACGTGTTGATACTTTGGCTGGCCGTGATTAATGCATGGATCACAATAACCAATAAGGCGGTGAATTGCTCAGCGATTCGTGCTCGACGGTGTTTCCTTGAAAAGCTGTTTCGGTTCTATGTGTAGAAACATCAAGGCCAAAAATTCGCCGGAGTAAGTCAGAGGCGAAACAATATTTTCAACTGCTTTATTGGTAGCAGGGGTGCACATAAAATTCTGTGCGTTAAATTTTTTAACGAAATTTTTTAACGGAGGATTTTCGTTAAATTTCCGGTAAATCGTTAAATTTCGTTAAAAATTACGATTAGCTGCAAACCATTCTTTTAAGTGAAAAAATCAAGGAAGACCTTATACGTTTCAACTTCAAGAGGTTAAAGCTGAAGTTCAAGGAATGGAGTGTAACTTTGCAATGCAAAATAACAGTTCATCATCATCAAGCACAGAAAAATAGATTATCCTCCAGTAACAAATTATCTACAAGGTGTGGAATAAGAGAGGTATGGAATTACCATGCAATATGCTCACCGACAAGACATCTTAAAATGTGCGATCAGGCAAAACCCGGAGTTCCCCTTTCATAGTTTTTTGCGAAACCGTTTCGAGTGAGTGTTCTACGAGCATATACAGTCTCGATGCCGGCATCACTGCATTAATTACAGAAATGATTTAATAAAGATACAATTAAAAGCCTATCAGTGGAATGTGAACACGTTGTCGAACGCGTGATTTTCGAGTGCCCGGTGTGTGGGACCAATCCATTTTTTGCAACGTCGAGACCGTGACACGACATCGTGTCACACTGCACTACACTGCCAAAAAGGTGTGCTACGTCGTCAACGTGTTAATATTCAGAAAAGTAGCTTTCCTGATTTTTCTTATTAGCGTTTTCTTAAATCGTTTAAAATATGTACAGCGAGCGAAAACATTCTTTCCGTGATGAATAAGAGACAAGTCTGGTACCAATTCACCCCGGAGGGATGGAAGGCTTGGTTGGCCTGGGCGGAAAATCCGAATCAGGAACCTGGTATCGGGGCACTCGACAGCCGGCATCTCCTCCAACTGCGCTACACGCGCCCCCGAAATGCATTTTATTTTTTAAATTTAAAATATATTTATGAAAACATTAAAATATTCTTGCTGATTTCAATAGTTTTTTAGTAACAGTCCTAATAGGGGGATAAGACCTGCACCATTAGTGAAGACTAAGGGCAAATGTGACAAACTCACTGAGAAAAAAGTCCTTTAAAAATTCCGTTAAATTTCTAAAAATTTCCATTAAGTCGTTAGGCCAGATTTTAACGAAAAATGCCGTTAATTGATATTGATATTTATTACATGTTACAAGCACATGTGTGACTAATAAGGAGAAAAATTGCGTAGCACAGAACCATGGAAGAAACCTGAACAGCAACAGCATTTACTATAGCATTATAATTAAAATAAAAGTGTTAGGATGAAAACAAGAGCTAGATATGCGGAATCTCATGAATAGACGAAATACGAAAAGAACCCCGCTTGCACAGCTTTTGGTATTCTGCTTCGGCCCTGTGAATAAAGAAAGCCTTTCTCGCTGAAGTCTTAGCCAGGGGTAGGATTCGTTAAATCCGTTAAATCGTGAACCGTTAAATGGGCATCCCTGATTGGTAGTTGAACAACGTCAAGATTTATGGAAAATGGAACCTGAAGCCGGATTCATCATCGACTTACAACAATTTAACAGAGAAAATGCAGCCGAAATCCCTGATAGCGCGGCGAAATTTATTTATTTATTTATTCACAGCATGGTGGTAGCCACGCATATAATAAAGAAACAAAAAAGCAACACAAACATTATTAACTCAAACTTGAGGACTAAGTAGGCACCAATAAATGAGAACGGAAACAGTTATAACAATGAACGCTGGACAATAATCAAGCGAGCGAATGCTCAGATAATCCTAAGAGATTCTCGTTTTGGGCTAGTAATAAGTTGAACTCCTGCAAGCTTCTATAGGTCAGGAATGTTGACCTGACTGTGGTCCTCGCTACCGGCACATATAGCTGAAGCTTACCTCTCCTTGTTCTAGACAGATGGCCTCGGAAAAATATGCACGGGTTTATGTGCACCTTTTGGGTGAGAATCTTTAAAAGCATCTTGAGATCGAAATTGCCTTCTACATTCAAGAGACTTTAATCCCAACATCCTGTTTCTTTCTCGGCCATTTGGAATTTGCGAGTAGTCCATGCCAAAGCATCTCATTACTGCTTTGCGAGTGAAATTATTCTGAATTCTTTCGAGCATATCAATGTCTTTCTTCTTGAGAGGGTTGAACACAGTTGTTCCGAATTCAGCAATCGGCCGCACATATGATTTATAAGCCCGCAGAAGGAGATCAGGATTATTGCTCTTCAAAACTTTGAAAATGTTGTAGGTGCGAAAATTTGCCATTTTTACCAAAGATTTGTAGTGAGCGTCAAAATTCAGATTTTTGCGTATTAAAAATCCAAGATCGCGAACCTCGTCAACTACTCTAAGTGTTGAATTCTGTAGTAATTGGTGGCCGAAATGTTGTCTCTCTCAGAAAGAGAGAGACAACATTTCGGCCACCAATTACTACGGGAACTGAATTTGTACTCACATCCGCTTGAGCCTGGCTTTGAGACGGTTGCGAGTACGAATTCGTGAACGTTCCAAATTGTCTTAGGAACTGTGAAGCTAGTAAATTGGCTTTGTCCTGAGGAGATGAGTGACAGAAGCCGCGTTCGCCAATCAAAGAGGGGATTGCGGAATTGTTTCCACTACGCGCATTAACGTATCGATAAAATTTGTTTCGATCCGTGGATCCGAGAAGTTTCTTCTCTAAGTAAACGTGATATCTAAAGGTAGCTCTTTCCAATTTTCTGCTGTACACAGCATACTTACTCCAGTCACTTACATCGTTGGTTGTGGACGCCTCATTGACGAAATGTTCCACGATATCGCTTGATGGGCCGCGCTGTCAGGGATTTCGGTAGTATTTTCTCCGTTGAATTGCTGTAAGCCATTGATGAATTCAGCTCAGGTTACTCACCGGGTAAAGGTGTTCGGCGTATGTCTGAAAGGTGAACATGAATGCCACTGCAAGGATTTCTACCTTTCAAGTAGTGAAGAAGTATGTACCTTTTTTGCAAAGTCCTTGAACCTACGCAGTTAAAACCCCTAAGATTTCAACATGGAGTCGCACAGGCACACAAGTCAGAATTTTCGGACATCGATTATGAAGAATATGTGGGAAAAAAGTGCAAAAATACTGCAAGATATGGAATCGAACACCTGACTTCGTTCCAATGAAGCAGTTTTCTCTCTTTTTTCCTCCTTATTGCTTATCTAAGATGGATGTAGCAGATGATAACATTTCCAATTGCAATTAGTTGTTGGGTCATCAGCTACTAGAGGCAGTTTTAACTTCATAATGTGACTGAAGGGTGCGTGTAGCGCCGTCGGGGGAGTGGGAAGTCCGAACCAGGCACCTCGTATCGGGTGAACGCTGTCGCGTTCACCCGATACGAGGTGCCTGGTTCGGACTTCCCACTCAGGCCACCAAGCCTTCCACCCCTCCGGGTTCGGTGATTTGTTACCGGACTTTCTGGAAAGGATGAACACTGTCTTGCCCATCGGGTGGCCACCGCAAATCATTGTACAGGCCAAATACGCATTCAAATCACCTCAACGACATCCCGTTGAAGTAGAATGCCTGCCACATCCCAAAAGGGTAACGCCGTCCTTTGTCCAGTGTGACCGAAAATTAACTTATTTATCTTCTTTTAATCAAAATAGAAGTTAGGTGGACATATGCATAGGTTATGGCGTCACTTTTGCTTGGATTACTCTTGTGCCATGCGAGAAACGTATTGTTATTCGATTTTTGAACGCCATCGTTAAAAGGCCTACGCTCGGCGTCTCCGTGCGAGCGACTGAAACTTCTTCAAGCAGTACTGTCGTGTGCCAGAGTGGTCTACTAGACAGTTCCTGCTCGACATTCTATGTGGCTACAAAGCGAGATCAGAAGCAGTTTTATAGGAAAAGCGAGCCGATTCATGTCAACTACTTGGCGAGTACATGGAGGCTTTGGAGCAGAACTTCAAGGCCGCATTCGCGCTGTTTAAACAGAACTGTGAAGAGCGGAAATATCCGAAGAGTTGCTTCAAGTATGGCATGTACTTGCTTACAGGAAAAGGTGTGTTCATACTTTTTCGTTAAGTAATTTTATCAACTTTCACATCAAGTTGGGCGCTTTCCATTCAAAATTGGACGCTCTTCTAAGCAGGCTTGACGCCTTTGAAGACAAACCTGTCCCCGAAATCAAAAGGCGCGCCTTCAAGTTTGAACTTCGAGAAGGTTAAAACATTTTTGTAAAAAATGTAGGTTTTAAGTTTCCATTTCCCTGACCAAAATTCATCCAAGAGTGAACACGTTGTGCAAAAAAAAAACTTGCCTAAAGGTCATTTTGATTTGGAGGAGATCGTTTTGATTTAAAAGTCTTAGGCTGTCCAGAAGAGTGTCCAGTTTGACGGAAAAAGTGTCCAATTCGATTTGAAAATTGTCCAGTTTGATTTGATAGTGTCCAATTTAACGTGAAAATGGTAAATATTGGACGATTGGGTCTTCATGGAATGAATAAAGGTGATCATCTTGCCAACATTAATCGATGTTATCGATTCGGGCTTAGAATTAATTATTGCGTTTGGAGTCGCGCAGATATTTTCTGGGATACATGCGGAAGGCGACACTTCAAAGGTCTGCTGATATAGTTTATAGGCTATATTGCTGAAGAAGCTGGTTGAGGTCAGGCCTGGAGCAGTAGCCTCGGTCATAGTCCAGCATTCTTCTATCAATTCGTGCTTTCTTCAAGAATCGCTAAAGACCGGAAGACATACAGGCTTTCTTCAGAATGCACACCAGACCTGACGAAGATGATCGAGCCAATGCAAATCGCTTGTGACGGAAATCTAAAGCAAGGCTGCAGGTATGTTCACCAATCTGGTGTCTCACAGGCTATATTTATAGGAAAGCGTTGCAGATATCTTTCATTGGTACATTGGAATGGTGAGAAGCACCGACCGGCGGATTCACAGAAGGCGGAGATGTACATGAAAAAGCGAGTGAAGGCGAATGTCTCCACAATTATTGACCAATTTCGCTTTGTTAAGGCGTTATAGTCATAAATTTCCAACAAATGGTCGATTCCAGGGCGTGTGAGCTGGAGGACGGAGAGGCGTGTTGGCTGTTGAGCACATGGTACATGGGAAATAAGGAGAAGTTTCGTACTGGACCAAGGGGCGAGAAGAAGGTGAGATACGTGATCGTCGCTTATTCTCCTCTGAAGACTGGCTAGAGGTGCAGATAATTCACACTGCGGGATAGGGCCTGTTCATATTAGGGCGTTAAGTATGAAATGGCTGATTTCGAGTCAAAACTTTGATTTATTATTTCTCAAACAACAGACAATGTAATCACCAACGTATGCGCCTAAACAATCAACAGACCTCTGCTATCTTAAAAGATAGCTTGTTCATGCCGGAAGCGTAGAAGCCTGGAATGCGAGAAGCGATGAAATCACAGAAGGCGTTCTCCCTTCCACTTGAGAATTGAATTTTTTTAATTCTGTAAGAAGTGGTCCAGTGCTTGGAAGATGTGGTATTTAGTTGGTGCGAGATTCGGTGAATACGGTGGGTGAATGAGAAGTTCCAAATCCAACTCCTGAAGTCTCAGCAACGTTGGTTGTGCGATGTGTGGTCGTGCGTTGTCTTGCAAGAGTATTGACCTGTCTCCGTTGACCAATCTTGGTCAGGTCGCATGAAGCTGTAGTGGATGATTGCATAGGTCGACCGCCAAACAGACACCGTCAACATTTTTGGTGGATAGTTATAGTTATAGTTTATTACCCACGTTTAAGACATACGTTAAAAAACAAAAACAAAAAACGACCGTTGATAAAAAACGACAATTTAACACAGTACCCTAATGTTCAAGAAATTTGATTTCTGCAAAACGTTTAAATAACCGGAAAGAACTAGCTGTAAGCGGAACGTCATGCTTTAGTGTAAGATAACAGGACAACGCTCTGCACGTAAAGTAATTCAGTCTAGGTTTTCCGCAGTAAATTTTCTCCGAACTACCTCTACTTTTGAGGGAATCAGTGAAAGAGCTTTGAATTGTCAATGTCTATGATCCTGCGAGCATTTTGAACACGACACACACGTCTCTGAGATTACGGATGCTGGATTTCGGACTGTTTCGGGACATCATACTTATCCAGCCATCGTATCAAACGCTTATGGTTCGTAGAGAATTTATTTTTCACCACAGGTTACAGTGCAATGTAAAAATGGTTCAGATTTTTACCGTGAGCGCAAAGCAAGAGAAGCGTCAAATCGACACTACTTCTGCTGCTGTGCGGTACTACCTTCTTTACTTTGCCGATTTGATTCAAATGGTCCAATATTGTAGGGAAGAGGCCTTTAACATTGCTGCTAATTCACACATAGTTCGAGATGTATCGCCTTCCACTATAACTTTCAATTCGTTATCGACTTTGGACACAGGTCTCCTACGTGACTCGTTTTCAGGATTAAAATCGCCAGAGCAAAATTTCTCGAACCATTGATGTACTGCGCGTTCGCTATCCACATCCTCGCCGAAAACCTCTTTGATGTTCCGGACGGCCTGAGATACCTTGTTCCAGCGACGAAACTCATTCGAAAACAACGCGAATCTTCGTAATTTCCATGGTTTGGAAAAACTGTTTTGATACCGACACTTTGAAAGACTCTTGCAAAGCAAGACAGGCGATCAAAAGGATAAGGATGCACCTTCAGAACAGGAAAATCCAAAATCGTAGAAGTGCTTTTAACGGATATGTCAATTCTGATTCTTAACACGTTGACGACAATGTCGCGCAATGGTGCGCGACAGCCAGTCTGTCTCATGGGACCGTTTTCCGCAATGGTGCGCGACAGTATTATTTAGATAAGAGAGAAATGACCTTTGTCCAAACTTTGCTCAAGGAGGTTATTTAAGATGCTGAACACAGCGGCGATGTCCGTTTGGTAAATTACGACCGGTTACCACCCATATCGATAACTAGTATTGTCACCACCTTTGTTCAAACTCCCTGAATGGGGTTATTTGAGGTGCTGGTCACGAATCTGATATCCGCTTCTCGAGTTTCGCTCTATTACGGTTAGCTACGAGAGACATGTCTACGTGGGAATATACGTGGGCAACCTATTATTGCATCAGAGACTTCAGAGTTATTTTCGAGACTTCACTCAATAAAGGTAACAAACAAAGCATGATTACAAGCTACAACTACTTGGGTGTTAACAAACGTCACAAGAAGGGATCACAAATAAAATTGGGACAGAAAACATTTTTAGCCGACAATCAACAGCTATGAGTTGTTTGGAAGCAATCTAAACAACAGAATTTGTTGCATTCACTGCATTTGGTCTTAATCTCTTTAGCTAGATTCTTTGCGGTCAGATGCGATTTCTGATGACAATTTTAGAATTTTTCAATATAAGTTCTGCATCAAAAACAATTATTCACTAATTAGATCATCAAAATGGAGAAAGGAGGGAACCTCATTGCTAAAAAGAAAAGATTTAGGGAATTTTGCAAAAACGGAACCAAAATTTTGAGAACAGATATCAGGCTCGTGGTATGTATTTTGAAACTTCAATTTATGCTAAGCTAAGGTGATGAAATATCGTGTCACACGCGCGCAACACGCGCGGTCCCGCGGGCCCGACGCGCGAAAATTGCGCGGTCGTCAACGTGTTGACAAATACAAAATCGGCCATTTCATACTTAACGACTTAATATTTCGTGACGGGAGCTACGGGAGCTATTGGTAGGCCAGACAAATCGTAGCTTATGGGTTTTTGCTGAGCGACCACTCGGCGCAGTAGATAATGTATTATGATATATGACCTTCGAGAATTTATTGTAATGCTCGGTAATCTTATCTATTCTATAATGTCCTTTTTAGGGATTAGAGATGAAATATGATGTAGTAGGTTATTATATACGATTATCACTTCTCAATAAGTTTGTTATTTTTATGAGATGTGGAAGTTTCAGGAGGTGGAGCGTACATCACTGGGTTCTCTCGACAGAGACATGTACAAAGCTCTGGAGTATGGCATCAAAGCTTGTGAACTGGACATTCCCCAAAGCTGTGCCAACGTAGCGCGGTCAGTCTGCATCGTTACGACAACATTTTTCCTCATTATCGCTTGCTTTTTCAAGTTTTGAGTGCTTATTGTGCACTGGACGAATTGCGCTTTCGCGCTAACGAATGCGGTCCTTGTATAAACAACGCAGAGCTTCATATCGCGTCGAGGTTGATGAGTTGATCCGAGCTACTTTAGAAGGAATTCAATAGAATAATTATTATTTATTAAGGGGTGTAAGACACACGTCATAAACGCGAACAAACACAACAATCACAGCAAAAAGCAAGAAACACCACCAGCAATGTGTTCATTATTAAAGGCGAGTAGCATTGAGCATTAGCAAGAGCTCGACAATCGTTCGAAGGCGCTGTAAACTCCAGTCAATTCGAAATTGTGTTTTAAGGCCTCTTTCGCGGTTTTTCTGAAAATAAAAACCAAATTAATTTTTTATTAAGCGACTTGAATCAAATTCCGTATAAATATTTAGAAAGCGCATATAGTTCATTTTAGAAATAGTGTTGAAAGTATTATGTCGCCTGCCCAATGTCTTGTCACGCGGGTCGAAACGAGCTCAAACTACCCTCTCGTCAGCCTCTTGAAGGCTCTTACACTTCAAACTTGGGTATTTAAACCATAATTAATAAGCCGATACAAAATCGTTACAATAGTAATTATAAGAATAGAGTCGAAGAGGAGGAGGAGAGGAGGAAAGAAGGAGGTCAGGAGTGAAGGCCCCGACTGACTGTCCTTGCATGTGAGCGCGGTTTTTTTGAAGAGTCGGGCGGGGGCGGAGCAGGCTGCCATTTGAAGAAACTGCCGATAGGTGATGTTGAATAGGCAAGTACATCTTGATCAGCTAGCAGGTAACAGAAATGAAAATTACAAATGAGTCATAGGATGCGATATGGATAGCATATGGTTGAGGAACAAGACATGAGACAGAGGTTAAACGCAGGTAAAATACAGGTAAAAGGTAGGGGGTTCCTCTGTAGAAACTAATAAAACAGAAACACCTGCGTTTCTTATGCACCAACCTAATAGATTATCCGAAAATACGATCTGGTGAAAATCGCCCCATCTGAATCGTTCTAAGATCTTGGCTTTAAAAAATCTCATTGTTCGCATAATCCGTTCAACCAGGGTTTGAAAAAATAACGGATCCGAATCATCCGAGTCGGCGTCGAGTCCAATGGCTGCTGGGCGGTTTTCAGAGATCCATGCGGCTGGTGTATAAAACCCTCTAAAACAGAATTGAAAAGAACTTCGCCTTCACCCGGTTGCTGCTGAATTTTTTACGCTTCACTCCTCCTATAAGTCAGCCTTAGTAGGTGGTCGGATAGTAACTTGGCATTCTTTGTTAGCACTGACGTGACGCTAACGTTGATGAGTTCAGAAATGGGTAGGGGCGTTGATGCGCCTCTGCTTAGTACACGCCACACTTTCTGTTAACGTACGGGGGGGGGGGGAATAGTTTGAATCAGGGATGTGCGTTTACCGGTTAACGATTTACCGGTTTAACGGATTTACCGGCATTTTCGCGGTAAATTCTTTTAACGTCAATTTCCGGTAAATTCCCAAATTTACCGGAAAATTTAACGACTTTTTCAGACAAAATCTTTTCCTATCTATCGAATGGAGAAGGAAACACATTAACGATCTCAGTTTAGAAGTGATTGCTTCTATCTTCTCTGACAACTTGCTATTAGCGTTCATGGTCCTCAACCTCATTAAAACATCCATGCCCATATCAGGAGGCGGAGATGGTGCGCTCCAGTGTGAAAGCGCGCTCCACTGGAATAGTACCTCGCGCTGACATTCCCCGCACGACATGAGACAATTTGGCCTAGAGGTATTGAAGCTCTCAGAATAGACGATCGCCAGAGGAATAAGACGAAGATACACGCATGTCTTGTTCTCGTGATTTAATCCAAGGTGTAAGGCATCGGAATGTACTCCGCTAGTCTACCTGATCTGGTGGACTCTTAGGCATCGTGCATACTTCCCGTGGCCGCGATTGAATCCCGGCGACGAATTTTGCAGAGCGACGCGAAAGAATGTGAATCTCTGTCTCGTCGCATCGTCCATCGCTCTGCAAGGAAACGCGACGGCAATCCGTCCAGGACCGACGTTAAACAACGCGCGCAGCGCGAAAAAGTATGCTATGCCCGCGATGGGCGCAGGAAGCCATCGCGCATGCCGATCGCCACTGTTGCGGCGGCGGCGAAGCTTCCTTTGGCTATTCAACCGCGTGCGGCGGAATGGCCATGAACTGAGCGCCGCGATGGATCGCGACGATGGAAGTATGCCCCCGGCCTTAAGCTAGCGTTTTCCCATATAAGAAGAGAAGGAGATTCGCTATCATGCCACATTTCGTTCTTTTTGTCTGAAGTGCCTGGCTTTGTTCCAAAGTACAGCTTAATAGTTCAAAAAGTGGAAGCGTAAGGTGCAAATCTTTCCTTCATCGAAACGGTGATAATTGTGATAATTTCAAAAAGCTGTTAAACTGTTAATCCAAAAAGAAATATAGCAATATTCGATTGAATGTCGGATGTTCCAGAAATATTTTTGAGTTTAATTAAGCTGTCTTAGAATTTTAATTAAGCTTCTATCTTTTTTGAAGCACTCACAATATAGATCATTACACTTGTGCATTGTTAGGCTTCCGCTTGCTTTGTTTGCTTTAAGATGACGTATGCATGATAAAATGAAGATGATATGGATTTTCTGAATGTGATGATGTTCCGGTGAAAAGCTTAACGCTTTTTACATTACCGCCGCTTAAAACCAGTTATTTTTAAGTGAATATTGAATTTAAAATAATAGCGGATTTACCGGATTTACCGGCGAATTTTCGTGTTAAAAATTCGCGGTAAAAACTTTACCGGCGGCAAGTCAGCGCACACCCATGGTTTGAATCCAAACCCCTCTCGGATGCTATTGCTATTGATACTGTTGCAGAATGTACAAGTTAGGAGACGGCATTGAGAAGAATCTCGACGAGGCGAAAAAATACGTGGATAGGGCGAAGGAGCTCGTAGATGCGATGAAGAGCACGGAGAACGTGCCCGGTTTCACCGGATAGGTTCTAGACTTACCATTAGTTTTGCCTGTATTGTACATTCTAGTGAATTAGCAACAGTTATAGAACAGTTTTCTTCACTTACTCCGGCTAGGATTTTAGATTGATGCTGTATAGAGTTGGTGGATAAATGCTGTATTAGTTTGTGTTTTGCATCGACGCGTTCTGTGCACAAGTGGCTCAAATGACAAGAGATACGGGTCTTCCGTAGCGCCAGGAATGCCTTCCGCGCTCGAATCGCTCTCAGCCTAATTACTAGTGTTCCCGTCTTAGGGCCTGTTCGTACTTCGCGACAAGAGCAACTTGTCGCCCGTGAAAAATATGCATATCGATTAAAACCGAGCGCGCGCCGCCGAAAAGTGTTCATACCCGAGCGCCGGCGCTGTCGCACCAGTCGCTCTAATTGCTGCTGTCGCCTGTTCATACTTCCGCGCGCTGCGCACGCCACGGGCGTTGCGCTCTTGTCGCTGTCGCGAAGTGTGAACAAGCCCTTAAGCCCTCCGCACCCTTTTGCGGCAGCCGCATGCGCGGCAGAGGCCAGAACAGCCGCGTACGCGGCTTCCACTGCAGCGTGCTAGAGTTCACGCGGCACTCCTCCCTCTCGCTCAATCACCAACGCGGCAATGCGGCAACAATGCCTTGAAGGATTACTGCCGCTGCCACCGCGTCTGCCGCGTAGGCGACACCGCGTCTGCCGCATCTGCCGCGTAGGCGGCACATCAGCGGCAGGCCGCGCGAGGCTAGTTCTGCCTCGCGCGGCGACTCTGCGTCTCTGCCCCATGCTTAAAGATAGGGCTGCCGCGTTGCCGGGCTTTATGGTGTAGGCAGATTGCTATCAGACATCAGACTTGTCGGAGAAGTGTGGGCATCGGCATGTCTATCAACTGTCCAGCGCCGCTCTCACTGCACGGCTCAACCTCAGCACAAAGAACAATTTCCACACTGTTCGTCGAAAATTCTTCGTTGGCACTTCCTTCGGATTTGTGCTGACACTCTGAGCTCGTACCGGATACAGGCTAGATTGCTTATACAGGGTGTCTCGAAAAATGTGTAGACTGATTGAAAGGTTGAAAGGTTGCTCACAGTAAAGGTACTGAGGAAGTTAAGAGCTCATATGAAAGCTTAAGGAAGTAGAGATTTTCTGATATATGAACTGTATGGATTGCGCATGCACTCGTTTGAAATCTTGCATTTTGCACTCGATTGATGGTTTTTCGCCTGAAAACCTGTTATAATTCTCCACAAAGTGGCCATATTGATTGATTTGTGCTTCCATTAGGGTTAAGAATTAAAACACTACGGTTTTTGAAAAATGCAGGGTATCCTAAAAAATGCTAGCACTATTTGAAAGGCTCTAACATTGCAGCTGGTGAAGCTTTTGAAGATGTTTGAGACTCATATGAAAGCGCAGGATAGCGAAATTTCGTATGCGTGCAAATAATCAAGATTGCGCCATGCCACCGCCTGACAAAACCTGACATTTCGTACTCGATTGATTGTACATGGGCTGAACGCTTGTCACAATCTTGTAACTATTTGGCCACGTGAACCTGTGCTGTGCTTCTTTTAACCTTTAGAACTTGACAATCGCGTGAAAGATACATGACATGTGAGTTTATTGATTGCACAATTTATCAACCTCGCTATCGTCTACATATTTGAACCAATAACAAGAGTAGTAGCCGGCTTTAGGCTTTCCTTCGAGGAGCAGAATTTTCTCGTGTAGGGCTACTGGATGTTCGAGAACGTCGCCGAAGTGCAGAGGCGATCAGCGACTGCTTCTCCAACGCACCAGCCCCTTGTTTCGCAATAACATGGGTACGAGACAAATTCGATAATCAGTCTAACCTGAAATGCAAGGTTTCAGGTGGGTGCATGGCGCAATCTTGACTGTTTACACGTCACATGAATCTCGTCAGCCTGTGCTTTCATATTGGTTTCAAACATCCGAGAAACCTCACTAGCAACCATGTTAGGACCACTAAAATAGTACCTGCTTTTTTAGGATACCCTGCATTTTTCGCAAGCCGTAGTGTATTCTTAATTTTTAGACCTCAAAGGAAGCACTAATCAGTCAACATGGCTCCTTTATGGAGAAATTACTACAAGTATTCAAATAAAAAACAATCAATCGAGCGTAAAATGCAAGGCTTCAGACGAGCGCGTGGCGCGATCAATACCGTTCATATATCGGTAAATGTTTATTTTCTTAAGCTTTTATATGAACCCTCACCTTCTTCAATGCCTTTACTGTGAGCAAAGTTATCATCCTTCACACAGTGTATACAATTTTTTGAGACACCCTGTATTATATTGTTCCGAAATTTTTTAAATATCAGCTTTAAGTCGCCACATTGTCATTGATTTCCGATTAATATCGGTTTATGAGGTCCGATAGAGCTCGCTAGAAGCAATATACATTTGGGGCTAGAATTTCACTGACATAAATCCCTTGAAAACCGGAGCAGAGGTGATTCTTAATTCAAGGCCTTTGAAACATTACACACTCATAGGAGAGGTAAGAAGTTGTTTGTTCGTCTTCGTGCTGTGATTCACTCCGGAACTCTTAATTGTGGACCGTTCAAGGTGAAATGTTCAAAAACAACAGAAGAAATTAAGGAAAATAGCGTTTTCATCCGCCGCTGTGAATTGAAGTCTGCACTCGAAACCGGATAGAAAGTGAACATTAGTTCCGTACGTCAGCAGTGGATCATCCTCGGACGCCTCGACACATACGGGTGATAGACGAGCTTGAAGATGTGAGCGGAATATGCCGATTGGAAATTGAGGACAAAGTATGAAAAACTTGCACATGTGTTCTGCTGTTGTAGATAAAAAAGTTCTTACCGGCCCGAGCGGCAGCTCCAAATAACACCTCGCAAAATTCAATAATTTAAAAACTAAAGGATTTCGACTTGAAGGTTGTATTGGGTGTCCAGAAAGTATCTGCAGAAATACGACAATTTTTTCAAAATAACACAATTTTTTATCAACATTTTATTATTCAACCAAATAATTTCCGTCAGTATCGACTACCCTCCGCCAACGTTCCACAATACTTCGAATTCGTCTGGCGTAGAAATCCGGCGACTTGGAGGCGAAAAAAGCTCCGAGGTCATTTTCGAGGCGGTCATAATCTTCATAACGCTTCCCTTTCAGATTATGCTGAAGTCATCGAACAAGGTGGTGGTCACATGGGGTCAGATCTGGGCTGTAGGGTGGATGCGGCAGAACTTCCCATCCGAGTTCCAGAATTTTCTGAGAAGTCGTCTTCGCGATGTGTGGGCGCGTGTTATCGTGCAGCAAGCGAACCTTGTCTAGCCTGGGCTGCTCATCGCGCATCTCGTCGGCCAGTCTCTGCATTTGGGTAGAGTAGACTTCGGCAGTGTCAGTCATGCTGTCAGGCAACAGCTCGAAATGGCAGATCTCATAAACTCCCCACCAGACGCGCAGCATGACTTTCCTCGCATGAATTTCACCTTTTACGAAAGATTTCGGCGCTTGATCGCGTCGGCACCACGCACGTTTACGAGCGTGGTTGACGTACGTAGAAAACCCAATTCTCGTCTCCTGTGACGATGGTGTCCCGCCAGTTGAAGGTGCGTCTTCCGGAGACCAGCTGAGTGCATATGTTCAGACGGGTAGACAGTATACATTGGATCCGATCGAAAATCTTCGGATAATTGGATGATTCGGATAAGGGCAATTTTGCGGACCCCGGATTTTTGGATGATTCGGATAAGAGCAATTTTACGGACCCCGGATTTTTGGATGATTCGGATAAGGGCGATTTTGCGGACCCGGATTTTTGGATGATTCGGATAACGGCAATTTTGAGGACCCCGGATTTTTGGATGATTCGGATATTGGAAATTTCGCGGACCCCGGATTCCGGATATCCGAATCGGATATCCGACTCATTAACGCAAGATGCAGTTTATCAGAATACTAACTTCCTTAAAGAGGAACCCATTCTTTAACAACAACAACAACAGCAAAAACAACAGTACATGTATCGGAAGACTCCCACTTTCCGTCAAGGAAGGAAACGTCAAAGAGCTTGATCGTTCCAAACAGGAATGTGCGAAATTTCCGTTTCCATGTTCCGAATTTCGGTTTCCTGCCGTTTTTAGTTCTTCCGTTCCGTTCCGTGTTCCGCTCTCTTTTGAGTCGGAAGACAGAACGGAATTGCTGACTCATCACTCATTGATTGCTTTGCACTGCCATCATTCACCTCTTGAACTGAAACGAAGGGCTGAAGAAAGAGATTAACTATGCGTTTGTGGTTGTGTTGCTTTCAAACCGGTGGTGCATCCTAATGTCGAAACGGTACCAAATTGGATTCTTTTTTCTTTTCTTGAAACGACGTACTATCGAGTAGTGTAGGTTCACAAGGGTTAGGGTTTCATGAGTGTTTGAGTCAAGAATCAAATTCCTTATCCGGAGCATGCTTATCCTTTTTCCCTAATAATCTTAGGTCTGGCCTGCAGCACCAATTTTAGATCAGAGTTCTATAAGCACTCTTAGGTTGCTAACAATGCGCTCCATAGGGGACACTGGATCTATCCTAGTCGGAGGAGGGCATGCGGTGTCTTCCCTCTCCAACCCCCTCCTCTGAGTTTGTTCCAGAACTTCAGCTACTGCCAAATGGTACAATGGTACACATGCGAACTCAGAGAGTGAGTGTCGTGTAGCAAAACAACTGTGACCTTAACTCTGCTCTTTCCCAATTAGGATAGATCTGGTACATTCAATAAGACCGGTTAAGTCGCTAAATCTCTGGCAACTCACTTGTCAGCTGGGTTCATTGCGTTTAAAATATACTTTCTTCCTATTTATTATTATTATTATTATTATTATTATTATTATTATTATTATTATTATTATTATTATTATTGTCCGGTATTGCGTTGGTGTCCTCGTCAACACGCACTTGGCCATGAACATCGATTCGTACGAGTCTCTGACAAGCCGAATCGGACGTCTGCGACTGAAGCGATGTGGTTCCGTGCCGGCTTTGACTGTGTTCGTCGCGTATGCCCCAACATCCGACTACGACGACGAAGAGGTCGAAGCCTTCTACGTGGAGCTGGAGAAGTTCTATAAGGAAGATCACACCTTCTACAAGGTGATCGTCGGCGACTTCAACGCCAAAATCGGACCGCGAAGGTCGCCGGAAGAACTTCACATCGGAACCCACGGTTTGGAGTGGAACGAGCAAGGTGAAAGGCTATCTGAGTTTATCATGTCGACCAAGACCATCCATGGAAACTCGCAGTTCCAGAAGCCTCCCTCCCTACGATGGACCTGGGAATCCCCCGGTGGCCAGTTCCACAACGAGATCGACCACATCATCTTCAATCGCAAGTACTGCCTGACCGACGTCTCCGTTGTCCCCAAGTTCTACACGGGATCGGACCACCGCCTCCTTCGCGCAAGGTTCCGCTTTTCGCGTCAAGGAGAGAAGGCCGCGAAGTTCAAGAAGAGGAGTCCCAGAACGACCATCAACTGGGACCTCTACACCTTTCTTGCCGGTCTTTGGGAAGATGCCGTCACGGACAACGTCGACGAGGAATACGACCGCTTTGTGCACCATCTCCACGATAGTGCTAAGGGAGCCGAGAGCTTGAAGACCACCAAGAGACGTCTGTCTCCGGAAACTCTCGAGCTGATACGCCAGCGTGGAGCAGCACGAGCGTCAGGCAACTACCAACTGACATGCGAGCTTGCGAAGCTATGCAGAGAGGCGATAAAGGAGGATCTTAAGGAGAGAAGGGCGGAAGTGTTGGCTGAAGCTGCAGAGGCAGGGTTGAGCATCCGCAACGCCCGCCGGAACTTCGCCAACTTCAAGACCAAGATGACAGCTCTCCGACGTCCCGACGGAACCGTCACCTCTTCCAGAAGGACCATGGAGAGGGTCATCCACGACTTCTACTCCGATCTCTTCGATAGCCACGTCCACCTGCCCCCATGCCATCTTCCGCAGGATGAATACGTCGTCCCCTCTGTTCTCTCTTCCGAGATCCGACACGCCATCTCGTCGGTGAAGAAACGTACAGCACCCGGTCCCGACAGGATCAGACCCGAACACCTGAAGAACCTCCCGCCTACGCTCATCAACACCCTGGCGCGGCTCTTCACACGTTACCTGTCGGAGTGCAAGGTTCCATCTCAGTGGAAGACCAGCAGAACCGTCTTGTTGTACAAGAAGGGAGACGTGCACGACATTGGCAACTATCGCCCGATCTGCCTGCTGTCCGTAGTCTACAAGCTGTTCACTAGAGTCATCCTGAATAGGATTAGTAGAACGCTGGACGAAGGACAGCCATGCGAACAAGCAGGATTTCGGAGAGGATTCAGCACTATCGACCACATGCACACCATTACGAAGCTCATCGAAGTGTCGCGAGAGTACAAGCTGCCGCTGTGCCTTACGTTCATCGACCTGAAGAAGGCATTCGACTCTGTCGAAACTGAAGCGGTCATCGCAGCCCTGCTCACTCAGGGCGTTCCTACTCAGTACATCAGAGTCCTTCGAGAGCTGTACAGTGGATTCACGACCAAATCTCACCATTCTACAACGACGTCGTCGTCGACGTGAAGAGAGGGGTTCGGCAAGGGGATACCATATCCCCGAAGCTCTTCAGCGCTACTCTCGAAAACGTCATGCGCGAACTAGAATGGGAAGACATGGGAGTGAAGGTCGACGGCCGGCAACTACATCATCTTCGCTTCGCTGACGACATCGTGCTCATAACACCGAGCATCAGCCAGGCGGAGCGAATGCTGGCCGACTTCCATCGAATCTTACGAAGACGATGTTCATGAGGAACGGATGGGTTTCTGATGCCCCATTCTCGCTCAACGGAACGAACATCTCCGAATGCTCCAGCTATGTGTATCTGGGTCGCGAAGTCAACATGGCCAACGACCTAGCACCAGAGCTGAGCAGGAGGAAAAGAGCGGCTTGGGGAGCTTTCAAGAGCGTCGAAGAAGTCGCGAAGAAGACGAAGAACGTCCGACTCCGTGCCCACCTATTCGACTCCACTGTTCTTCCTGCCCTAACATACGCCTCAGAGACCTGGGCTATACGAAAGCAGGATGAATACGCGATCAGCGTCGCGCAGCGTGGAATCGAGAGGACGATGCTCGGAGTGAAACGACTCACGCAAGTGAGAGAAGGCCTCCGGAGTTCCGAGCTTCGCCGACGCTCGAAGATCAGAGACGCTGTCGCGTGGGCCAAGTTGTCGAAAATTAGGTGGGCCGGCCACGTAATGCGCTTTGCAGACACCCGCTGGACGAGAGCCATCACCGACTGGATTCCGCGGGATGTCAAAAGAACACCAGGACGCCCACCAACGCGTTGGTCGGACTTCTTCGTTAAAGCCCTGAACGACCGATATGACGCTCTTCGTGTCCCTCGAGCATGGAGGATCCATTGGACCACTCTGGCACGCGACAAGGACGAATGGAGACGCTGCTGGCACCCGCTCGAGCAATTCGATGATCAACGGGACGACAGGTGATACAGGTGATACGGGTGATTATTATTATTATTATTATTATTATTATTATTATTTACAGAGAGATTTTGCACAAACTTCGATTTGTTACACTAGCAATGTTTGAAAATTCAATCTTAGTAATAATACGATTACAAGGATTTTTTTTTGTTATGTGGTGCTGAAGAAGAGTTGCATGCTGCCTCGCCCACTATCTAACTTCGTCAACGGCAAAACAGTTATTTCTACCATTATGGATATATATTTTTATTTATGAAAAATTAGACGAAGTAATAAGTTTTAAGTCAGTTCCGTTTCGTGTTCCGTATTCCTATTTCCGCCCATTTTTGAAGTCTTCCATTCCGTATTCCGTATTCCACTTTCTTCGAAAAAATTTCCGCACATCCCTGATCCCGAGATAAATTATTGCAAGATCCGCGCATTCCAAAATGCCATTTCCAAACGGCGCAAATTGGGTCGGGAGAGGGGGGGGGGCGGTCGTCATGTATACAGTGGTTTTCCTCCTTCACAAGAAGGCACATGAATGTCGAATTACATCAGAAATGGTCTAAAGAGCTCACCAAATGGTAGCGCACAAGTATTGAATAACATTTTTTTCATACAGCACAAAGTGCGGTATGGGGCTGCTCTATATGGTGACCCCCCCCGGTCCAATTTGCTCCAAATGCTATACAATGTGAAATAGCGAAGTGCCGATCGGAGTAGGTCCTTAATCCCTTATCTCCCGTCAGTCCCCGTCCTTCCTGTCTCCCGGTCTCGCGGCAGCTCAGCATGATATTTGAAGAAAAAGATGCCGAGATCGACGTAACGCTTAGCAGTGTGCTAAATGTATTCAACGTCATTACGACACTATTTCACAGTGGAGTGCGAAAACGTATGACTGAGCGGCGTGCCCGCCCGCAAAATTCGGTTTGAATGCGCTTTTATACAAGGTGCGCAGTTTCAAAATGGACCGTGGAAATTGAACGGGTTATCCGAATTTATCCGATTTTATCCGAATCATGCAGGGCCCGGATAATTGAATGATTCGGATAATGGCAATTTTGCGGACCCCGGATTTTTGGATGATTCGGATAAGGGCGATTTTGCGGACACCGGATTTTTGGATGATTCGGATAAGGGCGATTTTGAGGACCCCGGATTTTTGGATGATTCGGATAATGGCAATTTTGCGGTGGCCGGATAATTGGATGATTCGGATTGGAATATCCGAATCGGATATCCGAAAATGATTCATTTGGATCCAATGTATAGTAGACAGTAGCCGTGGGTAGACAGTTCGGCCATGGTACAGTGAAATAGGAAAGGAAGACGGAGTTGGATATCTTATGCAGATACAACAGGATAGTGTCCTTATCTAGTACTTATGTTGAAATCTTCAGAACATTCTAGAAAAATCTGGAGTATTGCGAAATTTTCTGCAGATACTTTCTGGACACCCTATATTTGATTCGGCTTAATCTACAAGGTGTGGGTTAGCGCAGTTGGTGGAGACACCGGTGTACGCGTGCACCTCATTCCAGGTTCTTGGTTTTGATTTCCCGCCCAGGCTAAGCAGGCCTTCCTCCACTCCGGGATTGGCGAATTGGTGCCAGACCTGTCTTGGAGGGATAAAAATTGACTTGGCCATCGGCTGGTCTCTACAACTAGCAGGTATGCGCCAGCTACTTGTTCCAATCGTCACCTCGACAACTTGTGAAAAGGAGCGATGATCGCATCACTTTATCCTTTATTCTGTTCCGTTGGCCGGAAAGTTCTGGCGGTTCTGACTTGTCCACATCAGATGACCACAACTTTTTCATATTCACAAGATTCAATCGAATTGAGCACCGTTCGAATCGGCACACTTTTTCCAATGCGATATTTGTTGATTGGTCCCATCAGCGAAAAAACGGATTTTTGAGATGCGACAAATTCTAGGAAGGCATTGAGTGTCGGGATTGTAGTTTAACATACAATACCCACCGTGAGGATTGGAAAAAGGTCGCGGTAGGCGCGTTTTCCGCGTTCTTTCTGTTCTTTTGCTGTAGCCGGCTTGACCTTCATCCTTTTTGAAAAACTCACACACCGTCGTGATCTCCTCGACGAGATCTACCCAATGCCGCAACAATATTTTTCGTTACTCCGTTTTTGACCGCTATCTTTCCAAAACCGCCAGGGGATACTCATTAGCGAGGGAAGTCTCCACTAATTGCACATTTAAGCGCGCATTCAATTCCAGCATAATTGACAGTAACGTTTCATGAATACAAATTTTGTAGATTGAGAAGTTTATAAAACAACGGCATATTATTCTATTGTATAATATTTATTTTATTTTATTTTTGATTGCTCTAAAAAGCACTCTCAAATTTCTCAATTGTCTAGCGACCAAAATGTCGCGCCATGAACTCTACTTCTGTGAGATATTATAGAGAATTCAATCCACAGTTGGTCTACACAATCACATACTGTGCCTGTAGACGGGAAAACCAATGTTTTGTCCTTACTGAGCAAGTCTAGTACTGATGAAAGGATTTAAGAGAAATGAAGGGATTAGCTGTCCAGGACGGTGGCAGAACCAAGAATCTCGGCTCTGCTGCAGGCGGCAGCCGGCATGTCCTCCGATTGCGCTACCTTTATGTAGCATGCACTGTAACTTTCTTAAATCGGAAGTTACAAAGTTGAAACGTCTTCTAAATCCTAAAACATACAGAGAAAGTACAGGTATACCGTCGTTAACTTTAAAAAAGAAAAATTTTCTAACCGGGACAAATCCAGGTTACTTCACAAAACAGTTACAGCCGCTTCAAAATTGGAAAAATATAGTGCATTAGACCAGACAGATATGTTTGCGGCAAGTAATTAGATCAGTACTTTAGTTTCAAACATGTATTTCTTTACTACAGTTAGGATAAGGTGCTCTGCTTTGCAGTTTACCGAAAGAAATTCATTTGGAGATGTTGACGCTTGGAAAATAGGTTGACAAAATAGAAGAAATCGTTCCTGCGATCTCATCGAAGAACGGTCTACATATTTGGAAACTTCACTCAATAAGCGTTCTGAATATATTGTTTATTTTAAGCATAGATCATTTTATACAACACAAACTAGTGAGGTTTGCAGACCACGACTCTGTGGAAATATGGAAACTAGGTCAATTTTAGAGTACTGTAAAAGTTAGTTGGATGTTTGAACTCCGCTCGACGACTTAAATTCAGTGGTGTGTACGGCTTTCCAAAATATCCGTTGTCAACGATTACGACGCTGCGACACTCTCGTCGGCGACGCCAAAAGCGACACTAGTTACATATGAGCGGTATTGTAGGTCATGTGGAGTTTAGGAGGTTTACTTTTACATGCCCTATCAACACATTCATACGGATCTCTCTGGTCTCCAGAATGTGCAAATTTAAGCTTGAAGAAAGTGGGTGCACAACTTCGTGAGAACCAATTGCCTCCACAGTGCCTCGTAGAAGTTGAACTCGTGGCGTGTCTCATGTAGTTGTTGAATAACACCGCCTTTTAAAATTATTCGTCCTATCCTTTCGTTATATAACGAAAACTTGATTACAAAAACGGTGTTTTGTTGGTTTTTCAAAATTGGTAGTGTTTACTAGAATAATCGAAAGATAAATAAATAAAATGAATAAATATGATAATATAATATGAATGAATTGATGAAAAAATGAGTGCGATCTTCAATCGTTTATCTTTCTATTAAATTTCTGCTTAGGAAGCGATTTCTGTCAATTACTCTAACAGTCGGTCTTGGATTGGCGCGCTTAACCTCACTAATGAGTATCCCCTGGTGCTTTCGAAAAACTAGCGGTAAAAAATGGAGTAGCGAAAAATATTTTTGCGGCATTGGGTAGATCTCGTCGAGGAGATCACGACGGTGTGTGAGTTTTTCAAAAAGGATGAAGGTCAAGCCGGCTACAGCAAAAGAACAGAAAGAACGCGGAAAACGCGCCTACCGCGCTCTTTTTCCAATCCTTATGGTGGGTATTTTACAAAGGGGAGACGGGAAGAACGCTAGCGATTTGCGTAAAGGAACATCTAGCTAGTACAGGGTGAACCAAAATGACGTGGACAAGATTTTTTTTCGTCATAATTATAAAATGACCAACAATTCGAGAAAACATCAACTAAATTACAACAATGCAAACATTTGGGTACATCATGTTCAATTGGTTTCGAAGTGATCTCCCTTGGAGCGGATGCAGAGGGCCAAACGTTTCGCGAATTTTTCGACGATGGGCCGCAGGTCATACCTGGGAACAGATTCTGTTCACGGATGGGAAGCTGTTCACCGTGGAGCAGGCGCACAATCGCAAAAATGGTAGGATGTGGTCTACAGAGGCTCCAAGTACCTCTGCTATCGTCCAAAACCCACAATCTGTCATGTTTGTGGCGGAGTCTGCGCCAGCATTAAGACCCCTGGTTTTCGTGGACAAAGGAGTGAAAATCGACGAAGATGTGTAACAGCGAGACATTCTTGAGTCCGCAGTTCTTCCCTGTGCCCACCAGCACTTCGGTGATGCCCATTGGACGTACCAACAGGACTCTGCACCCGCATATAATGCGAAGAGTGCGCAGGCGTGGTGCAAGGTCAATTTCCCCGACTTCATCACGCCTTCGGAATGGCCGCCGTATTCTCCGGATTTGAATCCGATGGACTACAATGTATGGTCATTTTAGAGGCTAGGGTCGGCGTCGAACGCCACCGCAGTCTCAAGTCCCTGAAGGAACCCTTTTGCCAGGAGTGGGAACGGTTGTCTCTTGATGACCTGCGGCCCATCGCCGAAAAATTCGCGAAACGTTTGGCCCTCTGCATCGCTCCAAGGGAGACCACTTCGAAACCAATTGAACATGACGTACCTTAATGTTCGTATTGTTGTAATTTAGTCGTCGTTTTCTCGAATTGTTGGTTGTTTTATAATTATGATAAAAAACTTGTCCACGTTATTTTGGTTCACCCTGTAAAACGCATGCAAACACAAGAACACCCCTAGCAAGGCATAAGACGGTTGAGCACAACAGTAACGATTTCGACATTAAATGCACGGCCCTGGCAGTTGAGACTAAAATTTAGGCTAAAAAAGCATTGGAAGGGTTTTGGGTTTTCGCACGAAATCCAAGAATGAACGAGCGCCAAGAACGACCATCAACCACAAAAGACTTCCTGCCGTTTGTACCAAAGCGAGGGCTGTAGAATGGGAGGGTGATGAGCACACCGTTGTATCATTGCAAACGATATACGTCTGCGGTAGGTCCCATTCTCCCTACTTACCATACTAGAGTGGTGGACGGCTCATCGTGTTTTCCCTCCTCGCATGAGATTTTTATAGGTTTCCCTAAGGTGTCGGAACCGCTAGAGCGGTTGAGCATGAGGCACTTGGTTGGGTAGAGTGTATTTCGTAACTTTGCACCACCTTCAGGCCTCTGAAGACGACGATCGCGTCGAAGCGTCAGCCCGCCTAGAAAAGATCCACCATAAAGACCTCGAAAGGCACACAAGAATCTGACACATCTAGGAAGGCAGTTTTGCGCGGTCCTGATTTGCGAAGTTTGCCAGCGAGGAAGTCTTAGAGGTGTTTGGAAAAGTAGTCTGGGTGCGCATGTTCTGGTGAGTATGGCGGGTGAGGCAGTAGGCTGAATATTAATTCGGGAATAAACAAACGAAAGCAGGTTGAATTCGTAGTAGTTCTTCCTCGAACTCTAGGCGAGTTGCTAACAGTGTTTATTAGGCTTACATTTTGGCGGGATCGCCTTCTTCAGAGCCTGAAAGGAAACAAACCTAAGTGTGACCACTCGACCAAGGGTCTCCTCAACCCTACTGGATTTTGAGACCAATTAGACAGACTTACACAAGATGAGTAGGAGACAGCAATCGACCTCACTTAACCAAGGATCGCCAGGCGATCAGGGCACTTGTGCTCGGGAGGGTACCAATGAGGAACGTACCCTGACTAGAATGCCAGCCGGATGCATGGCCTGAGCTTCCGACTTATATATAGGCACTCCCTCACCTGGTTGATTTTTGGATCAGTAGCCTGTATCCGAAATGCCTCAAGGGCTTTCCGCGCCGACGCCTGGGGCTCACGCGCTAAAATTTCAAATTTGACCTCAAAGTCCTCCCCGTGGTGGGCGTTGACCCTGTGGCCACCCAGTGCAGTGGAAACTCGCCACCTTTGCTTGCCCTCCATGTGTTCTTTGGCGCGTAAATGGAGTGGGCGAGGGTTTCACCGATGTACTTTTCACCACAGTTGTGGCAGGTGATCCTGTAGACTGTCCCAGAAACGGCGCAATCTCCCTCTCTGCCAGCCGGACAGACCACACAGGGGTAAGCAAAGGCGGTCGTACATGCAGCTTCGTACCAGCCGGCATTTCAGACATTTCAGACTACACTTCCGTAAGAATTACCGATTCATCCAATCCCGTCCCGAAAACAGGTTGCACAAAACCGCCAACTTTCAGACCAACGTAATAGAATCCTTTTCGGTAGCGCTTGTGAATTCCCTGAATAGTGTTCTGCACGCACTTGCCGGCTTATTTAACAACAAAGACCCGCTTTATTCTTTGCCTTTTGATTGAATCGCATCCTGAAAACGTTTGCTCCAGTCTTAAGCTTTCAGAGAAGTACCCTTGACCTTGGTACCTATTTCTGATTTTGGCACATTTTTCACTGAAAGATCTCACCTCAGATCTTGCCGTTACCTGGACTCCGCAGTTTCACCGCATCTGCTTGTGGTGCAAATTCAACCTTGAAGCAAGACTTTTATTCGAACTATGCTATCTCGGCTCTCTAGGAGAGCGGCGACTCTGACAAACAGGGCAAGGCACTTGAGATCGAATGAGACCATTTGTGGTGAAGGCGGGTTCTGCTCGGTGACTAGGCTTCGTTGGTGCAGTGCGGGCGGTTTGTCTTGTGCCACACTCTCTTCCTCGTCTAGGGTGGGATTATTACTTGTATCTCTATCTACCTAGTCAGCACATGAGATTCCTATTATCTGGGGGTAAAGCTCGTCTGAAAGCGATGAATGTGTGGAGACACAAGGACATGGTTCTAGTGTGAAACGCTAGTTATGCGTGTGTGAGAGAGAAGCACATTTCTAAATGAATGAGGTACGAAAGAACTGGAACGCTGGAAACAGTTTCTTCTCGAGCTTGAAGTCGAACGGAATGAGCACTCGATGATGTCCGAACACAGCCGTCTGCGGTTGTAGATGTACGTGCTGGTTCAGGCGAAGAGGTAGTTCGCCGTTCAAATGTGTGGAAAGCAAGTTCTGAAAAGATGCGGTGTTATTTTGAAAAAATGTAACATCGGTATTGATTTGCTCTATAATTCGCTTGGTTTTAAGCAGAGTAGGCACGTGTAGCGCAGTCATATGAGGCGCTGACTATCACATGTATCTCTACGTAGGTTCAGTGCTCACGTCTCAGAAGTGTGTTTTCCGTACTTCTTCTTTTAATTCTGAAGTTTAGAATTTCTGAAACTATCTATGAAACCCATTCTGCCGAACACATTATGGATAAGAATAAAGGATAAAGGACGGCGTGGCTCAATGCATTTTTGGGATGTGCCACGCATTCTATCTCTACGGGATGCTGTGAAGGTGACTTGAATGCGTATTTGGCCATACATTTGCTTGCGGTGGCCAGCAGATGAACAAGTCAGCGCCAGACAAGTTCCACCAATTCACCGACTTCGGAGGGATGAAAGGCTTGGTAGGCCTGCACGGGAAATCCGAACCAAGATTGCCTGGTCTCGGGTGCGCCCTACCCAACTCCGACTGCGCTACCCGCACCCAACTCATTAAGGCAGTACAAAAAACTTCTTGACCGATATCTCCAGGATACAGCTTAGTAGTTACCTCTTTTCCCGCCAAGGCCAACCACGCCTTCCATCTTTCCTGGGTCGGTAAATTGGTAGCAGACCTGTATGACTAGCCACCGCAAGTCATTATATGGCCAATAACGCATTCCAATCGGCTCGACGACATCCCGTAAAAGTAGAATGTGTGGCTCATACCAAAAGAATCGAAGAACGCCGTCCTTTATCGCCCTTTATTTTTTAAGAGCAGACATGTAAAGTTCGTTCTTCGTTGGGAGTTGGAGATCAGACTAATAGTCATCTGGGTGACAGGGCGTCCCAGATCAGGTGGGGTCGAATACATAATGTGCTTCAGCAACACACGCCAGACCACACAAACCTACCGAATTCCTCGCTGAATCAAAAGAAAAGCTCTTAAAGATGCCCTTAAGGAGGGAACGTCATTCGCGCCTTTCTGCGCGAAGGATTCGCTGGGCTACTCTGGCACGACGCAGGGACAAATATGCACAACAATGACTCATTTCACTTTCTCTATGCCTTAGTTGGCTTCTGTCGAGGTAGTACGCTTTCATAACGAGCAGCGCCGGTGGTGTAGTGACGTAGAGCATTCCGGTCCGGTCAGCAGGAGATGCGGGTTCGAGTCCCGCCTGGCGCTAGAGTTTTGAACGCAACAAAACATCGTTATGAGAGTTTACACAACAGTAGTTGCGACAAACAATAGCGGGCCATCCTCGGAGCTCCATTAAGTTTGTAGATCTGCCTTGACGCGTCTTGTATTGGCATTTGGCCTAGCATCCTCTTACAGTACACATTTTGCTACCCCTAAAGTGCATTGGAACACGAAAGAGTGTCCTCGGGATTCATTCGAGCAAAACGGAACAACACTGACCTCGATCTGGCCGCGGTGCAGCTTGAGATGCTCCTCGAGGTGTTCCGTAATCCCTCGCATCTCTTCGAAGTCGGAGTGGACGTTGGACACCTGCAAGCGATCGCATAATGCTTCGTTCTCATATGCGATTAGACCCCCGATCCCCGATTATTCGGTGCCTAATTCCCTGCGGAATGCGAGCGTGTGTATGAGAGTGCGTCGTCATCAGCCGCTCTCCGGCAAGCAGTGGAAAAGTGAGAAGGCTGTCATGCGGCTGAACGCATGATAACGAGAGCATTCAGATTGCGACTTGAAAGCGGCGCCACAGAGGAATGTGTTGACACTGACCACTGCTGCCACCGCTGCTGGCACAGCGGCGCGCACGTGACACTACAGATGTCGTCGAACGAGGATTATGGTAAGGAGACGATTGTGGCTAGCGGCTCACCTCTAATTCAGTGATCTCGAAGCGAGCCGTCCACGTGTAGCGGTGTCCCTCGTCGTCGTCTGGCTCAACGCTCAGCTTCGTGACACGAGCCGTGAGCACGGTGTCGAAGCGGAGGTACGGTATGCGGTGATGGGCGGCGCGGTTCTCGTACGAGAGTACGGTACTGAGCACGAGATGCAGCAGCGCATAGCCGTGATGGATCTCCAGTCGTGGGGCGGACATCACGCGACTATCCAGATGTCCTGCAAGAGTGTAAAAGATTGATGAGTAGCTAGCGATACTTCAGTAGTCACGTTTTAACATATACGATTTTCCCGTCGAATTTGACATTTTTCAAATCAAATTGAACACTTTCTAAGCTAGCCTATGCCTTTTGAAAACAAGTGAACTCCTTCAAATTGAATTTAATCTTCTTCTTCATTGAGCTAGAGACGCTCCAAAAAGTTTGGAATAATTTTTTTGTGCAGGGAGCATTTTAGTACACCTTTCTTGTTTTTAACTTAAGTTTTATTTCACCTACATATGTAATAGTAAAGAGATTGTTTGGAATTCTGCAAAATTTTTATATTTTGAGGGAAAAAGCGGCAAATTTTTGGTTCATAAAGAGTGAATGCGCCGTGCTCTATTCCAAGACGTCGCGATTTTTATTCGATTGACAGCAGAATTTCTGTTTTCCTGGAGTTTGAAACCTGTTAAGAAAAACAACATGCGTAGCTCGGTATGAGCTACGCATTCTTCTCTTAGTTGTACAATTATTGTGCGGACATTTGGAATACGTATTTGCTCTTTACAATGACTTCAGGTGGCTAGCCGATGGACTATTCAGTGTTTTATCCTTCTCAAGGATGTCTGCGTCCACTTCACTAAACTTCGGAGGGAGGGAAAGGTTGGCATGAGCGGGGTTCGAACCTCAAACTTCATCGCGATGCAAGCGAGATGCGGTACCTCCTTCAATTCCGCTACCACGCCTTCAATACATACCTAAACACTGAACATAGTTCATACGGTACAGAAGACGTGGCGTATTCATATCTCAGTAATTGAGAATGGGCTATTACTTTTGGTTGAAGAGAAGATTGCACTCCCATATGCGGTAGAATGTAAGCAGAAGGGCAGGATTTAATGGAATCCTTTGTGGAATACGCCATGCATTCTACTTGGAGCATTGTGCATACGGTTCGATCGCATATTTGGCCCATAATTCACCGAAAATGAGCGCGTGTAGCGCAGTCGGAGGAGGCGCCGACTGTCGCGTGCACCCGATACCAGGTTCCTGGTTCGGATTTCCCGCCCAGGCCTACCAAGCCTTCCATCCCTCCGGGGTCGGTGAATTGGTACCAGACTTCTCTGGGAAGGATAGAGCGCTGACTTGTTCAACGGCTGGCCACCGCAAGTCATTGTATGGCCAAGTACGCATTCAAATTGCCTTCACGACATCCCGTAGAAGTAGAATGCGTGGCGCATCCCAAAAGAGATTGAATAGCGCGTTCCTCCTTCCTTTATCCTTAATTCACCGAATGGTCTTGTTCCATGTTTCTCGTAAGCATAGGAGGCGTATTTTCCCAGAGCGAGACTTAAACTTTGAATCGGTCAGGGGTTCGCACAAGACATGACGCTTCCTTCGTCTGCTCTGGGAACTCAGTGAACTTGATATGTTAGTGGCGAAATTTGTCTGGGATGATCCTTCAGGCTTTGTAGGGGACGTGGAACGTAAGTTATTACAAATGCAGTCATAATAATATAATAATACATAGCAATATAATAATACGTAATAATCAGAGGTGTTAATTGTAACCAGGAACCTGGGAATGCAATACGTGGCGCATTCTAGGGACATTGTAGAGTCCTACTTCCCGGTCTCATATCCCTTTCCCAGGTGCAAAGCTTCGTTTTTGCTGGCGCAAATCGAAAGCGAGAACTGTGCTTCAGAAGCGATTCTGCCATGACAGTTCTGTCCACAAGGTGAACCGAAACAGCTGTGACCGCAGTGCACCAACCTGATCCATCCGTGACGCGGTCGAGGTCGACTAGAGCGCCCAGGCACTGCGCGTTCTCACATCGTGTTCTCAACAGATCTTGTATGTCGGGGATTCGGTGCAGATGGAAGATGATGTTGCCGCTGTCGCTGAGGTCGACCAGCATCTCGTTGATGTAGTCCTCCGTTACCGAAACGGATGCCATCTCGTCTACTTCGCTCTGAAACTGAAAAAGCTTCACTGGGCTGTATTTATAGCGCAGCTACCGCCCTCGTTCTCACCTCATGCTCAGCATGGTTGCTTAGGGCAGATCTCTTCTCTCTGGAGATCAGGCGCTTGAACGAGAGCTTGACTCCACGTGAGTCGAATCGAGTGGCCACTCGTTCATGCTCAATCAGGCACAATGGGAAGGACTCGTCCTAAACTCTCGAATGCACTTAATTCCCGCTGATCTTTGGAGAAAAGTTAACAAAACCGCCGCCCTTACCTTTCTTCTAATGAAATCCTCTATAGCGCCGATAGATTTGGTAATGCCGACGATTTTCTTCAAGTAGTGGAGGAATGCCGGACAGACTTTTTCATGGAGTCGAGTCTGAATGCGTTCCCTGCAATTGTTACGATTGAATACGGTTTTGCAAAGTAAGAGCTACATATAAGAGAGGCACAAGTAGGTAGATGACTTGAGATGGCTTTAGACACAGAAACCGGGTTTCGGAAGTAAAAATAGGAAAAACAAACGTTGGTGAAAATTTCTCAACATAGAACTGCGCTTTTACACCTTCTCTAGTAACAGCTTGGAAATGGGTCGTGTACGGTATAATCCACTGCTTTAGCTGGTATTTGTGGGGACCTTGTTCATAGTTCTATCGGTACTTGTCGGTAATGTGGCCTAGATGGAGGTCGGCAACACGGCAGCCAATCAGAGCACAGACTGTGCACGTTCACTCTTACGTGGGTAAACCCAGCTGAGGCGATGAAGCATGACGCCTGAGCTGAGCCAAACCATAGGATGCGGAGCTGGAAATTTCGGCAGTTGTAGTTAAAATGGTCAGAAGTCAGAGTAGCTGTCGCAAAGGTTAAGTTGTCGAAAATTAAGTGGGTCGGCCACGTAATGCGTTTCACAGACGCGCCCACTGGGTGAGAGCCGTCCGTGACTGGATTCCGCGGGATGTCAAGAGAACACCAGTAGCCGGATTCATGAAGAGGCGGGAGGGGTAGATATGCGACCCCGTGAGAAGCCGGGGACGTTCCCGGGAACGTTCATGAGAACGGCTACTGAACACCCACCAACTTTTTGGTCAGTCTTTCTTGTGAAAGTCCTTAGCGAAGGATTGAGCACGGAGGACCCATTAGAGCATTCTGGCATGCGACGGGACGAACGGAGACGCTGCTGGCTCGCGCTCGAGCAACTAGAACCCCTCAGCTTTACAGCTTAGGACCTGGTCATACTTCGCGACGGCAGCGAAAATAGCGACGACAGCGCCCGGAAAGTATGAACAGAAGACGAGAGCGACAAGAGCGACGGGAGCGACAGGAGCGGCTGGGCGACGGACGTAATGTGGTGTACGTAATTGCACCATAACTCCTATTTCTTGCCAGTCAGTCAATCAGTCAACACCCACTAATAAACAGTCATATTATCACTCTGGTAATCAGAAGAAGTATAATAGCATTTCTTCGGTGACGAGAACAATGGCAGAATAGGAATCGTTTCCATTGAGCACTAGTGCCCTGTGACGTAACTACGTACTCCACCCTCCGTCCGTCGCTTCCGTCACGGACGAGAAGTATGAACAGGCGACAGCAGCAACGGGAGCGACAGTGATCGAGTACGAGCAGATTTCGGCGGCGATCGCTCGGTTTTAATCGATTTGCATGTTTTGCACGGGCACCGAGTCGCTCTCATCGCGAAGTATGAACAGGCCCTTGCCCTCAGGTAGCTTGTGCTGTCCTGAATCGAACGAAGGCTACAATCGGAGGGTGGGTGTACGGTCGGTGCTCTGATTGGCTGGTATATTCCTACCTAGCATTCAGGTGAGCTTGTCCTTGAGTAAACTCATCCTTAATTTAGCACTGGATAGCCCCGTGGGAGCAGACAAGTGAGAGTTATCAGTAAGAGCTTCACCTACACAGGGCTGGAGGCCTCCTTAATATTGCGGTTGATCATAATGCTCAGTAAAAGTGGGGAATGTGAGGGAGTGAAAAGGAAAAGCAACGTGAAAGTGGATGATCTTAAATCTTCCAAAGTTGGCTTTTAATTCAACGCTTCTCAAGCTGGGAATCGAAAGATCTTGAAGCGAAAGGAAGTTTTTCGTAAAACACTTATCTACTTCGGGGTTTCACAAAGCAAAAGCCACAAACCTAAGGAGGTTCAGTATCTGTGACGGCATGGTAGGTGTGAGCTGCACGAGAACTTCCTCAAATCGCGCCGAGCACTTCCTTTCGATGACCTGAATCACGGTGAACGATCTTCGGAACCATTGTTGACATAACGTCACGTCCTTAGAGCCATAAATTTTTTTCTTCGTCCTTAACGCGTACTGATATCAGTACTTAGGGACCGCGAAAAATGCTCACGTGCGGGGCATTCAACTAGGAATAATGTGACATAGCGAAAAGCTTACAGTAATATGGTCATCTGCTTCGTGAAATTCGACGTCGAGATTGATTCGAACGTCGTCTAGAAGCGCTTCGAATTGGCCTTCTCTGGTGGTCTTGTACACGGTCGAGTAGAGACCCAGGTAGCGCATCCCGCCTCCGTGAGTGAAGAATCGGAACCTCGACTCGCCGAGGCGCTAAATTTGGAAAATTTTAACGAAAAATTTTTCTGGCTCAAAAAAGTCTCAGAACTTCAGATCTTTAAAACCCATAAACTTAGGATAAGGCAAAGGACAAATAGTGCGTTAGCCAATCCCTTTTCGGGATGCGCCACGCATTCGACTAAAACGGAAAGTCGTGAAGACATTTCGAATAAGTATTTAGCCTATATAACGACCTAGGCTGGCCAGTAAATGGACCAGTCATGGTTTACTCTTCTCAGAGAAGACAGGTTCCAATTCACCTACTCCGGAGGGGTGGCAGGCATGGTTGGCCTGGACGGTACCCGAACCAAGGACCTGAAACGGGTGCATGCAACGGCCGACGCCCCCACTGACTGCGCCACCACGCGTCCATTTCAAATTACATAACTTAAAACAATGTAGTTTCAGAAGGAAAATGCCTGCTGTCTCGTTTTCGCTACATGTTAATATTTTAAATAAATATTTCAATCGAGCTAGGTTTATCCACATAAGCGTCCACTTCTTGACTCATCTAACCAAATATTTGAGGAATTTGCTAACATTTGTTATGAAACACGTCTGCAGTCGTCAACAGTGGAGATCAGTAACAAGCTCAACTTATTGATTTTCGGCGTGGAAGTGAAAGGCAGGCGCAAAGCGCCCCACACGCGCTCTAATCGATATTTGTTTCGATCCTGCTCCTAACTGGAGTGTTTGTGTTGTTGACTTGGTTTGTTTTTCTAAATTTGCTTGCGCTAGACCCTGATCTACGCCTCGTATAAAATAAAAATAAGCAAACTGAGCTTTCCTTCTTTAGACAATCGATTAGGTGACACTAGTTAGCCTAGAGCTTTTGTATAATCAGCCTAAACGATCGCTCCTATAGCTGGAGCTACGCTCGACATTCAGTCCCATTAATATGTCACACTCCACCGTTATGTTCTGTGTAGCCTTCTTCCTTTCCTTCTTCATTTTTCAGCTTCATTCTTTTTCCACTTCAGTAATTTTCTGGCGCTGATTCTTTTTCTTCCCTCATTTAATTTTTGGCACTAGTCGCGAATATGGGCAGCATTGGGAGGTGGCGACGTTCCTCCAGCCAGTCATGCTTCTTCAAGTGGGTGTGGCGTTTAGAGAGGGCGTGACGGTGGGTACTCTGATTCTTTTGCGTTGTTCAGACGGTGCTCTGATTGGTTGTCATTGGCTGGTGTATTTCACTACCCAACGCTGCCCACATTCGCGACATGTTCCCAGTTTTTTGCTATTTTCAGCCAGCTATTATTTTCGGCCAGCTATTATCTCTTCTTCCTTATTACGTTGTCCGACTTTAACATCATTTAGCATTGACAAAAAGAAAGATAAGTAATTAGATGAAATAAATTTCAGGAAGCAGTAAAGGAATTTTCATCAACTGTTTTTCTTAATCGCCTTATTATCGAATTTCACAAGCAAGAAGTCAGTTCGTTATCAAGGTCTCGATAGATTAGAACGGCACTTTGTTGCGATGAACTCTGACGGAGCAAACTCCAGTGCGGGGGCAGCGAACGGTTGTAGCCGATAGAGGTGATGTGATTCAAGCGTTTCCGCTTGCATAAGCGGATGCTTTGGCCATTGTTATAGTGAACCTTATCGTTATTTCTATAACGCTGACTTAGGCATTTTTAAATACTCGTAAAAAGTATACTCAAAAAAAATAAAAGGAGAATTTCCACAGGAAATGCATAACGCACTAAAATATACAGAACTATTTGGTTGCAGAAACAGATTGACGTAAATTTGAGCACTGAAGTGATGCAAAAATAGGAAATTCCAAGACAAAATTCTTTATAATTACCGTTTTCACAAAAATGTTAGTCTCTGATTTTATAATGTCTTCAACGGAGCCATCTCTTGAAGACATTATAAAATCATTATTTCCTCATTTTTCCTCATCTCCAGCTTATAAGATTGAGTGTTTTTTAAACTACCGGTATTTTTTGTACCGTTTACACGTCGAATTGGACATTTTTAGTGCCAAAGAGAAATTGTGCCATGCCTTTGTCCAACACATCGCGATTTTTCTTCGATTGATAGTGAAATTTCCACTTGCAGAGAGTAACATTCATAAGAAACACACATATCCCCATTTAGATGCTTTATGTAAGCAGCATTTACACTATCAATCTAATAAAAGTTCTGGCGAACTTTTTGAGTGCATGACGCGATCTGATATTTTAATGCGTTACATGAATGCTTCTTTGTTGTGCTTTACGAGAAATCTTTATTTATTACTTTTCTCTAAATATGAAAATTTTCTACGTTCATTACACTTGTTGGGGCAGGTGAACTAAAAAATTTTAATGAAGTTATACCAAATTTTTCTTGAACAAGAAATTATCCTAAACATCTTATTGAATCTGTAGTTAAACTTTCCGGAAAGTCGTTTCGTTTTGGAACAGTTCTCTTTGATATCAAAAGCCTAGCTAGCTTAGAAGAGTGTCCGAATCGACGTGAAAATGGCATAGAGTCTTAATGATTAGAAAGTACCGTGGTTGGAAGATAGGGATAGACACTGATGAGCATACCTCGATCTCGAGTTTGGACATGAGGAAGTCGACGATTTGAATGGAGTCGACGTTGATGTCCATGCCATGATAGGTGGTCCGAATGGTGTGTGGACGATGTCGAATGGCATCGTGACGTATCGCCGTCATCACTTGCTGAATCATTGTCTCGGTAAGCATGCAAGCGACTTTTTGTCATAAAGCCTAAAACTCAAGTAGTACAAGGTTCAGAATGTTATAACCATAATTACTGTCATCGTAGTGCACAAAACTGAATAAATCTGTGCGTCTGTCAGTGCTTCCGTCCACGAAGAATCAAAAATGTAACCGAAATGGTTCGATTGGTAGCGCTTGCGCTTATGCCAACGAATGAAAATGAAACCACCATGCTGTCTTATTAAAGGATAAAATGATGAAGGGCGGCGTTACTTAACACCTTTTTGGGTGCGCCACGCATTCTACTTCTAGAGACGATTTGAACGCGTGTTTGATCATACAATTGACTTGTGGTGGCAGCCTATGAACATTTCTGCGCGTTATCCTTCCCAGAAAAGTTTGGTACTAATTTATATACCCCGGAGGGATAGAAGGCTTGGTTGACCTGGGCGGGAAAAGCTCAAGTGACATGTCAATAACGATCAATATATCGATTTTAAGTTTGCAGTTGACATTTCGAAAGTGGGACGATGAAAGTCGGCTGCTGGTGGTCAGTTTTTGTAGAAAACTTTTCCATCATAAAAACTTGAAAACAGCAAATTTCTTTGAAAGTTTCTCAGTTTCTTTTTCGTGAAAATGGAACAGCGAAGGATAAATGTTGGCGCTAAGAAATCCCCAACTACACATGTCATCCAGGGCTTCGTGTACGGTAAGTGCTCTGATTGGATGGTGCTTACGCGGTTAGTGCTCTGATTGGTTGTTATGAGCTAGCGATTTCCCACCTCGTTATGTAGGTCGGATTAATGAATTGTGGGATCTGTCGCAGTTGGGAGGGGACAACAGTAAAATATTAATTGCGTACGCCATCCCATGATCCCCAACCTTATCCGTTGATTTTAAATAGATAACCAAGAACTGGAAAGCACTCGTAGAAACTTGAGCACATGACTGGAGATGAAAATCACTTTTAGCCTCCCTCTCTGCCCTCCGACTAGGATAGATTCTACTTGTGTCATCAATCACTGTGCGGGATCAGCCGCGCCGCACTCCACCTTCCTGGAATATTATAGAGGAACACTAACTGTTCACTGGCTCGACGATGAAAAAATCCGGGACTGGGTATTATCCCTGTTGGCAGGCCTTAAACCTACCCACTGAACAGGTAATAATGAAAGATTTGGTAGTCCTGAGCGGGAAGTGTACCATGGATCGATACAGGGTGCACACGACAATCGGCACTCACCACCGGCTTTTATAGGTTTCACCACCCGAGTTAAGTGCCAGGTAGAAGCTAAGAATTGAGAAAGACAGGAATTCCCAAAAGTGGTAGTACGTTGAGCCTTTCAGGTAACACCAACCTGATGGAAGAAGCTGGGGTCTATCCTAGTCGGGAGGTGGCAGCGCTAACGAGACAGTTAAGTCGAGCATCCTACGACACGACAACACAGTCCCTGAGTCCGCATAACCTCCATCGTAGCATCTGGCATTATTTAAAGCTCTGGGACAAATTCAAGGGAAGGGACAGATGGGTAAAACACCGCATGCTCCTCTGACTAGGATAGATCCTGAACTTGTTGTTATGTTTCATAATGATTGCAATAATAAAATAGGATATTTTACTATTCTAGAGGATAAGAAACATGCTAATAATAGGATATCGGATTTGGATTCGGATTAACCTTTGGAAACGAAACCTGAAGGTAATTCCTCACCTCTAAGGCGTACTTCATTCCAGTGGGGTAAAGGCGTAAAGTAATGTCGCCATTGACGTGTTCCGGAGAACCATTCTCTTCGGTGACAGGAGAAGTAGTGGCCCTTTCCACGCGTTCCACTTCGCCGTCGTCGTCACTGATCTGCTGCTTCAAGTCCTTCTCCAGCCGTGCCATCAACGTCTTCAGCGCCTCGTGCGAGAGGTCGTAGTCATCGTCGGGCTGATCGTGTTCTCGCCTCACGTTGAAGGCGGTGACAATCAGCAGGAAGAATGCAAGCTCAACAATCAATACTCGCATGTTCTGCAAAACCAACAAAATGGATCAATAGCGATCGATATGACGTCCTATTTCGCAGAAAATGGCGGTTCAGGCGAGTTCACGAGACAGCGACGTCGTATAAGCAGCGTGATGCTGTTGTAATGCGTATGAGAAGTCAACACCGGCACAGAGACAAAAGAGGAAACCGCAGTTCGCGTTTTCTGATCGCCGACGGCGTGGTCGTAAATTAGAGCTTCTGACGGCTTTTGGTGTTTCGGTGACACAGTCATCACCACACGACGACCGGCGACGGACAGTAAAACGAGACGACGGTGCGATCGCCGGGAGCACCGGGGACGACTAGCGTCGCGACGGTTCGCCGCCTTATCGTCGGGTTCGCTATCGTGCGCCTCCCTCTTTATCAGCCAAAGCAGCACCGATGGCGGCGGCAACGGCCAGGAGCCTCGTGCTTGTTGTTCCGATGTCAGTCGAATGCTGGTGATGTTGAGCTCGATGCTCTCCGCAGAGGTGGTACTGGTAGCGAGCCAGTGAAGCGCCCTAGCAAGGGAGGCAGGGTGCGGCGCTTAAATAAGGACACATTTAGAGTCAAATTCTGCGCCATACCGTAATTCCTCCAAAGATCGCGATTTGCGTCATTGAAAGCCAGAATCCTCTAGTAAACAGTCATAGGCTCAGAATGACTGCACACGCATACCCTTAAGTTGAGTACTATGAACCCGGGCCATATCGGTATATAAGTGTACAATGTCGTTCTCACCTGAGCTTGTCGTCGGCCGACTACTTTCCACCTTCACACCGGATTTCGAAGCATAATAACAACAAATAATATGTTCAAAAATATTGGCAGCGGACCCGAACTCAAAAACCTGCCAGTGTGCTCCTGTGAGACGGCACTCCTACCGGATGCGCAAGCGATGCACATCTCGTGGGTTATAATAGGAGTTGATGGCTGTCATGCACACTTTTTTTACACCCTTTTTCCTGTCTTTAAAAAAGCGTTCAGCAAAAACTAACTGTAATTCTGGACTCCGCTCACACTGCCTTACATCCTGTCAAAACAACACCGCAATGCTCACCATGAGTTGGGAACCTTTCCTGGGGAGGAGGGTTTGCGTCGTGTTGGGTGACAGCGAGAACAATGCGTCGGATTGCAGAGGAGGACCTGCGGTACAAGCCGAGCACAGTAAAGATGCGGCAGATGCTGTGTGACCACGACTGTCCGAACCACAAAAGTTGCCCGCTGCCATCTGCTAGTGAGTTCTTTAAAAATGAAGCGGCCGCGCGAATCAGATTCCCTTCTGATAAAACGATGTTGTTAAGAAGGTCAGCCGTGTAAAGGATCAATGGCTCGTCTACGATCCCGAGGACGTCCCGATTGTTGTGAGAACAAATTCTCCAGCAAGTGTACACGTCTTGCAATTAGGTGTGGTGTACAGTGAAGGTGAGGCCATGCCGCCACGGTTCTTTGAGAAATGACAAAGTGTCACCAAAGAAGTTTGTCTATGAGTTTTGCAGACTCAGGGAGGCCATATGTCCTCCAGCAGGACCGTGCACCGGCTGGCACGAGCGATTTAGTCCGAAACTGGCTCTCCGATAACTTGGACATGTTTTGCTCCAAGGAAATCTGGCCTGAAGAAGGCTGGGCCAATAGCTTCGCTTTCACACAAAGGAAAATGTCAACCGTTGTTGGTTCGCTTTGGTACAATTCTATGGGATACCGTAAAAACAGTTTGAAAAGAAAAGGTATGGTGAACGACGGCGTGAAGTGGTCATTTTCCGAGATGCGTCATGCATTCTACCTCAACAGTCAACATATACCTGTCTCGTGGTGGCAAATTGAATGCGTACTAAGCCTAAACAATGACTTGCGGTGGCCAGCCGATGAAAAGTCTGTGTTTTATCGCTATCGGACAAGTCTGTCACAAAGTCATCTCGAGCGGTGGAAGACCTTACCTAGCCAGGACCCGATCGAAGAACCTTGATTCAGAGTGCACAGGACACCCGGCACCTCTTCCGACTGCGCTACCACCCCCTTTGTCTGATGGGACATTTTACCTGAGCCTTGTCTTTCCATGACGCCTAATTCCTCTCAGAGAAATGTAATAAAAATGAATATAGCAGAGTAGAAACTATGGTTGAAGTTGAATTACGGGCGGATAAAATCTACAGAGTTGTTCCGAGGTGGATGCGAGAATGGGAGCTTCTTGCTTCACACTCTCCTCAAATAAGACCCGGTTACCTTAAGTCCGAAGAATCAAGTAGGGCAGTAAATATTAACTACGAAGGACTAAAGTTCGTCCGGCGTGACGTTGGGAAATGGACATCAACACCTCACACGCACGTAGTGATTATTAAGCAATCACGCGATGCCTGTTGAGGTCCGTGACTTCTGTGAGGATCCCAGATTAGTGCTGGTTCTATGAAAGCGTTGCGGTGGCCTGATGGTTAGATTAGTCCCATAAGCAAGTTATCAGAGTGTTGTAGAGATCAAAAATGAAGTGCAAAGACAAAGTACGGCGTTAATAAGTTCCGTTTGGGATGCGCCACACTACTTCTAGGTATTTTCCCTCTACAGTAAGTGCGTTGGTCAGCCGATGGGTGAACCCCAGTCTGGTGCGAATTTATAACATATACGGTATACCTGGCTGGGGCGCGTGGAGCGCTGTCGGAGGAGGCGCCGCTGTCGCGTGCACCCGATACCAGGTTCCTGGTTCGGATTTCCCGCCCAGGCCAACCAAGCCTTCCATCCCTCCGGGGTCGGTGAATTGGTACCACACTTGTCTGGGAAGGATAAAGCGCTGACTTGTTCATCGGCTGGTCACCGCGTCATTGTATGGCCACACACGCATTCAGATCGCCTCCACGACATCCCGTAGAAGTAGAATGCGTGGCGCATCACAAAGGGGATTGAATAACGCCGGCCTTTATCCTTATCCTTACGCCTGGGTGGAAATGCCTTGTGCTACCATTCGCCTAATGTGCTTGGATATGAAAGAACGGCGCGGCTCCGTTAAGTGGTAAGCTTAAGGCCGCCACAGACTTCTGCGGCGCCGCTCGGCGGCGTCGCTCAGCGGCGCCGCTGGGCGGCCGGCGCCACCGCTAAGCGGCGCCGCCGAGCGGCTTGACTCATCATCTGTGGGAGCGGTGACGGCGAGGTACTGTACTGTTTCTAGTCGGGACCGACTGGTGCTTAACAATAACGCGCCCCGATGACGATCGCGCGCCCGCATCGACCGTCTCCGCTCTGGATCCCGCCGCGAAAGGGCAGAGCGCAGAGCGCAGACAGACAGACGCTGGAGCGGCGCCGCCGGGTGGAATGATTCAAGTCATTTCCGCCAGCGACGCCGCCGGTGCCGCCGGTCGGCCAGCGGCGCCGCCCAGCGGCGCCGCTGGAGGCGAGCTCTGCTCCCTATGGTTAAGCATAGGGCAGCGGCGCCGCCGAGCGGCGCCGCAGAAGTCTGTGGCGGCCTTTAGGCAATCGAACAAAATAAGCAGAGGATTTTCGATGGAACAGAGCGACCCAAGCGTCTTGGAATAAGAACTTCTTCTTCGAAGGTCAACTATTCGGGAGAAGAAAATGCCGCAGAAACAGGTTGAAATAGGGAGCACTGAAGAGACATAGTGACAGCGATCTTACAACGAGAAGAACGTCTGCCCTTTCAGGAAGGCTGTTTTTTCTCTCATTTATGAACCGAACTAGGCGTCTGGTCTAGCAAAGGTAATTAAGTAGACGATATAACATAGTGACATAGTGAATGGAAGGTTTCGGTCAACCATCAGGAGGCACCCTTTTACATCCGATTAAAAGACAGCGCGAACCATCCAAATTACATCAGGGCGGCGAAATGGCTAAGTCCATCCATAAAGTAACTGCACATTCAAACACCTCCACGATATGACGTACCCACAATAGGATTGGAAAAAGGGAGCGGTAGGCGCGTTATCCGCGTTCTTTCTGTATCCTAGTATAGTGGATAGCGCGTTCCAGTTAGGAATTTTCGGCACCGTTTTTAACTCTTATTTATTCTCTTCCTTGATGTGACCAGATAACGATAATTTTTTGGTAGTGCTCGTTAGATAATGAAGAAATTTGATAGTGCTTTTCAGAATAAGCGAAAAATAAAATGCAACAGCAAAAGAACCGAGTGGACGCCGATAACTCGCCTACCGAGTCCTTTTTCCAATTTTTTTGGTGGGTGTCGTGGATGAACGTGGTGCAGCACAAAAGGTCCTATCAGCTCAGGCTTCCATCTCTTATCGATATTTTAACGAAGGAAATAAATGCTAACACTTATATTTGTTCGCCTTGAAGCAGGTTGTCGGGTTATGAATGTCGTTGTTGTTCAAAAAGAAATTTCTTTACAAGAAAAAAATGACCATACCATAACACAAGAGGTGGCTTTTCTTATTATAATTGATATGTCGCCAACGTCCTCGCGAATAATGGATGCCTTTCTTGAAGAACTCCGGTGACTGCGACTCGAAGAAGTTGGACACCCAAATTCCGACTTCGTCACGGTTCCTGATTTTTTTCTCCGCCAAAGCGTGCTACATCGACCGAAAAAGACAGTAGTCTGATGGTACACGGTCTTTGGTATAAAACGGATGGGGCAGAAGTTCCCAGTCCAACTCTCAATTTTTTGCGGCGTGCGGTCGGGCGTTGTCGTGGAGGAATTTCGTAGTTGCTGTGTTCACTCCTTGTTGACGCAGTGCTTAGTGCACGCGTCTCAGTTGTTTTCTGCAAAAGTCTGCCTTAACTGCATGGCCTGGATCCAGTACCTCAACGTGCACCAGAACTCCACTGTTCCACTGTTATACTGTTCCACCAAGCACAGAGCGTGACTTTTTTCCGTGAATGTCAGGCTTGGTCGTTGTCTTCAGAACTTCACCGGTCCTCAACCATTGCCGCTTTCGTGTGGTATTCTCGTATTATCCACTTCTCATCCGATGTCACGCTGGAGTCACTGGAAACCGCTGTTCTTAGTTTTGCGGATGAGAATTCCGGCGAGACTCGTGCTGCCTTGTTTGTGTCGCTGAGATGGTGTGGCACACATTTTCCACACCGACTTGACTTTCCGATTGCATGCAAACGATCGGCAATGGCAGAATGGTGACAACCGAACCTCTGTGGGAGCTCATGTGCAGTTTGTGTTGGACCCGACTCGACAGCTTCCTTTAATTCCTGGCTATCCACAACTTCAGAACGCCGTTGATGTTCTTCGTCTTCAAGGCTCCCATCACCATCTCGGACACGTTGAAACCATCGCTGGCGTTGGCGTAATGATGGAACTTCGTTACCATATATTACTTCAAAGAAGATGCGATGGGATTCTGCAGCAGTTCCTCTTTGCTTGAAGTCGTACAGCAAGAAAACCCGCATTCTGTACTTTTGCTCGTTCATCGTTAATCTAAAAAAATTCTTTAAATGGGTGAACGAGTCGGAATAAAACTTTGGCGAAGGATGCCTTCGGAAACGCTTGTTAAACTCATAAAGTTACATGATCCAAGAGATAACAATAGCAGAGAAATGACAAATCGAAAGCGGGCGGCATTTATAATCCGATAACCTAATAGTATCAACCTATACTGACTAAATTTAATCGGGATATGCCACGCATTCTACTTTTACAGGATAATGTGGGGGGGGGGCCATTTGTTTGCCTATTGGACCCACCCAATGGCAAGAAGTGAGCAGCCGATCAGCAATTCAGTGTACTACCCTCCGGTGGGCGTATGGCAGCGCAGTCGGAGGCGCCAACTGTTGCGTGAATTCTGATTCCAGGTTCTTGGATAACCAAGCAATACATCGAGGTTGGTGAATTGGTACCAGACTTGTTTGGGAATGGTAATATACTGACTTGTCTAGGGGTACTGTAAGTCATTGCGTAGTCCAAATAAGAATAGCAACGATAAAGGAGGGTGTTAATCGATCCCTCTTTGGGATGCGCCACGCATTCTACTTTCGCGTGGCGTCATGAAGCCCGTTTGAATGGGAATTTGGCCTAGTCGAGTCGATGGACTGTCCAGTGTTTTATCCTTCCCAGACAAGTCTGGTACCATTTCACCGACCGCTGAGGGATGGAAGGCTTGGTTGTCCTCGAAGGGAAATCCAAACGAGGGACCTGGTATCGGAGAGCCGACACGTCCTTCGACTGCGCCACCACGTGTCTTGTAGGCCAAATATGCATTCGAGGTGCCTGTTTGATATCCTGTAAAAGTAGGATGCGTGGCGTAGCCTTCAGAGAGATCACCTACAGGAATTGCCTACCTTTGCCTTTCATTACCCTGAAAACAGGAATGGTACCAATTCGTCGACTTCAAAGGGTTTGGTTGGCATGAGCGGAACTCGAGGCTTAAGCCTTGAGAGGGGGGGGGAGTGCATACAACAGCCGGTGCCTCCTTCCACTGTGCTACAGTCGCACGCCAATTCTATGCATATTTATGAATGAAGATGGTGAGATTGTATTTACAAGACGTGGAAGCTAAAGATGCATTAGAGAACCTGTGGAATGAACAAAGTAGAAGGCACCACTTCGCCCTGCAATAGCTGAAAAGGCAAGTGATTCAGCTGAGGATTTTATAGGACTTTTTGGAGCATTGTTATAGCAAAGGTGGGATTCCATGGTTAAATTATGTCAGATATGAGAAATTTCAGAAACTTGGAAGTAGTCAACCAGTTCAGAGGAACATGAAGGGGACATGGCTAGGCGAGGTACGGTCGCAGTGTAATTAATTTGGGGAACTTCCCGCCAGGGCGACTGCACCGTCCACGGAGGCTCGGAGCACATCGTCTGATTGAATGAGTCTACCTGCAAAGGTCGACAGTGCGCCCCACCTACTGGTCCTCCCACCGACCGGGGAATCCCCCATCCGTGCCCACCCTTTTTGTGTCACATTTCGTACCGTACCCGACGACAGGTTTCCCCACTCCTAGCCGGAAATGACTCATCGCCATGGCATCAGGTGCAGATGCCTACACCGACATCTATCATCTTCATAAATGCGCGCAGTGTTCTGGGTAAACAGATCCATTAGAGTGCGGGCGTGTGTGCAGCCTGCAGTAGACCAGCCAGACAGCCAGCCGGCTGGCCGGTCTTTCGCCAGCACAGACAGTCGGAGAGAAATTCTGAGGGCGTTCTTTGGATAGGAAGAGGAATTCGAGAAAGACTTGCCCGTTTGAAGGAGAAGGCGCTGTCGAGCTAATGACTAAAGCCGGTTGCTGCAAGAAGGAACCACGTTCTCCTTCCACATTCGACGTCTTTTTGCCGTCTAAAGCGAGGCGGGCGTAGAGCGGTTAGTTTAAGGCTTACGATGTCAATTACACACTAATGAATCAAGTGTGACGACTTCTTCGAGACAGGAAGAGTTTGGAAATCTAATCAGAAGTGGTTCGTTTTTGACCGAAATTAGTCAGAATTCGCCAAATCCTAATTAGTTGCAAGATAGGATTTGTTCATTGAAAGGGCATGAGTCATTGTCGGAGCAGAGATACCGAATCTAATTCTTTTTGTCCCTTGTTGGATAACGTCGCACAGTGAATTCTGCTCAGGAGTCGAATGAAGAACTTTTGGAACTGTGCTTGGCTCGTTTATTTATCAATTAAGGGTTCGGCTCTTAAATCCGAACAAATTTGGGTTCAAAATTCCCGCCATACCATAATTCCGCCGGAAGTCGCGATTTGTGTCCTTGAAAACAAGAAGCCTCTAGTAAACAGCCATAACCTCAACATGGCCTCGATCTTGCACCCAAGTGTGGAGTACAACCGAGGAGAATCGTGAAGACCATTCGAGTGTAGCACAACCACAATTGGTAGCGAGAGAGCCGAGTTAGCCTAGTGGTTAGTAGTGTAGTTTCATGCACAAGCGGTCAAAGGTTCGACTCCCGGCTCCGCCACGCAATGCCCTGCAAAAATTGCAAAAATGGCAACGGTTCCAACGTCAAGCCTAGGTTGACAGGCCGGCTGGTGGAGAAACCTCGTCCCAAAACCATGATCACAAGTCGCAATAGAATCAGTGTAAAGGCTAGGACGTCACCCGGAAGTGGCGCACAGAACCCCTACCCGAGTTCTGTGGTCAGTATACGAGGGCTACCGAGGGCCGAACGACCTCGGCTAAAGAAGCTAGTTCGACTGGGGACTCTGAATGTGGGAACGCTGACCGGAAGATCTAGGGAAGTGGCTGACCTGATGAAGCGCAGAAGGATACAAGTCCTGTGTCTGCAGGAAACGCGATGGAAAGGGGCGAAAGCCAGGGAGATCGGAGAAGGGGTCAAGCTGTACTGCAACGGAGAGGACACCAAGAGGAACGGGGTAGGGATATCTGTCGCGGAGTTCCTCAAGGATTCAGTAGCGGCTGTCCAAAGAATAAATGACAGCATCATGTCACTGCAGCTGGACACGAAGGAGGGTTACTGGACCATCATGTCTGTCTACGCTCCGTAGACCGGATGCTCCGAGCACGAAAAGAACGACTTCTACCTCTCGCTCGAGGAAGGCAGCGTACCAGAAGGCGACTATCTCTCCATAGCAGGGGACATGAACGGGCATGTGGGGAGTGGCAGAAGAGGAGTGGAAGGGGATCATGGAGGTAAAGGGATCGGCCTGATAAACCCGGATGGAGAACGAATTCTGGATCTGGCTATCGCCCAGGACCTGGCTGTCTGTAGCACCTTCTTCGCGAAGAGGGAGAGTCAGAAGGTGACCTATGCTAGCGGAGGAAGAAGGACGGAAGTCGACCACATCCTGGTTCGAAGGGCTGCCCTGAAAACAGTCCAGGATGTGAAGGTCATTCCGGGAGAAGACGTGGCATCACAGCATAGACCCTTGGTAGCCGACCTTAGCATACCTCTACCCACCAGGCCCAAAGTGAGGACGGAACCCAGGATCCGAAGGTGGAGACTACGGGGTTCAGAGCGGAACGAGCTATGAAGGGCAGTGCTCGAAGCAGGCCTTCCAGATCCAGCTGGTCCCGTGAATGAGACCTGGAGGAGGGTAGCCCAAACAATCCTGAAATGTGCCAAGGAAACCCTGGGAGAAACAAAGGGAGGAACCAGAGGGGATAAATCGGCATGGTTCTGGAACGAACAGGTGCAGGCTGCAGTGAAGAGGAAGAAGGAGGCCTACAGGCTGTTACAGAAGACGAGGGCACCCGAGCATCTCACAGCCTACAGGAAGCTGAAGAGGCTGGCAAAAACAGCTGTAGCGAAGGCAAAGAACGCGGAAATGGATGCCCTTTACGGGAAACTAGACGGGCCAGAGGGAGAGAAGTTCGCCATCCGCCTGGCCAAGGCGCGCCATAGAACTAGCCTCGACATTCGACTAGTGAAGACTGTGAAGAGTGCTGACGGTAGGGTGTTACGGAAGCCGGTCGAGGTGAGAGAGAGATGGGAGGAGTACTTCAAGGAACTCCTGAACGAGGAATTCCCTCGTCGGGAGGCCGAGGAACAACAACAAACGGAAGGACCCATCCCACCCTGGACGCAAGAAGAGGTTCGCAAGGCCATAGGGAGGATAAAACTCGGAAAGGCAGCAGGGCCTGACGGTGTGCCAGTAGAGGCTTGGAAGGTGCTTGGGGACCTCGGAATCCACTGGCTGACGCAGTTCCTCAACAGAATCACGAAAGAAGGTAAGATGCCGGATGACTGGAGGAACAGCACCATAGTCTCCATCTTCAAGCAGAAGGGAGACGCTTCCGAATGCTCCAACACCAAGGGATCAAACTGATCTCACACACGATGAAGATCTACAAACGGCTGGTCGACTCTAGGCTGAGGGAGATGGTACCCATCTCCCAGATGCAGCGGGGCTTCATTTCTGAGAGGTCCACCAGGGAGACGCTTCCGAATGCTACAACACCGAGGGATCAAACTGATCTCAGACACCATGAAAATTTACGAACGACTGGTCGACTCTAGGCTGAGGGAGATGGTACCCATCTCCCAGGTGCATTGGGGCTTCATGCCTGAGAGGTCCACCACAGACGCCGTCTTCATCACTCGTCAGGTGATGGAGAAATATCGGGAGAAACGAAAACCCTGCTACGTGGCATTCCTGGACCTGGAGAAGGCCTACGACAGGCTAGCTGGGGCCGTAATCTGGAATGCCCTTCGAGGGAGGGGTGTTCCGGAACGTCTGATCACGGTCATAAGGGACATGTACGAGGGCTCGAAAGCGGCGATACGAACGCCACACGGGGTGACAAGGAAAGTGGGCATCACAGTGGAGGTTCACCAAGGGTCGGCTCTGAGCCCGTTCCTCTTTCTGCTGATATTTGACTCTATAGTGAACCACCTTGAGGAAGGCCCTCTCAGAACGATCCTCTACGCGGACGACATCGCCCTAGTAGCCGGCAACCAGGAAGAGCTGGAGGAGAAGGTGCAGCTGTGGCAGAGAGCCCTCGCGGACAACGGCCTATGGCTGAACGTGAAGAAGACGAAGTCCATCAGCTCTGAGTAGTGCGCTGGATCGATCCTAGACTGCCAAGGGGAAGCGATCGAGAAGGTGGAAGAATTCCGCTACCTCGGAAGTGACCTATCCGAGGAAGGAAGTGTGGACCAGGAGGTCAGGGGACGGATAAACGCAGCCTTGCTCAAGTGGAGGGAGTCCAAGGATTCTCTGCGATCGTAGATGCTCCAGGACGCTCAAAGGCAAGCTCTATAGAACAGTTGTAAGACCTGCCCTCCTCTACGGCAGTGAGTGCTGGGCCCTGGGTAAGGCGCAGGAGTGGCAACTGCACGCGACGGAGATGAGGATGCTGAGGTGGGCATGTGGATGGACCCGTCGGGACAGGGTGCGAAACGAGGATGTTAGGGCAGTGATGAAGACAGCCCCGATCCAGCTGAAGATGAGGGAGCAGCATCTGAGGTGGTATGGACACGTCCTCAGAAGACGATAGGATCACCCCACAAGGTTGGCCCTAGATTTCGAGGCACCCGGAAAGCGTACGAGAGGAGCCCCAAGGAAGAAGTGGAAGGACGTCATCAAGAGAGATCTCGCCGAAGTCGGCGCCACGGCAGATGACGCCCTTGATAGGATGAGGTGGCGACAGATCACAAGAACAGCGGAACCTGCGACTGCGCGGGACTAAACGCTCAGGAGAAGAAGACAATTGGTAGCGAGAATTTGCTTCCAAGTGCTCTCATTCACAAGAAATATCGCTCATATCGAATAGGCTAAGAGTAATAAAAGAAGGGAACTTTCAAGAAAAAATCACCATAAGATAGCAAGAGCTGTTGAAAATGACTCTCCACTCACGCCTCCTCCTTCTACGGGATGTCACGAAGGCGATATTGAATGCTTATTTTATCTATACAATGACTTTATATACAATGGTGGCGAATCCGAGTCTGGCTATCAATGCACTGACCACGAAGAGGTTTGAGACCTGGTTGGTCTGGCCGGGAAATTCAAACCAGGAACCCAGTATCGGGTGCTCGCGACAGCCGCCACCTCCTCCGACTGCGCTAAAACGATTAGCATCTTCCAAATCAAAGTGAGAGTTTCTCGGATTAAGTTAGAGTCTCATCGAAATGATTAGAATAATTCTATCTTTAAGAAAGTTAGAAAGTTAGAATTTTTTCAGGATTTTTTTAAATTCACCTGCCCCAATAAGTGAACCCATTGTTTAAAATTTTAAAAATTTGCATTTGAAAAGAAAATGTATTAAGACTTAAATTTTACTTTAATGTGCACGAAGTCAGCAGTTTTTTAGTGTCAAAAAGGAGTTTGCGCCATGCACTCGACCAGGACAACGAACGGTAACGATTTTAACTTGTTTGATTTTCCAAGAATTCTGCTTGCGCGCTCTGCACCCCTTTGCAGACAGGATCCTCGTCGAAAATAGTAACACGACGTTTTCATTTCAATACTCGAATATCGAAAAGAATTCTCATTTCAAACTGAACAGTTTGCCTAGCAGATTGGACACATTTGGAATCACGCAGATTACCCTTCCTCGTATTAAACTAGGCACTCTCTAAAAGTAAGATCGGTTCGGGAGATTTTCCAAAACTCTTGTTGAAAATTTACCATTTATCTGACGTAAGAAATTCGTACGTTTGACGAAGATTTGCAAAAATTATAAAAAAGTGAACAATTTTAGCTTGTAAATGAAGAGAACTCTGCACTCGTCCAGTACGTCACTCTGTAGACCTGACTGATTGTGAAAATGATAGGTCACAATACTCATTCAGAATAATAGTAATTAATAAGATATGATTAAAAATCACACATCACCATTTTACTTCTACGGGATGTCTGGAGGCGTTAAAGGATGCGTATTTATCCACAAAGGCCGATAAAGAAGTCAGAGATTTATCCTTCCCAGATAAGTTTGGTACCAATTCACCGACCCCGGAGAAATGAATGGTTGGCCTGGGCGGGAAAGCCGAACCAGGAACCTGGTATCGGGTGCAAGCGACAGCCGGCGCCTCCTCCGACTGCACTACACGCGCCCCGATAGCATAACGATAATATTGAGCAATCAAAAGCTAAGTAGCTTTGTACAAAGCACTGTATCTTCCCCTACGAAATTGACGTCAAAGCGTCGTCATCTATCATCTAGGCAACTGGTTACAGCCAACTTTAAGCAAGCTAAAAATATTTCGGTTTATTTCCCGATTCGTTTAGCAGGCTACGTTTGAAAATGCAGAGAAATAGTGAGCCCAAGGTCGTTTCCTTTTTGTTGAAGCAAATTTTCCTTAAAAATGAGAGGTTGTACTATCATTATCTTGAGACTCTATCCAACTAGCACTGTCTGCCATCTAAATTTCGTTAAAAAAAACGATTTTTTTAGTCACAGTGTGGCCGCCGTCCGCCACCGAAACGGAGGCGGTCTGGTCGATTAGTCCCCGAGAAGACGCGTAAACTCCTCTGAACACAGTGTCCCGGTGGAAGAGAGCAGCGATATCAGAAGCCGACGACGCACGCAAACGGAGAGACGAGTGAAAGGCAGAAGCAGTGCAAGAGAGAGTAGAGAGAGCCGAGAAGCCCACTAGCAGCGATAGATGGTCGACGGACGCTGTGGTGGCCGAACCAGTTCCCCGTCTGCCAGCTATTTTCGTGCGTGATAAGGCGTACTCGCTTGATTAACAACTTCTCTACATCCGTAGCCGCATTCCATTGTTGCGTAGAAATGCGTAGTAGCCGTCGTAACTCTTCCGAGATGCGCTGACATCGGAAGCTGCTCGTGCGTCTGGATGTGGCCTGAGCGACGTCGCAGAAGAACGTCGGCGATGTTACGTGAGGATTTCGTTCGTCAACGAATGAACGATTCGAGTCCGCGTCGACGACGACAAGACGACGAAATGCTGCGGTGTCTCGACGCGACAGACATGGATGCGAAATACGGTAGACCGCCGCATACGGTAATCGGGAAGAAGTGGTCTACCTCCGATCGGAAGCGTTCACAGGTGTCGAGAGGGAAAAAAAGCATCTCACGGAAAAAGAAGTAGGATCGGCAAGTGCTCAGCGATTTGATTTGTCGCCGAGCAAACGGACGTTGTATGGGTTTGCATGAGTAATGGCCTTTCTTAACCGTATGTGACAGCTGAGGAAGTTTCCGTGCGAAACCAGTAATGTGCGTGTCTGAGGTGTTCCTCCCGGTGTCCAGAAGTTAGAGTTCAAAGGGTAGTTAACTAAGTGTACAGGTAACATTGATGAACGGTAAAAGCAGGCACAAGAACCACCACTATAGAAAGACCTCAGAAAGGACATGCACGAAAGTTTGAAAGCGGCTATACGAATTTCAGACGTGGTAACAGAGTAGGTAGACAGCGCAGTGGGTTTCATCAAAGGTTCAATCGGACTCCGTTCCTCCTCCGCTGAAGGTCATCTGCATAGTGAACCACCTAGAGGACCATAATCTGTGGGGATGATATCGGTCTATTTAGTAGCTGACAGCTAGAGGGATCTACAGAAGAAAGCTGTGTTAGGAGGATCTCGCAGATGGCGTGCGGCTGTATGTGAAGAGAACGAAATTCATCAGCTCTGAACAGTGCACTGGACCCATCCAGAGCCCGGATTCATGAAGCAATGGGTATTGGTGCAAGCAGTGGGTATACCGTAAGGGAATCGTACCCACTACCAGCAGTGGGTAGTGGGTACGATTCGTATTCATGAAAGGAATCAAGGGTAAGGTACAACTAGGCCTCTCGCGAAAACGGCCGATCTCACTGGAGCGCCATTTTGTCAATGGAGCGCAAACAAGTCGAGGGTATACGGATGTACCCACGACGATCGGAGAATTTTCTCTGCCCGCTGATATACCTACGATTTTATGGGTAAGGTTTATCATGAATCGTGAGTATGTCTACCCTCTATACTCAGCATACCCGTGGGTATGCGCGTTGATGAATCCGAGCCGAGAACTGCTAGAGGGAGGCGATCGAGCAGGTGAAGGGTTCTATGTATACCTCTGAAGTGACCTCTTCGAGGAAGTGAGTATGAGCAAGGAATGCACATTTAAAGGTTACATTTACATCGATTCAAAGAAATTAACGAATTAACGGCGCTTTCCGGTAAAATCTGATTAAGTGAAATAGCGATACAAAAAGTGAACGGAAATTTTAACGATTTTTTTTAAACGGATCTTCGATCCGTTAGTGATTTTACTGATCTCGAACTAGTAATACGTGCGGGGAATTTCTGAGAAGAAATCACCATAAGATAGAAAAAAACGCCGCTGAAAATATTTGAAGTTAGGATGAAATAGGTTAATCTATATACAATGAGACACTTCATAGGAAGGCTAGAAGAAATCTTCGATATAACACATTTGCTGCGATCTTTTTTGAAACTTTATAATTATTAGTAGAACTAATAAAATCTATTAATCACAATATAAGGTAACCACTTGCCCCAGAAAACTGAACACGTTGAAGTGCTATGAAAATTTTATTTTTCAAGTGTAAAAAGGCCTTTTAAGCTTATTCCAAAATGAAAGGAAGCGACAATTTTTTAGTGTATTACAAGAAGACCTGGCTCCGTGAACTTGTCTGCTGTTTAGATTTGATTGATAGTGTAAATGCTGCTTACTTGAAGGTGCGAAACGAAGATATGTCTGTCTTCTACATTTTTTAAAATTCACCGCTGACTAGTGCAGAAACACAAACAGAATTTTTGCACTCTTTGAAATGAAAATCGTACCGGGCTGGAGGAGTGCATGGCGCAATCTTTTCTGAAAGCACACTGAAAACCTGCAAGTTTCAGCTATTCGAGATAACCTCAAAACCATTTTTTACTTCTTTCAAGCTGAAAACAAAAACCGCAAAAAACTCCGTTGAAACATGGTGCCCACGTTTTGGGAAAGCGAGTTACAGAATTTCAAAAAAAAACGCAGTTAATTATTGAAACCCAGGTGTTTTCAACGAAAACCGAAGATTTACCTGGACTAGAGTAGTTGATCTAGAGTAAATCTAGATTATTTGAAAGACGATCGTTTTTATTTGTGAGTTGCTTAGTTTGATCGGAAAAGTGTTCATCCCGTCTAATGTAACTTCGTTATATGAAAATTTCCACGGATTTGTGATTTAAAGCAACAGTGCACACACGACAGCAGTTTTTAACGAAAATTAACGATATATTGAAAATTTAGCGAAAATTTTCATTAAAAAGTTCGTTAAGAAATTTAGCACCTAGAGCTCAAAGCACATTCTCGGTATGGACCAGGTGTTCAGGTGACAAAACCCATAGCGCAACGTGGGAGGGAGTCCACAGAATCCTTACGCGACCGTAGACACTTCAGAACACTCAAAGGCGAGCTCTATCACTACGGCTCAGTGATAGGACTATCGTACATTATTTGTGTGATGTCTCTTTGTGCTATGGGTTTAGTTACCCAAGTTTGAGGTAAAACGTTCATCAACGTCTCAAGATGGATCAAGAACACGTAATGAAAACGGAACCATCGCTGCAATCTCGCTGAATCATCAAGAAACGCTGCACAAGTACATGGCGCGATATTAGCTGCTAGAACTCGCTAGATCTATGCACACATTTTTATTTGAGACCGGCTGATTTGCTTGTTTATTTATAATACAAAGCAGTTCTATTATAATGCAAAGCAGTGATAAAGACTGCTCAAAAAATCCACTCCAAGAGGTGGTCTGACGCAGGTGGATCCATTTTTATTGAGATTCCTTCACATTCTAGGCAAAAATTGATTGGTTGCCTTGCAAGGTGAAAATATGAATAGGATAGCGACGGACGCGAAGAAGAACAGCATCGCAGCTAGAGAGTCTGTGAAAATAGCGCTACTCCTCCTTGACATCGTCTGATCTTTCGACGTCAGAGACCAACGACGACCGCTTTGATCGGGACCCGCCGACACGCTCTGACGGACCGAGATCGAATCAACATCGTACGGTCATCGAAGGCTCAAGAAGCAGGCGACGGTTCCCTCACGTCACCGGCCTGTCGGAGAAAGAGCTATCAGGAGACAAAATGAAGGAGTATCACAGGGAGACCACTTACTACCCATGTCTATGTTTGAATTTGAATACTCTAGAAATGTAATACAATCGTAGAGAGACAGCAGTTATTCAAACCATTTGGATACATGGATGACATGTGTGTGTGCCTGTGCTTGCGTGTCTGTGTAGGTGTGTGTGGTCACAACCGAAGTGGGGCAAGGCCTATTGGCGATACTCAACGATTGATGGTGATGGACAGCGGCCCGAAACCCCTGAGGTAGTCAAGGTCGCAGAACATGAACCTGAAGTTCGTTTTTGATGTGTTGATGGCCATCAATCGATATTGATCAAATTATCGATTTTTTTGTGGATGTCATTCAAGCGGTCCGAAGCACTAGCCCTGGGGGTAGTCGAGGACGCTGAAGGGTAGTCGATGAGTGCTTTGTATTTATATTATCTATCTATAAGTACTTTAATATCCTCTCCCGGTTATAAGGAAATGATGATTCTCTGAATATTAGGGGGGGGGGCAAAAGTAATGAGACAAATTGAAAAAAATCTTTATCTCCTTATAACTCAATTACAACTCAACGATGCTGAGGAATGTATTTGCCATTAAGGGCAAGGACCTTGCTGCCATCGCTCAGCCAACTTCCTGATCCCATCCTTCCAGAACTGCTTGGGCCTGGTGTTGATCAACTGCTCGATATGGTTGTCGAGGTCGGCTTGGGTTCTTGTGTCCCTTCCGACCAGGAAGTCCTGTAGGCTCAAGTAGTAGTGGTAGTCGCATGGAGAGATGTCCAGCGAATATGGTGGGTGAGGCATGTGAACGTAGCCCAGCTGGCCAAGCTTATCCGTGCTTACTTGTTCCCGATGGGGTGCGGCGTTGTCGAAGAGGAGAACCTTCTTGAAGCGCTGCGAATGAATAAGAGCGAGTCGCCGGCCCATCTCTTCTATTTCGTTCACCATGGCCTTGGAGTTCATCGCGGTGCTCTTGGGAAACAGCCTCCGGTAAACCGATCCATGGGCGCAGACCCAAAAGTTCCAAAGGTGCTTCTCGCCGTGAACATCTCGCCGAACGAAGGTCGGTAACAATTCACCAGGCCTCACCCAGACTCGCTGCTTGGCAGGGTTAAGGTAGAAGACGTACTTCTCATCCTGCGTGAATATTGAGCCCAGGCTGCTCGGGGTTGGGAATTGGGCAAGATTTGCGCGACACAGGTCGACTCGTCAGACTGGGGTTTCGGCATGAGACAGGCTGGGGTTTTTGGCATGCTTCTGGAAAGGGCGGAAGTGGTAACTTCTCAGATGGGCTTCAGTAAGTAGCATTCAAACATACAAGTACGACAAGTACGAATTCAGACTCTAGAGAGGAGATATATGGACACGGCATGGGGTGTCTCATTACTTTTGGCCCCCCCCCCCCTAATATTTCATATCGTTCAGAAATGTTGGATTTTCTTTCAGCGCGGCCTCAATATATTAGCTGAACAATTACATGTAGATTTATAGTTGATGGACTCAATTTTTTCTGAGTAGTAATCAATATCTCTAGAATAGCAGCTTCTCTTCGTAACCCTTTCTAACTTACCCCACTCGACATAGTTAAGGTATTCTTCCTGCGGAAACCATGACACAGATGGCAGCTTCAATTGATGTTGAGAAGATGTTACTATGGCAAAGCCGTCGAGAAGCCGTCAATGCGGCCCACAGGCCGCTCTTACGGCTGGTAGTTCATAACGTTTAAGAAGGGAAAAATTTGTACTAGCTTGGCCGGAAAATTTTGGCGGTTTTGACTAGTCCACTTCAAATGATCATAACTTTCTTAATTCGCCGGATTCAGGCGAAATAAACACTTCTCGAATCAGCAGGCTGCGATACCATTTGAATAACTCAATCAGCGAAAAAACTGTGTGGTCGAGATGCGACAAATTCTAGAAGGGCTGCTTTTGCGGGGTCCTGAGTTCTACTAACGAGGAAGTTCTGAAAGTGCATAAGAAGGTGGTAGTTGGTTGGTGCAAGATCTGGCGAGTATGGCGGGTGAGGCAGAACTTCAGCTCCAAGTTCGTTTAGTTTTCGCATGGTGATTTGCGAAACGTGTGGGCAGGCGTTGTCGCTCAGAAGAATGAGACCTCTTCTGTTGACCAGTGCCGGCTACAGCTCACGCAAATTTCGTTAAATCTCGTTAAATTCGCCACAGCAGGACTCTGCTGTGAGGGTTTGGCTTGGTTCCAGAACGCTGTAGTGAATCACGTCAACCGCTGACCACCACACTTTTACCATCGTCTTTTTCTGTTGAGATTTTGGCTTTGGGAAGAGCCTGGGGGATCGTCGACGTCAACCTACTGTTGTGATCGTCTTCTGTTATCTTGCAGAATTCACTTTTCATCACAAGTGACGACTCGGCTCAAAAACGGGTCTTTTTGATTCCGGAGAAGCAAAGAAGAACAGTTTCGAATCGCGACGCTTTCTGGCGATCACACATATCGTGGGGCACCCAGTTCGAGCTCTTTCACATTTCCGAGGCATTCCGAATCCTTAACAGCAGTTTCACAGACTCCTAGACCTTCCGCAACCTCAGGGACTGTTTGCAATGTATTAGCTCTCACGGAGGCCTTCCAATCGTCGTCCTGGATAGGCCTTCCGATTCGGTGTGCTTCTTCAAGGTTGAAATCCTTATAACGAAATTGAAAAACATAACGAAAATGTAACCAGTGTTTTGGCCAGCATAAATAGTCGTTGCTCCGCATTGTTTGCTATAAACGAGCAATGCTGCTCGAAACTGAGCTTTCCGCCAATTAGGAATCCTAAGTCTTTTGCCAAACTCGTTTGATTTATGGCACTTCCATCAACAGTGGAGGGGCGTGGAGACTCGGTCCTACCGAGACGAAGTACAGAAGTTTTGATCAGCGCTAGTGGAGGATCCCAAGCAGCCGGCCAAGAGCAAGCAGCGTCAAACGATGTCTGAACTGCCGAGGGATCTTTCTCATTCGAGAGTTCCTTATAGATTTTTAAGTCATCAGAAAAACTTGCATGTTACACCGCAGCTTTCGATAACTGTTGAGAGCTCATAGGTGTAAATATTGAAGAGCACTGGTGATAACATTTCCAGAAAGTCATAGTGAATCACGCGAGCCGCCGAACACCACTCCGTCAATACCCTTTTTTTCTGGTAGGATTTCGGATTTGGGAAGTGTCTAAAAAGTTCGTCAACATCAACCCCTGTTCTGATCGTCTTGATCGTTATCGTATAGAAGCCAGCTTTCCTCACATGTGACGACTCGATCCAAAGACGGGTCTTTTTGATTCCGGAGAAGCAAAGAAGAACAGATTTCGAAACACAAGCAAACATTTGTGGCGATCACTCAAATCATGGACACCAACTTTCCGAGCTTTTTCAACTTTCCGAGGCGTTTCAAATCATCTGTGAGAGCAGTTTTACTGACTCCTAGACCCTGCGCAATCTCACGGACTGTTTACGATAGATTTGCTTCGATGAAACCCTTCAAATCGTCGAAGCAAATCTATCGTAAACAGTTCTGGATTGCTGTAGGTCTGCCGCTTCGAGGTGCATTTTCAAGGTTGAAATCTCCAGAACGAAATTTCTCGAAACACCGCTGCACGGCCATTTCTCCTACACTGTTCGTTCCCAAACATAGTTGATTTGTCGGACAGTTTTGATGGCGAATTGGTCCATTTTGAATTTGAAATCAAAAATATAGTTCGGAATTGCTCTTTCGACATACTTCAATAGTTCTTCGAAGAAATACGGTTATTAAGCATAGATAAATTACAAATTCCATCAGGTGAGCGAGGAATTCAGTATTAAACCTTAGATAAAAATGGGAAGTAAGCGGAAAATAGATTCATAATAAACGATCGAAAAGCGGTTGCACAAAAACCGGCAGAAGTTTCCGGTCAACCTAGTAATTCTAACTTTGCTTTATTATCCGAGCCTACGGGGGTTCGACATTTGTTCACTTGGACGATTATCTTTAAAAGCGCTCTCATGCGACATAGGTACGTCAGCGTTGCCTATCAGTCTTCCTGTAGACGTCATCAAGTTGAGAGGCAAAATGGAATTGGAGCAAGGCAGATAAACATTTGACCGACGGGGGGACAAGAAAATGTTCGTAATGTTTTTGAAAGTGGGGCTAGTAATGTTTAACTCACCGAAGCATTATTTGATTACTTATCAAGTTGCAGGGGAAGTTCTGTCAATTTTTGAGACTTTTATTTAAAAAATCCATAATTTGAGATTCTTACAAACAGGACTTTTTAGTTCACGTCTCACTGCAAACAGAAGAGGGATTCTAAGGCTTCAGCTTCCTGTACTAAAATCGCAGGCGAGATCAAACTTTTCACCTATTGAAATCTCAAGACACTGAACTTATTATGAAGTGATAACGAGAATATCGTAAACATTCGTCAATACCATTAACAATAATTGAATAAATAAATGTCTGTGAGTTCGTTCAAGTTCTTAGTGGTTCGTAAGAAGCGGTATTAGTTGCGTTGTATTTACTGGTGTCGTTATGTTCATAGTACACAGGTTTATATGAGCAAGCATTTATTTATGTTACATTATTTATGTAATTCATGACTGTGTTCATGACTGATAAATAAACAAATAAATAAATAAATAAAAATATCTCTCAAAAAAGCACTTGGCATTGTTTTAAACAAATGATGCATTCCATAGTTTCAACTCACTGGAGGCGAATTCGACGCCTTATTGCCTTATAAGCAGTATTTCTCTTATGAAATCATCCAGATATTTGAAAAGTAGACCTAGTTTGGTACATACTCACACCATATACCGATGACCGTTAAACTCTGGTCTCAAATTTTACATTTATTTATTTGTTTATATATTCTGCATCGACCATGCAAAACTAAAACGACGCTAAGGATAAAGGACGGTGTTACTCAATCCTCTTGGGGATACACTACGCACTCTACTTCTACGGGATGTCGTGTAATCGATTTCGTGCGTATACGGCCATACAATGACTTGCGATGGCCAGCCGATGAACAAGTCAGCGCTTCATCCTTCCCAGACAAGTCCAGTATCAATTCACCCACCCCGGAGGGAAGGAAAGCTTGGTTGACCTGGGTAGGAAATCCGAACCATAAACTATGCATCGGGTTCACGCGGCAGCCGGCACCTCCCCCGACTGCGCTACGCGCCCCATGGAGGATTCTACAGGACATAATTCAAAGTCACTGCAAGCACGCAGAAACCAAAATAATCAACAAGATACTACCGAATAAAGAGGCAACTACTAAGCCGTGTTCCGGAGATATCGGTCAACAGGTTGTTTGCTTTGCCTTAATGAGTTCGGTAGGATTTGTTTCTTAGAAAATTATATTATTAAATTATATTTTATACATTGAGGTTATCAGGTTTCTCAGGTTTTAATTCCAAAGGTAGCGCACTCCAATGACAACAGTTGAACAGTGCGCATTCACTGAACATTAAACATAGTTTTTTTGTTGCAATTCTCTATTTAAAATTCGGTGTATAGGACAAAATCTTCTCATCCACCTCTCTCCACTCTGATTTTCTTTGTTTATCTTGACCCCTAACCGATTCCCTTATTCAGTGTTCCTCCCAATCACCGAAAGCCACGGGATGAGTACTGTGTAAAGGTTCAGCTGACTAGATGGCGAAATAAACCTTTTATATTCCAAGTTTTTTTTAGTTTGCTGTGAGCGCTTATGCTTTTACAAACTCTTAAATTTCATAAAAGTTTTATTTTTAAGGTTAAATAATTACTCAAAATTCATTCTAAAGTGACCAATTCAGCAATGTTTTCGTGCTAAAAAGATGGGAAAGTTTTAACTTGATTGACAGCCAAAATTCTGTGTGCATGGAATTGTTTGAAATTGTTAGTTCGTTTACTAATGAATGGTAGAACCAACTACTCGTCAGGTTTTGACGTCTGAAGTGGTACAGCCGTTTTTCAGAGCAGGCTGGAGTTATGGGATTCAAAAGGGCGCTTATCTCCACCTACGTAATAATGGCAATCGGTTAGTACGCAACGGTAAAAAGAGTGCTCATCTAGCGCTTCCATTGTGTTCATCGGTGTCAACGACGGGAGTTCGAGTTGGATACGGTGCCTGTCATACCGCACAGACGTCTCGAACCTACCGTATGGTAGTGTTTTTGATGAACGATTCGCCGTCTTGCAAATGTTCTCTAGTTCCAAGTTTTCTCTGAAGGTGGGCGTTTGTCAGAAGTTTTGACAAGATTTTTGCAAAGCGATGAAGAATATTGCAAAGGAAACGGTAACCGCGAAAAGTAAAAAAAGCTTTCCTACAGAATGGGCACTGAACGACTGCAGTTGTAATGCAAAAAGTGGTGTGTTGCTCAAACCGAAGGAACAGACTTTATTTTTATTTTTTGAATTTCTTGATATCGATTTTCGTTGCATTTTCCAAATCAAAATGAGACTTTTCCTGAACAAGCCAGAGTCTATACGAAAAGCCTAGAATAACCTTATTTTCAAGAAAGTTGTTATGAGTTTGTTTGAGATTTTTTATTTCTCTTGCCCCAACAAGTGAACCCATTGCTTTAAATTTCATAAAAGCTTTATTTTGAAGGTTAAATCATTACTCAAAATTTATTCTAAAGTGACTAATTCAGCAATGTTTTCGTGCTGAAAGGAACCTGCGCCATGCTTTCGACCAGGATAAGAAAATTTTAACTTGATTGACAGCCAAAATTCTGTTTGCATGGAATTACACATTAGCAGTACAACAAAAACGTTATAGGAAACGCTCATACTTTCACATTGTTTCTGCAAGTAAGCAGCGCACCATCACTATTTACACTATCAATCAAGTGAAGATTGCGGTGGCGATGTCCGCTCCTCCGCTCCTTGTGACAGGCCGGCCTACGAGGACTTATGTCACATCACATGGTTGATGGTGTTAATTGTTTGCCGAGATAATGCTACGGCGTCCGCGGGAGCCGACGCGCACTCGCAGAGCCCGGCGTGGGTGAGAAATATGCGAGGGCCCTGATGCGAGGACGGCATCGGGGGGGGGGGGGCAACTGCGCTAGTCCGAAAGTCCCGTAACGTAAGCAGGGCCCGCGTGGCTACGCGGAATGTGGGTACGTTGACGGGCCGCTCGTGCGAGTTGGTTGAAGCACTGGATCGAAGAGGAGTTGATTTCTGTGCGGTGCAGGAGACGAGGTGGTCCTGCCGCAAGTCAAGGGACATAGGACGTGGCTTCAAGGCCGTTCTATGTGGAAGTCCCAGGACCACCAGTGGTGTCGGAATAATCGTCTCCGAACGATTTCGTGGCTCGATTGTAAGCGTCGAACGCTTTGACGGTCGGTTGATGAAGATCATTGTCGCCGCTAAGGAACGACTCCATCACTTCTTCTCTGCGCATGCTCCGCAGAGTGGCTGCACCGATCAAGCCAAGGATGAGTTTTGGAACCTGCTTGATGAGAAGACAGCAGAGTACCGTCGAAAGATGTCATCATAGTCGCTGGTCACCTTAATGGGCACGTCGGCGCGATGAAAGACGGGTACAGCTGTCATGGTGGTTTCGGATACGGGTCTCGTAACCCCGATGGTGAGCGTATTCTTGAGTATGCGGAATCGCATAGCCTCACCATTGTGAACACCGTTTTCCGAAAACGCGACTCCCACCTCATCTCATACTATAGTGGTAGCTCCAAGTCTCAGTTAGACTTTGTGCTTGTGAAGGATCGCGACCGAAGCATTGTCACAGACGCGAAGATCGTGCCGTGTGAGACGGTCTCCCCACAGCATCGACCGCTGGTCTGCACTTTAAAGATCACACCTCCGAGGGTGCAGCAGGTTGAGCGATGCGGTGCTGCTAGAATCAAGTCGTGGCGAATGAGAGAGAAGGAAGCAGCAGTGATTTCTTGCGTGCGGCTACCGACCGTCATGACTGTCGACGAAACTTGGAAGAAGGCTGCCGACGCGATACGTGAAGCTGCAATGTTGGAGCTCGGCACTGCGAATCCTGGACGACGCAACGTCAACAAGCAGGCATGGCTGTGGACAGACGATGTGAATGCGAAGGTTCGAGAGAAGAAGTCGCTGTATCATGTGTTTCTCGGCGACGGAACAGCCGACAACTGGCAGGAGTATCAGAAGGCGAAGAAGGCTGCAAAGAAATCCGTGGCTGTTGCGAAGGCTACTCACTATGGTGATGTCTATCGGAAGCTCGGGACGCGCGATGGTGAGCGGTATTTGTACCGACTTGCTAAGACCCGCCATCGCCAAACCGAGGATATTGAGAAGTTCGTCGGCATCAATGATGAGAGCGGTCATCTTCTGACAGACCGCAAAAAGGCGCTAAAGCGATGGCGTGATTACTTTGAGGAAATTTTCACTGTGGAATTTTCTCACCCGGCCATCCTTTCTGTGGGTTCTGTTCACGGTACCGTTCACAAGATCACCGTGAAGGAAACAGAAGCGGCTCTGAAGAAGATGAAGCCCGGTAAGGCGATAGGGCCGGATGATCTGGCAGCCGACGTTTGGAAGTCGAAGCTCTGGTATCCTGCTGAGTGGTTGGCTGAGTTCTTCAACCAGGTAGTAAAGGAGAAGAAAGTACCGGAGTGTTGGCACAACAGTACGACGATTCCGATTTGGAAGAAGAAGGTCAGTCCTGCAGACTGCTCCAATTACCGTCCGATTCGCTTGCTTTCGCACAGCATGAAGTTCCTTGAGCGAATCCTCGATAGTCGAATTCGTGAAATCGTCAAGCTCTCCGACAATCAGTGCGGCTTCGTGTCTGGTTGTGAGACCATACACGCCGCCCGCCTCCTGGTGGAGAAGCATCGCGAGAAACGGAAGCCGGTGCATGTAACCTTTCTCGGCTTGGAGGCCTTCGACCGCGTACCGCGTGAGGTTATATGGTACGCCTTGCGACGACACAACGTACCTGAGGAACTAATAGAGTGGGTGCGGATGCTCTACTTTTGCCCAAAGAGTAGAGTGCAAGCTGCAGCTGGAACCTAAATGGAGTTTCCCATCTCTGTTGTGGGCACCAGGGTTCTGCGCTCTCTCCACTCCTCTTTGTTGTCGTCTGGATGCCGTTATGAGACCTTCAGAAGCCTGTCAGATGAATGTTGCTTTATGCTGATGACGTAATGCTCGCTAGCGAAGATAAGAATGAACTCGAGCGGCAGGTGCAAGCTTGGTGCGACCGCCTGGCGATGTTCGGACTCAAATTGAACGCCAGCAAACCAAGAACCTAACGACTGACGTAAACGAGCCCGGCTCCATTAAGATCGACGGCGCTGAGCTTGCACGCACTTCGGTGTTTAAATACCAGGGATCAGCAATAGCGTCTGACGGCAGTCTGATGGTTGAAGTGAACTCACGTGTGAGTGCAGCTTGGTCCAAGTGGCGCTCGTTGACTCGAGTACTCTGCGACAAGAAGATTCCAGAGCGCTTGAAGTCAAAGATCTACAGAGCAGTCGTCCGGCCAGTAACGATTTATGGCGCTGAGTGTTGGCCTGCGACTAAGGAAGTTGAAACGCGCCTCAGCGTTATGGAGACGAAAATGCTGCGCTGGACCGCTGGAGTCACACGCATGGACCGCATCCGAAACGAAGGTATTCGGCAGAAGTTCGGTGTCGCGCCGATAGCGGACAAGATGCGCGAAACTAGCTTACGATGGTACGGCCACGTTCTGCGTGGAAAGGAAGACAGCGTCCGCAAGATAGGCCTTGAGTTGGAAGTGTCAGGAAAGCGGCCTAGAGGACGCCCGAAGCAGGGTTGGTCGGATACGTTACACATGGACATGAAGGTAACTGGGGTCCACCCTGATCAAGGTGACACCAGAAGAGCGGACCCTGCGACGAAGCGGGACAAACGCTGAAGAAGAATAAGAATCAAGTGAAAATAGCGACGAGCTAGACAAGTGCATGGCACGACCTTTTTCCTTAACACGATAAAATTGCTGCCCTTCTCAACTTTACAACAGGTTTCGAACTACAGTTTCCCTTTATTTATTTACTTTTTAGATTTTGGACGGTTTGATCACTTATTGGAGCAGATGAATAAAAAACTGCAAAGAAGTTCATACTAATTTCTCTCAAACAAAAATTAAACTAATCGTTATAGAGAACCTTTATTTGAATGTGGAAGAAGCTAGTTTTGATTTAGAAGACGTTTAGTTTGATTTTAAAAGCCTCAAGTTGACTTAGTTTAGCTTCAAGTTAGCCTAATTTGATTCGAAAAATGCCCAATTTGATTTGAAAAGTATCTAGTTTGACGTGAAAATGATTCCCCTCAATGGCACAGGTATCTGGAGCACATTCACTTAATCCATCTACTCTCAGCGTCTCTGACATCGCTGGTGCTCCACTTCAATCGCTGGCTGGACGTGGGAAAGCGGTGACAAGAACGAGGAGCTGGAGAGCGGTAGCACGCCGATAGATCTGTCTGATGGTGAGAGCGAGCGAGCGACCGAGCGACCGGTGAGTCCGCTGAACCCAGCCGTCGAAGGGCCTCGGCTTTGGCAGTCGCATGATGGATTGGCGGCTATTTTTAGAGTTCCGGTAACGATCTGATTCAGTGATACCGCCGGTGGTGAACCGTTTAGGTGTCCACGGGGGAAGTTTCGGGACATAAGTGGTCGCATTGTCGCTCAGACCTTCAGGGGACGTCTGTGAAGTTTAATAGTTTATTTGTTGTTAATTTAAGTTACCCCAACTATTCTCAACAAGACCTATATGGTCTTATTATGGTCTTGTAGGTCATCAGAAAAGGGGAATAGGAGCGAAGATTGTTCTGGCCACTGGGTGGTCCAAAAATGGCAAGAATTTGTCGCCTTGTAACTCTCGAACGGAAGGTCGGGGGTACGTGTCTCTCCTCCCCATGGAACTGGTGCTAGTCACTTTGTCGCGCTCACTTTGAACCGAATTCGCGTCAGATTTTCAAAAAACCGACTGCCACCTTTTTATGCACTATCAGATCTTCCTCGCTGGTAGAACCTTCGCCAGTGGGGACCACGCAAAAACGGCCTTTCTTGAATTTGTCGCATCTCGACCACCTTATTTCTTCGTTGATGGAATAAGTCAACTAACGTCGCGTTGGAAAAAGTGTGCTGATTGGAATGGTACTTGTATCGACGGAATCCGTTGAGCATGAAGAAAGTTGTGATCGCGTGAGGTGGACCAGTTAAAATCGCCAGAACTTTCTGGCCAGCTTGGTAGCAGTACTAAATCCTCTCCTTTTCGTTTCTTCCTAACATCGAAAGAGCCTCAATTTCTGAAGCATCGGATAGAACGAGTACAGAACAGATACTGTTTGACTCAGTTCCACACGAGCTCGTCGCGAGTGAGTTCAAAGAGCGGACCAATGTGTATTAGCATAATTCCCTCCAAATACCACAACGGCCACCACAGACTCTACTGCCGGTATCGATTTTATGCCGTCGATTCTGTTCTATTCTGCTTTGGTATTACTGTTTCATTTAACTGTTTGTGTGAGTTCCTACTGTCGATGTTACTTACTACCTGTAAACCACGAAGATTTGAAGTCCTCCATCATTGGCTAGGAAGTTTCTGGCTGCGTTTTTTTCACAACAGCACAATGCAACAACATGATACTGGCCTAAATTATGTGTTGTGGTAACTACCGGCTTTAGCGGAAGTGAAGCGTTGGATTCTTCTTCCAGCCGTTCGTTTCCTCCTGCCCAGCTTTGGCGCTAGGTCGTTGGCCATGTTGACTCCGCGACCCAGATACACGTAGCTGGAGCATTCGGAGATGTTCGTTCCGTTGAGCGAGAATGAGGCATCAGAAACTTGTCCATTCCTCATGAACATCGTCTTCGTAAGATTCAGCTGCAGTCCAACATTCCCACATACACGATCGAAGTCGGCCAGCATTCGCTCCGCCTGGCTGACGCTCGGTGTTATGAGCACGATGTTGCTAGCGAAGCGAAGATTATGTCGTTGCCGGCCGTCCCATTCTAGTTCGCGCATGACGTTTTCGAGGGTGGCACTGAAGAGCTTTGGGGATATGGTATCTCCTGCCGAACCCCTCTCTTCACATCGACGACGACGTCGTTATAGAATGGTGAAATCTTGGTCGTGATTCGACTGTACAGTTCTCGAAGGACTCTGATGTACTGAGCAGGAAGTGAGCAGGGCTTCGAAGACCGCTTCGATTTCGAAGGGAGTAGAATACCTTATTCAGGTCGACGAACGCAAGGCGCATCGGAAGCTTGTACTCTGTGACGCTTCGATGAGCTTCATAATGGTGTGTATGTGGTCGATCGTGCTGAATCCTATCCGAAATCCTGCTTGCTCGCATGGCTGTACTTCATTCAGCGTTCGGCTGATCCTATTCAGGATGGCTTGAGTGAATAGCGTGTAGACTAGACAGCAGGCAGATCGAGCGATAGTTGCCAATGTCGTGCACGTCTCCCTTCTTGCACGGCAAGATGGTCCTGCTGTTGCACTCCGACAGGTAGCGTGTGAAGAGCGGCGCCAGGGTGTTGAATGAGCGTTGGCGGGAGGTCCTTCAGGTGTTGGGGCCTGATTCTGGGGCCGGGTGTTGTACGTTTCTTCACCCACAAGATGGCGTGTCGGATCTCGAAGTGAAAGCAGAGGGGACGACGCATCCATCCTGCGGAAGATGGCAGGTGGGCAGGTGGACGTGGCTATTGAAACGACCGGAGTAGAAGTCGTGGAAGACCTTCTCCTTTGACCTTCTGGAAGAAGTGGCGGCTGCACCAGGACTCTGGGGAGCGGGGACCTTGCAAAGTACATATGTTTTGAAAGAGGTAACGGTTCCATCAGGACTCAGGCGAGCGGCCATCCTGGTGAACTACGAGAGAAAGGGAACCCTATTTTGGGTTTTCAACCTATTCTTTGAGGATTCAACCTTCTCAACGAAATATCGGCGCAGTAAAGATTGGCCAAAGGGGGTGGGGAAGGGGTGCGGTGGGGGAGCAGTCCTGGAATGAACAGCTTATAATAGGATAGAATATTTCGCTTCCCTATAGATCACCCACCATGAGCTAGGGTTGACGTAATAGAATAGTGACCTCTAAAATTAGAAAAATGAAGAAAACTCATAGTCATAAGTGCCCCACCCTTCTACCAAAATCCGTATTACGCCGAATTATCTATACTTACTTATTTTACTTTGATACTGTGTTGGACCATCAGCATCCAATCGGGGACCAGAACTCTTCCATTCCTCTCGATTTCTGGCTGGCGACTTACATCCTTTTGTAGCAGACCGCATTCACTAAACGATCTCGAGAACGAGTCTGCTTGTCTTGTCTCGGCGGTCTTCCCAGCGGCCTTTTCTTGTTTCTTAGAAACTATTCGGTAACTCGAAGTCTCCATCTGTCGTCGATTCGTCGAAGTAAGGGACAATCCAGTGACGTTTCAACTTCTTCATGTACCGCAACGAGTCCACCAAACGCAGCTTATCCCTTAAATCTGATTCTCGTAAACCGAGCAGGCATTGTTGACGTAGGTCATCTTCAGAAGACATCTTTCCAAAGCGAAATGGGTCGACTGCATCGAAGAAAATGTTGTCTTCTTGTTAGGCCAGGCTTCAGTTGCGTAGCGCAATGATGGCAGTATAGACAAGTTGAAGATCGTGGCCCTAAGGTCACGATCACTGGTCGGTAACTCTTGAATCGAATTGAAAGCTGCCCATGCTGAGGCTTCCTTCGAAATATTTCGGAGGTTAGGTCGTTCATCATACAGGGTGTGTAAAAAGTATTGACGCACTAAAGGTAAGCGATTAAGTAACAACACATTATAAAGTTTAATAAGTTTATATAAAAATATCAACAATGATCTAGTGAACAGAATAGTATCACTTATATTTTATATATGGGTTTCTTTGCTGTGAATGCAGGGCTGAAGACGTCAAGGAAAGGCATCGACGGTGCGCCGCAAGTAGTCCACGTCGATTTCGTTCCATGCTTTGACCAGATCATTCTTCACTGACTTCATACTTTTGTGGGAAGTAGAGAAAGCCTTGTTCTCCAAAACTTCCTATATAAAGTAATTCAGCGGATTCAAATCCGGTCTATACAGAGGTCATTCCTGTGTCGAAATGAAGTTCTTCAAGTTGGCGCGGCACCAGTCCTGAACAATCCTCGACTCTGCGCAGGAGTCTATTCCTGCTGGAAGACATGCGGCTTACTCTCGAGGTGGGATTCGAGCCAAAGGAACCAGATGCTTCTTTAGGACATCGATACAGATAGTTCTACTGATTTATCTTCACTCCTGTATCCATGAAAACGAGACGCTTGTGATGAATGCACAAACTATGACACTGGCCGGATGCGCCTCCCTTGCAGCGAGCCTTCCGCCAGAATTAGCACTTTGGATGTCCTTGAAGAGTATGTAACGCTTTTACAGGTTGAGTACACAAAGGTATCAATTCACTGAAGGTCAATGCATAGAACGAAATTGACGCGGACTACTTGCGGCGTTGATGCCTTTCCTTGTCGTCTTCGCCCCTGCATTCGCAGCAAAGAAGCCCCTATAAAATACAAGTGATGCTGTTCTGTTCGCGAGATTATTGTTGATATTTTGTATGTAAACTTGTTAAATATTATAACGTGTTGTCATTTCTAACACTTACGTTCAGTGCGTCAATACATTTTACACATCCTTTATCTTTATCTTTCTCTTTATTGGGACATGTGAATCTATGCACATGCAACTGCGACCGACAAGAGTACATGGCGGTCGAGATTCCAAGACAACAACCCTGTGAAAAGAGTATGAAACAATTACTAGGCTACGCGTATAAAAAGCAACGAAGAAGAAACAACTAACAAGAAACTAAAGAAAAGAAAGGAAACAATGCTGTCAAGTGACCCTGCCTCAGAGCAGAATGCGGGAAACTAAGAATATTTCAAAAACTCATTTATGATTGTTTTGAAAGCCGAAAGTTTAGAAGATATCTGAAAACGCTTACACAACTTGACGTATTCGCTCCCCGCCCTGCAGATGAAGTAGTTCGAACGAACTGAGGCCCTAGCCCTAGGGAGAATCACTTTAAGCTTAGGCCCTCTGGTAATGGACGACTTGACTGAAAAGTATTGCTGCCGATCAACGTGTATTAGTCCATGCAGAATTTTGTAGACCAAGACCAAATCAAACTTTCTCCTTCTGAAGTCTAAAGTTTCAATCCCAAGTTGGGAGTTCCTTTCCTCGCTACTAGGAATTGTCCTGTGATTGAATCCTCCTGAACACAGGAACATTTTCCTGGTATAACTGTTTTGCACCCTTTCCAGAAGCTTCTTAGATTTGATTTGGTTAGGAGCAATTATAGGAGTGCCATATTCCAGCATAGGCCGCACATAAACTTTGTAAGCCCTTAGGAGAATTTGAAGATCGCTAGTAGAGAGACATCTGAATATATTGCACACTCTGCCCATGGCTTTAGCCGAAATTTCTTTGCAATGTTTTTCAAAATCAAGATTCTCGGTTACAAGAAAGCCCAAGTCCCACACTTCATTTGCATGCGAAATTTGATGGTCGCCAATTAAGTAATCAGTTTTCATGTTGTTTTTGCCAATGTGCATAACCCTAATTTTGTCCTTGGCCAACGGAAGCTCCCATATCTGAGACCAATTGACAACATCTGAAATTGCTAGCTGGAGTTTCATAGCATCTAGAGAAGAGCTGATCGTGCTATAAAGTTTGAGATCGTCGGCGAAAACTTTACAGGCAATGCCGCGTTCGGCAATCACTGCAGGTATACTTCTGGTATAGATGTTAAAGAGTATAGGTGATAACACCGACCCCTGTGGGACTCCACTCGTTGCACGTTTCGGAAGAGAAAGCTCCCCCATGAGATTGACCCTAAAAGTTCTATTAGCTAAAAAGTCTTTAATCCAAAGAACGATTTTTGGGTGCAAACCGACCAAGGCCAACTGTTCAATTAACTTACCATGCGGTACCTACCTTATCAAATGCCTTCTGAAAATCAAAGTATACCACATCCACCCCTAGATTCCGGTCCAATGCATCGGTCCAGTCATTGAGTGCCGCCAGCATTTGGATCCCCCCGTCGAAACCCATGCTGTTCGGCGGGGAAGATGGAGTATTGATCTAGGTGAGCAATGATGACCTTTTTAAGCATTTTTTCGAATAACCTAGCAAAGATGGAAATGATGCTCACCGGACGGTAATTTGCTGGACAGGTGAGCGGCGGTTTTTTAGGTAAGGGAATTACATAAGCTTCTTTCCATTTCGGCTCGCATCAAACTTAAGTTAAAGATGATCTCCAACGGTCCTGCGATGTCTTGGGCTACTGCTTTGATAAAACTCAGTGGTATTTCATCTGGGGTCACTGCATAAGACTTTGGCCACTTGTTCAAAAATTCCAAGATCTCATCTCTGTGGAACCAGAAAGAGTCCGACATCTGAGGGAAAGTAGAAGCAACTGAAGCAGATAATGTCTGCTCAGAATCGGATGTTTGGGAAGTATTTTGATACACACTTTCAAATGTTTTTGCTAAGATCTCCGCTTTGTCCTTAGCAGTAAAGTGCGAAACACCGTTGTCGTCCACCAACGCAGGAAAGGAGTACTTGGGATTGACTTTCATTCTCATTCATCCTGTATTATTAAGTACCTTATAGTGAAGCTGAACTTTCCCTTTTTCGGAATGAGTCATTTGAAATGAGTGCTGAATTGTTCGAATTAATGGTGAAGTAGGGCGCGTGTAGCGCAGTCGGAGGAGGCGCGACTGTCGCGTGCACCCGATACCAGGTTCCTGGTTCGGATTTCTCGCCCAGGCCAACCAAGCCTTCCATCCCTCCGGGGTCGGTGAATTGGTACCAGAGTTGTCTGGGAAGGATAAAGCGCTGACTTGTTCATCGGCTGGCCACCGCAAGTCATTGTATGGCCAAATACGCATTCATGTCGCCTCCACGACATCCCGTAGAAGTAGAATGCGCTGGCGCATCCCAGAAGGGATTGAATAACGCCGTCCTTTATCCTTTTATCCTTTAATGGTGAAGTACTTGGCTGTCGCAAAATTAATCGCCGAAACGGGCCGCTTGCGTCAAACTGTTATAACTCGGCTTAAACACAACTTTACTAATCGAAGTGAAACCACTAGAATCTATGCATTTTTGCCAACCAACTGTAATAAATCGAATCCCTTACAATAAGAACGGAGATCACAGGAATTAACGAAATCAAGGAGGGCACCCCTTCAACATCCGCCAAAATAGTGATTTCACGAAACAGATTCTTCAATCTGCATAACCTCGAACGTCGTAGAAGAAAATATCGATATATAAGATGATAGACGGTCTTTCTCGTATTCCCCTTTAGGAGTTCTATACCCTTTCTTTATCGAACACAAGGGGTGTCAGTGGAAGATCCAGAAAAAGCAGTAAAAGGTCTCAAATTTTCACTTGCCGTGCTGGCTCTGAATTTTTGAGGTTATCTAAAAAACACATTCCTCATTCCAATTCCTTAAGGAAGTATAAAAAAACTTCTTGACCGATATCTTCAAGATGCAGCTTAGTAGTTTTCAACTATACTATGTTGATTCTTGTTGCCTGTGTTTTTTTCGTTTGCAATTACTTTGACTTATGTTTAGTTTTGCCTTGTTTTTCTTTTGCATGGTTTTTCATGTAGTGAATAAATAAATAAATAAATAAATAATTAAATTGTTTCTGACGCAAATGAGAATCAAGAGCTCGGAAAAATGGCAGTCAGTGGGGGAAGGTCGGGAGAATTAGAGGGAATTAGAGGTGAGAGAGAACTTCGATACATGAATAGGTCAATTTTCGTCGGGTGATTTGTGATGTGTGTGGCCTTGCCTTGTCCTGCAACAGGAGCGGCCCTCCTACATTCACCACTGCCGGCCATAATTTTTGCCACTTCTCATACATTTGGTCTAAGTCACAGCAGTAAGACATTGCTGTGACTGCCGGGTTGCAAAAATTACAGCTTTTTGCGACCTGAGCAGGTTGCAAAAAGCTGTAATGGACGACACTCTAACAACACCACCACAGAGTAAGCATAAATTTTTTAAGGTGAAGGTCGGGTTTAGGAAAGGATGTGGGAGGAGCATCCCTATCTACCCAGAGAAGCCCCGCTTCCCGTTATCGTAAAGGACCCAGTTTTCATCTACAGTCATAATACGGTTTGCAAAAGGCTCATTTTTTGAAGCAAACTAGCAGGTTGTAGCAAGTGTCGAAACGTGCCAGACGCTGCTCATCGGTCAGTTCTCCAGGCTAGGCACCCACTTTGGCATTTAGCTCACCTTGCCGATTCCCGACAAATGTCTTGCTATGATGTACGCCAAGATCCTCTGCTAACGCACGTGTATTCGTCTCCAGATATGCTTCGACGATTCTCCTCCAATCGTCATCGTCAAGTGACAACCTGCGCCCGCAACTCGGGTTTTCTTCGAGATCAAAATCGTCAGAAACGAGTTTTTCAAAGCAGAATGTCCCAATTTCAATCGCAAACCATGACGACTCGGTAGTCGCGTCGGTTCGTGATTTTACATAGCCCTGGAAAAAGAAGTCTGCTAGGAAAATTAGAGCGATATCCACATATGTTTTTTGAAAGAGCAGGAAAAAAGCTATCGAACGGTATGTGTGGCTTTCCCCCTAGACGGAACGATTTAGAGTAAACAACTTATTTATCTATACATACCTCAAAAGGGAGGTTATTTTTTCTATGGCCTTATTGCATCATTGTCACCTCCATAAAGAAAAACTGCAGCTATGTAGGTACTTTCTGTGCGCTATAGAAGCCTTAGGAATTGCAACAAGCTGAACAATTTAGAGGGTATCCTACACCAGAGAATCAACTGCGCTTTAGAAAAAGATTTGTTTGATGGGATTGTCTTATAGTTCTGAGAATCACTGCGATTTTAATGGTCGAGGGTATAGCTGCAAAATCGGCCATTGTTTTTGCAGCAACACAGTACATCAGCCTGCAGTACAGACTGCAACATAAGGTGACAAGTGCACACTAGACTAGCAGACCCCTCTCTCAAGTGGATTGCAATTTTTCAGCGTGCTGGCGTTTTTCGTAGCCACCACGTGCTAGTCACCGGCAGCGCACGTGGATTCTGCGACGCGAGGGGCAATCCCGTTCTGATCTGTGCCGGCGACCGTCCGAGTGTCACGTACAGGAAACGGACAAAACCGGACGGCCTCTAATTGCACTTCAAAGACTTGTCACAGAACACTCGAGGAGTCGTTGTAAAGTCTCGGTTGTTTGCCTTGGCGTCTGGGGATGCGCTTCTTTAAAAGTGCCGGCAGTTCTGCCGTACTGGTTGGAAAAATGAGCACAAAGGGTGACTGCTAACATTTACGAAGGGGTTTTACTTGCCGAGGATTGGCTAGCGTTTTCAAACACTTATTGTCGGGGATATAAGCCTGAAAGTTTAATGAAAGATCAGATGCGCGTAAGTGCAGCCTTGTCCAAATGGCGGTCGTTGACTGGGGTTCTCTGCGATAAGACAATACCTGAGCACCTCAAGTCGAAGGTTTATAGAACAATCATCCGCCCAGTAGCGACGTACGGTGCTGAGTGCTGGCCCGTGACGAGGGAAATTGAAAGCCGCCTCAGTGTAATGGAGACGAAGATGTTAAGGTGGGCGGCCGGAGTAACGCGATTGGACCGCGTTCGCAATGACACCATACGACAGAGGTTCGGTGTCGTCCCGATATCCGACAAGTTGCGCGAAGCTCGTCTACGATGGTATGGCCACGTCCTTCGCGCTAACGACGACACCGTCTGCAAGATTGGCCTGAATCTTGAAGTCCCTGGAAAACGGCCCAGAGGATGTCCGAAGCAACGTTGGCTAGACACGTTGCACTTGGACTTAAAGATAGCTGGTGTGCATCCCGATCAAGCATTTGATCGGGAGAAATGGCGTCACCACACCAGAAGAGCGGACCCCGCTACCAAGCGGGACAAACTCTACTGAAAATGGTGATGATGATGATAAGCCTGAAAGTTTCGTATCGGCTGAATTTCCAAAAGCGGATGTCGGGTTCGTAATCAGCGCCCAAATAACCCCCTAGATGATTTTGAACGAAGTTTGGTAAAAAAAGGCAAATTTCGAAAACAACGATTTTCGATGACATCAGGGTCGCGCAGTCTCGGCCAAGGGCGCCCTCGTTTTCGATGCGAAATTGTCCAAAAATCGATATTTCCAACATTGGTCGAGATTGATACCGTTCGATAGAAGTTTCCGAGCTGAACAGAAAGATGCGCGAGTGTCAAGAACTAAAGTATGGGCGAGTAAGGCGGAAGAAAGTTCACCGCTGTCATCCGCCGCCTATGATTAAGGCAGATTAGGCAGCTGTGAGCTGTGAGCACATCAGTGTGAAGAACCTTTACCGTTCTGCTCGCCGACGCAGATTTAGGCCGTTAGCTCTTCGCGTCTTACCGCAGTGATCGACCAAAATCGGAAAAAATTGGGCCGCTCGAGTCCAACCTGCATTTTCGCACCGCTCTCTCGCGCCCACTCGATTGATTCTGCCGTGCCTCTATGCATTGTTCACAGCGCGCGCCATGCCGGCAGTTAGTTCCAAACAGTAGGTCACGCTCTTCCAAACGCATGGATAAGCTGCTTCCATCAGTCAAACGTCACTCTGCGAGCGGTCACACCCACTCGATTGATTCTGCCGGACCTACATACATTGTTCCCAGCGCGTGCCATGCCTACAGTGGATTCCATACAGTAGGCCATGCTCGTTTAAACGCGTGGAACGGCTCCTTCCATCAGCCTAACGTCCAGAAGTTGACTCTCCGTTGCTCTTTTGCGCCGCCCTTCACCTTTCGCGTCGCTTGTGCTAGTTAGGCGAAGCGGCATGTCCGGTACTGTTTCAACGAGCCTCTTATATTGGTTTAACGAGGATGGCAAGGCATGTTTTTAAAAAAACACCAAAAATTCAGAAACGGCACTTTGGGACAAAAGGAAGCGCGTACACCACTTCTGGATCTAGGATAAGGAATTTTAGCTGTGCAGTCCTTTGTGGTATAATATTGCAGAATTGTGGACACCGTAGAGCTCACTAAGCAAAGGTGCAAAATTTCCAGTCCTTCCACCTTGCAAACCTCAACTAAATCGTTCGCTTCCTACGAGTAGCAAGCGATTCTAGCTCAAATAATTTACTTTGATCAGGCGCTGATGGAATGATGGTGTAGTCGTAGCCATTTGAGCGTAACCGCAACTTTTTAGTATAGCCGTTCTGCACGGATTCAAGCCTCTATATGCAGCATTTCAAATGAGGACTAAACGCAGTGGTGCCGTACTCCAACATTGGGTGAACATATGAGGTGTGTGCAAGAAGCAAGTGGCGTGCTGGATTTGTAGATAGAGCTATGAAAATACTGTTAGCCTAAGCCAGCTTTGCAATCATCTCGCAATGCTCTGAAAAAGTCTTTTATAAAAGACTTTATTATATAATAGGATAGTAGGATGAAGGTCAGACTATTTTCACTGATAAGGTTGCTACTACCAAGGTTGTAAATGCACTTAGCTGATTTTGAATTGCCGAAATGAAAACTCCTTTGGTTTTCTACTGACTAGGGAAGGGTTTCGACCTCCCATGGAACTTTAGGTTGAGGCCAGGATCGTTAGAAAGAGCCCGGAATACTGATTGAGAATATGGGTGTCAAAATTGCAAAATGAAATTCCTCAGCGAGTTATGGCCTGCCGAAATCCGGAAGCCTCTCTGCAGGCTGGCTGTGCGACACACCTATCGCGAGAGTGGTGAGTCGTCAGAGCTTCGTAAGGGCCGACAGCTGCGGCGGTGGCGCAGGGATAGTGCACTCGCTCGTCAGGTGCGACGCCGTTGGTTCGGTTCCCGTTGCTGCCGGTTTTTTGCAAATCATAATTCATCTTCGAAACCACCTTTTGTTCTGAATTATGACACGTGTTCGAATAAATGGCCGGAAAACTACCACACACGTTTGTAAAAATGCTTGGAGGCAAAAACTGCTATGGTGACATTTTTATTTACTACTTTGCACAAATAGAGTCCAAATCATATATCGAACAACTAGAGGTGTTTCTAACAACCTTCACATTCATGGAACAAAGCGTAGAAATGTGTGAATCAGAATGTAAGTAGAATGCATGATGAGGAAGAACAAAATGTCGTTGATCTACTGCACTTCTGATTGATGATAATTCAGAACAAAGTGGCCGTGTCGATTAATTTGTGCTTCTCTTAAGGTTCAAAACATAAAAATATTCCTGCGAAAAATGCAGGGCATCCTAAAAATGCAGATACTGTTTGAAGCGTTCTGACATTGCTGATGGTGAAGTTTTTGAAACGTTTGAAACTCATATGCAAGCGCAGGGTAACGAGAATTCTGGTGCGCGCAAATAGTCAAGATTGCTCCATGCACACGCCTGAAACCTTGCATTTCAGACTCGATTGATTGTGCATGGGTTGAATGCTTGTTACAATCTTGTTGCTATTTGGCCACATTAACCTTTAATGATCCTCTTGTAAAGTTTATAGATTGACATTCATTCTAAAGACACGTGGCGTGTGAGTTTATCGATTGCACCATTTATCATTCTCGCTATCGCTCTAGTAACGCCCTCTACATCACAAATGACAAATAATGCAAAACAAATACCAAACAAATGATTACATGATGCATTACGAATACCAAATGAATAGAAATCTGACCTGCGCTACGAATACTACATGTGTTCGAACTATTAACTGTTCTCCTGCAGGCACGTAGGCATTCCTCTTTAATAGCGTTCTTCAACTCCTGAATCGTGTTAGGCTTTCTTCCGTACACTTTATCCATTAAATATCCCCACAGGAAGAAATCTAGAGGAGTAAGATCGGGTGAGCGAGGAAGATACTCGACGCTGCCTCTTTTTCCTATCCATCTGTTCAGCATGTTGTTATGGAGGAAAGAGTCACATCCCGGTGGTAGTGAGGTGGCGCTCCATCTTGCTTGAAATATAACTCGTCGTCCAGGAACATTTCACGGGCGCAGCCAAAGGCTGATTTTTTACGCATATCTATCTATTTATTTATTTATTTATTCAAGGCATAGACAACTGTCTAGCAAACAAATTGTGAGGAAACACAAAAAACACAAAAAAGGAGACAACATGAAACGGGGTGAATGTAGCCATCAGCCATGTAAGAAACTATTACAAGCAAAGAATCTAGCAGCACACCGTAGTGTTTAACATCGGATAAATCTTCTACAGGCCTGGGCGGAGAGTCTCTCTAAATCTTCGTATTTGCCCACAGCAGGTTGAATTCTTTGAAGGTTCGATAGGTTAAGAAGTCTGACCTCAATCGCGATTTGGCCACTGAGACTCGAAGTTTCAACTTACCTCTCATGGTTTTTGTCAGAATACCATCAAAGAACTTTCGCGGGTCAAAGTACACCTTATTTGCGAGGATTTTATACATCATGGTAAGGTCAGCGATTTTTCTTCTTTTTCTCAACGAAGAAAGGCGAAAGAGTGTGGTCCGTTGAGCACCGTTAGGAATGGAGCTATAATCCACTGAGAAGCACCTCATCATAAGCTTCCTGGTGAAGCTGCTTTTAACGCTTTCTAAAAGATCTATATCTTTCTTCTTCGTTGGATTGAACACCGAAGCCCCACTTTCTACAATGGGTCGCACATAGGTTTTGAATCCACGTAGACCTCAGGAACATTGGATTACTTTTCATTTCTTCCGGGCTTAATGTTCAGTGGTGGCAGTGGTGTATCCAAGAGCTTCAATGAAGTTCTGAAACTGGTTCTCTGTAATAAGCCAGGCTTCGTCACTAATGTACAAACAGGCCCTCCGACTTGCAGTAGTGACCACGCTACGGTTAGATTTTGCTTAGAAATGACGGAAAAAACCAAGGAATTGAAATGGGTCCGAAATGCTAGTTTTGAAGCCAGTTTCTTCTTGAAGTGAAAGTTTCTTCTTGAAGTGAATATCCAGATAGGCGACAACCGTTAGAGTACCGTCGAAGAAGAAGGGCCCAACAATACCTACAGCACAGAATCCACACCGTACTGTAACACCTGGTAAGTTTAGATGACGCTCCAGAGTAAAATAGGGGTTCTCTATCGCCCAGTAGCTGCAGTTATGCCGATTAACCTCTCCATTCAGCTTTAATTTTCCTTCATCGCTCTACAGATTCCATTTTGGAAAATACTGCTCCTGCTCATATTTAAGAAGAAATCACTGTTAGAACTCCACTCTTCAATCCGGATAGCCTTCTGCGAGCTGCTGCACCAGTCTCGGAATGTAAAGTCTCCAATTCTGATTTTCCATGATACGATGAACGCTGTCCTCTGAAACTCCAGTTTCGCCAGCAGCCTCTCAGAGGGACTTTCTAGGTGACCGCTGGAATGTTTCAATCACATTGGCTTCTACGACCGGATTAGTGGAAGACAGAGGTCGGCCAGAGTGTTCCTTACGAAGGTCTTGCACAGCTCCTTCTCCAAATTTTTCTCGTATCCCTGTTATTGTGACGCGAGTGGGTGCCGCTTTGGAGAAGTATAGTCACTGAATCGCCTCTTCTCCTTGACGATGTTATCAAGCTTCCAGTAGCACTTCAGGATAAACTTCTTCTCCTCGAAGAAAATCCTAGTGCCGGGCATGACTCCTGTTATGAGCACAGATATATACATAGAGAGCGTTATTATAGCGACGGCAAGACAGATAAATAGTGTAATCGATAAACTCACATGTCACATGTCTTTAAAGTGAATTTCAAAATATAAACCTTAAAAGAAGGCGCAATACAGGTTAATATGGCCAAGTAGCAACAAGATTGTAACAAGCATTCAGCCCATGCACAATCAATCGAGCCTGACATGTAGGGTTTGAGGCGTGTGCATAGCGCAACCTTGGCTATTTGCACGCCACAGAATTCTCGTTACCCTGCGCTTGCATATGAGTTCCAAACGTCCTCAAAAACTTCACCATTAGCAATGTTAGAACCTTTCAAACAGTATCTATATTTTTAGGATACCCTGCAATTTTCGCAAGTGTATTTTTAAGTTTTGAACCTTAAAAGAAGCCTTAATCAATCGAAATAACTACTTTGGGAAGAAATTATAACATGTATCCAAGCAGAACACAATCAATCGAGTGTAAAATGCAAAATTTCAGACAAGTGCATGCCGCGTTCCATACCGCTCACACGTCAGAAAATTTCTGTCTTCATAGCTTTCACATGAGCTCTTATCCTCTTCAGTAACTTTACTGTGAGCAAAGTTATCGCCTTTCAAACAGTGTATACATTTACTGAGACAACTTGAATACATAGAAACTTGCTGCGGAGAATTTCACCTATTATGTATTAGCTTGGTGAAAAAGCCACAGCGTAATTTTTTTTGAATTTTATTGCATTTTTGCGAGCGACTTCAATCTATAAAGTAATTACCGTTCACATCTGCAACTTTCTGCTATCTGATGGGGAGAGCACGAATTCCTTTCGTCCAGAATGAAGTCGGATGTGACTCGAAGAAAGTGCCAGCTCGGATTCCGGTTCGGTTCGGTCGCTGAAGCATCTATCGCTCAGGTGTTGCTTGAGAGCTGCAGGACAATGCTCCCCCCCACGCTCCAAGGTGGTCTCGCCAGAAGTGGCAGGTGCTTAGGTGGGAGTTGCTGCCCCACCCACCGTATTTGCCTGGTCTTGCACCATTGGACTACCACCTCTTCTTAGCTCTCAAACAACACCTGAGAGATAGATGCTTCAACGACCGAACCAAAACGGAATCCGAGATGGCGCATTTCTTCGAGTCACAGCTGACTTCATTCTGGAAGAAAGGAATTCGTGATCTCCTTATCAGATGGCAGAAGGTTGTAGACGTAAATGGTAGTTACTTTGTAGATTGAAGACGCTCACAAAAGAGGCAATAAAATTTTGAAAAAAATACGCTATGGTGCAGGTCTTTTTCACCAACCTAATAGATTCAGTTTTCATTCAAGCGAACCAATTTTCATCCAAATAAAACGGTCAAGCAAAAAGCTGTGCCTGTACGTTTATTAGTTTCTAGAGCAAATCTGTACGAAAGTCGGCTGAGCAAAAAATCACGGTGTTAGTCGTTAATGTGGCCAACATAGAAGGGGGGGGGGGGGACGTGCCAACCCAATCACAACCAATCCAAGCGTGCAAAGTATGCTTATGCTCGAATGATCCATTCAAATAGGTATTCGAATGATTCTCATTCTAATTTGTACATTCGAATTCGAATATTCAAGAAAGCGCTTTTTTCGAATGTGTTCGAATTCGATTATTCAGAAAAATTGCGCTTTTCGATTATATTCGATTTCGAATGCTCGAAAATTTTGGTATTCGAAACCGTTCGAGAATATTCAAAATTTCCCAGAAAGCCAAAATTATTCGAGTATTCGAAATGTGTCATTCGAATGTCCATCGAGAAATTGTGTAAGGATAAAGGATAAAGGACGGCGTTACTCAATCCCTTCTGGGATGCGCCAGCGCATTCTACTTCTACGGGATGTCGTGGAGGCGACATGAATGCGTATTTGGCCATACAATGACTTGCGGTGGCCAGCCGATGAACAAGTCAGCGCTCTATCCTTCCCAGACAAGTCTGGTACCAATTCACCGACCCCGGAGGGATGGAAGGCTTGGTTGGCCTGGGCGGGAAATCCGAACCAAGAACCTGGTATCGGGTGCACGCGACAGTCGCGCCTCCTCCGACTGCGCTACACGCGCCCGAGAAATTGTGTAACGGCGTATTTTGAAGAGGCTTACTAGAATTTTCAGGTAATTAAGATGTCCAAAACAGTTCTGTCTCTGAATCAAATCTCTGTTATGATAGCGCCTGGTCGATGGTGGCGATGTCCGTTCCTCCACGTGGTGCCACTGGAAACTGTTCGCCTCTGCGAGCTAAGCTAATCACGGACATTCGAGTACAGGCGACAGGCCCTAGTGACAGGCCGGCCTATGGAGATCCCATGTCACATCACATGGTTGATGACGTTAAGTGAGTATCGAGATAAGGCTACGGCGTCCGCGGGAGCCGCACTCGCAGAGCCCGGCGAGTGTGAGAAGTATGCAAGGGTCCCTGATGCGAGGGCGGCATCGGGGGGAAACTGAGATAGTCCGAAAGTCCCGTAACGTAGGCAAGACCCGCGTAGCTACGCTGAATGTGGGTACGTTGACGGGCCGCTCGTGCGAGTTGGCAAAAGCACTGGAGCGAAGGCGAATCGACTTATGTGCGGTACAGGAGACGAGGTGGTCCTGTTGTAAGTCGAGGGACATAGGCCGAGGCTTCAAGGCCATTCTGTGCGGCAGTCCCAGGACCACCAGCGGAGTTGGTGTAATCGCCTCCGAACGTTTCCGAGACGCGATTATAAGCGTGGAACGTTTTAATGACCGCTTGATGAAGGTCGTAGTCGCTGCTGAACAGCGTATGTATCATTTCTTCTCTGCATACGCTCCGCAGGCAGGCTGCTCTGAGAGAGCCAAGGATGAGTTTTTGACCCTGCTTGATGAAAAGACAGCAGAGGTACCGTCAGAAGACGCTGTTGTTATCGCAGGTGACCTCAACGGTCATGTGGGGACTGCGAAAGATGGTCGCAGCTGTCACAGCGGTTTCGGATATGGAGCACGTAACGCTGATGGTGAGCGAATCCTTGAGTATGCGGACTCGCATAACCTCATCATCGCGAACACCGTATTTCGAAAGCGTGACTCCCATCTGGTGTCGTTCTATAGCGGGAGCACCAAGACACAGATCGACTTCATCCTTGTGAAGCATCGCGATCGAAAGCTGGTTACAGATGCGAAGGTGGTGCCGTACGAGACTGTCGCCACACAGCACCGTCCGCTGATATGCACTCTTAAGTTCGCCCCTTCGAGGCTGAGGCATGTCGAGCGATGCGGTCCACCGAGAATCAAGTGGTGGCGATTGAAGGAAAACGCTGCAGCTTTTGTTTCTCGTATTCGGTTACCGACGGTGACAACCGTCGACGAAACATGGAAATATGCAACCGATACGATTTTGCAAGTTGAATGCTCTGAGTTAGGCATGACTAAGCCTGGACGCCGCAAGATCGAGAAGCTGGCGTGGCTGTGGACTAACGACGTAAGAGAAAAAGTCCGAGAGAAGAAAAAATTATATCACGCGTTCTTGCGCGACAAGACTGCAAACAAATGGCGTATGTACCAGGAGGCGAAGAAAGCGGCAAAGAAGGCCGTAGCCGTTGCAAAAGCCGTCCATTATGATGATCTCAGCGATAAACTCGAGACGCGCGATGGTGAACGACATCTTTATCGACTTGCCAAGGCACGCCATCGTCAGGCCGAGGACATCGAGAAATTCTTGGGCATCAACGATGAGAATGGCCATCTACTGACGAACCGCAAGAGGGTTATGAAACGATTGCATGCCTACTTCGAGAGAATTTCGACAGAAGAGTTTGCCCATCCGCCCATCCCTTGCGTCCCTCCTACGCACGGTCCTGTGCAGAAAATCACTGTGGAGGAGACGGAAGCGGCTTTGAAGAAGATGAAGCCAGGCAAAGCAACGGGCCCCGATGATATAGCGGCCGACCTATGGAAGTTGAGGTGCTGGAGTCCTGCTGAGTGGCTAACGAAGTTATTCAACCAGGTTGTTACGGAAAAGAAGGTACCTGGTAGTTGGCAGGAAAGCGCGACGATCCCGATATGGAAGAAGAAGGGCAGTCCTGCGGACTGCACGAATTACCGTCCAATTCGCTTGCTCTCGCACAGCATGAAAATCTTCGAGCGAATTGTAGATGGACGTATTCGCGATATCGTCCAACTTTCCACCAATCAATGTGGCTTCGTAGCGGGCAGTGGCACCATCGATGCCATACATGCTGCTCGTCTTCTGGTAGAGAGACATCGCGAAAAGCAGAAACCGCTGCACATAGCTTTTCTCGACTTAGAGAAAGCATTTGATCGTGTACCGCGTGAGGTTATATGGTACGCCTTACGACAACACGGTGTTCCCGAAGAGCTTATTGAGTGGTGCGCATACTTTACTCTGGTCCAAAGAGTAGTGTGCGAGCGCCAGCCGGCACATCGGTGGAGTTTCCTATCTCCGTTGGTGTTCACCAGGGCTCTGCGCTTTCCCCGCTCCTATTCATTGTCGTAATGGATGCCATTTCGAGAGACCTTCAGAAGCCTGCCCCTGGACGCTGCTGTATGCAGATGACGTAATGCTTGCAAGCGAAGAGAAGAGCGAACTCGAGCGACAAGCGCAAGCTTGGCACGACCGCTTGGCGATGTACGGGCTCAAGCTAAACGTCAAAAAATCTGAGTACTTGACGACAGACGTAAGCGAAGCCGGGTCCATTGAGATCAATGGCACTGCGCTAGTACGAACGACAAACTTCAAGTACCTTGGATCTGCAATTGCGTCTGATGATAGTCTGACGTTCGAGGTGAACTCGCGCGTGAGCGCAGCGTGGTCCAAATGGCGCTCGATGACAGGCGTTTTATGCGACAGGAAGATACCGGAACGCCTTAAATCGAAGATCTATAGAACCATCGTCCGACCAGTAGCGATGTATGGAGCTGAGTGCTGGCCTGCAACCAAGGAGGTTGAGACTCGCCTCAGCGTAATGGAAACGAAAATGCTGCGATGGACGGCTGGTGTTACGCGTCTGGACCGTATTCGCAACGATGAAATACGCCAGAGGTTTGGTGTCGCTCCAATTGCTGACAAGTTACGTGAAGCTCGCCTTCGATGGTATGACCACGTTCTTCGAGCTGGTGACACTGTTAGGAAGATTGGCCTTAACATAGATGTGCCCGGAAAACGGCCTAAAGGACGGCCGAAGCAGCGATGGCTTGATACGTTGCATGTGGACCTAAAGGTTGCTGGTATCCATCCCGATCAAGCATTTGATCGCGTAAAGTGGTCAGAATAGCGGACCCCGCCTCGAAGCGGGACAAACGCTGAAGAAGAAGAAGAAGAAGAAGAAGAAGATGGCGCCTGGTCGATTCTGATCATTACTGTGCTTGTGCAAAGCGGCCGAGGAAGAATAGGGATTCTTAAATGCGGAACACCCTTGGAAATGATAATTCAAACGGTGTTGCAAACAGATGCTACTTGTTCTTCACGCTGCAGCTAGGACCCTGGTCATGAAATGTCTGCAGGATGAGAGTGATGGTCAACAGGGGCGCTTCGGCCTTGTGCCACCTCAGGTGTCTCCTTATGCAGAGCAGTGCCTTATGGAGTAAGCCTTGTGATTTTCATCACGGTACTCGTTATACTCTTCTGCTCTTCCGTGTTCGCTGAATGCTATTCTTCTGTTTTTCGTTTCTACAACTACGGTTCCGCAATAGCTATTAGGTTGTAACGAAATAAATGGCACTGAACCACTGTAAATTTAAACAGTTAATATCTCGGCTTATAGGCATGTTTATTAATCGAAATAATTCTTCTGATTCTACACATCTTTGCCAACGTGACACAAGCTTTTTTATCCCAGTAGCATACAAATCAGAAGTTATGGAATTGACGAAATCTTCGAAGGCACTTTCGGCATCCTGTTGGTATTTGAATATTTTCCCTACCAAGAAGTCGCCGAGATGCTTGAGGAAATGGTAGTCTGTTGGGGAGAGGTCGGGAGAAAACGGAGGATGTGGTAGAGTTTCAATGCTCAGCTCATTCAATTTCTGCAACGTCATTCGTGCTACATGGGGGCGAGCATTGTCGTGCAGAAGGAGAACTCGCCTTCGGTTTACCAACGCCGGCCGGATATCCTTCAACTTTTTCATCATTTCCTCAATTTCAATGCAGTACTTCTCTGCCGTGATGGATTCACCGGGAGGGAGGAAGCTGTGGTGAATAATTCCCAGCGAACACCACCATACTGTCACCATTAGTTTCTTTTGGTGCAATTCCGGCTTCGCAAAAACCTTGGGGCTCTCATCGCTGTCCACCCACTGTGCCTATCGTCGCCTGTTGTCGTACATTATCCATTTCTCGTCACAGGTTACGATGCGATCAAGGAATAGGTCCGTTTCGTTCCGTAGAAGCAGTGCGGACGAGATCTCATATCGTCGGTTTCTTTGCTCCTCAGACAGCTCGTGAGGCACCCATCCTTCCAGCTTTTTGGTCTTTCCAATTTTCTTCAGATGCCGGGCAGCTGTGTTGTGACTGACACCAAGAACCTTCGCTATCTCCCTAGTACCTTTGTGTGGATCCTCCTCTACCACATCACTCAGCTTGTCCTCATCAACATCACTATGCCTCCCACGACCTTCATGTTCTTCCAAGCTCTCATCTCCATTCCGGAACTTCTGATACCAACGATACGCCGTCCGAATTGTGGAACATCCTTGACCGAATTGATCTTCTCGTCCGCCTCCTTAGCTGTAGTGCCCAGCTTGAATTCATACAAGTAAATGCCTCGGATTACGATTTTGTCCATCTGCAAAAAAGTCAATAAAACTCTAAAGTTTTCCCACTTTTACATAGAAAATTTGGTACTCACCGGTAGAGCAAAGTTTGCGCTTCTAAATGATATGCCACATGTTACGGTTTGTTCTTGATCAAACGCGTAAAGACGCGCAAAAAAATGGCGCGAGCCAGTGCCATTTAATTCGTTACAACCTAATATATTATTAGGCTGTACGGAAAGTTCTCGGCGTTTTGGGTGCTTCACTTTGAAATACCATAACTTTATCAAATCTTATTGGATTTTGTCGAAATAAGCACCGTTCGAATCAGCACACCTAGCTCTTCCGCGATCCCGCGAAATGTTTGGGACGGCTCAGCTTCCACCGATTCCTTCAACTCGTCCTCCAGTATTGCTCCAGGTCGACCGCTACGGGGGTCATCTTCGAGGCTGAAATCTCCTAGCTGAAATTACTGAGCGACTGGCGCACAGTGCCTTCTCCAACACGATGATCTGTCGAGCTGTCTCGGCTGCGGATTGTCCCAATTTGAAGTTGAAATAAAATACCGCTCGGAATTGCTCCTTCAACATGCCTCAATTAGCCCTTCAAGAACAGAATTCAGAACAACGTTGAGACATAAATTATTTAGTAAGATAAAGCAAACAATTGTGTACAAAAAGTAGCATTCATGCAAGTTGAATTTTTACTTAATAAACGACGACATGTCGGCCATATGGTATACTTTACAAAAGGGAGGCAGTGTAGATCGAGGCTGACATTTATCGATCGATTTTTGTTAAGTTTACCGTTTAATCAATACTCAATATGTTGGTTGGAGAATAGTAACATTCACAAGATCACCAGAAAGAAATGAGAACGGCCCTCATGGCTGGCCTACTCCTATCTACCTGTAATACGTTTCGAAATACGTTTCGTTTTACTTCGTACGTCGTCAGTCCGTCACTGGCTGCCCTATGCGGAAGTATTGTTTCATGGATGTTCTTAGCAGTCAGTCAGGCACAATGATCGTTTTGAAGTGACCTAGAAGCTTGCAGTTTCTCAAGCAGATTGTTTCCCTTTCAGACGTCTTGTAAACCTTTCGTTCGTTCCTCATGAGCCGCATTTTACAACACCCAAGTACTCCTCTGGAAAAGAATCGTATTTCAGTAAATAACGGAGTTAGACCTTCCATGAGCCCTTTGATCCCACTATGTGTAAGTTTTCCACCTCATTTTTACAATGCACTTGGGGGTTTATGAGAGACCTGTCTATAAAAACCTCGTGCTTAAATAGGAAGGAATCCGTTATGTATTGCATCCACTTTTCCTTCTGGACTTCCGCCTATCATGTCTATCAGGCATTCTGATTTTTCATTAGAATTCGAATATTCAGAAAAACAATGTTTTTCGGATTTCAAATAGTCGAAAATTTTTAAACCATTCGATTATTTGCAATTTTTGCGAGAGCATAAGTATAGTTTCCACCAAAAGAATACCATGGTGACTGTATAGTGGAGAATGGCTGATAGTCCATTACAAGTTCTTAAAGACTGGAGGGACTATCACAGCGGAGAAGTACCGTGCCGAGCTTGAAGTGTTGCACCAGAAGTTGGTTGAGAAACAGCCGGCTTTGGTCAATCAAAGAGGCCCAATCCTACTGCATGACAATGCGTGTCCGCACGTTTCAGAAATTCTTGTCCAGAAACAGGATGAGTTGGGATACGAAACTCTGCCACATCCGGCATATTCACCAGATCGGTCCCCTACTGACTATCATTTTTTCAAGCATTTAGATCGTCATGTGAAGGATAAAAAACTCAGCAACCAAGATGATGTCGAAAGCAAATTCTAATGTATTATTCATTCTCGTAGTTCTGATTTATACAAAGGTGGACTGTCTAAGCTATCGTAGATAGGGAAAAGAGTGTTCATTGTAAAGATGCTTATTTCGATTAATAAAGTTGGTTCCAATAAAGTTATGATCTGTCAAAAATTTCAGTAAAAATCGGCTATTTCATGTGCAACCTAATAGCATTTAAGTAGTCGCAAGATTCACGAACTGCTCAATGGGTTATCCTTGTGAGTGAAGCACTTAAATATCAGGTTGGCAACTAATTTCGTGGACTCTCAAGAATCTTCAGCAAAAGTATTTATTAACAAATAACTAGTGACAACCTTTAATCAAAATAAGATTCCTCGGAACGCAGAAGTGCTTCCCATATATCAGGTAGCTGGTCTATCCCACGGCCATAGAATTATTGTGCTTTTAAGGCCAAGAATCTTTGGAGGTGCATTTTGACCCGGTCCACATTATTAAATCGTCTTCCAACCAAGAAGTACTGCACAGAACTAAAAATGTGGTAGTCACTCGGCGCAAGGTCTGGGCTGTAAGGTGGATGAGTTCGACGCTCCCAGTCAAGGTCTTCTATTTTTTGAGGCTTCCGGTTCGCTATGTTCCCTCCGTTTGGTGGTGTCAAGAAGGTATTAACTTCTGGTAGCTCGTCAAGAACGGTTCCAGCATTAATGCTGTAATCTACTCTTCTCATCCTGGCCGCGCGCAGGCTGATCTCCGCTGGAATCGGTTCAGAGAGATTTTCAGAAGCGGAATTATCTATCAGCAAGATAACGCCAGATCACACGTCACGAATCGGGAGCTTCAAAAAAATCGAAGACCTTAGCTGGGAGCGTCTAACTCACCCACCTTACAGCACAGGCTGTGCGCCAAATGACTAGCACCTTCATAGCTCGCTGCAGCACTTCTTGGTTGGAGAACGATTTATTAATGTGGACCATGTCAAAATACACCTCCAAGGATTCTTGGCTTCAAAAGCACAAGAACTCTACAGCTGTGGGATGGGCCAGGTTGCTGATAAATGGGAAGTAGTCCCGCGTCCCAACAGATCTTACTTTGGTTGAAAACTGTTATTTGTTATTTGTTTATGAACACTTTTGTTGAAAGCGCTTGAGAGTCGACGAAATTAGTTGCCAACCTAATATTTTGCCTGACCATAACATTATTTGTTTGTTGGCAATCCAAACATGTAAACATGGTAAGCATTCTTACAGCTACTCCTTTAGAACGTACTCTCCATTCTGTGTCAGTTTCAGCCAGAAGCTGCGGATGCAAACTATCCTCCTTAATAGAGCAGCTGTTCGCATCTTAAAGAGGCTCACCATCTATGTGTAATGGGAGGTAGTGTGGAACCGAGAAGTGGAACTATGCTGGGCTAAGGTAGAGAGAACCTACCTCTACTGGCGATTCGAAATCAAGGGGGTTGCTGGATAGTTGGTAAGGGATGTTGACAGCAAAGTGTGCAGCAGAAAGAGCAGACGTTCTCTGCTCGAACGGAAACTGGCCGGGCGGATACCGTAAAACGCCAGGCGGTCAAAAACGCCCCGGTTCAGAGAGGAATGCGTTGTTTTCGATGAGCGAATCGCTGACGTAGGCATCGTCAGTGTCGTCAAAAATCCGAACACTCGAATTCACACTGCCATCATTCATCATTCCATCCGCGAGTCATTCGGGGGAACGGGGAAGACCCCGTCCATAGTGCGTTTTGTTGACGACACTGTGGGTGTGGTTGGGCAGGAAAGCGTGTAGGTGGCGTAGGCGACTTCTGGAACCACTACGCCGGATTCGTTCAAGTCGCTTCATAGAAGGCATTTGAGATGCCGTACTGCGTAAAAAACAGTGAAATTATCTCAAAAATTCACCATTTATAGGAGTTTAAGCAGGTCATGTTAGAAATAGAACGACAGTATTTATGTCAAGGACAATTACCAACAAAGTGAGAACATTGTTACATGGGAACCGTGCAATGCACCCTTCTCTCTTCTCTGAAAACCCTTAGTCTCTTCAAGTGTTCTTCTGCATTTTTGCCAGCAGAACATCTGCATCTCCTTTCCGCAAAGGCGTGACAAGGATCTTCTTTGTAGCGTTCGTCACTCCACACACATCTTTCCACGATGTTGTATGGCATTAATTCGATCCAGAAGATGATTCGAAAGATCAGAACCTTCTTTCCTGAATCAAAATCATATCTGGAGATTAGTTTAGAGCGATGTTCCAAGGAAGTAAAGGATAAAAGAAAAGCGTTAAGCTAGTTGGCATGCACCACGCATTCCACTTTTGCGAGATATCTAGGAGACGATTGAATGCGTGGCCTAGACGGACTTCATGTTTTCCAGTGGTCAGCCGATGAACCGATCAGTCTTCATCCTTTCAGGGCAAGAAGGATGCCAGATCTTTTGATTCCGGAAATTTGTAAGGCTTCGTTGGTTCAGATGAAGAACGCCGAATCATAATGAATCGATTGTGGATGCATGTGAAAGCGACGCTTCCCCGACTGCGCTACGTCACTCTCTTCCAGGGATATGTCCCATTTTCACGTCGAACTGGACACTTTTAAGCTAGACTAATACTTTTGGAATCAAAACGAACTCTTCCAAATTGAACTGAGCTTCTTCTAAATTAAACTAGAAACTCTCCGAAAAGGTTGGAATAATCTTTTGTTCAATAATTTGTGTTTCATTTCATCAATTCAACTAGAATAATTTTTTCGCAGTCGGAGGAGGTGACGGCTGTCCTGTCGCGTGCATCCGATAGCAGGTTCATGGACCAGATGTTCCAAGGCTAACCAAGCCTTCCATTCCTGCCGAGATCGCTGAATTGGTACCAGGCTTATTTGGGTAGGATAAAGCGCTGACCTGTTCATCGACTGGCCAGAGCAAGTTATTTCATTGCCAAATACGCATTCAAATCGCTTCCACGAGATACCGTAGATGTAGAATGCGTGGCGCACCACAAAGGGGATTGAGTAACGCCGTCCTTTATCCCTAAATTTTTTGTTCAAAGAATTCAAAGAAAATTTTAGAATAACTTTCCTTGAAGTTTTAATTCATCTACCCAACAAGTAAGCACCTTCTTTAAAATTTTCTAAAATTTTTATATTTTAAAGAAATTTTTTGAAGCAGCAGGATGCCGGCCGTTTTTTAGTGCTAAAAAGAGATTGTGCCATGCTCTCTTTCAAGATGTCGTGACCTCTATTCGATTGAAAGCAAATTTCTCTCATGGAGTGTAACACCTGTTAACGGTGCAACAAAAACAGCTGTAAAGAACACGGATATCCTCATTTAGATACTTTATGTGAGCAGCATTTGCACTATGAATCATGTAAAATCGCGACGAGCTTTAGCGGTATAGCGCAGTCGGAGGAGGTAACGGCCGTCGCCTGCTCCCGATACCAGGTTCCTAGTTCGAATTTCCCGCCCAGGCCAACCAAGCCTTCCATCCCTTCGGGTTTGGTGAATTGGTACCAGATTTGTCGGGAAGAATAAAGCGCGTACTTGTCCATCGGCTGGCAGCCGTCAGTCATTGTATGGCCGACGGCCGATCGCACTCAAATTGCCTCTATGTCATCCTGTAGAGGTAGACTACATGGCGAGTTCAAAAGGGATTGAGTAACCCGGTCCTTTACCCTTATCTTTTATTCATTCTCGCTAGACAAAGCGAACATCTCCGAACGCTCCAGTTACGTGATGTCAACGCGGCCGACGATCTAGTGCCGGAGACGGGTAGGAGGAAACGTGCGGTTCGAAGAGCTTTCAACAGCATCGAAGAAGTAGTGAAGAAGACGAAGAGCGTCCGGCCTTATTCCCAGCAATTCGAATCCATCCTTCTTTCCCTTACACATTAGAAGCCTGGGATCTTCAAAAGGAGGATGAACGCAGGTCACACATCGAGTAATAGAGAGAATAACGCTGGTAACAACATCGTTCATGTAAGCAAGGGCCTTTGAAGTTGCGCCAACGTCGATGTTCGAAGATCTATTCAAAATACATTGTAATGTACATGTATGTAATGTGCCTGGTCACATCCGACTCCGGTTGAACCTCTTCATGAAAGCCCTGAGCGAAAGGCGTGCAGACATAGAAACGAAAGCAACCGTAAGGAGTATAAAAATGAGGGCGCAGAGCAGTTACAGAACTGGCCTTGTTCTCTCCCTACGCGACACATCGCCGATTCCGTGTCATTCACGAACAGCGCCCAATTAATTGCTGCTCTTTGAAAAAGCCCGAAAATAGGAAAAACCGATGATAAATGTACTACGAGATCTTCCGCATAGGAGAACAGGATTTCGCGTTTTCTTCGAGAAATGTCTACATGCAGTCTGCTGCGTGCTCTCTATCAAACGCTCGCTGAATGGTGTCCTTTTTCCTAGACAGATTACGTAGCGATTGGGCTGGGCTTGTTAAAAGAAGAAATGTCGGTGTAATGAAGAACGCGGTTACCTTTTTTAGGGGTAGGAGTTTCTATTGAAACAGTCTATATATTATGTAAGACAAAATTTTGCCTCTATAAGTCTGGGGTTGCGCAAAGATTTTTAACTTATATGAAATGAAAATGAAGGCAAGGAAAGAAATAAATGTATGAGAACAAGAAGAAGAAGAAGCCAAGATCAATGAAGATAAAGTACAAAAATTTTTAGGAAACATTTCACAAATATATCCGAATTATATATAATATATAATATACAAGTGCTCCGTCACGCCTATCGGCGTGCCTCGCACTTGCGCGCTTCGCGCGATGTTGCAGTATCTCTAAGCTAAGGACAATGACATCAAGCTAGCTGGTCTACTTGTACAGGTTTTTCCCTACCTAGGAGTAGAAAAGGCTCTCAGTACGTGCAGTATATAGTAAGATAGGGCGATCTATTGGTTCCACGCTACTGGTTCTCCTTAGTGAAACGTTCCCCCATTACTGGTACTGGTTCCCCTCAATGATCCCCCTTAGCTGACGACGTCTTCGGCACGTCTTCTGAATCCCCAGGCATATTGGACGATGCCTTCGACACGTCCACCTGAATCCCCAAACACGTTGAGCGACGTCTTTGAAACGTCATGCGACGTACTGCGCACGTCTTCCGAATCCCCTGGCACGAAGAAGACGCTCGGGTATTTTCTGCTTTTTGCTCCCCATAATTTGATCAGTATCAATTGACGGCGATCGAAGTTCTGAAAACGAACTTCGACCTCGCCAACACTCCCAAAAACTTCGCCCACACTTCCCCTAGGAGGGGGGGGGTGGATTAATTAGCGTGCTGATCACGAATCTAACATCCTTCTTTAAAATTTCAGACGATTATGGTAGGGTACGGTAGGTAACGGTGACAAAGGCTGTCGATGTCATCATCACCGATTCTCCCCAGTGCTAAGGGGGCTATTTGGGGTGATAAACACGAATCCTGCAGCAATTTCTCGTATTACGCTGCAGCACGGTAGCTACTGATCAGGATCGCCATAGCATATTGGACGACAAACTCCTCGAGATAGAAACAGAATCCGTCGAAGACGCCAGGAGACGCGAGCCTAACATCAGAAACGATCAAAAACAAAAGAAGACACTCACGCTCGAACTTCTAACCATTTCACTCGGATTTTCTCAACAGTTTGATTTCTTCGGAGCGATTTCGCTGATAAAATGACTCAGCCTCTGACTGAAACGAATCATCGAGCCGTTGTCTCACCCCCCCCCCTTCATCAGCGATATCACGATGCCTCCTTCCGCTGTTCACCGGATCGCAGCGTAATCAATGAGGCTAATCAAAAGCGAAACACCCAAAAAGCAACTCAAACTCCTCGAAATAGAAAATGAATCCGTCGAAGACGTCAGAAGACGCGAGCCGAACATCAGAAACGATCAAAAACAACAGAAGACACTCACGCTCGAACTTCTAACCATTTCACCCGTACTTTTTCAACAGTTTGATTTCTTCGGAGCGATTTCGTTGATAAAATGACTCAGCCTCTGACTGAAACGAATCATCGAGCCGTTGTCTCACCCCCACCCCTTCATCAGCGATATCAGGATGCCTCCTTCAACTGTTCAACGGATCGCAGCGTAATCAATGAGGCTAATCAAAAGCGAAACACCCAAAAAGCAAGTCAAACTCCTCGAAATAGAAAATGAATCCGTCGAAGACGTCAGAGAGCGCCACCGCGCTTTGATTAGGAGAAAATGAATCCGTCGGCAAAGTCAGAGAGCGCCACTGCGCTTCGATTAGGTCCCGCCTAGATTCAAAACACCCGCGTAGTTTTAAATTCAAAACGTCAAGTCAATAATTCTTGAGAAAAAGCACTGAAGGGAAGTAGAGTGCAGTGTCTGCACCCTCCTGCTTAGAGATCGCTCACTCCAGAGGTAGAGTAGAGCTACGAAAAAAAACTTCGCCCACACTTCGCCTAGGGGGGGGTGGTTAATTAGCGTGCTGATCACGAATCTAACATCCTTCTTTGAAATTTCAGCCGATTATGGTAGGGTACGGTAGGTAACGGTGACTAAGGCGGTCGATGTCATCGTCACCGATTTTCCCCTCACACTTCCCTCGCACTCCTCCAACACCGGATAGAGGCGTATCGTTACTGGACCCCTCCTGGACAGACAGGACAAACACGTCGCCCTGGACTGACACGGCATCCCGTACAGACTGACAGAAGTTACACTCCCCTTAGCGGCTTATTATATAGAAGGAAGAAGGATGATGATGACCTCCACCACCTACACGCCTTAAATTTCACACCGCTTGAATGGCATCCACAAAAGATCGATAATATCGACAGATATCGATTGATCAACTTCAGATTCGTGTTCAGCGACCTCGATTACCCCCAAGGCTAAAGTTTCGGACCGCTTGAACGAAATACACGAAAAATCGATATTATCGATCGATATCGATTGATCAACTTTAGATTCGTGTTCAGCGACCTCGATTACCCCCAAGGCAAAAGTTTCGGACCGCTTGAACGAAATACACGAAAAATCGATATTATCGATCGATATCGATTGATCAACTTCAGATTCGTGTTCAGCGACCTCGATTACCCCCAAGGCTAAAGTTTCGGACCGCTTGGACGAAATACACGAAAAATCGATATTATCGATCGATATCGATTGATCAACTTCAGATTCGTGTTCAGCGACCTCGATTACCCCCAAGGCTAAAGTTTCGGACCGCTTTAACGAAATACACGAAAAATCGATATTATCGATCGATATCGATTGATCAACTTCAGATTCGTGTTCAGCGACCTCGATTACCCCCAAGGCTAAAGTTTCGGACCGCTTTAACGAAATACACGAAAAATCGATATTATCGATCGATATCGATTGATCAACTTCAGATTCGTGTTCAGCGACCTCGATTACCCCCAAGGCTAAAGTTTCGGACCGCTTTAACGAAATACACGAAAAATCGATATTATCGATCGATATCGATTGATCAACTTCAGATTCGTGTTCAGCGACCTCGATTACCCCCAAGGCTAAAGTTTCGGACCGCTTTAACGAAATACACGAAAAATCGATATTATCGATCGATATCGATTGATCAACTTCAGATTCGTGTTCAGCGACCTCGATTACCCCCAAGGCTAAAGTTTCGGACCGCTTGAACGAAATACACCCCCCCCCCCTACACCCCCCCTCTCTCTACTCCAACACCGCATCTCCAGGCACGTTTGGCAGCGTGTTCGGCACGTCTACTGACTCGCCAGGCACGTTGGGCAACGTGTTCGGCACGTCTACTGAGTCGCCAGGCACGTTGCACAACTGCAACCCCCCTCCTCCGACGATTCCCCCTTACAGGACTCCAGCACCGCATCTCCAGGCACGTTTGGCAGCGTGTTCGGCACGTCTACTGACTCGCCAGGCACGTTGGGCAACGTGTTCGGCACGTCTACTGAGTCGCCAGGCACGTTGCACAACTGCAACCCCCCTCCTCCGACGATTCCCCCTTACAGGACTCCAGCACCGCATCTCCAGGCACGTTTGGCAGCGTGTTCGGCACGTCTACTGACTCGCCAGGCACGTTGGGCAACGTGTTCGGCACGTCTACTGAGTCGCCAGGCACGTTGCACAACTGCAACCCCCCTCCTCCGACGATTCCCCCTTACAGGACTCCAGCACCGCATCTCCAGGCACGTTTGGCAGCGTGTTCGGCACGTCTACTGACTCGCCAGGCACGTTGGGCAACGTGTTCGGCACGTCTACTGAGTCGCCAGGCACGTTGCACAACTGCAACCCCCCTCCTCCGACGATTCCCCCTTACAGGACTCCAGCACCGCATCTCCAGGCACGTTTGGCAGCGTGTTCGGCACGTCTACTGACTCGCCAGGCACGTTGGGCAACGTGTTCGGCACGTCTACTGAGTCGCCAGGCACCTTGCACATCTACAACCCACACACTTCCCCCTCACATTCAACACCGGCAGGCTCACTGATCCCCCCCTGGACAGACGCTCCCCCCCTGGACAGACGCTCCGCCCCGTACAGACAGACAGCCCGCCCCCTTAAGCGGCTTATTATATTAGAAGGATTATAATAAATAAATAAATAAATACAATATATATAGGGTGTTTCAAAAAATGTATAAATTGCTTGAAAAGTGATAACTTTGCTCACAGTAAAGCTACTGAAGAAGATAAGGGCTCATATGGAACACTAAAAAAACTGAGATTTTCTGACATGTGAACGATATGAAATACGCCATACACTCGTCTGAAATTTTGCGAGTTACACTCGATTGATTGTGTTTTGCTTGAATGCTTATAATAATCTCTTCACAAAGTGGCTGTTTCGATTGATGTGTGCTTTCTCAGAGGTTTCAAACTTAAAAACACACTATGGCTTGCAAAAAGTGCAGGGTATTCTAAAAATGCAGGTACTATTTGAAATGTTCGTTTCGAAAGCGTGACTCCCATCTCGTGTCTTTCTATAGCGGGAATACCAAGACACAGATTGACTTTATCCTTGTCAAGCATCGCAATCGAAGGCTGGTGACAGATGCGAAGGTTGTGCCATACGAAACTGTCGCCACGCAGCACCGTCCGCTGATCTGCACACTTAAGATCGCCCCTCCGAGGCTGAGGCAGGTCGAGCGATGCGGACTAGCAAGGATCAAGTGGTGGCGGATGAAAGAGAAGGACGCAGTTGTTGTTGCTCGTATTCGGTTGCCGACGGTTACCACTGTTGAGGAGACACGGAGACGTGCAACCGATTCGATGCTATAAGCTGCACGTTCCGAACTATGCATGACGAAGCCTGGACGGCGTAAAATTGAGAAGCAGACTTGGCTGTGGACTGACGACGTCAAGGAAAAAGTCAAAGAGAAAAAAGACTATATCACGCTTTTCTCAGCGACATGACGGCCGACAATTGGCGTATGTACCAAGAAGCAAAGAGGGCGGCTAAGAAGGCTGTTGCCGTTGCAAAAGCTTCTCATTATAAGTATGTCAACGAGAAGCGCGAGACGCGCGATGGTGAACGACAACTTTTCGGCTTGCCACAGCACGCCATCGCCAGAGCGAGGACATCGAAAAGTTCATTGGCGTCAACGATGAAAATGGCCATCTGCCGATGAACCGCAAGAGGGCTATGGAACGATGGCATGACTACTTCGAGAAAATTTCAACAGCAGAGTTTGCCCATCCGCCTATCCCTTGCGTCCCTCCTACGCACGGTCTTGTGCAGAAAATCACTGTGGAGGAGACGGAAGCGGATTTGAAGAAGATGAAGCCAGGCAAAGCAACGGGCCCTGTCGACATAGCGGCCGACCTATGTAAGTTGAGGTGCTGGAGTCCTGCTGAGTGGCTAACGAAGTTTTTCAACCAGGTTGTTACGGAAAAGAGGTACCTGGTAGTTGGCAGGAAAGCACGACGATCTCGATATGGAAGAAGAAGGGCAGTCCTGCGGACTGCACGAATTACCGTCCAATTCGCTTGCTCTCGCACAGCATGAAAATCTTGGAGCGAATTATAGATGGACGTATTCGCGATGTCGTCCAACTTTCCACCAACCAATGCGGGTTCATATCGGGCTGTGGCACCATCGATGCCATACATGCTGCTCCTCTTCTGGTAGTGAGACATCGCGAAAAGCAGAAACCGCTGCACCTAGCTTTTCTCAACCTGGAGAAAGCATTTGATCGTGTACCGCGTGAGGTCATGTGGTATGCCTTACGACAGCACGGTGTCCCTGAAGAACTAACCGAGTGAGTGCGCATTCTTTACTCTTGTCCTAAGAGTCAAGTGCGAGCGCCGGCCGGCACATCCACGGAGTTTCCAATCTTCGTCGGTGTTCACCAAGGTTCCGCGCTTTCCCCACTCCTTTTCATTCCAATCATTGAGTTTCCAATCTCCGTCGGTGTTCACAAAGGTTCCGCGCTTTCCCCACTCCTTTTCATTGTCTTAATGGATGCCATTTCGCGAGACCTTCAGAAGCCTGCTCCTTGGACGCTACTATATGCAGATGACGTAATGCTTGCCAGTGAATACAAGGCCGAACTTGAGAGACAAGTGCAAGCTTGGTCTGACCCCTTGGCGGCGTTCGGGCTAGAGCTAAACGCCCAAAAATCTAAGTACTTGACGGCAGACGTAAACGAGACTGGTTCCATTGAGATCAATGGCACTGCGCTCGTACGAGCGACACATTTCAAGTATCTTGGATCTGAAATTGCGTCTGATGGTAGTCTGACGTTCGAGGTGAACTCGCGCGTGAGCGCAGCGTGGTCCAAATGGCGCTCAATGACAGGCGTTCTATGCGACAGAAAGATACCGGAGCGCTTGAAATCAAAGATCTACAGAACCATCGTCCGATCAGTAGCGATGTACGGTGCTGAGTGTTGGCCTGCAACGAAGGAGGTTGAGAGCCGCCTCAGCGTAATAGAGACGCTGGGCGGCTATTGTCACGCGTTTGGATCATGTTCGCAATGTCTCCATACGCCCAAGGTTTGGCGTCGCTCAAATTGCTGAGAAGCTACGTGAAGCTCACCTACGGTGGTATGGCCTTGTTCTTCGTGCGGATGGCCGTTCGGAAGATTGGCCTCAACATAGATGTGCCCGGAAAACGGCCTAAAGGACGGCCTAGGCAACGCTGGCTCTATACGTTGCACATGTACTTAAAGGAAGCTGGTATCCACCCCGATCAAGCGTTTGATCGTGCGAAGTGGCGTCATCATACCAGTAGAGCGGACCCCGCCGCTAAGCGGGACAAACCCTGAAGAAGAAGACTATTTGAAAAGTTTTAACAATGCTGGTACTGAAACTTCTGAAAATGTTTGGCACTCATATGTATACAAGCACAGTGTAACAAAATTTCTGTGGCGTGCAAATAGCCAAGATGGCGCCATGACACCGCATAAAACCTTGCATTTCAGAATCGATTGATTGTGCATGGGCTGAATGCTTGTCACAATATTGTTACTACTTGGCCAGATTAACCTTTGCTGTGCTTCTTTTAACGTGTAGAACTTGACTATCACGTGGAAGATACCTGATATGCAATCTTATCGAGTGCACAATTTAAATGTGAGCAGGAGTTCCACTTTACAAGTCGAATTGTATGGACTGACGAAGCGACATTCAAGCTGGATGGAGAGGTAAATCGGCATCGCTACAGCTAATGGGTGGTGGAAAACGTTGAAAGAAGCACAACACAGGCTAATCTGACCAAGTAGTAACAAGATCGTAACGAGCATTTAGCACATGCACAATCAATCGAGTCTGAGAGGCAATGTTTCAGGCGCAGGCATGAAGCAATCTTAGCTGTTTGCACGTCACTAAAATCTAGTTACCATACGCTGTCTCAAACATCTTCGGAAGCTTTACTAGCAGCAGTATTAGATCCTTTCAAATAGTACCTCCATTTTTTAGGATATCCTGTATTTTTCGCAAGCCATAGTGTGTTTTTAAATTTTGAACTAAAAAAGCACAAATCAATCAATACGGTTCCTTTATGGAGAAATTACAACAACTATTCAAGGGAAACACAATCAATCGAGTGTAAAATGCGAATTTTTAGACGAGCATCTGGCGCACTCCATATCGCTCACATGGCAAAAAATTTCTATTTCCCTAAGCTTTCATATGAGCTTTTAACTTCTACAGAACCTTCAGTGTGAGCAAAGTTGTTACCTTTCAAACAGTGTATACATTTTTTCAGACACCCTGTATATGTTATATATAATACAATATACATGACATTTTTATAATATATGTTTGTATTGTAGATTATATTTATATTATCATTATTAGAAATATTTATTATCTTCTTCTTCTTCTTCTTCTTCTTCTTCAGCGTCTGTCCCGCTTCGTAGCGGGGTCCGCTATTCTGGTGTCATGACGCCACCTCTCCCGATCCAGCGCTAGATCAGGGTGGACACCAGCAACCTTCAAGTCCATATGTAACGTGTCAGACCAGCGCTGCTTCGGACGCCCTCTAGGCCGCTTTCCTACCACCTCGAACTTAAGGCCTATCTTGCGGACGCTGTCTTGTTCTCCGCGCAGAACGTGGCCGTACCATCGCAAGCGAGCTTCGCGCATCTTGTCCGCTATCGGCGCGACGCCGAACTTCTGCCGAATGACATCGTTTCGGATGCGGTCCAGGAGCGAGACGCCAGCCGTCCAGCGCAGCATCTTTGTCTCCATGACGCTGAGGCGCGTTTCAACCTCTTTGGTCGCAGGCCAACACTCAGCACCGTACATCGCTACCGGCCGGATGACTGCCCTGTAGATCTTTGACTTCAAGCGCTCTGGCATCTTCCTATCGCAGAGCACGCCAGTCAACGAGCGCCACTTGGACCAAGCTGCACTCACGCGTGAGTTCACTTCAATCATCAGATTGCCATCGGATGCTACTGCTGATCCCAGGTACTTAAAAACCGAAGTGCGTGGGAGCTCGATGCCGTTAACCTTGATGGAGCTGGACTCATTAACGTCAGTCGTTAGATACTCGGTCTTCTTCACGTTCAATCTGAGTCCAAAGCACTCCAAGCGATCACACCAAGCTTGCACCTATCGCTCGAGTTCACCTTTATTTTCGCTAGCGAGCATTACGTCATCAGCATGAAGCAGTGTCCAGGGGACTGGCTTCTGAAGATCTCGTGTAATGGCGTCCATCACGACAACAAAAAGGAGTGGGGAAAGCGCAGAACCCTGGTGCACCCCGACAGAGATGGGGAACTCCATCGAGGTTCCGGCTGCAGCTTGAACTCTACTTTTTGGGGAAGAGTAGAGGATTCGCACCCACTCTATGAGCTCTTCAGGAACTCCATGTCGTCGCAGGGCGTACCATATCACTTCACGCGGTACGCGGTCAAAGGCCTTCTCCAAGTCGAGGAAGGCGATATGCACTGGCTTCTGCTTCTCGCGATGCTTCTCTAACAAGAGGCGGGCGGCATGTATGGCATCAATGGTGCCACAGCCAGCTACGAAACCGCACTGATTGCTGGAAAGCTGGACGATGTCACGAATTCGACCATCGACAATTCGCTCAAAGATCTTCATGCTGTGCGAGAGCAAGCGAATCGGACGGTAATTGGAGCAGTCTGCAGGACTGCCCTTCTTCTTCCAAATCGGAATCGTCGTGCTTTGGCGCCAACACTCAGGCACCTTCTTCTCCGCCACAACCTGGTTAAAGAACTTCGCCAACCACTCAGCAGGGTACCACAGCTTTGACTTCCACAGATCAGCTGCCACGTCGTCGGGCCCAGTCGCTTTGCCTGACCTCATCTTCCTCAGAGCCGCTTCTGTCTCCTCCACGGTGATCTTGTGTACGGGACCGTGAACAGAGGCCACAGAAGGGATGGCCGGGTGAGGAAATTCCATAGTGGAAACTTCCTCGAAGTAATCACGCCATCGCTTCAGCGCCTTTTTGCGGTCTGTCAGAAGATGGCCGCTGTCATCATTGATGCCAACGAACTTTTCAATATCCTCGGTTTGGCGATGGCGGCTCTTAGCAAGTCGGTATAGATACCGCTCACCATCGCGTGACTCGAGCTTCTCGTTGACATCTTCATAATGAGTGGCTTTTGCAACAGCCACGGCCTTCTTTGCAGCTTTCCTCGCTTCTTGGTACTTCCGCCAGTTATCGGCTGTCTTGTCGCTGAGAAACACGTGATAGAGCGACTTCTTCTCTCGAACTTTGCTTTCACATCATCTGTCCACAGCCACGCCTGCTTTTCGACCTTGCGTCGTCCAGGCACCGTGATGCCGAGCTCCAACCTTGCAGCTTCACGTATCGCGCCGGCAGCCTTCTTCCAAGTTTCGTCGACAGTTGTGACTGTCGGTAACCGCACGCGAGAAATCACAGCTGCTTCCTTCTCTCTCATTCGCCACCACTTGATTCTCGATGCACCGCATCGCTCGACCTGCTTCTGCCTTGGAGGGGCAATCTTTAGGGTGCAGATCAGCGGTCGGTGCTGTGGGGCGACCGTCTCATACGGCACGACCTTCGCATCTGTGACAAGACTTCGGTCGCGATCCTTCACAAGGACGAAATCTATCTGAGACTTGGAGCTCCCACTATAGTATGAGATATTAGGTGAGAGTCGCGTTTACGAAATACGGTGTTTACTATGGTGAGGTTATGCGATTCCGCATATTCAAGGATACGCTCACCATCGGCGTTACGCGACCCGTAACCGAATCCACCACGACAGCTGTACCCGTCTTTCGTCGCGCCGACGTGCCCATTAAGGTCACCAGCGACTATGATGACATCTTTCGACGGCACCTCTGCTGTCTTCTCATCAAGCAGGCTCCAAAACTCATCCTTGGCTTGATCGGAGCAGCCAGTCTGCGGAGCATACGCAGAGAAGAAGTGATAGAGTCGCTCCTTAGCGGCAACAACGATCTTCATCAATCGATCGTCAAAGCGTTCGACGCTTACAATCGAGTCACGAAATCGTTCGGAGACGATGACTCCAACTCCACTGGTGGTCTTGGGACTTCCACATAGAACGGCCTTGAAGCCTCGTCCTATGTCCCTAGACTTGCGGCAGGACCACCTCGTCTCCTGCACCGCACAGAAATCAACTCTTCTACGCTCCAGTGCTTCAACCAACTCGCACGAGCGGCCCGTCAACGTACCCACATTCAGCGTTGCCACGCGGGTCCTGCTTACGTTACGGGACTTTCGGACTAGCTCAGTTGCCCCCGATGCCGTCCTCGCATCAGGGACCCTCGCATACTTCTCACACTCGCCGGGCTCTGCGAGTGCGCGTCGGCTCCCGCGGACGCCGTAGCACTATCTCGATACTCATGTAACGTCATCAACCATGTGATGTGACATGGGTCTTCGTAGGCCGGCCTGTCACAAGGGCCTGTCGCCTGCATTCGAGTGTCCGTGCTTAGCTTAGCTCGCAGAGCGAGCAGTTTCCAGTGGCACCACGTGGAGGAACGGACATCGCCACCAGAAATATTTATTATATTCGTATATAATAATATTATCATCCAACGAAGACTGGAAAAAGCGATTCCTGGTGTTTATTTATACGATAAAATACGGTCGAGAGTTATTCACCACAGATCAGGTTCAAGGACTGCATTCACCATGCGCCCAAAAGGAAGTGGCTGTTCGCAGATAAGCTCTGTAAAACTGAACGTTCATGGGCACGCATTGCAGCTGATTAGATACCTGATAAAAAAATAAGTAAAGGAAGACCAAAAACTAGATGGCTGGACGACATCGCAAGATACAAGGGACAAGAACAAAAGAAGTCATGAGAAATTGGACCGCTCTGATTGAAGGAAATTCGAACAAGAACGCTGACTCTTCGCAAAAATAGCGCGTAGATACTTGTTTGAGCCGTTGCGATAGAAGATATAATAAACAAATAAATAATTTACAAATATGGAATGAATGGTGGAAAGGTTCATTACGCCACTTTCTTCCGACGAGCCTTTGTTCTATACTTCTCTTGTGGCTCTTCAGTAAAGAAAGGCAAGAAAGACGTAAGACATATTAGACAAGAAAGATTTAAAACCGCAGCGCAATAATCAAGGGGTTGAAATGGTCCGGCGGTGAATCGAACCCAAAATCGTTGAGCGCGGATGATCACCGTTTCCTACCGAGTGCGTCATGTGCCCATTCCAGTGTGTGTTTAGGCTGTAGACTATTTCAGGACGATAAACGAAGCCGTGTTTTGCCCATCACAGGATTCCCTGCTAAAGTTCTAAACCGAATGTACATAAAGTGAAAACAGACAACCAAACCTAACAGGTAAGAAAGAATAGTTTGAAAATCCTGAGCCCAAATGGGATGCCTAAAAATTTAGAAGAGAAAGAACCTTAAATCTTAAAGCCACGTTTATATTTCTATCGCTAGGCGACGCAATTCGAAAGGAACGATGCAGCCCAGCGCGTCGCGCTGTTTTGGACGACGGTGAGCACACCGAACAGCCGGCCACACGGTCACGCGACTATGCACATTTGCGCGCTTGCACACATAAATGTGGACACATTGCCTGGTCCGCTGCAGGGGACAACCGGAGCAGCAATACCGTGCTCCGCGATCAAATTCATCGCTCCGATTCCGACAGCAACGCGATACGAAGATGAGCGGCGCAATTGGTGGGTGATTGGTTCGAGTTCACTCGAATGGTTTCGGCCGCGTGGCATCGACGCTGAGCAAAGCGATCAATCAATATGGTCTCTATATATGGCGTCGCTTCAAGCAGCGATGGAAGTGTAGAAGGTGCCTAACGAGGGCTATCGGTCTAATTCAGAATAGACCATCCATACTGCTCGCGCTCGCGTTCCCTTGTCTCTTTTTGCCTACCTTGCACCTGATCCAAAGCTGCTCTCCGCTGCATCCTAGTATATCACCGTTTGCTATTGGGAGTGTTGTGTTGTACTGATCGCTTGGTACATTCCTTGTTTTGCTTTTTTTCTTTTTTTGAGGTTTTCCCAAGAGATAAGTGCTACAGAGGTCTCAACCTAGGAAAGTTCAACGTCGTAGGGCGCAGCATCCCGCCCGGAGTGTAGAGGGTGCTGGTTCGAGTTCCGCCACACTCAAGAGATTTGACCGGAACAAAGCATCCTATAACGACACTTTTTCTTTCTAATATAAAAACAAAAGCAACATAAAAGGCTAGTGTTAACATAAAATAATGCTTTAGTATCTGTTACTTTTGCCGCAGCTCTAACTGACCCGAGTTTTCAACACGAATATTCAGGCGAACGTCCGGTTAAGCGACAGGGAAATCTATCACAGAGGTGGAAGTCATGAGCTGAGTTGGCAAGAGAGAAATGGCGCCAAAGGCGGCAACAGCGAGGACGATGATGATGATGACGGAGGAGAGGATAGCGACAGCGACAGGTAGCAAGACTTTTCAAAACTTACAAGGGAAGGTCTGAAGCGCATCTCTGAACGGGGAGAGCGAGTCATATAGGAAGAATTTCCACCCTCAATTAGTATAAAAGCGTTTTTCGCTTTTGCCAAGTCGTTAGACGAAAAGAGAAATTTACGAAAAAAAAAAGAAAAAACCGAAGGAGAAATTTATTTTATAATACGGAGTAGCGGCGGCAGCGCTCAGGAGCGCTCATTTAGGTGCCCGCGATGCCCGCGCCGGCAAGCGGATTGAGGCGCAGTAGATGACGGAATTGTTTCGCGAGATGGAGGTCGGGAGCCCGGTTCTCTCGTCTTGCAGCATTTTTGCATTTTCACTGTTGGTTGAGATTTGAGGGATCCCGACGTTTCAGGTGATTTCTGTAGATTTTCCAGATTTATGCTGTGGAAAGTGACCTTATTGCGACTAGTTTGTTTCGGGTTTGCTTTTCACCACAAGGCAATGAAAAAGATATTCAAAATAATGATGAATGAGCTTTCAGCACTTCTGCTACAGAAGCACAATGTGCTTGAAACAGAAGAGCAGGGTATAAAAGCTGCAGGCTTTTCACAGCTTTTTCCCTTCAAGTCCAGTTTCCTCGAAACGGAGCTATATCTCCTTCATGTTCTAGATTAGGGCGTCCAGCTACCATTTTATAATAACCAGTGTGCTCCGAAGGAGCAAAATAATTCTATTTTTTCCTAATCTCCACCTTCTCTCTTCCTCAAACCTCGGCATTGTGAGTTGTTAGTTAGTTATGATTTGCGCCACACGAAGTTTTTAGGTGGATCTTTATTTAGACGACAAGAAATCGAAACGTCAGGCCCTGCTAAATAAAGATCTATTTTTGGTTTGCGATTTTTTGGGTAGATAAACCTAAAGCCAGTCTTCTAATACTTGCTTTAAAATATTTTCACGGCACTGTTTAACAGTTACAGTCAGTCGAAAGAAACGGCGGTGAACTCGCAGATATCGAACGCATTCTCCAACAAGCAAAGCTTCGCGTGTCCATTGGCAAAGCCTCAGCTACACACGGTGAGCAAGCATTTGGCTCCAGATTCTTGCTTCATCATTATTATAATTTAGGGCGACTCACTGGCCAACCTCTCACCAGAAGACATTGACATTGTTGGCGCGATGGGCGACGCTCTTGCGGTAATTCCGCCAATAGCTGCCTTATTGCACAGATTCTAAGGGCAATAAACAAGCTTCACTATTAAAGGCTGGTCGCGGTTTATGGGAAGGGACAGACGTCGAGTTTCGCGGAGCAGCCTTTCCCATAGGCGGCGATGCGAACATTGATGGATTGGTTACTATACCAAGTAAGACCATCTACGATTTTACTGCTCAATGGTCTCTAGAAACAGATGAAGATGTCAAATTCATCTATTGTTTTCACTTTTCAAAATCAAGTACACCTCTCCAGATATACTTTTGGAATTCAACGAACAGCTGGTGGGTGTCGCTCACGGCATGGGAAAGAGAAGCCGTCTACCAGACTACCAACTGAACGTCGCCGAGTCGAAAACCGAGACGGAAGACCTTCCGGAACAGGTATGCAGTGCTACTAAACACGTGCGGAAGTCCACTACTGTTTCCAGTTTTCAGGCAACAGAACTTGTTCGGCGACTGAACTCACTCATGACGAAAAACGAGCTGGGACGAAAGTGGGCTCTAGTCACAATTGCCACAGGAACTGAGGAGGTTGTGCCAGCGTTGCGAAATATTCACTTACGATTAGTTGAAAACTATAATCTGGGTAGGCAGGTAAAAGTTGGTGACATACCCGGGATGTGGCATTCATCAGTTACCCTACCCGGCTGTTCCTGGACAAATTGCTTCACAGAAGTCTGCTCGTTAGTGGTGTTGGACGTCTTCTCTTATCCAGCAGGATCTCTCATTCCATTGCTAACTTTCTCGCGTTCGGTTGAGCCGTTTCTCAAAATATTTGTTGCAAATGGCTCTCACATGACGGTATGGATTCGCTCCTTCAAAATGATGAATTCCTTAATAGATTAAAACCGCAATGAATCCGCGTTTGGGCTCGTGTCCTATGTGTTATATGTGATCTAAAATGAATGCTTCGTATCTGCATTTTTAAAACCTTTCAGAGTTCAAAATTTCCAAAAAGATGCATGCTGATCACTAGGAAGGACGCCTCTTCTCGAACTCATGAAATCAACAAAATAAGCGAAGAAACAGCAACAAACCACTAAAAGCTCGTTTGGGCTAAATATGTTTACAGATTGATCTAGCTGAGGTTCATTTAAACATGGACAATTACATCAACCGCATTCTTAAGAGGTATTCGTGGGTAACACAGGCTACCCAAGGCATGTGATGATGAATCAGGCTTTTAGAGAAGAGCTATGATATGCAGAATTGATTGAGTTCGCACAAATTTTTCGCCAAACTCCAGGTGTTTGAAGATGGCCGCGCTGCTCCTTATGAGCATAAAAACGATGACATGGTCTGACGGTGCGAGGAGATGGGATCCTGAGTTTTCCTTTCCCACTCAGACCACGACTAACTCACTGTGCTCGCCCGGGTCGCTATTGTCGCTTTCTGAAGGCATGGAAACGCTGAGTATGTTGTTTGACCAGATCACAGCTAAGAAGTTTTGAGCGGCTATCGAAAGCTGGTTGCGGAAATGTTCCACTTTAGCTGCTGATATTTTCTGGCGTCGAAACCTACGGAACGCAGTTCGGGCATTCTCTCTTGTAATCCCGGTATGTGTATCGTTCATCTAATGGTGATCAATTTGGTGCCTGGAGGCAATCCTCGTCTAAGGTGAATGAAGGAGGGACAAGTGGAAACAGTTGTCAGTTCTTCATAGCTTTTCATGCCAATTAGTTGTGAATCAAAAGGCACTTAAAACATGGGGGCACGTTTTGAAGGTTCCATGACTAACATAGCTCAAGCACTGGAGACCTCTGGACGCGAAGAAAGGGAAGAAAACCTCATTCAGCATTTAGTCCGCGGATAATGTTGAACTTGACAACGATTTGGCATGGCTTCTGACCCATGCCCACCTCCCGATTTCCAACTCGTTGTTTCGATAGGAGTTGGATATTTGCTACTGGACAACGTGGCAGTCGTCGCAGATGTGATGCACTATATTACACCTTGGATCCAATCGAAAATCCTCGGATAATTGGATCTTTTGGATGAATCGGATCGAATGTGTACCACCAAATATCCGAAAATGATTTGTTAGGTTCCAGTTTTACGCCCCAGTGTGCTGCACGCTAGCACATATCGGATGAGTCAGGCTGCTTGAAGAATCAAATAAGTCACAATTACCGTTTTATATGTAGGGCAACTGAAAATAATAAAGCGCGCACTTCTACATATAACAGAGGCGTTCCAAAATAACGTGATGAAGTTTTGATGTTCTTCTATGCGATCACATCGATCTGCAGCATGGCAGAGATAGTACCGTTTTTTGCGTGCATATTTCTATCGATATAATTTTTTAAGTTCTATTTTGCCCCAATTACGGTTTTTCTCAAGATGTTGAACCATCGCACTGCGATTTTGGTGCTTTATCGTCAAGGAAAGCGCCAATGTGACATCGTTAACCTGCTTGGTCGACTGTCTCCACAGAAACTCATCGATGTAAGGAGCTTGGCCATGAAAGTGACTGTCCGGGACAAGAGAGAAATCGCACTGTCAATACGCCGTAGATCCGGAAAAACATCATCGAAAAGCGAAAATCCCAAGTTTGAGGGTCTCCTGAGAAAAATCGCCTATGATATCTGTGTCAGTCGGACGTCAGTGCATCAAAGAAAACCAGAAGGAAACTCAAGTCCTACAAGTTCCATAAAGTGCAGCTCCTGGCGGACAAGAATAAGCGCAGACGGCTCCATCGATGCCACCAGCTTAAGCTGCGGGCCCCAGGTCGCGGGTGGGGACGAACACTGTTCAGCTATTCACCGTGGAATAGGCTCACAACCTCCAACACGGCAGCATCTGATCTGGAGAAGCTCCATCCACCTTTGCCGTTGCCGAAGATCGTTAAAATCCGCAGGCGCTCACGGTTTGGAGTGGAATCTACACCAGCGGAAAGACCCCGTGATTTTTGTGGACGGAGAAGTAAGAATAAATCAATATGTCTGTCAACGGGACATATTCGAGGCTGTGGTTCTTTACTGGTCCCAGTGGCACTTCAGCAATGCACAGTGGACTTTTTAAAAAGACTCAATTCCTGCACACAGGGCGAGAAGCACGCAAGCATGGTACAAGGCCAATTTTATGGACTTCAACATGTCTGCGGAATGGTCACCCTACTCCTCGCACCTGAGTTCTCCGGCGAGCTACAGAGCGTGATCCATTTTAAAGGCCAGCGTACGCGCCAAGCGCCACTACATCCCGGAGGCCCAGAATGAATCTCTGCGTCGGGAGTAGGAACGGCTATCTCCAGATGACCACGAGCCAGCGGCTACAGCCCGTCGCCAAAGACTTCACCAAGCGTTTTGACACCTGTATTCACGCAAAGGGGGCCACGAGGCCATTTCGAATCCAGATTAATATAGTGTTGCTTAGTGTCCATGTCGTTGTTATCTATATATTGTTTTGTGAAGTTGCTAGTTGTTTCATAGTTATAATTTAAAAAACTTCATCACGTTATTTTGAAATACCCTGTATTAAGATTTTCGCTAATGTCGTTGTTTCTTCTTCAAGAGCTGCCATATGCCATATGATCCAGAGCGATGCGCATCGCAGTGTACTAGTGTGATAAATATCCGTTCATACCTTGAACGTACGATTGATGAGAAATCTAGGTGGAGCATTTGTATGAAGTCTTTTTCCAGGTAATATAATTGCATAGCCTGTTGTGTAAAACGGTAAAATACAAAAAAGTTGTCTCATCTCTTCAATTAGAATTGGCATGTATCGTAAAGATATTCAACCCTTCACCTCTATTCGTTGAGGTTCAGTTCTGCAACCACTGCGACACGCCGAACCACTCCTCAATTCGAAGAGCTTTGGGCATCCTTCGTAAAGGCATACCGAAGGCGTTCGTTGTTCTACTCGGACCCGTTCATCTTGCCGCTTCACACAAACTACATATCAACCTGCTAAAGTGAGCAGTGTTCTATCGTTCTCAGTATTCAACAAATGTTGTGATGTATGTAGCAGAAATACACTCAATTCGCTTTCAGACCACGCTGTCACTGTTTGGAGTCAACATCTAAACGAAAATACCGTGCACTGGTAGCAGAATGGAAAGCAGTATTTGTGCGAGTTCAGGTTAGCAAATGTTCCTGGCATTACAGTTTCTCGGGTTTCGCTAATAACCCCAACGGGTAAAGAAATTTAATCTTTTGTTATTATTGTTCAATATAATTTTGTATGTTTTACAGAACTCAAGCTTTGTCACTCATCCTGATTTCTAATTTAATTTCAGAACGAATTCAACAGTCTGAATCACACCACGTTTGGAGTCTTGGCTATTCCGCTGCTTGCACTTCATTCCAGAGATCCAGAGTCGCTGCTAGTACATGAGAAGACACTTCTGAATAGGTACTGGAGCGTACTGTGGAAAGAATTATTGAAACTCATTTCGACATACATATATGAGAGACTCAAGTGCGTAGATCACTCACCATCAGTAGGCCAATCGGTCACCAGCTGCCGCGGGCACCGTCGTGCCTCTCTGCTCGTGGCCCGCTCTGGCGAACCAAGCCATCCATCCCTCCGGGGTCAGTGAATTGGTGTCAGATTTGTCTAGGATGTATGAAACACTGACTTGGTCATCAGCTGCACCGCCGCAAAACTCTGTAAGATTACTATAATCAGTAGAAGTAGAATGTATGGTGTGAAAAGGCTGCTTGCCACGCGATTCCTATTCCGGCTTGTTCGAATGTGAATGAATACACGCTTATTACCGAAACCAACACGATCCTCAAACTCGGGTGATTGAACTTTCACAAAGACGAACAGCTAATAAAACACTCCAAGAAATAACTTGGAGTGTTTTATTAGCTGTTCGTTTATTAGCTGTTCGTTTATTAGCTGACAAAGACTTCAACTACTCCTAAGACTGCCATCATAGCATCTCCGCATTTGTGAATCCGAGGAACAAATCACTCTAAAAGCAATCTCTTACTGCAAAGACGCATCGCAAAGGTAGGTCGTCTCCGGGCTCGGGTCCACTGGCACCGATGAGCGATTGTCCAAGCCGGTTTCCATTTTGTGAAATAATCGGAGAGGTCTTACGGCATGCCTATGCTCCTACTATCTGCCATGCGGCTCTCTATACGTTGGGCTCTGCTGAATAATACAGACCAGTACTGCAATCTCAGATAGCTCCCTGAGGTCACTGCATTCTTGCTCCTCTTCCCCACACACCTCTGCGCCCTTTCTTTTAGTTCATAGTATTGCGCAAAAGAAAGTTATCGTGGCTCCAACAATTTCTCTCGAACCTTCGGCAGACACGAATAAACCAAACACGTTTTCTACTTCTAAACACACACGAACGATATATAAGATCCTGGAGTCAAGCAACACTACCTCACACGTCACTGGAAGAACCTTTGGAAAAACAACCCGAGAGACACGAAGCAGGTCCTACCTGGACTTGTACCCACGAGACGGTGTTCTTCGCAAGGGGCATGCGGTTACCACAGCCCATCATACCGGGGACGATCCTCTTTCCTCTTGTTCAATACTGCTCGTCCTGGCCTTAAGCCGCATGCACACTCGGCAGCGGCTGCAGCGGCAGCCGTGATTAAAGGCTCCCGCACACTTCTGCGGCAACGCCGCGGTCCCATCCTTAACTATAGGGCAGGGACGCAGAGTTCGCCATCGGCGGCGTGCCTGCCCTATCCTTAACCATAGCGGCGAGCGGCAACGCCGCAGAAGTGTGCGGGGCCTAAAGCATCGATTTGGCGGGAATCAGTGCCCCTATGCTTAACACGTTGACGACCGCGTCTTCTGTGCGTGTCTGGCGCGTGGGACCAACCGATTTTTTGCGACATCGACAGCGTGGGATGACATCATGTCGTACGGTGCTACGCGGCCGCAAAATTCGTCTCTTGTGGAAAGCGATGATGAGGATGACGAGGTGGTCCAGGACGACGTTGACGCTGGGGACGATATCCTGGTACTACCAGCTGACGACGATAATGGGTCAGAAAGTGAAGTAATAGAATCGGAAGCAGAAGATGAGGATAAGGAAGCATGGAAGAGCGATCGGTGGAACCTTGCGACGGAGTCCGGCTTTCATGACGATGTGTTCGACTGCGGTATGCCGATCGATTATTATCGATTATTTCTCAATGACGAATTGTTAGTTGAAGCTATTACTTGACGAGAAGCTCAATAAATTAGTAACCGAAACTTGGTTTTGTGGACCACGCGTTTTACAGCAATGTCTGAAGATGAAGCACACATAACACAAAAGAGTTTCTCGGAAAGATCTGAATCCAAGTAGAAAAATAAATTACAAGGCTGTGGCCTGACATCATGCCACACGGTCCCACGTGGCCGAAAGGGTGAGGCCTGAAATCAGTCCACACGGTCGTCAACGTGTTAATCACTGCTGCCGCTGCCGCCGCTGCCGAGTGTGCATGCGGCTTTAGTGTGATTGCGGCTAGATGACGAAATCCCTCAAATCCACGAGTTCGCTCCAGTGGATAGCGGGAGTGCAGACGTCGGACGGAACGGCGATCCTACGTGACGGCGGGCGAAGGACACAGCAGTCCGGGCGGGTGACAGGCGAAAGACTGAAGCCCACTCTCTCCAAGTTCATAGTCGCACTGTTCAATCCTGCGCGTCGACTGGTGCCCACAAGGCGCAGGAACTGTGCGTCCTTTGAAGGATCGTGGCAAAAATCACGACAGGCATCGCTGGAAAGATGGCTGAAGGGAAGTTGTTCAAAAGAAGGAGGACGAAAAAGTACGGATGGAGACACCAATAGGTCCTTCGCGCACTCTCAGCTGCTCTTTTGTGCAATTAGGCCTATGGTATAGTCCCATCCGCTGCCGCGACGCGGGAGTGCACAGCGACGCGATGGCTCGCGATGCGCGTCGCGAGCCGTCGCCGTCGCTGAGGCTGACATAGTTCACGCAGTTCTGCAGACGGAGGCTTTTGCAGAATTTTAGCGAATCAGCTGATTCAGTGCATTTTTTCCCGGATTCATTGTTTTCTCAGCCTTTTCATTCGTGATTTCGTGTTTTTCCCGTTTTATCGCCTTCTGATCCGTATCCCGTCGTAGGGTTGTTGGTTTCAATGGTATTTCGTGGATGTTTCGTCTTGTTCTACAAGGGGGGTTTCCGTCATGCCTGTGTCGACTCATGCATTTCTTTTGTTCCTCATGCAATTCACATGCACGGAAACCCATGTTTCTGTGCTCGACACGACACGAGAGGCTTCTCGTAACGTGTCCGGCACGGATTCGTCCCAGCTGTGGTCCAATTTTTCAAAAATGGTGTTTTACAAGGGGGATTTCCGCCATGCCTGTGTCGATTCATGCATTTTTACCGGCACAAAAGAGGGGGACAACAGCCTAGAAAAACATCTCATCCGAAAAGCAGCCGTTCGTTTGGCACATTTCTGTGCCGGACATGTCAGCAGAACATGTCCGGCACAGAAATGTGCCAAACGACTCCCTCCTCCCTGTGACTCCCTGTGACTTGTCCGGCACAGAAATGTGGATTTCTGTGCCGCCGAGGAGGTTCACAGGCGAAAAAAATGCGAAAATCGACACAAAAGAGGGGGAAAACGGCCTAGAAAAACATCTCATCCGAAAAGCAGCCGTTCAAGCTGTCGAAAAAACCCAAAATGACTCTAGCCACGACGAAATCTCTACGAGAAGAACAACAGAGACATCACATGACCACCCAACATCACCAGACGAGTGTTGAAATTGCTGTGGTATGGTCACGAACCAAGGAAGTGTCGAAATAAGTGAGTGGAAGTGCATAGAATAGGGCATGACAAGCGCTCCCCCTCCGCGACCATCGCAGCCCGTCGCACCGAAGTATGTTTCACTCCCGCGACGCGGAGGTATAACACCCCTCTGCGACGCATCGCGGGAGCGATGGCGCGTCAACTGACGACCGCGCCCCACTGCGCCGTCCGCCACTGCAGTGAAGGCGCGCCCTTGACAGTTGCTCCGCGCCCATCGCTGGAGCGACGCGGGAGTATACCATAGGCCTAAGGCGCCTTTTATACTCCCGCCGCGCCGCGGCGCGTCAATTCGGGACGCGGCGCGGCCAGTCGCGCCGCGCCCCTAATTTGACGCGCCGCTGCGCGATTGCAGTTAGAAAGCGGAGCGTCAGCGACGCGCGGCCACGAGCTTCTGCGCACTACGGCCCGTGCTCCGGAAACGGTCCATGAGTCATTGAGGGAGCAAAACAGAACTGATTCGCCTGGCTGATCAGCGCAATGCATCTTGTCAATGTTAGTGATATTCCTATGGGGAGCGACGATTATTCTCTTAAGCCTGGAGTCGAAGTCGTCCGCTCAACCTACGGTTAAAACTAGTGAGTGTGGTATTGAGTCGAATCTCCTGCAATGCAAACGGCACTAAACCACTCCTTATTTTGCGATATGTGCGGGTCCAAAAGTAAAACTGCTGGAAGGTACTCATCGTCGATAACAACTCAAAATTCTTTCTCTTATGGCTATTCTGGGGTCACTGTGCACTAAGCATATCTTAAGCGTGGTATATGAAGCTTCGTGAATGTCTACAAATCTCCATTCTCTTCCTAGATTACAGAAGGTAGGGCTAAGGTCATGGTCACCGATTTCGCCCAAACTCCCTAATCATCCAAACCGCCTGTAACTTCAAAAAACGATGTCAGATCCGTGATCAGCACCCTAAATACCCCCTCCCCCTTCTCATAGGAGAAGTTTGGTCGAAAAGGTGAAATCTCCCACCCTACATCGAGTCTGCCGCGGCTGATCGCGCCGCGCCGCGCCCTTCCCCTCAGCGGCGCGATTCGCCGAATACCGTAACCCAAAATTCCGTCAAGTGTGGTGTTTTGCGGCGGCGGAGTATAGAAGCGATGCGGCGCCGCCTCGCGGCGCGAAAAATCGATAGCCATGCCGACCATCACGCCGCGCCGCGGGGCGGCGCAAGTATAAAAGGCGCCTTACGGAACGTCTCAGAATTGGCACGCCAATATCCAATCAGCGGTTCACATGACGTCCACGCGCGATCGCAACTCAAGTTCAGTTCGCATGTGGCAAAGATTACAAAAAATCGCGTTCCGCGATATGATGCTTGTGGTAAGTTGTTGACTAACGTCAGCCCTTATCTTGCACTCAAGCTGCTCTGAAATGATATAGCGTTGACAGTTCTCCAGTCGAGGATTTCATGACAGGTGCGCGGCAGCCGGAACGCGAAGCAACGCTTACATACATAAAAATACAGTTGTAGTTTATGCAATTTATGTGAAAACGACACTAATTATCGAACAACAGAATAAATTCTGCTATCGTGAGTAAGTGAGGAAAATATGGTTAACTCGTGGTCGGCGTTCACTCGCAACTGAACGATAAGAACTTCAGAAACATTCTAGTCACACTTGTGTTCCACAGTGCTATTCTACGTAACTGTCCTGTATTGACCTTCGTGAGTTGAAACGTGCAGTAGCGCAGTTAGAGAAAGTGCCGGCTGTCGCATGCAGCTGATACCAGGTTCTTAGTCCGGGCAACAAGGCCTTCAATCCCTCTGGGATCGGTGAATTGGAACCAAAGTTATCTGGGAAGGATAAAACACTGGCTTGTAAATACATCGGCGCAAGCCAGGCCACATATGCCTTTAAATTATCTCCAACATATCCTGTGGAAGTAGAATGAGTGCCGTATCCTGCATAGTGATTGACTAACACAGACTTTTATAGCTTTACTAAGAAAGGAATTTAGAAAAGGACACACATACGCAGCGAAGTGGCTGTGGAATCGGCTCATGGCAGGGCCCAGCTTCAATATTTCGAATATGATATTCTCGCAGGACTCCTACTATTGTCCTTCGGTGGTGAGCATAAGGAAGGCTTTCATTACGTTCTGACAAAAACACGGAAGGAAAGGGTTTTAGGGCTGTCCGTACTTCCGTACTGTTCAAAATCTGGAGCTCTGCAGCGTCATTTCCGAAAGTGAATATCAGAGAAGGCATGCGACGACACCGCGTCCGACGAATGGCACCACTAAGGTAATCTAGAGGAATGTTCTCGATGTATTGTTCAGCTCCTTTCCAACCTTTTTTCTCCAAATTCCAAGCTTCTCGCTTCTGATGCTTGCGACAAACTGTTTCGCCTAAACATTTTTTTCAAGTACAGAGTGTCTCCAAGATGTAAACACTGTTTGAAAGGTGATAACTTTGCTCATAGTAGAGGTACTGGAGAAGTTAATAGTTCTTATGAAAGCTCAAGAAAATAGAAACTTTCTGAAATGGAATGCGCAATGCTCTCCAATCAATTCTTGCATTTTACACTTGATTGATTGTGTTTCGCTCGAATACATGTTATAACTGCTTCACAGAGTGGCTGTTTCGATTGACTTGTGCTTCTTGTTTAGGGCATAAAACTTTAAAAAACACATTAGGGCTTGCGAAAAATGCAGAGTGTCTTAAAAATGCGGGTAGCACTTGAAACGCTCCAACATTGACGCAATAAAGCATTTGAAGATGACTGAGTATTGTATGAAAACGCAGGGCAACGAGATTACTGTGGCGTGTAATTGATCAAGACTGCGCCACGCTTCCGTTTGAAAGCTTACACTTCAGACTCGATTGGTTGCGCATGGGTTGAATGCCTATTACAATCTTGTTACTAGTTGGCCAGATTAGCCTGTGCTGTGCTTTTTAAATGTTTAAAGCTTGAAAATTACTTGAAAGACATGTGGGATGCGTGTCTATTGATTGCACAGTTTAAATGCGAGCAGGAGCCCCTTTTACAAGTCGCACACTGAAGACTGATAAAGCAACATTCAAGCAGAATGGGGAGGCATAACTGCAGCTACTGGGCGACGCATAACGTTAAAAGAAGCACAGCACAGGTTAAAGTGACCAAGTAGTAGCAAGATTGTAAGCTGTCAGAACGATGTTTTGTTACGATCAAAACTTCTAGCGCCATGCGGGACTCGAACCCGCACCTCCCTCTAATCGAGCGGGGATGATATACGTCATTACACCAACGGCGCCGTTTGATCGAACATCCACACTTCGTGGGACCGATCAGCACTCACCCGATTGTAACAGGCATTCGACCCAGTAATAAGATTGTAACAGGCATTCGGCCCATGCACAATCAATCGAGTCAATGCAAGGCCTCAGGCAAGCGCATGGCACAATCTTGCCTACTTGCACGTTTCAGAAGTCTCGTTAATCTGTGCTTCCATGTGAGCCTCAAACATCTTCAAACGTTTCACTAGCAGCAAATTTGGAAGGCTTCATGCAGTATTTGCATTTTTTTTTAGGATACCCTGCACTCTCCGCGAGCTATGGTGTATTTATAAGTTTTATACCCTAAAAGAACCACAAGTCAATCGAAACCACCACTCTGTGAAGAAATTATAACATGTATTCAAGCGAAACACAATCAATCGAGTGTAAAATGCCAAATTTCAGGCGAGTGCACAGCGCATTCCATGCCGCTCATGCAGGTTTTCATACGAACTATTAGCTTCTCCAGTACCTTTACTGTAAGCAAGGTTATCAGCATTCAAACAGTGTATGCATTTTTTGAGACACCCTGCATTTCGAAGTAAATCTAATGTATTCCGTTACACTTTTATATTTGCTCTAGTACTTTGAACTGAAACTCCGAATACTTAGAAAAGACAGACTTCCTACCTCATGCATTCATAGTAATATCCCGTGGTCTACTGGTGGCTTTGATATTTTTATTTTCATTTTCTATTTTGATTTCCTCAAGCTCTTCGTACACATTAAATAATCAAGTAAACCGTGTCTTTCCTTTTCCTTTCCTTGGACCTGAAAGCAGTGTCTGCCCCGCTGTGTCCGTTGCACCTTTACTGGCTTTTGTGTGCCGAACTGAAATGAAAAATCGTACTCAACAACATGTTCAGATACCTCATCGTGTGAAGGTCCAAAACAACCTCGCTGAAATCATTGCTGTGATCGTGCTGATGTCGTTGTTCTCCGTTAGGTAGACGGCTTCAGAAATGTTATATATCACCTTATTCCCTTCTATCGTTGCAATCCTTCCAGCGTGCTTGGAACCCTCTTCTATTGTCGTAGCAAGCGTGCGACTATGGGCCGCTTTGAGACGGTGCCGGACGAGTCAAAGGAACCGAAAACTCCAACAGACTCATTGGGATGTTGAATATGAGATAAATATTTATCGTTTGCATGGCGTTTTATTTCAGTTTGCGAAAACGCTTACAAAATCAGAGGATCCTACTATATATAAGGCGCGTGGAGCGCAGTCGGAGGTGGCGCCGGTTGTCGCCTGCACCCGATGCCAGGTTCCTGGTTCGGATTTCCCGCTCAGGCCAACCAAGCCTTCCATCCCTCCTTGGTCGGTGAATTGGTACCAGACTTGTCTGGGAAGGATAGAGCGCTGACTTGTTCATCGGCTGGCCACCGCAAGTCATTGCATGGCCAAATACGCATACGCATTCAACTCGCCTCCACGACATTCCGTAGAAGTAGAATGTGTGTGTGTGTGTGTGTGTGTGTGTGTGTGTGTGTGTGTGTGTGTGTGTGTGTGTGTGTGTGTGTGTGTGTGTGTGTGTGTGTGTGTGTGTTTTCGTCCGTCCGTCCGTCACAACTGGAGTGGGGGCACGGGTGTTTATAGAGTTTTTTCTCAACGATTGATGGTAGCCCGAAACTTCAGTCCTGGAGATAATTTTGGTTGCTGAACACAAATCTGAAGTTCGTTTTTGAAGTGTCGTTCGCCATTAACCGATATTGATCAAATTTCAAATTATCGATTTTTGGTGGACGTGATTAGCTCAGCTCGCAGAAGCGAGCAGTTTCCAGTGGCACCACGTGAACGAACGGACATCGCCACCGGGACCTAAACTGACAAAATTGACAAAACAGCAAAAAATTAAATTCGTATACGACGCGTTTGTAAACAGAGAAAGTTATGTGTCCTCTTCACTATGATGGATCCAGCCCGTGTTCGAATGCGACTTGCCCGGCGATTTGTTTGGTTTTGGATCCTATTTTGTCTTCTTGGAGCTGCTTCGTGGTTATCAAGTAAATTGACTACATGATTTTTAGTTATGCCCCTCCGGATAGGCTAGATCCCACTTTCCCTTTTCCATTTTCCATTTCTAGTTTTTATTCATTTTTCATATTCCGAGGAGCGCGTGGTAGCGCTCCTCGGAATATGAAAAAGTCGGAAGAGGCGTGAGCGGTCGCATGCACCCGATTCCAGGCTCCTAGTTCGGATTTCCCGCCCAGGCTAACCAGGTCTTTCACCACTCCGGGGTCGGTACAAGTGAAAAGGCAAAACACTGTCCTGTCCACCGGCCAACCTCCTCTAGTCACTGTGCAGGACAAATACGCTTTAAAGCTGTCTCCACGAATTCCCGGTGAAGTAGGTGTGTAGTGCACCCCAAAAGGGACTGAATAACGCCATCGTTTATAGTTATTCTTATCCTTTTCGTATAATATTTTACGACAAACTGAACGCTTTTCAAATTTTAGATTTAGATTTTTTTGGAATACAATTCTTCCCTTAGTTTTGAGCTTCGTAACCAAAGCTGCGGTTGTTGACGCAGACTCGTTTTGAGAAGACATCTCTTCAAGGCTCGATGAGTAATCGGCTTTGAAGCAGACGCTGCCTCTTTGTCAAAGCGACGCCAAGATTGCTGGCTGTATTGAAGCGATAACGTCGTCGAAAAACCTAACATCTGATAGGAGACGATTGGGGCACGCATCTCATGAGGAACTCCGAAGTCATTTTTAATCGGTTGGGTTGTGAGGACAGTTGAGGAATGACGAACGTCGCTAGTCTCTCTGGATCCATTAAAATTTCGCCACAACATAAGACTATGGGTGATTCCGGTCAGGAGTCGGTGGTCTCTGCATTGAAGGCCTATCTAAAATTATGCGCAAAACCGGCCCACCGTCCTCTCATTTTAAAAGATCAAGTAATTCTCCTTATATTTGAGAACTTTCTAGCGGATGACCGCGTTGTTGGCATGACATGTTGCTAAGATGTTGCTGCACTTGTCGAAAAACGTGAAGCTGAAAAGTCTTTTTCTCCAAATGTGGGGCATAAGGTTCTGCCTCTTGCCTCAAGAACGAAATCTGTTCAGGAAGAGTTGCCAGGTCGTGGGAATTGATTAGAAATGCGATGCCTCCATGTGATGGCGGCGACCCGGACATCTCGTCCTTGGCGGGCCCTTTGCTCCACCCCTTTCTGAGGGCAGTGTAGGGTACGCTTCTCCACTCGAAACTTGTCTATCAGCGTGCCAGCGCAACTCATTGTATGTCTAGGCCCAATGTGGATTCAAACTGCCTCCGACATATCACAGAGCTAGAATGCGCGGCGCACCCAACAAAGGAATTGATTAACGCATCCTTTTATCCAATTTCCTTCACTGATGTTTTTAAAACGATGTAGATGACTTTATCCATGCCTTGCGAGATAAAGATCAGGATACAGGTGAAAACGTTTATCACAGTTGGTCTGTTACATTCTCGGTGTCAACAATGTCTAACGTACTTAACCACAAAATACATACGATGAGAACACAACATTAAAAACATTAAACGAGAAGAAACAGTTAGTTCGTCATTGCCATTGGGAAAGCAGAAAAAAGTCCTAGACATTTCTCTAGCAAATATGCGAAGTAGACGAAGAATTCGGTGTGTATTTACAGTGTGGAATGAAGCGATGAGATCGATGGGGTTCAAGAATGAGATCGGCTAAGGAGATTCTTCCTCATAGATGATCGACGATGAGTAGCAATGGTTCAGAGTTTAGATCAGCATCGATTTACTGCTGAGTTCAATCATTTCTGCAAGGATCAGGACATTAGTTAAACTTGGCCTATCCAGGGTCTCGGGGGCAGTACTTACCAGTTCCCATTGTCTGCGCCTGCCTGTTGTCGACGGTTCGATGTTGGGCGAACTGCTGGAATAGAAGCCACTTTTAGTGTTTGCTAGCTAGCACGTCTTCTGCGTATCTGAACCAGTCCTACCTTCTGCTCGTAGATGTTCTCCGACGGGCGATTCGTGATGATATACTGCTGATTGAGAGACATCGGCGGAAGGGGTGGCAGAGCGTCGTCGAACAGCGGATAGTCGGTCGGCTGAAATAGGAGCAGATAACGAAGCCGGTGTAGCGCAGACGGAGGAGACGGGGCAATCGCATGCACCACAATTCAAAGTCAGCGGTTCGGATCCCACCCACGCTAACCAAGGCTTCCGTCTCTCCGAGGTCTTACAAATTGACAACAGACTTTTTAGGAAGGATAAGACACTGACTAGTCTATCAGCTGGTTACCATGCTGTATGACCCAATGCGCATTCAAATCTCCTTCGCGATATTCCGTACAGACAAAACGCGTGACGCATTCCAGCAAAAGTTGTTTAACACCATTCTTTATCCTTTATAGCGGGTGAAACATAGAACCAGCGAAAATGTATTTGTTTTCCAAAAGCTTCCAACTTGTCTCTTCGTAAGAGTAAGTTGAAGCGTATTCGTTTCTTGTGTGCCGAGCAAGGTTTTTCTGGTAGACCTTTTGTTATTCGGATTCATTTATAGTTTATCATTTTTTGTGGACAGAAATTTATTAGTTTTATTGTTCGATAAAAAAATCGATCCTAAGAAACGCACACTTTCTCATAAACAAGCGAAATTATACCATTTTCACAATAATTTTTTGTTCAATAAAAATTTGATATAACTTTCTTTGAAATTTTTTAGTTCACCTGTCCCAATAACTTTAATAATTTTATGAAACTTTAGTTTTTAGGAAAATAATGAGTTAAAAGTTGTATAAAAGTAGGGAAGAAAGCGGTCATATAGCGCATTAAAAGATCAGATTGCACTATGCACTCGAAAAGTTCGCCGCAACTTTTATTTGATTGATAGTGTGAATGCCACTTACGTCATGTAGCAATGCGAGCCTATGTGTTCTTTAGAGTTGTTTTAGTTGTATCGCTAACAGGTCTAAACCTCTATGCAAACAGAGATTCTGCTGCCATTCGAATAACAATCGTGACGTCTTGGATGAAATCATGGCCCAGCCTTGTTTTAGAACTAGCGATAAAAAATAGCTGTCTTCCAGCTTTTTTAAATCAAAAATGAAAGCCTTATAAATTTTCAAGCTGTTGGTCCACTTACGTGGGAGGTAAATTAAATTTTCCAAGAAAGTTATGCTAAAATATTCCTTGAATAAAAAATTATTTTAACTTTTTCGGAGATGCTTTAGCTAAACGTGAAAAGCTTATTTTAACTTGAAAGGGTTCGCTTTAACTTTGGAAGTCTTAGGCTAGCTCAGAAGAGTGTCCAATTTGAGGTGAATATGGTATTAGGTTGACAGCCAAATTCTTATGCTCTCGAGCAGCTCCAACAAAAGTGTTTATTGAAAAATAGCTAATAACGAACTTTAATCGAAGTAAGATCCGTTGATGGGCGCGTGTAGCGCAGTCGGAGGAGGCGCCGACTGTCGCGTGCACCCGATACCAAGTTCCTGGATCGGATTTCCCGCCCAAACCAACCAAGCCTTCCATCCCTCCGGGGTCGGTGAATTGGTACCAGACTTGTCTGGGAAGGATAAAGCGCTGACTTGTTCATCGGATGGCCACAGCAAGTCATTGTTTGGCCAAGTTCGCATTCAAATCGCCTCCACGACATACCGTAGAAGTAGAATGCGTGGCGCATCCCAAAAGGGATTTAGTAACTCCGTCCTTTATCCTTTTTATCCTTTAAGATCTGTTGGAACGCAGAACCACTTCCCATTTATCAGGTAGCTGCTCTATGCCACGGCTGTAGGATTCTTTTGGTTTTGAAGCCAAAAATCTTTAGAGCTGCGTTTTGACCTGGTCGACATTGGTGAATCCTCTTTCAACCGAGGAGTGCTGCAGCGAGCGGCAAAGGTGGCAATCACTCGTCGCACGATCTGGGCTGCAACGCGGATGAGTTAGACGCTCCCAGCCATGGTCTTCGATTTTTTGAAGAGCTCGGTACGCGGCGTGTGGTCTGGCGTTGTCCTGCTGAAGGATAATGCCACTCCTGAAGAGCTGTCGTAACCGATTCTGGCAAAGTTCAACCTGCATGCGGTCAAGATGAAAAGAGTAGATTTCGGAATCATTGCTGCAACCGCTCTTAAGGAGTTCCCAGAAGATAATTCCTTCCCGACACAGCCAAACGGATAGCATCGTATTCCTCTGCTGGGAATCACGCTTAGGCGTTGGCAGCGGCTTCTGTTTTGCTTTGAGCTTCTGATTAGAACATTTACGATAGTTTAGTGGAATCCACTTTTCATTACATATTGCCAGTCGGTGGAGAAATGCTTCCTGCTTGTGAGGGTCCAACAATTATTTCTCGGCATCCACACGCTTCTGAGATAACGTCAAGTCGCGAGGCCCCCATTTGCCGAGTTTTATAGAGAAGCCAACGCTGTGCAGAACCTTCTCAATGGAGGTATGTGAGGGCCTAAAGTCGTCCACCAACATACGAGTTGCCAAGCTTGGATTTCCTTCGATGGCGCTAGTTACAGCTCAACGATCAAGGGCAATCGGTCGTCTGGTTCGTCGCTTGTCTTCAGTTTTGGCGTTGCCCTCATTTGGACACTGTCAATCGTTGGAGAATTCTCCAACAGCTGCAAATATGTATCGTCCGGCTTCAGTTGCAGTGTGGGCGAGCTGGTACTCATGAAGTAGGCGTTAGCGAAGAGCGGCCCTGTGTCCGTTCATTTCAGACTCAAAAACTTCCCACTAAATCAGAATGGCAGGACAGCAGGAGTGGTTTCGAAAAGTGCAGACTAAGTGGTTTAAACTGTGGAAAGAGCAGGACAATTGATGCATAAATAAGCTGATAATCTTTGCTAGAAGAAGTGACTACGAGGGAGTCCACGAATTTAGTTGCCAACCTAAAATATATGGTCAGAATAGTCTCTTTCTCCGAAGCTCAAAATATAATGCATTATACATATACATACAAATACCGTAATTAATCAAACGATTAATTAAATACCAAATAAATGATAAAAATAATAATTTTTATTAATATAATAGCATGCCGTAATTAAAAATTGTGTGTAAGAGTAAAAAATGGCGGACAACTATGATGAAAGCTCTGACGCAGGGTTGAAGTCGAACTTCTATGCACCTTTGCATTCAGGGCCTACGCGTTACCCACCACCATATATGATGACGCCACATCGTAAGTTTTTCCCTTCTAGCCCACATATCCCCGGGCGGCTTATCCTTACATATCCGGCCCTGGATCTGAATGAAGCTTTCGAGTATGGGTAGCAGAAAGAAGAAAACACACAGACGTACCTGACTAATCACAGTGATCATCGCTCGGTTAATGGATTTCGCTATTCGCGACTCTACCAGGTACACCATGTACTCGTCGGTGAGCAGACGAATGAGATGAAAGGAGCCGAACGAGCCGGCGGATCGAAGCGTCAAGTCGCGGATCAGCATGGACCTGGATGGAAGGGTCAGTTCTCCGCGTCTTTGACGATACTCGCCAGGTAACTCACGTGTAGCAACTCCAGTTCAGAAGGAACTGCTTGCCGATCTCCGAGATCACCTGCACGGGTTTGTCGTGGTACTTGGCTAGAATCTGAAAGCGACGACATCAGAGAAGCGTTCAATATCTATGGATTATCTAACTGGCATACCTGATCGACTATGCTCTCGAGCCACTCGGCCCACTCCTCCATCGGTGCCATCTTTTGCAGGTTATCCTTGAAGGCGTTATGGATGTGGTGGACCATCAACGAGTCGCATCCGCTTACCCAACCGGCTTGCTCCTGCACTTGCTGCATGTCGACTCTGGAACAGGATGTGGATCTCTCATGGAAAATATCACGCGGTTTCGGTGAGAGTGTGACCCATCTGTGGGTCACCATATGGAATAGCATTGATGTTGCACTACCTCTGTCTGAAATGCTTGCGGTGCTGCCTAACGAAGCTGTGTTAGAGCTGTTATTTTGTCAAAAGTTGTGTTTGAAAGCGTTAATTCCAAAAATTACTGACGGCACTCTTGTATTTTTAGGTACTAGTCGCAAATGGGGCCTGCCTGAGTGGAACAGGCCGGTGTACGTCCCGTTTGAGTAGCAGAAGATTCTGTCTTAATAGTCAGGTGTGTCAGTTCCCCTCCCCAAGTGGGCCAAATTAACGACAAGCGCCAACTAACCTACGTTAGCTCCCTCCATAAAACACACCTGATATAGTCGTTGTACATAGCGACAACCTGGTCCGGCTTCTGGAGAACAGCACGAGCTGCTTGGGCGAGGTGATTCAAAGATGTATACCTAAACACAGGCCGTTACTGTCTTCCTTAATTTCGCTAGCTTTTGCGACTGAATTCCCTCTGAAGTTTATGAATGGGTGAGAAAACGAGAATAAGATATCTATACCTTCTAAGTCCTTGAGCCATGTACTTGACGGCTTGAATTTTCTTCTTCTGTATGATCTCAGGCGCACCTTGCATCGCCTTCTTCAGGTAGTGCTCGGCGTTTTTGGCGAAGTTCCGACATGACTGCGTAAGGAACGCTGAAATTTTCAGGTATTAAGGCTGCACAAGGCTGATCCAACTGATCAGAGGTCTTACGCGACATGTTGCTCATGAGGACGTCAGGAACGAGGATGTCAACGACCGTCTGGTAGAAAGCCAGGTCGAGGGACACGATCCAGTGCTGAATCTGCGGTAGTGTACAGAGCGAGAAGAGCTGCTGCTGAGAGAGTCGTGCTTGGCCGAGAGCTTTGCTGGAATAAGATTCAATGAGATCTGAAGTATAAGCAACAGCTTAAAAGGATCAGCTTGGTATGGATAAGGTTCGGTGGTGCGCTCTTTGGGATGCGCCATGCATTTAACTTCTGTACTAGGACAGCAGGCCATAATCTGTTAGGGACAGTGCTTGGAAAGCAAGAAGGTTCCCCAATACAGCTAAATCTAGTGATAAAGATTTCAGGTAACCTTGGCCACAAGAAATGCGGAAAATTACATGGATGACGTAATAGGTAAGATCTCGCCGATCTACACCACAGTAAAAGAGGCATCATCTTCATAGAATTACAGGGTTACAACCGGCAAGTTACTGCATGATGCTTAAAGTATTGAAGAAGAAGAAGACCTAATGAGTAAGACATTGTGTATCAACTCACTCTTCGTCGTCGAGATCCTCCTCCGGTTGCCAGAAAGCCGTCCAGTACTCTTCAATGTGCTCAAATTGCAGCTGTTTCACGCAGTAAAGAACTTCCTGAAAAATAGGGAATTTCTACGGAATACTGTCTATTTTGAGGACATTGTTATGGCTGCGCAGCTGAATGGTCTGTAACCACTTGGCGTTACTACTTGCCGATAACATTCTGCTACGAAAACCATCGTGAGACAAGGTGGCACCACTAAAAACTACATGGAGATAGGAGTACAGAAGTTGCTGAAGACAGCAAGTTTTATGGAAAACCGTAAAAAAGCTATGGGGAGATTTAAGAAAAGGCTTGAATTCGAAGTGAATCGATTCGCTCAGGCGAGAGAAATCCTTCAGAGTTTCAAGGTTGTCCACGTTTGAGGATCAGATACGTCGTCGGTAGGAAGAGAGAGCGAAAATTAGATGGAGAAAATGCCTTCTGCGACTTCTTCGAGCCTGAGCGAGCGATGTGATGCCCTCTCGCGCCTCCAGAACGAAAACTACCCGCTGGGCTATTCTGGCACTCGGCAGGGACCAATGGAGACCAATTGCTAGCGCTCGTTCAAAATCATCTCTTCCATCAAAAACAATGATGACGAGACAAATGACTGGAAGAGGAAAATATGATATTGTTTCCAGAGCTTAATCACGCATCTCGAAGGTGGCTATGAAATGATTCTAGTAATATCTACAAGAAAACTTGAAAAAGACCATAGCCAATGTAGGTGGCAAAGCAGATCACGTCCTTGGATAAAAAGAGGGTCGAAATGAGCAGAAGCTGAGCAGAAGAGGGGAGAAAAATCTTATCTGGGTGATGTAGGGGCCCATGTCGCGAATGTGGACAGCATTGAGAGATGGAACCGCGCTAGCCAACTATATCCAATCAGTTAGTTGAACCTGCACCAGCTAATCAAGGCAACGACCGTACATGTTCTCAATGGCGAGCAGATATATCCGTGTTATTTGATTGGCCGACGCGATCCCACCTTAACGCTGCCCACATTCGCAACTACACTACCATGACGTGCCGCTCTGACCAAAAATCAAATACGGCGCACTCGATTGATTCAGCCGGGCCTATATGCATTGCCCAAAGAGCCTGTTATGGCGGCAGTTTGTTCCAAAGATTAGCCCATGCTCTTCTATGCAACAAATAAGTAAGTGTAACGTCCAGAAGTTGAGGAGGTCGCGCCCTAAAGCGATTTGCGTCCGGCGCGGCGCGTAGTGCTACGGAAAGCGGCGCTTTTCGGTGCACTTTTGCGCCGATTTTGGTTGTTGGAACGTCCAGTAGTCAAGGATCGAAGTAGGTTATGCCATATGGAGGAAGTTAAAAAGAATCAGAATCACCGAATTTCGGGAATGGAGTCGAACTAGGAGATGAAAGAAGGTGTGTGACGCGCATTGCAAAAAACATCCTGTGCTTCTGAGCCTCACTTTCCCAAATATATTAAAGAAAATTTAGTGTAGACTAGACCAAAACATGAAAGGTGACTTAGAAAAACAGCTCAAGACTGTATAATTCGCTCAACCTACCTTGAACCCATTTAGATTCATTCAAAAATCGAGGCCCACTAACCGAACAGTTGTGGTTGTAGGCGTTGACGAACATGACGACGTGAGCGAGTTCAAGTCCCAGCTTCGGCAACGCTTCGATAAGGCCGTCCGTTTGAGGTGTTTGAATGAACGGCACCTCACCGGTACCCAACGACAGCCGATCAGCGTCCGATGCTAAAAAGCGTCGGAATTTTGGCACAGACACCTTGTCTAAAGGCTAATTAAGTCTCTCTAGATGATTGGTTGGCTAACATAGCAGCCATTTCGGGATTTCTAATAGCAAAGCTGTCACCTAACAACGTACATGTACACCAATATGATATGATCATGGATAAGAATTAATTAATTTGAATTAATTATAAAAATTATAAGCTAGAACGCTTTCAAAAAAGTCCTGCACGTCCATATGAGTCCATAACAAATATGTTGAGGTGGGTTCGGCCGGTGCTCTGCTCAGTTAGTTGCTCGAGAGGCTACCCGAAGTTTAATAGCTAGTTTCTATCTATTCAGCAGTTAGTAGTACTTTCTATGGTTTTTGTTATTTGACCGGGTTTTTTGCTGTTTTTTGCATATTATACCACACGAATATAATTCTGTAACAAACAATAATATCTCTTGAGTTGTTCCAGAAATTAGAATTGAGGTCCGTAACCAACCGTCACTCCTGGAGTGTCCGTTGACGGCTGATGGAGGTGGCGCGTTCGGTGACTGTCGAGGGGCTGGACTGCTGAAAACAGTAATTGCTCATAGGTCGAGGTAAGCATTGGCTATGTGTAACTAGGGGACGGAGCAGAGCAGTCGGGAGAGGTGCCGGCTGTCGCGTGCACCCGATAGCAGGTTCTTGGTTCGGATTTCACGTTCAGACCAACCAAGTCTTCCATCCCTCTGGGATTGGTAACTTGGCATCAGACATCTCTGGGAAGGACAAAGCGGTGGCTTATCCATCAGCTGGCCACCGCAGGTCAATGCATATGCCAAATACTGGGGCGCATCCTAAGAGGTGTTGACTATATCGTCACATATGTCCTTCTTTATGTGTGACTGGACTACTTTAAAGGAGATTTAGATGAGCTTCTACGTCATTGTCTAAAGACGGAGTCAGATCTGTCCTAGAGCGGAAAATGATGGCCACCGCAAGTTATGTACTGTCAAGGACGAATTCCAATTTTAATGCCTCCCTTTCGTACAGCAGAAGAAGAGTGCGTGCTGCATTCTAAAAGTGATAGAATAACGTCGTCTTTAATAGGCAGAGGGTTGAGTTTCCCGGAGAAAAATTTTAGTCATGTGAGGAGCCTGTAAAATTCTACATATATGTAGTTTCAAGAGATTCAGAGGTACTTTGCCACAATATTCCCCTACATAAGAAAGGGAAACAATGTACCCTAACTGGGATTGGTCTCCTGAACAAGGAATGTAACAAGATGTGTCTGTTTAATGGATCCTTTTAGATTCTTCTCAATTTCTTGCTATTGTCGAACAGACAGTGTGAGGAATTCCCACATCTCGCTACGGTAAAGGATAAAGGACAATGAGACTCTAACCAATCCATGAGTACATGTCGGAAGGATGGGTAGCATTTCATGTGGACCGATAGGCTGGCGCGCCCTCCTTGGAGATGGGAGCGCGCCAGCCTATCAGTCCGCATGGAATTGTCGTTCGATTCACAGAGGGATTGTACGGCTAAAATTCTGATTGCTGTCGTGTGATAGGCCGGTGCTCTGCTTGGTTATGATGGGCTGGTTTTGGCCACCACCTAGTACTGCTCATTTCCACGACATGAACCGAGGGATGCGCCACGCGTTCTTCTTCTGCAGGTCGTGGAGGCAATTTCAATGCGTATTTGGTCTGTAGATGTTTTACAGGCTCTACAGAACACCTACAGAACACCAGGGCGCCCACGAAAGCGTTGGTCGGACTCCTTCTTGAAAGCCCTGAACGACCGATATGACGCTCTTCGTGGCCCTCGAGCGAGGAGGATCCACTGAAGCACTTTGGCACGCGACAGGGACGAATGGAGACGCTGCTGGCGCCCGCTCGAGCAAGTCGATGATCAACGGGACGACAGGTGATACAGGTGATTTGGTCTGTAGAAAGATTTGCGGTTGTCAGCCAATGGACAAGACAAGTCGACATTTTATCCTTCCCAGGCAGCTCTGCTACCGATTCGGGAATCCCAGAGAAATGGAGGGCGTGGCTGGACTGAACGGCAAATCCAAACAAAACATCGCTTGGCCACCGTAAATCTTTGAGTAGACCTAATACGCTTTCAAATAACTTTCACGACACCCCCCTAGCCGTACAATGTGTGTGCATCCTTAAACGAATTAATTTAAAAAAGCGAATTGAATTGATGAAGTCTTCGTTTATCCCTTCTTTCTGGATTCTTACGTGATAGTCTTTAATGCGGCCTACATAGAGGGACCAGCCGGTCACAGGCAATTAAGACACTGACCGTGTACAACTTCTTTGAATAGCATGCAAATTCGATGCTACCTGAATAGTCAGGTTCGTTTCCGTCTCATGTTAGCTGACGGCCGTGTGTTCGGACGGTGCTCTGCTTGGTTATGATTGGCCGGCAAGCTACCACCTCCAAATGTTGCCCATTTTCGCGACATGAACCGTGGGATGCGCCACGCATTCTGCTTCTACAGGAGGTTGTGGATGCAATTTGAATGCGTATGCGAATTGGCCCGTACAATGTCTTGCGGTACCCAAGCAAGGGACAAGAGGGCGTTTTACCGCTTCCGCACAAGTCTGGTATTAGTTCACCGAGATCGTATGAATGAAAGACCTGGTTGGCCAGAGTGGGAAATTCAAACCAAGAAACTGAAACAGTCGGCGTCTATATCAACTGCGCTAGTTCGTCTCCTCGACAAGAATAGGTCCAAAAGCCTTGTTCCTCACCTGCTAGCCGGTCTACTGTGCTGCAACGACATCGCCGTGTTGGGTCGCTTGAGGGATCTGTAATCAGGTCCACTTTAGGCCAAAATGCCTTCAAGATACTCCAAGGTCACTCACGGTCGACAGATAGGCGCAGACGCCTCGTGCGGCGAGTATCGCTCGGGAATGTGGCTCTGCATCAGCGGCGAGTCGGCCTTGATGCGGATGCCGTAGTAGTGGTACTTGGAGTTGCCACGCGTTCCGAGTCGTCGCGTCCGCAGGCCGTTGAACACGGACCGGATCAGTTTGCCGAACGAGGCCGCGTTCACCGCATCCAGCTTGTGCTCGTTGCAGTGCCTGAAAGAGCTACAGCGTCGTCAGTGGTGCCTAGTATTGGGACACCAGAGCGCCTCCTACCGACTGCGCTACACTCCCAAGGTTAGGGTAAACGATAAAGGATAAAGGACGACGATACTCAATCCCTTTTGGAATGCGCTACCCATTCTTCTTCTACGGGATGTCTTCGAGGCGATTTGAATACGTATTTGGCCATACAATGACTTGCGGTGGCCAGCCGATGAACAAGTCAGCGCTTTATCCTTCCTAGACAAGTCTGGTACCGACCCCGGAGGGATGGAAGGCTTGGTTAGCCTGGGGGGGGGGCGAACGGTTCAGGTTAAGCACATATATCCTGGTCATGCTTGCTGAATTGTGAGCATCTACAACCTAGAAGACCCCTTCTATCGATTTGTGCTTAGAAGACCATCCATGGATCTATATGCGACGTTCGACCGAACAGCACCAGTGGTGTAATGGCGTAGAGTTTGCCCTCCCGGTCAGCAGAAGGTGCGGGTTCGAGACGCGCCTGGCGCTAGAGTTTTGATCGCAACAAGACATCTTTGTAACCCCCACAACATCGATACCAGCCACTTGAAGCTTAAGGAGACTCACTTGATCTATACACCATTTCTACGTCAAATTTTACACTTTTCAAATCAAACTCCATACTTTTACAATCAAATTTGGCCATTGGGTTATGGGATTATTTCAAGTCATAATGGATGTTTTTCAAATCAAATTAGACAAATTCTTCTAAACAAGCCTAGTTTTTGAAATCAAACTGAGCACTTTCCAAATCAAAACAAGATTTCCACATTAAACTAGAAACTCTGCAACGCGTTAGAATCTTTTTTTAGTGCATTTAGCATGACCTTCTTTGAAATTTTACTGAACGTTTTTCGTGATGACGTAGAGTGCGCGTGAAGCGAATTCGGAGAGGTTCCGGCTGTCGAGTGCACCCGATACCGTGTTCCTGGTTCGGATTTCCCGCCTAGGCCATCCAAGCCTTCCACCCTCCGGGTCGCTGAATTGGTACCAGACCTGTGTCCGGGAATGATAAAGCGCTGACCTGTTCATCGGCTGGCCAACGCAAGTCATTTTTTGGCCAAATACTAGCTCAAAACACCTCCACGACATCCTGCAAAAGTAGAATGCGTGGCGCACCTCAAAAAAGATTGACTAACCGTCCTTTATCCTTATTTTATAAAATTAGTTTTTCAGCGTAAAAAGGCAGCAAACATTTAGTGTTTTGCCTATCGTTCCTCCCAACTGAGGCTTGAAGAAAATAACTTGGAATTTTTCGACCAGCTGTCCCATTAAGTAAACATATTTTTTGAAAATCTATGAAACTTCAATTTTCCAAAGAAGTATAATGAATAAAATTTCCGGTGTCTTTTTATAAACCGTAGGTGGAAATTATTACAAGATTTTTTAAAATTAAAGTTGTTTTATCAAATTTATTACATTTTGTCTAGAAGCGCAATAAGGAAGCAATCATCATGTGTATTAAAAGAACAAGATCGCGCCATGCGCTCGACTAGACCGACTTAACTTTAATTGGAGTGATAGACTGCAAATCCTGTTTGCTTGAAAAAGCGACGTGAAAAATGTGTTTTCATTACTGTTTTTCCTGTACTGCTTGCGGTGATGTTACTTTGTGCAAACAAAATTTTTGAGACTATCCTAATCGGTGTGGGCAATCGTAAGGTGTCAATTGCGGACGCAACACATGCCACATCCCTAAATTTAAATAAAAGCCTTTCACATCATGGAATAGCATTTGAAGCTCCCGTAAAAACTCAAGAAAGCGGATCGAGATGCAAAGCAGTATCTGGATTCCATGATTAGAATACAGAGCTCCAATTTTGCTATCAGTCAACGGAAAATCGCGACCGGCAAGACAGGCGCACGGCGCAATATCTTGCATTAACGCAAAAACTGCTTCATTTTTGTATTCCAAAATAAGTTTTAAACCATAACTTTCACCTTAAAATTTTATAAAATTACAGAAAGTTCATTTACTTATTAGGACAGGAGTATCAAAAAAACTCGAAAGCAATTCATGCTTAATTTTTCTCGAACGAGTTATTTATTTAAGACGTAGATTACAGAGTCATCACACGCGTAAGAAATCGACGGAAAACATTATAAGAAAATCTGGAGAATTATTAATACAACAACAAGCCATATATACAATTTGTTACGAGCAACAAGGTGTTTAGAATAGGACTCCGATATGCCTCCCTAAGCTTCGTTCGGCTGGTACTAAGGTTGTAAGCTGATCTGACGATGTCTTGTTGCGATCACCCTAGCACGACCCGAACCTGCACGTTCTGCTAAACGCGCGCAAATGCTCTCCGGCATTACAAAAAACTTATTAAGAATTTCAGAAGGTCAAAAATGTCGTACTAAATGTCTTAGAAAAATATTCTAACATGTTGACAAGTATCTAATTTGATGTGGAAGAAGCCCCTTTTAATATGGTGACGTTCAGCTTGATTTCGAAAGCGTCAAGCATGCTTAGAAAGGTGTTCAATTTAATTTGAAAAGTGTCCAATTTGTCATGAAAATCGCATATACCAAGGCCATTAGTTGGGACATTACCCATAGGCTAACCGAAAGACCTGAAAGCTGATGCCAATCACGGCTTCTCTGTGGCATTCCGGAGTCAATCCCCCATATGTCCGCTCTCTGCCTCATTGGCAGCCAGCGCGACAGCCGATGGTGTATGTACTTGGTTGCCCGTGGCAACGTCATGCACGCCATCAGGTCTTCAGAATGATTCCAGCGATTGTTTCAGTTGGACGACAGAGTGCCGTGTCAGTATCGGGGCTCATGAGGACAATAAAGAGCTGCACAAATTGCTCAGGCGGCTGACTCACTTCTTGTAATGGTCATAGAGCGCGCATCGTGGTAGCGATGTGCCGTCGGCCGTCTCGTAGTTGTCCAGCAGCCACTGGATCTGAAATACGGAACGAATTAGCGTTGAGAATCAGAAGACACCAAAGCTGAAGACGTGACGTCGTTACATCTGGGGATAGGCCATGAATTGGAAGGAACGCTATGTGCTTGTGGTCTAAATTGCATAGGAGTATACTGGCGTGACTCAAAATAGTTCTACCATACCAAGTATTAACAACATGAATACCACTGGAACGAGTGAAGCGCAGTCGGAGCAGGAGCCCGCTGCAGAGTGCACCCGATACAAGGTTCCTGATTCGGATTTCCCGCATAGGCCGACCAAGACTTCCATCCCTCCGGTGTGGTGGCATTGGTATCAGACTTGTCTGGGAAGTGCACAGCGCTCATTTTCTCATCGGTCGGCCACCGCAAGTCATTGTATAGCCAAATACGCATTCAAATCGCCTCCACGACATCCCGTAGAAGTAGAATGCGTGGCGCATCCCAAAAGGATAAAATAACGTCACCCTTTATCCTTTATTTTTTTACCTGTTCACAGCGGACATTAACTCCCGGTTCAATTATTGTTTAGAGAATGTGGTATATGTCGCGAAGATAGGCAGCATGGGAGTCGAGAACGCGTCAGCCAATCAGATCGCACCAAACTGCCATTCCTAAAGGACTTGTACGGTAGTCTACTCTGATTAGCTGGAGTGTGTTCGCTCGGTACTCTGCATGGTTATGATTGGCTGGCGCGCTTCCACCACCCCGTGCTGTCCAACTTCGCGACATGGATTTGAGTAATGTCCTCCTTTATCCTTTACACATCATAATTGTCCACATAACTTTGCTTCAAATCAAAGCTTCAGCTGATTAGCCAAATTCAAATTCAATCAGTATCCGGAACAAATGGGCGCGTGTAGCGCAGTCGGAGGAGGCGCGACTGTCGCGTGCACCCGATACCAGGTTTCTGGTTCGGATTTCCCGCCCAGGCCAACCAAGCCTTCCATCCCGCCGGGGTCGATGAATTGGTACCAGACTTGTCTGGGAAGGATAAAGCGCTGACTTGTTCATCGGCTGGCCACCGTAAGTGATTGTATGGCCAAATACGCATTCATGTCGCCTCGACCGTAGAAGTAGAATGCGCTGGAGCATCCCAGAAGGGATTGAGTAACGCCGTCCTTTATCCTTATCCTTTATCCGGAACAAAATTTACAATGCCTATTATATGTGATTGTATAACAAACAAGTAACGTTTAAATTGCTAGATCTTCTTATTTCACTGATGAGCCACCGTGGAGGAGTTGTAATAAACAGGTCGACAAGGTCGCCACGGTTGCTCCATAATATTCGTTTCACTTTGACGTCCTTGTATTGTTCTGGTTTAGCTTTGAAACCTTTGAAGGTTTAGGTACGAACGAAGTAATAAAATTACAAGGAACATCAGTAGTCTTTAAATGTTTTGTTTTCACATCATAACAGAAAGGGGCATAAAGCTGCGTAATAATTTAATGAATATCATCAAGACAGAAAACGTATATAATAGTTCGACATATAAATTCTCGTTTTTCGGGCACAAAATATGTTGTTTTTCCTGATCAATAACAGCAAGGTGTTTGATAGATCGTGGGATGCTTTTGATATAGAACGTAGAGGGCGGGGAATTGAAGAGAACCTTGGGTTCCTTCTCGACTAAGATTATTTTCAGATTATTTTCGGTGGAAACAAAAAGGATAAGGGATAAACTGCGGCACTAATGGAACACACTTAGGATTCGCCACTCATTCCACCTCTACCAAATGTTGTTTAACGCCCTTCTTCTATGGAATGTCGATAATTTTATCTACGTTCAAAACTAGGAATTTTTTTTAAAGTTTTTCATTTACCATTTTAATAAAAATTTTAAATAAAATAATTAGTAAACTATGTTAACAAACTCTGCCTAGTTGAGCTTTATTCTGTGGTGGACTAGGAGACATCATAGATGAGAATGCTCAAAGCACGAGAACGACGGAAATCTTCGATCCGATCTAGACAGAGCATGTAGAGGATAAGAAGATAAAGGAGGGCGTTGCCGAATGTTTTTTGGGATTCGCCACGCATTCTACTTTTATATCGAAAATCGTGAGGGCGATTTGAATGCGTATTTGGCCATTCAATGACTTGCGGTGGCCAGCCTATGTGTAAGGCAATAGTTTCTTCCCAGACATGCCTCGAACCAATTCATCAACCAAGTAGGGATGGACGATTTGGTTGGCTTGGGCGGAAAATCCGAACCAGGAACCTGGTATATCATCTTTATTCTAACAGCAAAAGTTCCACTTTTGAAGGAAAATGAACTGAAAATGCTGTTCTAGGGCCAATCGTTTCTGGTTGATTAGAGACTTCTAAAACAGCCTATGATTTCTACTTATCTCGATGACGCTCTGAATATCGTAGTATATGGATTCAATTTCAGCTAAAATTTCTCAGCATAAGCCCTTCTATTCCTGTCCAGTGCCGGCTATTCGTTCTATTCTTCTACACCAGTGCCAACCCCTGCTCCCTAAATTCGAGCTCAGATCAGTTTCCTCGGAAGAAATCTCTGAAACCCACGTGTAGTCGCGTCTCGGGTGTCAGTTCGATGCGAATGAACTCATCAGGTGTCATTGTGTGAAGGTGACGACTGCCATAGGGTCGCTCCCTCTCAATAAGGCGATGAATGCCCTCGTTAGGCGGCTGAGAGGCGATGAGCTCTGACAGGTTAATGGAGGTGGACGTCTCCGGGATTTCCACGAAGCGGTGAAGCCGCAGATGAGCAAAAGACCTCCTCGAGCAGCCGATGGCGCAGTGAACAATATCGGCCGTCCGGCTGGCCGTGAAGAAAAAGTTCGACGGCGTGCGGACGAGCGAAAGTAGACGATTTTGGCCAGTTGCCACGGCGACGCTGGCCCACCACCGGAAGGCCTAAAACCGCCACACTCGCCCAGGAATCGACGACGACGGACAACAAGCGCCGACGAACAATGAGTCGCCGTGTCTGCTGCGGAATTCGGCCTCTGAGGGTCTTAGCTGCACTTCTGAACAGCGCTGCTCGACTTTGAACGCTGAGTGTGAGGAGCTGTTTTCGCTCTAGAAGGTTGCAGGTCACCTCTGCGTCCTGATAACCCCCACCCGGCGCTCCCTGATTCGAGCAATCCCCGTCCGCCCGACGTCTGTTATTCGCAGCCGGCCGCTCGACACTTGGCGTGCATAATCGATAAGGCGCCCCGAGAGCCAATGACAGCCGAGCGGGCGCAGATTACGGTCACTCAGAAGCCGGGTCCCCTCCTCCGGGTGCGATCCGACGACCCCGTCTTGCTGACGTCGTCGATGATTCTAGCGCTAAGAGAGCCACAACCCGAGCGTGAGCGCCTCAATGCATTCCCGCCGGATGTCATAAACATGAAACAGGTGCGTCGCCATCCATATATGGCGAGCGGGGCGCGTTTTTTCTGGCCTGGGATGCAAGGCGGTAATTACCACATACAGCAGTGCACCCGCACATACGGCACCTGTTGCATCTTCATTATGAAATGTTACAATGTCACGCACGACAGCAACAGCAGCAGCAGCAGCTCGACGGCAGCAACGACAGCAGCTTCGTGACGATCGAAGGCATTCGGATGACCTTGAATGGGCATTTCGCATGCCAGCGATGCTTGGGAACGGTTCGATGAGCTGATCGTGAGACGGCACGTATGGAACGCCTCAAAGCGGCTCTGCTCGACCGTATCAGAGTATCTCATCTTCTGAAGACAGAAGGCTCTGGATGGAACGACATCATGCCTTTGACAACCATTGTTTATGTGACATTATCCTCAGTCCTAGTGACTCAAAGAAGCTATATACAGTGAGTGCAATCAGAACGATCCTTAGCGGCATTTAATTTGGAGTTGGAGCTCCTTTCCTTGCTCGGTCTGCAGTAGGGCACGAAGTCCAACTAAAAGCGCCCCTCTTACACCCACAGGCTTGATTCATTGAGGCTGCCTACATGATTCTACGATAGGCCTGCATATAAAGCATAATGATAATAGGATAAAGGACGCTGTTACTTAATTCTTTTTGGAATGCACCACGCATTCTACTTCTACGGGGTGTCGTGGAGGCGATTTGAATGAGTATTTGGCCTACACAGAGAGCTGCGGAGGCCAGCCGATGAACAATTCAGCGCTCTATCCTTCCCAGAGAAGTCCGGTATCAATTCACTAACCACGGAGGGATGGAAGGCTTGATTGGCCTGGGCGGGAAATCCGAACCAGAAACCTGCTATCGGGTACACGCGACAGCCGGCACCTCCTAGAACAATTGATGTTTATGACAAGCAATCATCACTTTAAGAGTCTATGTGACCGTAAGAGACAATGTGACGTTAAGCTTCCAAAATAATTTTAGGTGAAGGTTAATAAAAGGATAAATGGCGGCTTTACTCAATCCCTCTTGGAATGCGCCACACATTCAACTTCTACGGGCTGTCGTGGAAGCAATCTGAATGCGTATTTGGACATACAATGACTTGCGGTGGCCGGCCGATGAACAAGTCAGCGCTTTATGCTTCCCAGACAAGTCTGGTACCAATTCACCTACCCCGGCAGGGATGGAAGGCTTTGTTGGCCTGAGCGGGAAATCCGAACCAGGAACCTCCTAACGGGTGCAGATGACAGCCCGCGCCTCCTCCGACTGCGCTCTACGCGCCCCGGTGAAGGTTGGAATTAAAATTAAATAACTAACCAAATAAAATTTGAAGAATCGTTTCGCTACTGTTCTTAAGTGAGCATATTTCTTTGTAGGCTCGCTCAATATGTATTATAGCTCGCTTGACCATAAATTTTCAAGGGTGAAAATGAAAGTCGCAGGCAGTACGAAGAGAGGTAAAGGGAAAAGTATACATTTAAAATAACACAATTAATAAAGCAAAGCAGTTGATTGAGAGTTTAGGGTTGATCAGCTTAGAAAATAAGAAGTATCTAAACAAACAAATAAGCAGGTAGACCAATCTACGGACAGATGTACAATACTGCCCACGTCGTACGGTTCTTCCAGATCTACACAAGCATGTGTAAACTTTACCAGAACACCGCATTTTCACCGTGGGTGGCCCAGAAAATGACTGGGGCAGGCTTTTTCGATTGGAGCAACTTATTTCCCTGGACATGCGTGCTTTCGGAGTATCTCCAGCACGGCGTAGGTTTCCAGTGCTCCGCCATGCAAGGAATGCTCCTTGAGTGCGCCGTGAACAATGGGAAGCGACGGCAGGGATAGAAGCGCAGTGGACACGCTCACTCGATTGATAGGTTTGATTATGTATACATTGTTCGTTGCGCACTCCGAAGGCTCGCCGGACAGACTGGAGCAGATTCTAAGTAGGACTGCCAAAATTTTTTTATAAAATTCTTCAAACACTTAGAAGGTTTTACATTTTCAAGTGAGGGAAGACAGAAGCGCTAGTCTGTCTGTCTGCCTGACTGACTATATGTATATCTGTGTGAACGTCCATCTTTCCATCACATTGGCACAAAGCCGGAGAAGCGGCTTCGCACCTCGGTTAGCAGTATTGATCGCAGCTCAGGGTTAATCTTTTAAGAAGGAGTCACGAGGATCACGTCTGATGGAGGCTTAAGAACATGCAAACACTCATTGGACAGCCTAATTCTATCGATTTCTGTCTGGAGTTAGCCGTATCACCTGCGGCTTCACGACAGTTAAGCACATCACACAGCTTCATAGGCAGATTTCGGAAGTTTAGGATGGAGCGAGAGTATTCGGGTCCTAGCGGAGTGCATGGCGCTACCCAGCGAGTAAAGGCCATGCGGACATTCAGAGATCATAGTGCAATGCTTCTATAGTAGCTTCTGGACTTTAACAGTTTGGAGGTTCTGAGTTGGAGGGGAGTTTAAGAGCGTGGGGAGATGTGATAAGCTAGCCTAAGCCTGAACTAGTTTATAGGCTCACGAAGGCATTACACAAGCTCACTGACGAACCTCTGAGGGTCAGATCAGGTTCTTGATTTCCTGCCTCTGGTTGAGTGCATGGCGCGCTCGAGTGAGGTATAGAAACACATGGTTTCTACATAAAATTTGACCACTAGATGCGGATCTCCAGCTAGTTGGACGACCTTATTCTGCACTTTTGCCCCCCAAATCAGCCAGACAAAGCCCTCCTCCAGCTCCAGCTCATCACTTCATAGCGTCAATGGGCCGTATGATGACCGCCGATCCCGTCGCCACTGTGTTCAGAGCGACTGTGGCCCCGACGAGCCGGTGTCGGCTCGTCGCCGGCCAGCAAAGGGCCAGGTGAGGAGCCGCGAGCGCGCTTAATCTGCCGCTTGTGTGATCCGCAATTTGGCCGTGTACTAAAACTACCGACTAATTGTCGTCCCCAACGATCCCCCGCTCGTCCGGACACCAATTGGGAAGGACCCGATCATCTCCTGAAACGAGCAGGGGACACTTACAGTAGCCGGCGAGGCTCTGGTCGCGGCTCCGAGTCCGGCCGAGTTGTCGTCCTCGACGCTGACCGGCGACTGCGATCCGTGACCGTGTAACATGTAGGACTGCGTCGGCGAGTGCACATTTCCGGAGTACTGAAAGTCATAAAAAATTCAAATAAAAAATAAATAAAAAATCGATAAAATTCACCCTAAAATACCTACCTGATAGTAGTTGTTGTACTGATTGTTGTCTGTGTAGACGTAGGTGGTGGTACTGAAAAGGACCATCGTAGCCGCGGGCTCTCAACAGCACTCAAAAGAGTTTGGGAGAGGTGGTTTGAACGTCTAGGGGCGGGTGGCCAGCGTGTCAAAGAGGGTCGGACGGGTCCAGGTAGCTGGACACCACCTGGCCACCCGGCGTGGTCTCGACTCCGTAGACGACAATTAGCCGCTTGCACAGAAGATTTAGACCCAGATAGAGCCGCCGTAATGGAGGAAAAGATTAAGGTGCTAGGCGCGTTCGACAGCAGCTGAACAGCGCCACCTCATTACTCGAGAACAGTGGAAGAAAATTGAATAGAGGGAGCCAGAATTATTCTTTCCGTGCTCCTATTATACTTGGTTGTATCTAGAAGAAGTGGTTTATCAACGTCCTTTTAATTTTTCTGCAAAGTACTTTAAATACTTTAGAGTGTTGAAGTACGCCATTAGATAAATTATATATAAATAACAAGAAAATCCGAAAAAAGTTATTATCATTCCTCTAAATTATATGTGCTAAAATGCAGTATCCGTCAAAATTATTTGTAAATAAAATTAGCAGAAATGTGTGAAATATTTTGTTTTGAAGTAACAGCTTTTGCTGCCTGACCTCGAATTTTACTTGACACTTTACAATGCCAGCTTTCCTCTATATTTTCAATTTTAGCCACTATTTGTTAGTTAGCATCAAAAAGAAAAGCCCGCCTTTCTTAACGCATTCAACTCCATTCACACCATAACAGCTTTCAATCTCCGTCAGTCTGTCCGTGAGTCTGCGCAAAATTAATTCCGGCCCGAAGTTTCACCAATACCCACTAGACGCGATTTATTGTGTAATACTCATGGCAATACGCCTGAGGGCGGGATGCGAATATGCATGTGCATAGCCAGCGATGCTGCACAAGAAGTAAACAGCATCGATTTGCTATCAATATCGATCGATATAATCAACTTCCGGTCAGAATGGAAGAGAAAACGAAAATGTTAATGGATCCAGTTGAGAAGTGAACAGTGACGAGCGGCTAAACAATATTAAAGGATAAAGGACGGCGTTACTCAATCTCTTCTGGGATGCGCCAGCGCATTCTACTTCTACGGGATATCGTGGAGGCGACATGAATGCGTATTTGGCCATACAATGACTTGCGGTGGCCAGCCGATGAACAAGTCAGCGCTTTATCCTTCCCAGACAAGTCTGGTACGAATTCACCGACCCCGGAGGGATGGAAGACTTGGTTGGCCTGGGCGGGAAAACCGAACCAGGAACCTACTATCGGGTGTACAGTCGCGCCTCCTCCGACTGCGCTACACGCGCCCAATCAATATTAATCCATATTATTCTAGAAATCTCAGAGCCGAGTTAGCCTAGTGGTTAGTAGTGTAGTTTCATGCACAAACGGTCACAGGTTCGACTCCCGGCTCGGGCACGCCATGCCCTGCAAAAATTGCAAAAATGGCAACGGTTCCAGCGTCAGGCCCAGGTTGACAGGCCGGCTGATGGAGAAACCTCGTCACAAATCCATGATCACAAGTCGCAATAGAATCAGTGTAAAGGCTAGGACGTCACCCGGAAGTGGCGCACAGAACCCCCGCCCGAGTTCTGTGGTCAGTATGCGAGGGCTACCGAGGGCCGAACGACCTCGGCTAAAGAAGCTAGTTCGACTGGGGACTCTGAATGTGGGAACGCTGACCGGGAGATCTAGGGAAGTGGCTGACCTGATGAAGCGCAGAAGGATACAAGTCCTGTGTCTGCAGGAAACGCGATGGAAAGGGGCGAAAGCCAAGGAGATCGGAGAAGGGGTCAAGCTGTACTACAACGGAGAGGACACCAAGAGGAACGGGGTAGGGATAGCTGTCGCGGAGTCCCTCAAGGATTCAGTAGCGGCTGTCCAAAGAATAAACGACCGCATCATGTCACTACGGCTGGACACGAAGGAGGGTTACTGGACCATCATGTCTGTCTACGCTCCGCAGACCGGATGCTCCGAGCACGACAAGGATGACTTCTACCTCTCGCTCGAGGAAGCCATAAGGTCCGTACCAGAAGGCGACTACCTCTCCATAGCAGGGGACATGAACGGGCATGTGGGGAGTGGCAGAAGAGGAGTGGAAAGGGTGCATGGAGGAAAAGGGATCGGCCTGGTAAACCCGGATGGAGAACGAATTCTGGATCTGGCTATCGCCCACGACCTGGCTGTCTGTAGCACCTTCTTCGCGAAGAGGGAGAGCCAGAAGGTGACCTATGCTAGCGGAGGAAGAAGAACTGAGGTCGACCACATCCTGGTTCGAAGGGCTGCCCTGAAAACAGTCCGGAATGTGAAGGTCATTCCGGGAGAAGACGTGGCATCACAGCACAGACCCTTGGTAGCCGACCTTAGCATACCTCTACCCACCAGGCCCAAAGTGAGGACGGAACCCAGGATCCGATGGTGGAGACTGCGGGGTTCAGAGCGGAACGAGCTACGAAGGGCAGTGCTCGAAGCAGGCCTTCCAGATCCAGCTGGTCCCGTGAATGAGACCTGGAGGAGGGTAGCCGAAACAATCCTGAGATGTGCCAAGGAAACCCTGGGAGAAACAAAGGGAGGAACCAGAGGGAATAAATCGGCATGGTTCTGGAACGTAGAGGTGCAGGCTGCGGTGAAGAGGAAGAAGGAGGCCTACAAGCTGTGGCAAAAGACGAGGGCACCCGAGCATCTCACAGCCTACAGAAAGCTGAAGAGGCTGGCAAAAACAGCTGTAGCGAAGGCAAAGAACGCGGAAATGGATGCCCTGTACGAGAAACTAGACGGGCCAGAGGGAGAGAAGTTCGCCATCCGCCTGGCCAAGGCGCGTCATAGAGCTAGCCTCGACATTCGAGTAGTGAAGACTGTGAAGAGTGCTGACGGTAGAGTGTTACGGAAGCCGGTCGAGGTCAGAGAGAGATGGGAGGAGTACTTCAAGGAACTCCTGAACGAGGAGTTCCCTCGTCGGGAGGCCGAGGAAGAACAGCCAACGGAAGGACCCATCCCACCCTGGACGCAAGAAGAGGTTCGCAAGGCCATACGGAAGATGAAACTCGGAAAGGCAGCAGGGCCTGACGGTGTGCCAGTAGAGGCTTGGAAGGTGCTCGGAAACCTCGGAATCAACTGGCTGACGCAGTTCCTCAACAGAATCACGAAAGAAGGTAAGATGCCGGATGACTGGAGGAACAGCACCATAGTCCCCATCTTCAAGCAGAAGGGAGACGCTTCCGAATGCTCCAACTACCGAGGGATAAAACTGATCTCACACACGATGAAGATCTACGAACGACTGGTAGACTCAAGGCTGAGGGAGATGGTACCCATCTCCCAGGTGCAGTGGGGCTTCATGCCTGAGAGGTCCACCACAGACGCCATCTTCATCGCTCGTCAGGTGATGGAGAAATATCGGGAGAAACGAAAACCCTGCTACCTGGCATTCCTGGATCTGGAGAAGGCCTACGACAGGCTAGCTCGGACCGTAATCTGGAATGCCCTTCGAGGGAGGGGTGTCCCGGAAAGTCTGATCACGGTCATAAGGGACATGTACGAGGGCTCGAAAGCGGCGATACGAACTCCACACGGGGTGACAAGGAAAATGGACATCACAGTGGGGGTACACCAAGGGTCGGCTCTGAGCCCGTTCCTCTTCCTGCTGACGCTTGACTCTATAGTGAACCACCTTGAGAAAGGCCCTCTCAGAACGATCCTCTACGCGGACGACATCGCCCTAGTAGCCGACAACCAGGAGGAGCTGGAGGAGAAGGTGCAGCTGTGGCAGAGAGCCCTTGCGGACAACGGGCTACGGCTGAACGTGAAGAAGACGAAGTTCATCAGCTCTGAGCAGTGCGCTGGATCGATCCTAGACTGCCAAGGGGAAACGATCGAGAAGGTGGAAGAATTCCGCTACCTCGGAAGTGACCTATCCGAGGAAGGAAGTGTGGACCAGGCGGTCAGGGGACGGATAAACGCAGCCTGGCTCAAGTGGAGGGAGTCCACAGGGATCCTCTGCGACCGTAGATGCTCCAGGACGCTCAAAGGCAAGCTCTATAGAACAGTTGTAAGACCTGCCCTCCTCTACGGCAGTGAGTGCTGGGCCCTGGGTAAGGCGCAGGAGTGGCAACTGCACGCGGCAGAGATGAGGATGCTGAGGTGGGCATGTGGATGGACCCGTCGGGACAGGGTGCGAAACGAGGATGTTAGGGCAGTGATGAAGACTGCCCCGATCCAGCTGAAGATGAGGGAGCAGCGTCTAAGGTGGTATGGACACGTCCTCAGAAGACCAGAGGATCACCCCACAAGATTGGCCCTAGATTTCGAGGCACCCGGTAAGCGTCCGAGAGGAGCCCCAAGGAAAAGATGGAAGGACGTCATCAAGAGAGATCTCGCCGAAGTCGGCGCCACAGCAGATGACGCCCTTGATAGGATGAGGTGGCGACAGATCACAAGAACAGCGGACCCTGCGACTGCGCGGGACTAAACGCTCAGGAGAAGAAGAAGAAGATTATTCTAGAAATCTCAGATAAAGTAGGTTTATGAATATACTAGGTTTAAGGATTTTCATCCATTGAAGCAAGTAGCTAAGCAGTTTATTTTTATTTTTTAAGAATTTCGTTTTTGAAAATGGCATCGCAGAATCAATTATTGCTGCTTTTGAGATACATTTTTGAGCTATCTTGATTTATTCAATTTATAATTTCTCATAAAATTTAGGTCGGTTTTTTAAAGTTTAAGTAATTTATTTTTATTTTCAAGGATCTTTACTTTTGGAAAAAAGATATATTTGAGCTAGCACGGTTTTTTCAATCCTAATGTTTCCTAAAATTTTGGGTATTTTTCTAAATTTAAAAATAAATATAAGGGGTTTAGGTTTGAATAATTTTAATATATTAAACTAAATTAGCTAAGTAACAGATTTTCTGCTTTTTGAGAATTCTTATTTTTGAGAAGTGCGTAACAGAATCATATCATAGCTCGGTTTCAAGGATATTTTTCAGCTTGTCCTTCAAGTGAAATCCTAGTTTTCTAAAAATTTGGTTAATTTTTTTCAAAACTAAAGTTGGATATAAAGTGCTAATCTCAGAGGAATTTTGCTTATTAAAATGAATAAGCTAAGTAATTTTTTCCTATTTTTAAAAAGAGCGCACCAAAACCTATCATTGATTCTTTTAAGAGCTATTATTAGGCAAGTCCTCGTTTTTTTACAATCATAGTGCCTTCTAAAACTTTGGTTACTTTTTTAAAATTAAAAATCGTTATGTAGGCTGTTGATTAAATCACATATCCCTCTTATTTAGATTGATGCCTTGGCTACGTTCCAAGTTGATTATGCTTCAAGGGTGGCCTCAGCCTCCACCAGAGCCTAAGACAAGAACGCTACAGTATCTGCAGGGCACCAGTGGAAGAAGCCCAAGCGGTGATGAATGGAGGGCAACTACGGGAGACGAATGACATGGTGCCGAACATCATCAGTCAGGCAGGACCTGGTGGAGGGGTGAGTTGGGAGAGAGAACGGGAGAGAGCGGGTGGGGGGAAACTCACGAAAGGAGAGATCGCCTTGGAGACACACGCATAGGCCCCCGTTGGCCAGACGACCGTCGTCGCCAAGTAATCGGTCCCATAGAAACACACCTCTTCCTGTTCCAAATATCCCCTCCACACTCGGCCGGAGCTACAGCCAGTCGGCCCGCCGGCACCAGTACCACCACCGCCTTGCTCGCCAGGAGCTTCTCTTCTTCCGTGATTCAGTGGCTCAGTTCGCTTGCGCGGGGTAGGAATAGCCTTCAGGTCTTCAGGATTCGGCTCTCAGACCAGGTGACACCACAGATGAGAACCCAGTCATGGTAAGGAGGACCACCATGAGGTCTCGAACTCCTTCGTCAGCATTCTGCCTCGGCTCGTTGTCGTCGTCGGTGCTGTAGCAACGCCGCACACCTCAAAGCTCTCCTCTCAGTCCTTGGCAACAGTACCCAGGCAACCCTCGATCACTCCGTATTAGCGTCCCATACTATCCAGGCTCTGCTCTATATCTGCTAGACTCCTCACACATTCCCTCTACTGGCTATTAAGCTTCAGAACTCCCAGACTTCTACGGGAGGGCCCCTACCTTCCACAATCTATTGGAGCCACCCGTAGTCCAGCGGTGTCAGTTTTTCACGTCTCAATCTGAAATTTGAGACGTTGCCATCGCGACCTGGTCGCCGTTGCTGCCGAATGATGGGATGACTCCTCTCAAACCGGGGGAACTCGGGCTCTCCGTCCGTCCGTCCGTCCGTTCGACGACGACGAAGATGAGCATGAATGATGAACGACCGCGCGCTATTGCAGCGCAGATTCACCCCCCCCCCCCCCACCCCGACGGACTACGGTAGAGTACGTGATCCAATCGAGCTTTAACGAGAGACGCCACACGGCTTTCGAGCTCTGAAGACGCGACGACGATGAGTTTTCGTAGTTCGGCGAATAACTGGGTACCCGTCACTTCTGTATATTTTACAGGTTCTTAGCTCGACCAGGTCATTGGAAACAAAAAAAATCTGATGGTTGGTGGAAAATTTGGAAGCATTTTCTATAAATTTATTTTCAAATGACTTTTTCGCTACATTTTAAGGACATTAGAGGCGTTTTAAAAGCGGTGAACCCCATCATTAATAAAAACTTTAAAAAAAGAGCGACGTCCGCAAAAGGTTAGTAAAAGTTTGCTCATTCCTGTGCATTGAAAAATTAAAATTCTGGGTTAAATTGGCAATCTTTTGGCAAATCAATTTCGAGCCCATAGCCGTTTCTCGGTCTGTTCCGTGACCAAAGTTTAAGTTGCCCTCTGACTAAAGCAAGCCGTATAGTACATCTCCAGGAGTGAACTCGGCCAGCAGAGAAAGAGCCCATTAGCTCCACCCTTTATGTACTTTTGTACTTCTCAAACCGTATGAACCTCACGACCATTCCTAGCCCAGCTGTCCGTGAAAATGGTAAATCTTCTGCTTCCATACCCTGGTTAGTTTCTCCGCGCTCCCATTTTCATGGTTAGTAGATGACATAAAACCCCACTATACGTATAATGCTACATCGCCAGTCTGCGCGGAATTAACTGCCGCTCGATGGATATTAGCAGTTCCCGGTGTTATTGAATCGCTGTGGCTACAAAAAGTTTTTCAGCCCTATGAACAAGTTTGATTCTCCTAGATATGCGTATCAGTGGACGTTAATCAACCCTTGCTTGGAATGCGCCAAGCATTCTACTTCTAAGATTTACTGTGGAGAGAATTTGGATGCCTACCTGCACTTTACAATGAGTTGTGACGGAAAAGTCACATATTCACTAGTCTGAGCTTTAGCACTGTGATGGTTTCTCTTTCTTGGGCAATTCTGAGCATCAGTTCGCCGACTCCGGATGTATAGAGAAGTCTTGGGCTGCCTGCTCGGGACCAATCGATACACTCTTGAGCCACTCGGCGCCTCCTACGATTGCGCTACTCAGGTCTTTTATGTTCCTTAACCTGCACTCTAAGGAATAGCATATTCTAGTAAAATATCAGAACCAGGAAACTCGACGCTACTTATTTAAGTTTAGCTACTGATTCACAAATATCGGGTGGTAGGTCAGCCGGGGAAGGCGCCGACTGTGGCGTATACTCGATCCCAGGTTCCTGGTTCGAATTCCCCGCTCAGAAAAACCAAGCCTTCTATTTCTCTTGGGTTGGTTAATTGCTGCTAGACTTGTATCAGAATACCATAACATTAACTTCTCTATCGGTCACTATATAGCCAAGTACGATTTCAAACTGCCTCCACGGCATCCTCTAGAAGTAGAATGTGTGACCTATTTTGAAAGAATTCATCAACGCCGTCTTTCATTCCTTATTCTTTGTCTGTTAACAGCGTGCATTGCCTTCTGATTCAAATATAATGCATTGCTTAGGGTATTTGGTACATGTCGCGAGGATAGGCAGCATGGGGGTCAGGAATGCGTCAGCCAATCACATCGCGTCAAACTGGCATGCCACTCATAGAGGACTTGTACGGTAGTCTACACTGATTGGGTAGAGTGTGTTCGCTCGGTAACCTGCTTGGCCATGATTGGCTTCTAACTCCCAGTGCTGCACAACTTCGCGACATGTACCGATAAAGTAAATATGATGTAAATTAATCGTAAGCCAAATCGTCTCAGTTGAGAACTAGAGTCATTTCACTGCATTTAAATCATACTATAAAGCCTATAACGACGCTGTCTAGAATTTCTTGGAGTTGTTTATGAGCCTAATGACATACAAATCCTAGCAAACTGGCCGGTATAGTAGACTATTCACGACATCCTAATCATTACTCTGTGAGTGATGGGGTTCGAACCGGCACAAATCTCCAGAGCTACATAATTAAAGGCTACCAATGCTTAATTAAGCTTCTCCACTTTTTCTGAGCTTCTTTCTTCGCACTTTTTCTAGTATATTCTACGTCAATGCCAACAGAGTTATCTAAACGAACTCATAGAGCACTCAAGGATTAAAATACTCAAGAAGTAATAGGCAACTAATTTTCTGCACGTCATACAGTGCCGCTGTGGCCTGACAGGGGCATAATGGGCCAGCCTAATGGAAATTGGCCGGATCTGCCCTAGTGGGGGGGGAGGCACTCCGCTCTGACTGCTTGGCAACGGCGATAAAACTGAAAGCAGACCAGTTTACAATGGCAACGCGATCAGCTGTCCCATGAGAAGACCCTTCATCCGCCGGGAGTTGTTCGCATTTGTTTCGCTTTTCTAGCGATGCCCCCTCCGACTAGGATAAATGCATTTGACCTATTTCTACCATAAAACCAATCACACTCACGTGCTGTTGTTGATGTGCGACGACAACGGATAGTCCATTCCGAATTCGGTCACGTAATGCGGTGCCGCAGCCGCGTAACCGGATGACTCGAGCAGCTCCGTCGGATCAGAGCCTGGAAATCCTGTTTCTTAACTACTAACCCATCTATTTTTTTTGAAATTTTTGAACTACATGAGTCTATTGTAAATTTAATGACTTTATGTAGATACCAAAAACAATTTTCTTTGTTTTTATTTAATTTTGCTATGTTTTGAAAACACTTACTCTATCGAGTTGACTCTAGGAATCCAAAATTCCTAGGTTTTGTGGTAAAGCTAATTTTTAAAAATTTTAGCTTATATACTACGTCTTATGTCCGCTAAGTCATTCTTTGCACCATGGGACGTTGATAGCCACTAAGATGGGGATCGTAAAGTCAACCGTTGCACAACTCTAGTGATGGTACTCCTTTCGAATCCTCTCCAGTATACCTAGATGTCGAGTACTAAATTTAATACCTCAATAATTACTTCTAGAGAACGGTCGCTATTTATACCACCTTCAACGTCGTGTATAGCGAGAAAAATGACAGCGAAATAAATTTTCGTTCGAAGAAACCAAATGACTGTAAAGGCACATGCCCCTGCTGGATCACAATTTGGTCAGAACTTTCGCTTCAATTTAGATTTTAATGCTCGAAAACATGTTGTACAAGAAGAATTTTATTTTCAAACTTTACGCAAAGTCTCGCTTTCGAAACTGTTCGATTCAAGCTAAAATACGAAAAATATTTTGTCTTAAAAAAAAACTTAGGGTATATGTTTCTTGTGCAGTCAGAGCTTTCGCATTAAGTTAGATTCCAATGCTCGAGGACAAATTGTACATAAAGAATATTTTATTTTTGAAACTTCATAAAAAAATTTTGCTTTTCCTTTTTCTTTTTTCTCTCAGACTTGAGCAAAAATAAGAAAAAGCTTTTTTCTGGAGAAAAAATTGGACAGCTTCAAAGGTATTTAGTTCCATTTAGAAGTATCCTTCCAAAATAAAGATTTTCTTTTGAAGCTAGCTTCCAAAGCATATGGACGAACGTAAGGTAGGGATTCTCATTTATAAGGCAAAGAGATCCAAATATTGAATGTCTAGCTCTTTAAGGTACTCAAAGCTTTAGCTTTAAGCGGGACTCAAACGCTCTCCTTGTTATCTGGAGAAATTGCTTGAGCTGCCGCACTATCAGCGTTGTTCGATGGGACGTCCAAAAGCAGTGTTTTTAGAGGATTGTCCCAAAAGGATTTGGAGAATTTTCACATAAAAAATGAAAAAGAGGGGATTCTCCCAGAGGGAACTTGGAGAATTTTCGCACTAAAACTGATGAAATTTATTGAGCTTTTGGTAGAGTTGCAATAGTAGACAACAGGGTAGCATAATCCCAAAGGGTAAGTAATATACAGTAGAACCTGCTAGAAGAAGACCTAGGAAGGCTGAAGTTACCAAGCCTTGTCTAGGTGATATTGACTAGAAGAGGAACAGCTCGACGACGACCAGCAGCGGAGATGGCCGTAATCCAAGAGATAGCTGTCTGACGCTGTTTATGAGCTCTACGTGAAGACTCTCGGCTGGCTAAGCTTACAGCGATGGAGGTGGTGATGATGAGGAGGAGGTGGCGATCGAAGAGCTGCGACAGCAGCACTGCTGACCAAGTTGTAGCCGAAGATCGGGAACATGTAGCGTGCACTGACGGTGAACTCTCTCTAAATGTAGGTGTAGTCGGACTGGTCGCACTGGCCGCGGCCTGACAGGGCGTTTTGCATGTTTTATTCTGGCCTTTGTTCCGCTCTCAATGGAGCAACTATCTCGTCAGTAGAAGAGGTTGCATCGCTGATGACACCACCCACCGACGCAGCACACTAACATGAACTACGACTCGGCTTCAACAAAGGGCTTCTGAAGTGGAAGCCTAGGCTGAAAAGCGTGGAGAAAGCCACCTAATCGCGGCCAGAAGCGCCTCCTTAGACGGACGGCTCTACTCGCCTCCTTACCTAGTCGGTCAGTGGAAGGAAGTCGCATGGCGATGGCGTGCTGCTGGTGGAGGAGATAGAGATGGCCGGGAGCCCCGATGGTGTGTGCGATGCGACGGCGAGGTGTTGGCAGCTTTTGGTGGCTGGAGGGAAACGGATAGGGGGAGGTGGGGCCTGCTAATCACCTCACCTCACCTCACCCACACACACACGCACCGTAGCGCGTAAGCCAGCTGAGGTCAGGCAGCTGCCAGCCAGCCGAGAAGACCAGAAGACCAGACAGACCTGCGTGAGTGTTGTGGTGCAGCAGCACGTTGTAGAGGTCCATGACGACGGGAAGGACTCCCACTCCGTCGAAGAAGACGTGACAGAGAGACGCCTTCCCGTCCGCCGAGACGTGAGGGCGGATCAATGCATCTTCTCGAAAACGGCCAGCATTTCTCTAATATGTGCTCCCGAATATTTCAAATCGTTTGGTATACGGTGGTGAGAGGTGAAAAAACCCCGACGTGCCACGTTGCGTGGACATTTAGCCGAGCCACGCGCGCTGCTGCCGCTGCTGCTCTACGCTTCTCAAACGGCCGAATGGCCTTCAAAGAGCGATGAGTGGCAGGAAGTAGAGGCCTTTGCCGTAGCATCTTCAAAGCAAGGCCGTAGTTTAAGAAAGAAAACACAAAACACAGTCGAAGCTTCCAGCTGATGGGCTTTCTAGGTAGAGTCATCTGAATCAAGCACCATACCCTAGATTTCAGAAGCTCTCTAAAATCTAGGGTATGGTGCTGATTCAGATGACTCTATTGAAAAACTTTTTTCAATCACTCAGACTTGTTTAATATGAATAGAAGGCGATTTGAAGTCGCTCATCTAATCCCCATGTATTTGGCCGTAAAAGCGCTCGTTTTGCAACCCTTCCTGGCCCATGTCGCGAATTTAAGCAGCATTCGGAGAATGGAAATGCACCAGCCAGTCATATCACATCGAATGGGGGTGTCATTCAGAGGTGATGTGTATGGTCGGGACCGTGATTGGCTGGCGTGCCTTCGGTCAACCTCTATTTGATTATGATTGGACGTTTTCTCTTTGAATTCTATACACATTTTTGTCACATTCTCACCTAAAGAGGAGAACGTTTTAAGTCACTCAGGTTTTTCCTATGAACAGAAGGCGCTGTGAAATCTTCGTACTAATTCCTGAAGTGCTTGGCCAAAAAAGCGCTCGTTTTGCAACCCTTCCTGGTCTATGTTGCGAATTTGAGCAGCATTCTGAGGTGGGAATGCACCAGCCAGTCATATCACATCGCATGGGGGTGTCACTCAGAGGTGATGTGTGTAGTCGTGACCGTGATTGGCTGGCGTGTCTTCGGTCGGAGCTATTCCTGGTTATGATTGGTTGGCGCGTTATCATTTTAAATTTTAAACACATTTTTATCACATTCTCACCTAAAAACTAAAACATTTTTAGTTACTCAGGTTTTTACTAAGAACAGAAGGCGCTCTGAATTCTTCGCTCTAATCCCTGAAGTGTTTCGCCAAAAAAGCGCTCGTTTGGCAACCCCTTTTGGTCCTTGTCGCGAAATTGAGCAGCATTCGGAAGTGGAAATGTGCCAGCCATTGATATTACATCCAATGGGCTTGCCATTTAGGAGTGACATGCATGGTCAGCACCCTGATTGGCTGGCATGAATTTGGTGCTCATAATCTCTGATGTGCCTTGCCCAGGAAACCGCTCGTTCAGTAACTTGCCTCACTCCATGTCGCAAAAATGGGCAGCATTGGGAGTTGAGAATGAGCCAGCCATTCAGCTAGGGCGTAGCATATGGTCGGCAAACTGTGTCTTCTCTCAGAGCTCTGCTTGGTTATGATTGGTTAGCGCGATCTCACTTTCCAATGCTGCCTATTTTCGCGACAAGGACTCTTCTTTAAAACACGCCACGATGAAGCAGTGATGATATTGACCCGTGCAAGCGAGGTTCGAGGTATATTTTGTGCACCATTCTTGCCAGCTAGCAGTTAAATAATCATTGCCTAATTTTGGAGTTTTTTACGATATTGGAATTGTCCTCTTAAGGCAGAGTATACAAAACAGAATTTGTATATCTATTAGAAAAAATAAGTAGTAAAGAATTAAAAGGGATAAATGTAGCGGTAAAAACACTGGAGTACTTTGACTTCAGCGCTTGAAGGGAAATCAAAACAACATGAAAAGTGGGAGGTTGTGATAAAACTGTATGTAGTTCTTGTTTGTAAATCTTTTCTTCTTATTCTTTTCTCCATTTGTTATTTGTGCGCGTGGTGGCGCAGTCGGAGAAGGCGCCGGTTATCGCCTGCACCTTATTCCAAGTTCTTGGTTCGGGTTTTCCGAACACGCCAATCAACCCTTTCATCCCTTCTTGGCCGACGATCTAATACCAGACTTGTCTCGGAAGTTGAAACACGGACTTGTCTACCTTTGGCCTGCGCTCGTCACTGTAAAGGATTACAATCTGCTCCACGACTTCTGGTAGAGGTATGTAGAAAGCATCGCGGGTCCCAAAAAGGCGCTGACTAACGCTCTCATTTATTTCTAATTCTTTATTGTTCATTTTTCTCCTCCCATCTTTGACAAGAAATCACTACGCGTCATTCTTCCGTGTTGAGTAAACTGTTTTCTGTTGTTATGTGATTTCACAATTTTACTTCATTTTCACATTTTTTTTGTATCCGGTACCAGACTTAATAATAAATAATAAATATAATAACATAAAATAATAAAAAACATAGGCAAGGAAACAACTAAAATACAAAACGTCCCCGTAACAGCTATAACCACTATCTCATACTAGTCTCTGCCCTGTTTTAATGGGAAACAGAAAATATTTATCCCTTGCAGAAAATTATGCCATGTGTTTTTTAAATAAAAATTCAGTAGTTTACACTACTCGAGAACCAGCCTATCACCAACCTTCTATGCCTGCCTGCAATCCCACTTCAAAATCGTTGGCCATATCCTACTGTTTTCAGATTCCTAATGCACAGTCGGTTCTGAGTATTCTTTTTCATTTTTCGTCTTTTATATTGCATATTTTTATTTTTTGTGTTTGTGTTTGTGTCTTCCACGCTTGTGATTACTTAAAATTTACGCTAAAAAAAATAAATAGTTGAACAAATAAATAAATATTGTTAAGAAAAAGTCTGCAAACTCGTTTATTCAGCCGTACCCTTCTGCCAAGCTATGCGGTCTCGTTCAGCCGTACCCTTCTGCTTAGCTATGCGGACTGACACGGGACAGTCTCGTGACACTCTGCAGAAAGTCTCTCAGCGATTGATAAGTTTTTTTTTTGCAACAACATGAAGGAAATTGTGTTGGAGACTTTTTCAAAGACATTCATCACCATGTGCAGTTTCTCACTACGGTATGAAAGTGACTCTCAGTAGACATAAAAACGGCACCGCTCGAATGAAATATGCCTGGGCTGAAAGGCTCGAAAGTTGTTTTTCAAAATAGAGATTTCTGGGCCTGGTGAGTAATTTGAGTAGAATTGATTTGAAAACAAAAAAAGGAACCACCCTTGCACGAATATGCAGAATTCCCAGCTTTCATATAATAGAAAGGGAGGATAAACTCCCTTTATATAAAAGATTAGACTCGTCTAATGCAAGATTTCATATCTGACAAGCCAATAATTTTCAAACTTACCATTAGCTTTAGTATACATACATATTTGTAGCAAACTATTTAACATTACTATTTTGACGCTCGGCGTAAAGGGCTCTTTGGTACGCGCGGGCCTTTGTGTGACCGCTTCACCTCAAACTTGGGTAATTAAATATTTACTGTATAAATATTAGGTCGTTGCATACGAATAGCCAATTTTGACTGAAAACTCTCACAGATCATCTCTATGCGTGGATGCAATTATATTATTCGAACTTAGCACCACCACAATTAGTAGACTTTTCCCAATGCGACAGTAGCTTAAGCATTCCATTTTTTATAAGAATCAGGACTGCAAGAATTAATAAGACATAAGGAGTAATTTTCGACACCATCTTGGATTTTATCCTTCACATGTCGATCTATTTAAATGCTTGAAAAAATGACAGTCCGTAGGGGAGAGATCTGCTGAATATGCTGGATGTGTATCCCAATTCCAGTTTCTAAACAACAACTTTTGAAACGTGCGGAAGCGCGTTGTCATGCAGTAGGAATGGGCCTCTTCGATGAACCAAAGCCGCTTGTTTTTCAACCAACTTCTGGTGCATCTCTTCAATTTCGGCACCGTACTTCTCCGTTGTAATAGTCTCTCCAGTCTCCAAGAACTTGTGGTGGATCACACCAGCCATTATCCACCATGGTCTTCTTTGGATGGAGACTTGATTTCGGTACCTCCTTGAGACTCTCAATCTTGTCCAGCCATTGTGCAAAGCGACGACGATTGTCATAGAGGATCCATTTCAGTCGCATGTCACGATCCTGTCTAAAAAAGCTCTCCTAGATTGCGTAGACCTTAACGAATCTCAGGCATCGTGGCGCTTCAGCATCTGCCCGGCGGTCAGTTCGTTCGGGATCCGTTTATCCAATTTCTTTAATTTTCGGATCGCATTCAAGCGGCGACTGATAGTGCTGCCGTCAACGCCGAAATGCTGTACTGGCCATCTCGCAGTTTGACGCGGATCCGCTTCCACCATGGCTTTGAGTTGGTCGTCGTTCAGGATTGATGGCGGCCTACTTCGGCCTTCATCTTCATCTGCTCATCTCCAGAACGAAACTTTTTAAACCAGTGGCGAATTGCTCGTTCCTTATCGAAATCCTCCCAAATGCAGCGCTGATGTTGCGAGCTGCTGCCGCGCCGTTATGTCCAGTTTTCCATTCATATAAGTGGAGCACCCAAATATCACGTTGATTCATACTGTAAAAACGACGTGAGAAATTCGGCACGATGCAATTATGTCACAAGAGCTGTAAGAAAGCGGAGACTCTGCGCGTTCAAAGACTATATACAATGCCCGAAAAGAGAACATTCTTAGCCACGAAAAATCAACCAGAAATTGAGTTAGCAAAATCCGGCCATTTCAAATGCAACGACCTAATACCTATGAGTGGTTCTATAAAGAAATAAGATCACGGATACTCTATAGAAATTGACTAACTCCGGCCTGTATCCTTCATCCTAATGACATGAATATGACGGGAGTGACATGCAGTGATTTGCGTTTCTATGAGTTTCTACGACAGTTTCAGCTGCTGTTTAATGATGCAGGCTTTTCATTTCACTTCAGGTATGTGGTCGTGTGGAATGAGAGGCGTACGCAACTGGCACTTTATGATTGACCACTATGAACTAGGAGAGATAAAGGGCCGGATTCATCAAGGACTAACCCGCGGGTATAGGGGGTAGAGATACCCACGATGAAGTCTGCGCCTAAGACTCTTGCCTTATCTCTATCTGACTCTTATCTTATCTCTATCCCTTATACCCAGATACGTACCGGTTCAATTGTTGATGAATCTAGCTCCAGGATTCTTTCTATGGGAGAGTGGAATCGATGAAAAAATGGAGTGTAACATTTGCGAGAACTCATCCAGCTTAGTGGTCTGGAAAGCTTACTTTGTAGCTTTATATAATTACATACCTTGTAGGGAGTTTATTCTCGGATGAAACCTAAAGGACTCTATGAGTTGGAAGGACTAACAGGTTGTTTGAAAGCAGATTAATGTTCTTTTCTTTTTTTTGTTGCTTTAACTTTTGAACTTGCAAGACTATGACTGCTTGGCTTCATATGTAGAGGCGTCTTTAAAATATCCTCAAGAGCTGCATGCACTACTTGTCTAAGTTCGGCTTTCGATAAATCCTGGCGTAAGTCAATCTATGGATGAGATCGCTCCGTTGTTCACCAAGATTGTCATCAACCTTATAACGGCTGACGTTTCGGCGTTGCCGCCTTATCGAGAGCCTGGAAAAAGTCAGGTGTTCCCTAGAATCGAAGCTCATTCACCCACGATTCCTTCCAGCTACAGGTGTCCGGTGACCCTGCGTCGTCCACCTCGGAGATTTATTGTACCTCGGATATCGGATCTTGCTTCTATTTTTCTTAGGACGAGTATTCTGTTGGAAGAAATGGTGTTTGGGGCATAGTTCTACAAGTCTCTCCTTCGTTTCTAGGAAGAAGACGACGAACTTCACCCTAATAAAGTTAATGATCCTGATCAACAGCTGAACGATATTTCATAGATTGTACTACTTTAAGGTGTTCTTCGTTCGTTTCCGGCCCGTTCCAATGGCCCTAGTGTCCTCAAACTCACCGGTGGGTGTGGCCGTTTCTTCACCTTTTGCCTGTCGAAGCTTCTGTAAAGAGGGTGATAAGCAACACGATGAAGTCTGCTAGATGAAGCTGATTACCTTCGGGATTGGCCGCTGAATTCGCTCGTCTTCAAGCAGAATGTCTTCGGGCTCCATCGCTATGTCGTCGTCTCCGCTCTTGCACGGTTTACGCATCAAACCCTTCAACACCTCCCTGAAGCAGAAGGCCTTCCTTAACAATCGATTCACGTAGACGGCGAACGGCGAGCAGCTGAGCGAGACGGAGCGAGCCGGCCAGCCAGCAGCGCTTTCAATGCCTATGGTGTTAATCTCGGCCCAGATCGATTAGGCTAGACGTCGCACCGCACTCGCCTATCAGCTCTACCGTAATCCCCGTGCCGAGTCCTTTGGATGTCCCTTTAGGCGTGTGCGCTGGTCAGCTGCTGCTTCGCCGCAGACTTTCTTCTGACCCAATTACCCAGCAGGTCGCTCGGTCGGCCGGTGGCGGCTCTGATGCTGTTGCAAAAATCTGCCCGTTCACGCATGTGGTCGAGGTAATTACCGGGGGGTTATTTCCACCGTGGGGCCACCGGGCGGGCGCGTGCCTCGGGCACCTGGATTATAATGGAGTCTATTTAGACGGCCGGCCAACCGAAGCACAAATCACCTTCTCCACCCCCAATGGAGCGCTGACGTCTCGGCCCAAATGGACGGGCGATGCCATTAAGGGCTACTTAGGGGGCTTTAGAGGGAGAATGACTGGATCTGAACACATACCAACGGAGATAGCTAGATTACGAGCTTCCGATTGTTGAGCAAGCATGGTTCATACTTATGATAGAAGGTCCAGGATAAAAAAATATTCATCGAAAATTAGGTGGGTCAGCAACGCAAAACGTCTGGCACCTTTTGAACAGCAGCCGTAACTAAATGGAGCCCACAAGATGCCAGTCACAACATAGGCTTAACCTCTTGTAAAGGGTCTGAAGGAGAGACACGATACCCTCGCTGTTCCTGAGACCAGTAGCTGGGCTACTCTCACTCACGGTATAGACTGGACGGACTTAAACTAGGTGGGCTAGCAGAGCAATGCATTGGCGTCTGTTAAGTAACAGCTGCAATTGATTGGGATCCAGCTGATATCAAGCAAACATAGTAATGCCAACCAAAGGCATGGTTGAAGTTCGTTGTAAACTCTGAAGGAGAGATGCGACACCCTACGCGTCCATGGGCCTACTGGCTGGGCTATTCTAGCACACAGTAGAGAAGGATGGGAACGCAAATTAGGTGGTCAGCAAGATAATGTGTTGGCGCCTATTGAGCAATAGCCATAGCCAAGTGGGATCCACTAGATGCCAGCCAAAACTTCAACCTCTTGTAGAAGCTCTTATTGAGATGCGCGACACAGTCCACGTTCCTGGGTTCAGCGGCTGGGCTATTCTGGCATAGCAGGGACAATTGGGACGTAAACTAGGTGGGCGAACGAGGCAATGCAATGACGGCTGTTGAACAATGGAATCCAGTAGATGCCAGCCAAAACGTAGTTTGGGCCATCTCTTGTAAAAGCTCTGTTTGTGACCCGACACTCTCCACTCCCTGGGTCAGTGGCCTGGCTAGCTATTCTGGCACACAGCAGAACAAGATAAGACCTTAAATTGGGTGGGCCAGCAAGGTAATGCGTTTGGCATTTTTTGAACAATAGTCGTTACTAAACAAGCTTCACTAGATGCCAGCTAAAACGTAAACTGGACCTCTTGTAGAAGCTCTTACTGAGATGCACGACACAGATCCAGTTGATGTCAAGCAAGCATCAGAATGCCGACCAAGACCTTGGTTGGACTTCGTTGATGAAGCTCTGAAGGAGGGACACGGCTCTCCGATTCAAGGGCTCAGTGGCCGAGGTATTCTGGCACATGGAAGAGGCAGGCGATGGCGCGTCTAACGCTCGATCGAGCCAACTAGATGACAGGTGATAGAGGCTAAGCACTAAACACTATAGGCGGAGCTGTACTAGCGCTTAGTGCATTGTAAGGACCACCTCGCCTAACCGTCAGCTAGACAAAGCAGAGATTAGTATAGGGACACCTTCGCGAATAAAAAATGATTTATCCTGCCTCATAGTTGCTACGTAAACTTTCACCGATTAAAGAGATCTTTCGCTGAAACTCAATATAGGCCTTTTGATCGAGGTGGTAGTTATACTTGAGCAGCTGCTATAGACTTCCTACATCAAGGAACTCGTTCTCGAACTGTTTTGAACACACTCAATCCTGGGGAGATTAGCTTACTGCGGCTGTACATCGCTAGAGTGAGTAGTAGACGAATGTTCGAGAATGTCAGGAAAGCGTGCGACGTTCTATGTCTTCTAGGTTTTCCGACGCTTTCTACGTTTCGACAACGAAATCCGATTTAGGTTAGTAGAGGAACTCCAACAGAAGGGCTCGTCCATTTCTCAAAAACCGCAGCGATTTTATCTAAAAACGCACAAAATCAAACGTTCCTGCTCAGATACATACACATGCGCTATCATTGATGTAAGAGCTGTATTCTGAACTTGTTGCATCTGGTACAAAATGGTCGGCTACGGAAGAGACATAGGGTGATCCAATACAGTCGTTAATGTGACCTTCAATTGGAGGCGGTAACATGTCACCCAATCATGACATTTACCCTAGACGCTTCCTCTGGGAAGGAGAGCCTCCAAAGTGACGATGAGCTTTTGCGATGCAATCTTTACAGGATGTAGGGTCCCGTATGTGGAGTCCAAAACCGTAGTTTTTTTGGAATACTCTTCTGAGGTCGAAAAAGTGGAAGTGTGAGCGTCAAGTTCATTACGCCCTGTTGCCACTCAACCGAATGAGGCCGGCTGGCGCAGTGGATAGCGACGTCGCCTCTCTGCCGCACCGAGCGGGTTTTACGGGTCGACCCCCGGTGTCGCCGTGATTTGGGCACACATCGTTATTATTATACGTTCAAGTGACCATAGGAGTCATTTTGTACACGGTTATTAATGTTAAATATTTACCGGCATCAAACCAAATTCATGACCTCACCCGCGAAGTGTATATGATTGTGTGCACTTACAGCGTCGTTGTTGATATGATACAGTGCAAGTACGATCCATTGAGAGGTCACTCAAATGAGAGCAGAAAATGACTACATTTACATACTAAAAATGGTAATCGTACACAAATTGACTCCTGTGGTCACGTGAGCACATTATAATAACGACCGGGTGTGTGCAAAGTTATGGCTGCACCAGAGTTTGAACCGCAAAACAAGCCGGTGCGGCCGAGAGGCGACATCGCTATCCACTGCGCCAACCTACCACATTCGATTGAGGGGCAACAAGGCGTGATGAACGTGATGCTTCCACACGCCTTGTGTCGAGCGCAGAGGAGCATTCCGAAAAAATCAACTATGGCTTTGGATTCCCCACACAGGGCCCTACATCCCGTAGAAATCGCATCGCAAAAGCTCATAGCCACTTCGGAGGCTCTCCCTGTGAGCGGCAAACCCGTTTTATACAAACTGATTGGTCTAATGCGTTCGCTATTCGGCGTATAGGTCACTTTAAGAGCTTGTATTAGTGGTCTCCTATACTGGGGTTGCACTGGATTACTTGAACCGTAAATGGTAGTGAATGACGACAGCTGTTACGGAATGATCCTCCGCTTTATGCTGGACGGGTAGAAAGTAGTAATGTAGTCTATAGGGCGTGCATTCAACACCTATCTAGACGAAAACGATTTCTACATTTAAATCTACTCCTTTGATTCACCCATTTATGTGTGTCTAACCGCTGGCATTTTCCTGGTGGATTGTGGCTTCCGCAGCACACAGAAGCGTAATGTTCTACCTTCATCAGGCACAATAAACCAACAAATCATCTCACTACATGCACCTCCATAGGATTAACACGTAAAGGATAAAGGATAAAGGACGGCGTTACTCAATCCCTTTTGAGATGCGCCACGCATTCCACTTCTAGGGATGTCGTGGAGGCGATTTGAATGCGCATTTGGCCATACAATGACTTCCCGAGACCAGCCGATGAACAAATCAGCGCTTTATCCTTCCCAGACAAGTCTGGTTCCAATTCAACGACCCCGGAGGGATGGGTTTAGTTGGCCTGGGTGGGAAATCTGAACCAGGAACCTGGTATCCGGTGCAGGGGACAGTCGGCGCCTCCTCCGACTGCGCTACACGCTCCCTGGATTAACACGTACGACCATATTTTCAGGATACCCTCACGTCGGTCTCTTCGGGTCACATAGACTTTTAAAGTGGTGATTGCTTGTCATAAATACCAATTGTTCTAGGAGGTGCCGGCTGTCGCGTACACTCGACACCAGGTTTCTTGCTCGGATTTCCCGCTCAGGCCAACCAGGCCTTCCATCCCTACGGATGGTTGTCCTAATCTTCACCGGGAACGAGGCGGTTTGGTGTATGGATATGCACTTCCGCGTGGAAGTTGAATCGATAACTAAATGGAGTGTAGCAGTTTTGAGAACTCTTCCAGCTAATCTCGCTGTACCACTTGATCTGTAACTTTATCACTTGCTATAGATTTTATTCTAGAGTTTCCTCTAGGATATGTATTTTATTGTATGCTTGATAAGGGCGCGTGTAGCACAGTGGGTGGGGGGGGGGAGCGGGGACTGAACGCCAGCCGTCGCGTGAATCCGATTCCAGGCTTCTGGTTTGGATTTTTCACCCAGGCTAATCAAGCTTTCATCCTTCCGAGTTGCCACCACACTCGTTTGGAAAGGATAATACACAAACTCGTCCATTTTCTGGACACCGCAAGTAAGCCAAATACGCATTCATATTCTCTCCACGATGCCCCGCAGAGGTAGAATGCGTGGCGCATCCCTCAAAGAATTGCTTTCGACTTTTGTCCTTTACCCTGTATGCGTCACCTTCACTAGGCTAGCCCTTCTCATATTTAGATAGCCTAATCCTCGAGGAGCTTCCATTGTTTCTTGAACGACGGAATTGCCATCGAACTGGCCTTTTGCAAGTTCTGGTATGGCGCAGTCGAGCGAGGTGCCGGCTCTCACGGGTACCCTGAATCGAGTACCCTGAATCGAAGGTTCGCGTTCTGATCAGGCCAGCAAAACTTGCCGACACGCAGCTTCCTGCAGCATCGAGAAGTTCGTTTCAGACTTGTCTAGAATAAAACAATGACTTTTCAAACGAATATCCCCCTATCGGAAATCTTTTTACGGACTGAATACATACGAATTCCTGCTGTCTCGGCGACATTTCGAAGAAGTAGAATGCGCCACGCATCCCGCAAAAGGTGTTGACTAACGACAGGCATTACCGTTTTCTTTCTTATAAACACCTATCAAGCGCTATACTGTAGCTGATAATCTAAACAACAGCCTTTTTCAGATAATGTGCATGCCCTTCTATGAGATAGCTAGTGAAATTCTGCAGCTCAATGGATATTTTCTTGGCATATTCTGTAGCGTGTTTGTTATTTGAACCAGATGTCAAACATATATTCCATATTCTCACTACTCTTTTTTCTCACAATTTTGAGTAAATAAGTAAACAAGCAAATAAATAAAATATATGGCACAAAAAAAGCTTGAGAAGGAAAGGTGTCCGAATTTCGTTTAAATCTACGGAGTGAAAGCCAAAGGCAATCTTTTAAAAAATTCTAGTTTGAAACTGCTAGTTCTTTCGCAAAAGCCAGCGGTAAATTTAGAAGGTTTCAGTTGCTCTAATTCTGGTTTAGCTAATAAACTAGCAACTTTGTGAATATCGCCAAATATGTAATATTCTTACCAGGGAAGAGAAATGTCTTAGGTTTTACAGCGAATAGTAAACAGTGACCTTACAGCAGGTACGGGTGACTAGTGTTGTCGAGGACATACATCATCACCAATTTCGCCCAAACTTCTCCCAGGGTTATTTGGGATTCTGATCACCAATCATCCGATTTTCGTATTACGCTGGAGTACGGCAAGCTACAGTTGGTTGGCGTTGACTAATGGTAAGGTTATGGTCACCGTGTTCCCCCAGACTTCGTCCATAGGAGCTATGGGTGGTTGCTGATGAGCTGTTCCTTATTTGACAATTTAAATTTAGAGTGAAATAAATGTTTAGGAGATGTGTAGGAAGCAAACTGGTAAAGGAGGCAGCGGTCATGAAAAATGCAAAAATAGTGCATAGCACGGAAGTCGAACATCTGGCCAAGCACCTGCGAAGCAGCGTTGCCTACGCTGAGCCACCGACTCGCTTACCGCAGAGCCTTTCGTCACGTCCCATACGTCAGCGCGCATGTATGCACGTGATCACGCGCAGCAGGTGCAATCCTGTACCCAACTTCGAGGGCCCGTAGCTCTTTTGGTTCAAGTACTCAGCAAAAACGAAACATGTTTTTCTACTATATGAAGGGTGGAGATTATCGCAGTGCTATCCATTTTCCTCGTTCAAGCACACGCCTGAGATCCTTTCTGGTTAATATATTTTTTGGTCTAGTATTACTTCAAAAAAGAGTGACCATACATACTCGTTATCGTCTCTTTAAAAATAACTATAACAAAACTAATCCAGATGGCAGTTGAACTTCATTGACTTAACAGAGGCAAACAACAACAAACCGCAAAATTTCTACTAACTACTGAATGGATAGAAGCTGGCAACTAAACTTCGGGTAACGTCTGGAGCAACTATTCGTTATGAACTCATGTCGATGTGCAGGAATTTTTTAAAAGCGTTGGAGCTTGATGGAACGTTATGCTTTTTTCGCATCTTCTCAAATGCGAAAAGCGCTCAATCGACGAGGGAGGAACGCCTACAGTTGCGTTTAACCCTACCGGCGTCATACTTGGTGGCATATCCTCTAGTGCTAGACTAGAATTGCTACGAGACTTGTCTGGGAGGCATAAGGCAATGACTCGCCAGTCGTCTGGCCACCGTAAGTCATTGTGTAGGATAAATACGCATTCAAATTGTCTTCAGCATACTCTGTAAAAGACAAATTGTGCATCCCGCAAGGGAATTGAGTAACACTTCATCATTTTCCCTGAAGATTTGCGCTGATTGTGTATATTCTCGTCATTTAGCATGCGATGTCAGAGATCAATACAGGCTAACGAACCACTTTCTCTAAAGCCTTTCACCTTCAGAAAAGCGGGGACTAGTGCAGATAGATTCGGTTCGTGGAGATTCTCAGCGCTCAAAAGGTTCGCTCAGATTATTTCGCAAAAGATCATCTGTTTCTATTGTAGTCTTTTTGTTATACGTTTAGTCTCTTTGATAAAGAATAAATGATGACATAAGCCAATCCCTTTTTGGGCAACGCATTTTACTACTGTGGGATATCATGGGGCCAACTTGAAATGTGTCTGCGGCTTCAACGATGACTTTTGCTGGCCAAACACTAAGCAAATCAGCGTTTTGTCTTTTCCTGAGAGTGCTGGTACCAGTTCAGCGACCTCCGGAACGATGGAAAGTTTGATTGGCTGGACGGAAACGTACCGAGCAAGGTATCTGGAATCGGGGACACGAGACGGCATCCGCCTCCCCCGACCGCGCTATCAACGCATTGCTAATAATTTTTCTTTTTTTTCTTTTTTTATCGCCTTCGACGAAGAGCTGGATGAGTGGAAGCGCAGTCGGTAGAGGCGCCGGCTGTCCCTATATCTCTGAACTAGGTCCATTGTTCTTTTCAACGACAACCATACCTCCGAGGCCGGTGAATTGGTACCAGACTTTTCTAGAAATGACAGAACACTGGCATTCCATAGGGTAGATAACATACATAACATATACCGAATACTCCTTTGAAGGGCTTCCACGGCATCCCGTAGAAGTTGAATGCGTGACGCATCCCTATCAAGAATTGATTAGCGCTGCCACTGATCCTTAGTTGTTTTTTTAAATACCAAAAACCCAACATAACCCATAAAAGCCTAAAATCAAAGCAAAGGTGCTGTCTCCATATAGGTTAGGGGTTTGAAACAAGAAAACAACAAACAACCTTCCACCCCTCCAGGGACGTGAATTGGTACCAGACTTGTCTGAGAAGGATACAGCGCCGAATTGTTCATCGGCTAGCCATCTCAAGTCATTATATGGGCAAGTACGCATTCGATTCGCCTCCACGACTTCCCGTAGAAGTGAATGCGAGGCGCATCCAAAAGGGACCGAGTAAGGCCGTCCTTTTTTCTTTATCATAGTGGGGGAGGCAGCCCATTCTGACTCTCTGACATGGGTGCTAAATCTGAAAGCAGCCACGTTGTTTACATTTGTTACACTTTTCTAGCGATGCCCCTCCCCGACTAGGATAGATAGGATTTTTCTTACATCAGGTAAAAATAAAGGAAAGCGCTTACGCCTCAAATTTGCTTTTAAAATTCAGCAAAAAATCGAAAACACAGCACGGTGCCGTTTTTGATAGGAAACCAGCGCTGTTTATGGATAATCTCAGCATTAAAGGCATCTCACGTCTTGCTCAATACAAGGTAATAATAAACTGGTCTCCTGGAGGCGTTTCAAGTATTCCAACAGAACTCGATGTTACTATAAAACTCACTCACTCAATTCGTGGAGACTTCAAGCACTTGATAGAAAATTACTTTCCCCAAAGTCGTAATGAATGGCCAAAAAGACAGAATCAATGCGAGATGAATGGTCTGAGACTTTGCCCTTCTTTGTACATGCAAGCAGCTTGCTCCAGAATAACTGAGAGGGGTGAGAAAAGCCCCTTACTGACCAAAAGACAGTTTAACGCCACGACTACGGTCAATTTTGGTTCCGAAGAAGCAATCACTGTCTGCGCCATGTGAAGGAACAAAGAACCATGAAGGTGACCACCGTTCGCTTCAAAAGCCGAACGAGACAAGCATGGCGCGATAGATTCGACTCGCTAAGCAATCCATATCGGCGAGTACGGTAGGATGATGGCCGAGAGAAGGTGTCGGTCGGTTGAGTCGGAGATTAATCGCAGATGCACAGACGCACACCCGAACACATCACACACACTCACAAACACACGGCGCAGTGAGAGAGATCGCGCGCGCCGAGCTAAGCACTTCCGGAGTTGGCGAGCTTCCAGGCTATCGAACCGCGAGTTTGGCGACAAGCCAGAGTGTGCCCCGTCCAGCGGGGCTCCGTACGGCGTTGTCATGACGACTGGCTGATGAGGTGATAAGATATCATGTCTGATGAGGAGCGGACGAGACGGTAGAGACAGACGGACGGACGGATTGTCGAGGAGGACGGCGGCAGCGGCCTGAGGACGCGAATCAGAGGCAGCGGCCTGACAATACCCGGGTGGAACGAAGGTAAAGCCATTCCATTTGTTCCCGTGGCAAGGTCGGGTAGTAGATGAAGGTACTGTCTATTCTACGAAGGAATCTGAACATTGGAAGCAGGAGGTGGCTCTCAGCCGTGAAGCTTCAGGAAAATCCTAGGGTCCATCGGAAAGAGAATGCGCCACAAACTTCCATGGACATCCTAGATACTTTTGCAGCCACTGAGGATGGAAGTAGTTGGTTTAATACGTTGCCTATTCTCCTGTCGTCCCGTGGATTATCGAGTTCCACGAACAGGCGCCAGCAACGTCTTCATTCCTCCCTGTCGTGTGCCAGAATGCTCCAATAGATTCTCATCACTTGAGGGACCAGAAAAGAGCCTTATCATTCGTTCAGGGCTTTTACGAAGAAGTTCATCCAACGCGTTAGTGATGTTCTCCTGACATCCCTCGGAATCCAAATGATGGCGGTTCTCGTCCAGCGGGTGTCTGTGAACCGCATTATGTGGCCGGCCCACCTATCTTTCGCCGACTTGGCACTTCACTACTTACTTGCATTCAACTTTAAGTCGGCTTTTAAATAATAAGCAGCGTTTACACTACTAATCAAATCAAAATCATGGAGTGCAGGATAAGTGCATGACGCAATCTTTTCTAAGCATATTCGAAACATGCTGCTTTTCTGCGGTTCAAGATAAGATTCGATTCTTTGTTTTATATAACAAAAACCATAAATTGGTCAGAAAAGTCTTGAGCAGTTTGACATTTTTCATCAGTCTTCTCGTGAAGCTATACTGGACTCTTTTTAAATCTCGTGCAGCTTTCTTAGCGCAGTCGGAAGAGGGGCCCGATACCATATTCTTGGTTCGGATTTTCGCACAGGCCAACTAAGCCTTCCATCCCTTCGCGGTCGGTGAATTGGTACCAAACCTGTCTGTGAAGGATAGAGCGCCGATTTGTTCATTATTTGAATGCTCATTTTGCCACACAATGCTGGCCACCATTGTGTGGCCAAATGCGCATTCAAATCGCCCCCAAGACATCGCGTAGAGGAAGAATGCATGGCACATTCCCAAGTGGATTGAGTAAAGCCGTTCTCTATCTTTCATCCTTCAGAGCTTTCTTCGTGTGTGATTGAAGAAGAGACTATCATATTCCGGTTTACGCACACATGTATGCGCTACAGACATCCTACATCTGCTTGAAGAAGCCGTTCACAAACTCTGGAACACTTTAAACACATTGCTCATTGCCCTCATAGCTTTGTTAGAAATCATCGTATAGTGCTTGTTAAAATTTAAATTATTGCCGGTTAAAACTCTAAGTTTTTTACCTCTTCGGTAGCGATAAGAGAGGAATTATTTATGGGGTAGTGATGCCGATAATGACCTTTAGTACCAAGTTGGAGCGCTTCCTTCCTGCAATCTGTCCATAGCCTCCTGTATTTGAATTACATCCACATCATCAGCCACTGGACAATCAATCTTATGATCAATAACAAATGCAGGAAATTCCATCCCACTTGCTTTAGCAAATCGTGGGAGTGAATTTTGAATAGCACAGGAGAAAGAAATCTCATTGAGGAACACCGCTGCTCGCAGATAGAGAACGAAGACTTCATAGTAGCGATGAAATCCCTATCGACCAAGACGTGTTTATCCATAAAATGATGCTAGGAAGTATATCAGCAGACTGCTGTGTGACAGTCGATCAGATTCCTTGCTGTTTTTAAAAAACACATTCGTTCCTAGATCTAAATGCTTGGTCCAATGGTTGAGGGCCTGACACATAGCCCTTGCAGTTAATTTTCTTTCTGAAAACCATAGGCAAAAAGAAATTTTGAAGGTATAATAAAACCCTACAATCGTTTTGCTCCTACCTTTAAAGGTTGTAGGAACAAGAGCTCTAAAGCGTAAGGGCGGAATCTTTATCCATATACTCATAAGAGATTTGCTCTCTCAGTAAGGAGGAAATCTCTTATGAGTATATGAATAAACAACATGTCTGAAGCAGTCGTCCAGTCGCCCCTTCTCGGTCGGCTAGCTCCTTCTCCTCAAACTTGGATAACTAAATCGCGGCGATTTGGCTGGCAAAACCTCTGGCATAATGAAATCTCTACAATGCAGAGGACCACGATTTCATTATTGTCTTGTTTAGCTGCTTCTTTACTGGACATAATTAGCATTTTAATTACGTATTCAAGGTGTTAAGAGCAGTTGGGGGACGTGCCGGCTGTCGCATGCAGCCGATACCAGGTGTCTGGTACGAATTTTTCGTCCAGGTGAACCAAGCCTCAAATCCCTCCGGGTCAGTCAATTGGTGCTGACTTGACTTGACTGGAAACGATAAAACACTGAGTCCCTCATCGGCTGGCCACCGCAAGTCATTGTATATTTATTTATTTATTTATTTATACTTGCACTAAATTGTGCGCAATAATAAACAGTAAATTAATATGGACACGGCGCAAACGACATAGTGATTATAAGAAAAAAAACTGAATTCCTGAACAACTCAACATTTGACATTAATCAATGGTGAGGCCAAACTTTAGGCAAGAAAGGAACACAAAACAATGAACAAACAAAGAGACACCAAGAGCCAAAAAAATTCAGACAGCCAAGGGTTTGAGGGGGGGGGGTGGGCAACTTGACGGAAACGAGCAGTGGCCCGCCAACACTGCAAGTCGCTAGAGAGAACGGCTCCGGATACCATCTTAGTAGGTCCGCCGCCTCCATCAGTGCCCACATGACGGCAGAGAAGGGGAACCATAAGGATAAAAGCGAACGAAAGCATCTAGAAATGGCAGTAAAAATAAGCAAAGCAAACCAAGTAAGCAAATAAAAATAAAAAAATCCAGGGAATCCAGCGAACAATTACAAACAGGTAAGATCATCAGTTCAGACTAAAACAGAGAATAACATCAGGCAAAGGAATCTAGCAATGTTGCAAAAAAAAACAATCTTCCATGTAAAACTGCTAAACTAGGGAAACCAAAGCGTCTTTAAGATATATCCTCCAAATGCAAAGTTGAAAGCAGATCAATTTTCATCAGTTTTCTACGAAAATCGTATGCGTTTTTAGCATCCAGTAAGGTCCGAGGTAACATTTGTAACCAGCGTGCACCGCGGTAAAAAAGCGAATTGAAGACTTTCTCGCGATTTTTTCTTTTCAATTTAGGATAGTGGAAACAATAGCGATTACGGTGACCTAGCGTTGGCAAGAAAACCCAGTATTTGCTAGCTTTCAGTTTTGATTCTCCTTTTAGAACTTTAAAACAGAAAACTAGATCACTGATTATTCTACTGTAGAAGAGACTTTTGCGGTTGAAAAGCTTAAGTCTTTCTTCATAACTAGGAATAGTAAGAGGACCCCTGTGAGTACGCTTACATCTATAAAACAGGATTTTTGTGAAAGTCTTCTGTACCTTTTCAATTTTAGATCGAGACTTCTTTGTATAAGGACTCCAAAGCTGTGGGCAGTATTCTAGTATTGGAACGACATATGCCTTGTATAAGCTAACTAGTACCGAGCAGTCATCGCACTTGATGTTCCTACAAATCAAAAACAGGATGGAGAAGGCTTTCCGCACAATGGTATCAATGTGATTCTCAAAGGTTAACCCACTATCCAGATGAACTCCAAGATCGCAAACCTCGGATATAGAGGTGAGAGTGCAGTCGTTGTAATAGTACTCGTTATTGCCCAAATTTCCAATATGAAAGACTGAAGTTTTGGAAAGATTAACGGGAATTTGCCAAGCATTGGCCCACTCCATCATATTATTGACAGACTGAGACAAGGCTTGACCTGAGTTTTATTGCTATCATTATAGACTCCGTACACCTTTATATCATCAGCATACACTTGCACCTTTACATGAGAGTCTGTAACTAAACTAGCAGGAAGATGAGAAGTGTATGCGAGGAACAGAATCGGGGATAATACTCCCCCCTGAGGCACTCCACTTTTACAATCATAGCTGCTCGAGAAAGAATTTCCTACCTTAACACGCATACGCCTCCCACTCAAATAAGAGTGAATCCAATTTAGAAGAGACCCTCCGATGCCCAGCTGATGAAGCTTTTCAAGAAGTTTACTATGACATACCTTGTCAAAGGCTTTCGACAAATCGAAGTATATGATATCCAATGAGTCCCCATTGTTTATTGCAAGATTCCAATTGAAAACGCAGTCCGAGAGCTGCGTGGCTGTTGAAGCGCCAGCGGTAAATCCATGCTGTTCGGAAGGAATACATCTGTTTCTGTTTAGATATGACACCAATTTTTCTCGTATAACTTTTTCCATGACCTTTATTGGGGTAGGAGTTATACTTATGGGCCGGAAGGAAGAGAGTAGAACGGATTTCGGACTCTTTGGAATTGCCGTGATAATGGACTCCTTCCAAATTTCTGGAATCTCACTATAAAACAAAGAAATGTTGAAAATCATTGATAACGGTTTATAAAGTGACTGCGCACATTTCTTAAAAACGATTTGTGGAATGCCGTCGAATGGTATTGTTGTAGAATATTTCAACTGTTTCATTACCCTTAACACGTCTCTTGGCTGTATAATTATCTCATTCACACTACATAATTCCAAACTCTCAAATGCTTCTGAAGGCACTATCAAACTAATAGGACTAGTTTCTTCCGCACCTGAAGGGAAAACCGAGGCGAAATAGCCTGCGGGAGCCTCAGCCTTCTGCATGTCATCAGTATAAAGAACCCCAGCATCATCTCTAAGAACGGGTAACTCCGGATGAGTTTTTAGCTTAGCCCGCATATAAGAAAACAGCGCCTTTTTGTTGTGTGTTCTGGAGGCAAGCTTTTCCTTGTAGGCTAAAAACCTTCTCAGGTGACGATCCAATTCTTGACACACATTCTTATATCGTGGATCCAAAAAAGGATTTTGTAGCAAGCTGAAAAGACGTGTCTTTTGAGCAATTAAATTAGAAATTTGTTTCGGGTAACGCCGTACAAGGTCTTTTTTAGAATCAAACGGTACAAATCTGGATAGACCAGCGTAAACGACACGACAGAATCTCTTGTATAAATCGTCAATGTTTTCATATCCTTGAAAAACTGCCCACCAATCAATAGAATGAAAGTAAAACTCTAGACCAGAATAGTCTGCCTTAGAAAAGTTTGGAAGAGGTAGATTTCTTTGATATAGCACAGGCAAGGATTTCGAAAGCAACTACATTGTGGTCAGATGATCCAAAAGGGGGAAGAACGGAAATATTGTCGAGAAATGGTGTTGAGGTCAGAATTATATCAAGAATTGCGTCACCCCGAGTAGGTTTTTTCACTTGTTGGACTAAGCCACAACATTCAAAAAATTCCATAGTCCAAATACGCATTCAAATCGCCTCCACATCCCGCAGAAGTAGAATGTGTGGCGCATCCCAAAAGCGATTGAGCAACGCCGTCCTTTATCCTTACCCTTAACCAGAAGGCAAACCAATACGAAGTAAATGCCCTTTTCGTGTGAATTGAATTGTATACCTTCATCACGGAGTGGATTAATAACGGAGTGGATTAATAACGTTTTAATACTTCGACGAGCTCGCCCTGCAGAAGAGCTGAATTACAATCCCTGGGACTGAGTGTAACTAATGATTTTTTAGAGAATTTTAAGGCAAATGTTATGAGTCGAAAGCTTACTTTAACTTTTTAAGATCTTGTTTGATTTGCAAAGCGTACAATTTGATTTGGAAAGTGTGCAACCTGTCAAAATCGAATGTAAAGGTATGTCTAAGCTTATTAACGTTAAAGCCTACTTATCGGTCGTTGAAGAACTTTCTCGATAACATTAAGAAATAACACACGATGACTACGTTGCATGTTCCTGATTGAAATAAGCTACATATTCTACTTTCACGAAATATTCTGGAGCGGGATGAAATGCATATTTGCCCTATACAATAGCTAAGGTGGCAAGCCGATAAAAACAAGATGCTTCATCTTTTCAGCTAAGGCTGGTAGCAATCCACGACCGTGGCGGGATGGAGAGCTCAGTTACCCTGGGCGAGACCTGAACCAAGAATGTTGTATTGGCGCATGACAGCCGGCGCCTTCCCGGCACCACAGCGCGCCCACGTTGTGGATTATCGTATTAACCCACTCTCTGGAATACTTCTGAGCTCTCAGAATTCAAAGGATGTTCACACTTCTTAAAGCCTGTTTGGCTCATTGTTGGCTTCAAGACTGCATCCAGTTTTCTCCTATTTCGTCCTTGACTGACATGTGTTCGCTCTTTTTCATAAAGTCGAGTTCGAAAAAATTGCATTATTTCCGTATTATTTGTTATGCTCCTATAACACCTCTATAAAGCGTCTGTTTTCACTCCTACTGAATCCGTAAAACGGTTATGTGATTCAGGACATCCACTCGAGTCACACAGGAAGAATAATCATGGATTATATATTTACGTCCAGCTGCAATGCCGCCATCGAATGTCAGGACACACCTTCGATCTTCCGGTTGCCGCAGTTAATGTTGGTGAAATTTCTATATTTCGAATCTTTTTTGTGTTTTCTTCTCCTTCTTTTCGAATCATTTTTGGAATAAATTGCGTATTTTTTTGTGCGCAACCATAGAAAGCCTGTAATTTATCTTTCATACTCTGCATATTCTCATTGCCTTTGCCAATTCCTCGTGTTCTATAGTTGTTTTGTTATTGCACTTATCTCGTTTCGTTTCCCAGACTTTGCTACGATGTTAGGCACATGTTCAGAAATCGTTCCATGTTGTTGTTGTTGTTGATGTTGTTGTTGTTATATTTCAATTTTTCTTCACCGCTCACATCAGTACTTACATGTTGCGATAAATAAATAAATAAATTTTAAGGAATTTCAGACCTAAGAAGTTGTATACACTGCTGAGAGTTTATTTAACCAAAAATATCGAGCCTTGAAAAGAAATGATAAGGAGAAATAACAATTTCTTGGAAAGGTTTCAGAGCAATTTCATTAGAAAGTTCCTGACACAGGCAAAAACGGTCCTTCTCTCCACAATGAAGAATAAATGAAGAAGGGCCGACTTGCAATAACGTAAAAGAACTTTTTTAGCTGACTTCCAATTCAATTGAATTCATATAATACAGATTGTAACCAAAAAAGGAAAACATAAACTGTGAGTCTCGACTGCACTATGGCCAATCAGCCTAGAATGCCTGGTAATACATCTCATTATGAAGTAAGCTTATTGCGTGTCAGGTATTGAGACTTGATGAGGCTGTCTGTGCAAGCAAAAAAATATATTGCCTGTTAAGCTCCGTGAAGATAACTGAGCAATCTATAATGATTTGTAGGCTTTATACCGCGAATATACCTTGTAAATAGGCGTACATATCGTTTTTTACGTTCTATTGTGTTGCTTACCCCTGAACAAGAAGAAAAATTAATAAAAGCAAGTCTACATAGCTGGTAAAATATGTCGTGATCCACTGATAAAATAGTGTGCAGGTCATGGGCTTTTATATGTCCACAGTATAAAGAATGATCTATCGGAAAAGATTAATGAAAGTGTTTCGAATTTTTAAAGGATCGTCAACTACGGATAAAAGAGTGATGAAGATGGCATATAAGATGCATGTCAGACCATTTTTTGAATTTGGTTCTGCAGTATTTTCTCCTAACAAGAGAAAATGGTTTGTTGCCCAAAACGATCCAAAGAAACTTTAATAGAAAAGCGGTTGTTTGAGCACGTGGTTTTTTTGCACTCTACAGGGTGCGCCAAAGTTATGGCGACAAGTTATTCAAAACGCCGAAAGCGAAAATGCAGCACTTTTGAAAAACCAACAATGAAATAATGTTTATTAGTCTATTGTAAACTACATATACAGTACCGTCGGTAAACGTTCGCCAAAACGCGGCCGGCGGCGGATTAATCCGCCGTTTCCGCCGCTTTGCCATAACTCTCTTCAAAGTCGCTTATATTCAATGAAAGGCACATTGTTGGAATCAGAACAGCATGTTCTACCCAATGGCGTAAAAATCTTATCAAGGTTTCAAAATTTTTGAGTTCGAGATGACCTATATTAGTCGAGCCCATAATTGTCTTGACCTGATCCACATTCGCCCCTGAGTCTCACCTAATTGTGCCCCTGGCAGGGATCGACTTGCCCAGTGGAATTTTAACAATTTTAAACGCTGTTGAAAATGTGTTTCACGCTAATTTTAGGTTTTGTCTCATCACGACGATCTCTTTGATACCAAATTCGCCTGGTTTGTCACCAAGATCAGCGTTCCATGCATCCTCAACTGCCGATTTTTTTTCATTTTCGTTAATTATTTACGACAGTACCGCTTTTGTTCTAGAGCCGATTTTTGCTCACGTTTTCGACTATAGGGTGTGCATTACAAATATAGGGTTTAGCCTTAGTTCAGTTAGAAGTAAGGTAGTAATCAGCCAATAAGTTGACAGCGCAGCGTTCCAAGGAGACATTGCCTGCAAGGGCTAATTCGCGCGTGTAGATCCGTGTCTCCACGCGACGGATCAGTATGGAAGCTGGATATGTGGTAGCACAACATGCACAGATGCTGCAGCACAAAAATGATGCAGCTGGCAGCTCAGGACTGAGAGCTCCACTGCTTCAAAAAGGTCATTTTCTACTCTGACCATGGGACTCAGCGCCTACCTCTGGCCAAACCACACAGAACAGTTTCCGTCATTTATCGGAGCCGATATTCGCTTTTTTTCGAAAAAATTTCCACCTCACGTTAATCACATTTATTCCTTGAGACAAGTCCGCTACCGGAGTCCAGAGTGTTGCTGTAATTGCAGTGACCTGACCTGCCCCACCAAGCATGTCTTTTGGACATGCAATCGCTGCTTCTCTCCTCTCACTACTCACACTAACCGAGGTCGTTTACTACTAATGCTCTTCCTCCACTGCAGGAAGCAATCCATTCAGTAACAGTCTACGCACTTGGCTAAAATTGCCGTTCATTAAACCTATGCTTCCGTACTTGTACCTCATCATTTTATTGATCAGCCTGCTTTTTCTGAATTTATTTTTTCCGACTACGCTTCGACGTTCTTTTTGTGTGTATCTAATTCAGCTGTTGAACTGTTGGAGAATCCAGGAGTGGTTTCCAAAGTGAGACACTAGCCCAGGGCAACAATTTGTCCTTCAGAAGGTTCAAATAGTTCTCCCTGATCTCCATTTCTCGCGACATTCGGCGGACCGAGCGCGCCCGGCTCCTGAGAATTCGTTCACATACCTTCACAATGTCTTCCGCAATTGCCACATAAACGTGTCTTCTCCGGCCGCATCTATCATTCTTGGTTCCCAGGTCTTCGTAGTGTCTGATGGATCTATATAGAACAATTCGATGAAGTCCAAGACGCTGGTGAATGTCGTGTGCCGAGATGCCTTGACGGTAAAGTTCAATTATTGAAGCACGGTGGTAAGAATGTTTCACAATCTTGAAAAGCAGCTTATTTTTATGCCTGACTGAGATAACCATAAACAGATTGATGCAGTAGAAAAGTGGATGCAATTACATGCGATCTCCAAGGGGCAGCTCCTTGGACGCTGCTGTATGCCGATGACTCATGCTTGCATGCGAAGACAAAGCAGAGCTCGAGCGACAGGCACAGGCGTGGTGCGATCGCTTAGCGTTGTTCGGACTCAAGCTAAACGTCAAAAAGACGGAATACTTGACGACGGATGTGAATGAGCACGGATCTATTAAGATCGATGGTACTGAGCTCTAACGAGTTACATCTTTCAAGTCTTGGATCAACAGTCACGTCCGATGGCAGTCTAAAGTTGGAGGTAAACGCACGTGTGAGTGCAGCCTGGTCCAAATGGCGTTCGTTGACTGGGGTGCTTTGCGACAAGACAATTCCTGAGTACCTCAAGTCAAAGGTGTATAGAGCAGTCGTCCCCCAGTAGCGACGTACGGTGCTGAGTGCTGACCCGTGACGAAGGAAGTTGAAAGCCGCCTCAGTGCAATGGAGACGAAAATGCTAAGGTGGACGGCTGGAGTAACGCGATTGGACCGCGTTCGTAATGAAACCATGCGACAAAGGTTTGGTGTCGCCTCGATAGCTGACAAGTTGCGCGAAGCACGTCTACGATGGTATGGTCACGTCCTTCGCGCTAAGGACGACACCGTGTGTAAGATTGGCCTGAATCTTGAAGTCCCTGGAAAACGGCCCAGAGAACGCCCGAAACAACGTTGGCTAGATACGTTGCATATGGACTTGAAGTTAGCTGGTGTCCATCCCGACCAAGCGTTTGATCGGGAGAAGTGGCGTCACCAGACCAGAAGTGCGGACCCCGCCACTAAGGGGGGCAAACGCTATTGAAAATGATGATGATGAGATTGATGCAGTAGAAACAATAAAAGCACAGAAAAAAGCAGACGCTCCGAATAGGAGGTCAAATTGTTCGTGCATGTGGTGTCGCCATAATTTTGACGCACCCTGTAGAAATCCTTGGGCTAGTATAAGGAATAGCTACATATTTAAGTCTACATGTTCTGGAAACACGTCGCATAATGAGAGATGTCTGTATCATCCGCAAATTGTGGAATAGAGAGTAGTATTTTGATATCCTTTTCTAAGTTCCCATTCGTAACTCATGGTGGTACAATTACGCTATCCTATTCGAGGCCCAGGTCTAACCTACGGGCTTCGTTCTTCGCGTGTAGAGCGCCAGCAGCCTTTTGTAAGCTTAAGAGCTGAGCACCTGCCTCCTCGCAGTCATTTGGCGCGTTCAGAAGTATGGCAAAACGTATCCTGCTGAAGTACTAATTTTACTAAGGTGTGTTAGAGTTGCTTGCTGTATGTTGGCTTCTTTTATAATTTCTTTTTGTGTTTGTCCGTGGTATACTCTGACGTGTGTCTTATTTGCATGTAAAAATAAATAAATAAATAAATAAATTTAAGGATAAAAGGGTAAAGGACGGCGTTACTCAATCCCTTCCGGGATGCGCCAGCGCATTCTACTTCTACGGGATGTCGTGGAGGCGACACGAATGCGTATTTGGCCATACAATGACTTGCGGTGGCCAGCCGATGAACAAGTCAGCGCTCTATCCTTCCCAGACGAGTCTGGTACCAATTCACCGACCCCGGAGGGATGGAAGGCTTGGTTGGCCTGGGCGGGAAATCCGAACCAGGAACCTGGTATCGGGTGCACGCGACAGTCGCGCCTCCTCCTACTGCGCTACACGCGCCCTAAATAAATGTATGAGATGATAAATGCTACTATGGGTCTTTCCGTAAATAATTTCTATTCTATATGTCAGTCCAACACCATGGAAAGTCCAAATTCCTAGAGCTAATTGTAATTGATCTACTTCTTTCACAAACACAGCAAGCACTGAATTCCTAAAATTATCAAAGAAATTTATGCTTCCAAACTCCTTAAGGCAATATTAAACGATTTTTGACAGGTATCGTGCAAGAAGTTCGCTAGTATTTTGTTTTATTTGATAACATTGTTTCACTTACTTTATGCTAGCACCGTTCTTGATGCCCTCAGTGTCCTGATTAGTTTTTTGTATTGTGTTGTTTTTGCGTGAATTTAAACGCATACATAGTAAACAAATACAATGTCCATCTATCGACTATGCGATTAAGAGAAAACTACAAATATGTCTTACATGATCTGTCAGCAAAGCTGTGAAGCACTGATGGTGAGGAGAATGTTCTCATAATTCCAGGCAAAAGGGAGCGATTCTGAGACCGGGTTCATGAATGACTTTATCCAGGGTTAGTGGGTTAGGTAGAGAGCATGTAGCAAAGCGTTACCTGGGATTCACAAAGGATTGGAGGTGGGTGAATGGTGGGGTAGAATTATATCACTCATCTATTCAAATCTTGCCATGAATACCAAGCTTCTCTGTTGTCCTTGTTCCTCCTATCCTTTGTTGGTGAACTTATGCAATACCATTAACCCATTACCTTATCAATCCTGAAACAATCCTCTGATAACGATAAGAACAATCAAATTCATAAACACACTCCGAAGACATTTTTGCACCGAAAAAGGTCGTGGTCACCCAATACAACATAATACAAATCAGTAAAAAAACAAACAATGGAAATTCTACGAAAATTCAATTAAATAAACAATGTATATCATTTTCACTTCAAAACGGACACTTTTGATATCAAATTGGACATTTATCAGGTAGAGTAAAAAATTTCAAAGAAGGTCATATTGAATTTTCCTTCAACGAATATCATTCTAACTTTTTTGCAGATTGTATAGTTTAATCTGGAAGAAGGTCGTTTTGACTTAAAAAAGTTTACTTTTAGAACCGTCAAGAACTGGCTTAGAAGAGTGTCCAGTTTTATGCAAAAATGGTATAAATTACAAAAAAACAAATGTGACGACATCAAGCTCGTACTTTAGCGCACAATCTGAGAAACTGGCTCTTCAGAAATAGGCGAACACTGTACATTACACTGCTCCCACTAAATGCTGTCTCCTCAAGTGTGCGCTAAAATAGTTATTCAGAGTTGAACTAGAATGAGCGTTTTGTAGCGCAGTTGGAGGAGGCGCCGACTGTTGTGTGCATCCCGAACCGACGTTCATGATTCAGGTCCCGCCCAGGCTAACCGAGCCTTCCTTCACTCCATGGAAACGCCGTCCTCAACCCTTTATCGTTATGGAGTTTGAGTGGGAAACTGCCAATGAGTCGTTGTTCAAAGCAGTTTAGAGTTTTACGCAAAATCCAAAGGCTGTGATTGCAGCCAGCATTCTGTCTATCCAACAGCGCCTGGGTTGTTGACACAGGTCGAAAACTATGCTATCTTCTTTTCGGACAAGGGCTCCGACACGCCTAACGGCATTTCCGCATTTCTTGCGGACTTGCAATCAGGGGTGCACACAAAACTCTGTGCGTTAAATTATTTTAACGAAATTTCTTAATGGAAAATTTTCGCTAAATTTTCAGTAAATCGTTAAACTTTGTTAAAAAATACAATTACCTGCAAACCGTTATTTCAAGCGAAAAAAATAAGGAAAACTTCATACGCTTCAACTTCAAAAGATCAACAGCTAAAATAAAGGGATGGAGTGTAGCACTGCATTGTCAAATAAGCGATTCAAAATCAACAAAAGCAGAAAAATAAGCAAACCTTCAGCAACAAGTTATCTACAGGGTGTTCAATAAGAGCTGATAAGGAAGTATAGTTCAAGATGACCGCCGACAAGGCATCTTAAAATGTACTATAAGCAAAACCCGGAGTTCCTACCCTCCCTAGTTCTTTGCGAAACCCTTTGTGTGACTGTTATATGAGAAAGAAAAACCTGAAACCTTTTTTGTTTTTTGCCGGAACCGTGCCACGACATCGTGTTACACGGTCCCACACTGCCGAAAAAGGTGCGGAAAAGTCGAGACAGAGAGAACGTTGTTGTTGTTGTTGTTGTAGTTGTTGTGTGACACGTCGTCAACGTGTTAACATTCAAAAAAGTAGCTTCCTTAATTTTTGTTAATAGCGTTTTTCTAAATCGTTTATAGCAAATTCATGACAGCATGAAAATATTCTTGCTGATTTCAACAGTCCTTTCAGAAACAGTCCTGATCAGGAGGACGAGGCTTGCAACACTATTGAAGACTAAGAGTGAATATGATAAACTCACTGAGAAAAAAGTCCGTTAAAAATGCCGTTCAATTTCCAAAAATTTCCGTAAAATCTTTAAGCCAAATTTTAGCGAAAAATGTTAGTGTAAAGCGAAAATGTTGCGAATGTTCGTTAAATTCGTTAAATCGTTAACCGTTAAATGTACACCCCTGCTTGCAATGCCACTAACCTACAGAAAGCAATTTCTGTGAAACTTAAAATATACTACCATCTAGATTCATTCCGGACCGTCCAGTAACGTCAGTGGCTTGCTGTGCTCAGTACTTCTGTGACCCAGGCTGCTCCGCAGCCGTTCTCATGCTCAACGGTCCTAGTTAAAGGATCCTGTTGTCACATCTTCCGAAAGCAGGCGCTAGCTTCACAACGTCGGTGCAAGTTCTTTCGAATTCAGACGCTCGTTGCATGACCTCGTGACACGAATTCTGTATTCGGACGCTCATCCAGCTACGGCGACGCGTCTTCTGATTCTAAATGCCCGTTGCGCGACATCGGTGACACGGTTTCTGAACGCGGGGCGTTCAGAAAGCGCGGACTATTGCCGCTTTGTCAAGCAGTAGGAGGGAGCGCTTACTCTGTTGCTACAGCATCCCGTGCTGAATTCTTAATCCGGACGCACACCGCACGACGTCGCTGACACCTCTTCTGGGTCGAGACGCTTGTTGCGCAACGTAGGGACACGTCCTCTGAATCCAGAAGCTCAGCAACGCACATTTGTCATCGTGTCCAGCAAAAAGAGGCTGCGCAGGTGGTAGCTATTCCCTTTACGGCTCCATTCTTGCTGGTTCCCCTGGTAGCTCTTCTGGTCCTCCCCTCCTCGTGGTCCCCTTACTACTCTACCCCATTAAGTTCCCCTCCCACGCTCACGGTACGACTACGGCGGCCAGACGCTCATTGAGCGACAACTGCCACATCTTTTAAATCTGCTCTCGTAGTGGATCCCCTTGCTGATCCTCCTCGCTGCTCTGCTCCCCTTATTGGCAACTCCCTACTGGCGTCCTTATTGCCTCAACCCTTGTTGGCGCCACCTACTGACCTGCTTCCTTTGTTCCCCTATTGACCTCCCCCTATCCTAATCCCTCCCCCAAGTACCTTTCCTGGTCGTCGCTTCCCCACTCTTGAAGCCTCCTTTAAGATTCTTAACAACGTTGGTGGGTCTCCCATGTTCATGGCACGAAGTCAGCAACATGGCTTCTGGATCTGGACGCTCAGGAACGCGCGCAGTAGCAGTTCTATCAAGCAGTAAAAGCTGCGCTTCCGCTGCTGCGGCAACATCCCACGTTGAATAGCGCGGAAGATGATGAGGCGTATCTCGTGCAGGTTAGGCCACTCAAACGTCATCGACCGCTAAATCTTTTGGTGCAGTCCTAGTTGGTGGTGGCCGTTCTTAAACGATTTCATAAGAACTGAATATGTTCGGTACTGGAATATATTGAGCTCACACTGTTCTAAGTAACAACTGCACCAACGATGTCCAAATAAATAACAGAAAAAAAAACAGAATGCATTGCATTTGTGAGCTAGGTGAGGACGTTAGCAAATGAATGCATTGAAGTTAATTGCCGTGTCTGTGTCCAAAATGCTAATTGAGTAATAGTGTCTTAGATAATTTTATTTTTTATTTTACTGGTGTTACCTGATATATCTGCTAGAAAACGATCAATTCTCGGTGGAAATGTAGTGAAGGAATCCTGTTTTGCAAAACTTTGCACTATGAACTTGGGAACTGACCATAAATCTACCATACAACCACGTTGTTGTAGTTTACTTATTTCTATACATTGTTTATTGTGTCATTTATTATGTTTCGTTATCTCCGGAAGTCGTTCAAGAGCGACCAACAATTAGGATTGCACACTCTTTTATATAAAGGATAAAGGATAAGGATAAAGGACGGCGTTACTCAATCCCTTCTGGGATGCGCCAGCGCATTCTACTTCTACGGGATGTCGTGGAGGCGACATGAATGCGTATTTGGCCATACAATGACTTGCGGTGGCCAGCCGATGAACAAGTCAGCGCTTTATCCTTCCCAGACAAGTCTGGTACCAGTCTGGTATCACCGACCCCGGAGGGATGGAGGGCTTGGTTGGCCTGGGCGGGAAATCCGAACTAGGAACCTGGTATCGGGTGCACGCGACATTCGCGCCTCCTCCGACTGCGCTACTCTTTCATATATAGGTGGTAATGAGGTGGTGTGAGCATGAACCCGATATTGTTTACATGCTGCCAACTCTTCTACAGTGTCCTTCACCTTCCACGAGGGCAAGATGCGCTCTAGTCACAGATCGCGCGCCAGCGTCAACCTCCCCCGCCCTTTAATGAGTTCAGCTTCTCTTCCCTATTTGATGGAGGTCCGTTCTTCCACTCCCTATAGGATTTGTCGACACTTGGCGTGGTAAACTAAAATGTAGAAGATGGTCTGTGTGATAGCAACAAGCTCTAGCCGGTCCGCGATTGTGTGTTTTCAGCAGATTTTTGCTTGTGTCTTGTTTTCACTTTTTGTACGTATATTTATCGATGTAAAAACGATATATCTAGGCGGATGATTGCTCGTATGTGCCACGGGTAGTGCTTCACTTTCATCAGTTTAAGTGGCGGTCTTTAAATTCTTACCTCGAAAATAATTTCCGGATCAGTTTTACTTAGCATACGAATTCCCTCACATTTGCTATTATCCATCGAAATTAGTGTCTCCAAAAGGTTACCATTGTACATACTCCTCTATTTCTAAAGGTTTTCACTGTCTAATTTGATGCATGATACGTCCTCAATCTGTTTTGCATCTCTTGAAACGACAGAACTGGACGTTCGATGTACTTCAGACCTCGTTTCCGAGCTTAAACATGCAAATGTTGAATTGTTCAACACGAGACGTTCATTAGCCTCTTTCAGATATGCCGTCTGCCGCCAAGACCAAAAGCGGAAGGATATTTCGTGCCCCAACAGACCAGGTAACGACAAGCACGTGCATTAGTTGCGCTTCCTTTTAATTTTATTTCGTTCATAAAGGGTTTGCAATAACCTGGGCATAATTTAGGCACGAAAACTCGAGCGAAAGCGCGAGAACAAAAAGAACAAACGGGATCGCCAGCAGATACGTCAGACTATCGCAAAATGCTACGACGTTGACGAGTCCACGAGCAAAATGCTCGCCATCGAAAGACAGAGTGAGTCGACCAGTGTTGCGGCTTCTTATTACCGCTACTACAACATTGTAATTCTTTATTCGTTATTTTTCCATGTCTTTATTACACTTATGGCTCTGCAGATGGTAGCGCTGCTCGCATTCATGCGCTAGAATCGACTTCAAATTGGCGCCCTGGGCAGCAAACATTTCTATCTATCTTTTAGGTCGTTGAGATGCTCGGTGTCTTTAATGGTTGAGTGACACCCATGCTTGTTATATCCTCTAACACTGGCCATTGTACAGGCAACATCCCAATGAGGAACGTTGAGAGATAAGCTAGCCTAATCGAGGGGAAATTGGAGAGGCGATCTCCTCTATCTGTTTCATAACTAGGACAAGATTGAGGTGAAACAATTCCAGGTGCATGTAGTTCAGATTCATTGGCCTAACCTACATGTGTATTTAATAGAAACAGCGTTACGCATTAGACAGATCCGACGTCGATTCGGAAAATTCGGATACGTCAATTTTTTCAAACCTCTGTTGCGAATAATGGTACATTTGAGAAGCCTGGATCTTACCAGGGAAGGATCTCAGGCGTAGGTCTAAACGGAGGAAATGGATAGTATTGCGAGAATCTCCACCCTTCATATAGTAGAAAAACATGCTTCTTTTTTGCTGAGTCCTTGAACCAAAAGAGCTACGGGCCCTCGAAGGCAGGACTGTATCTCACCGTCAGCGCATGCAGACCTGCATTCGTGCGCGCGCGATCGTATGAGGCGAGTCTAAAGGCCTCGTGACAGGCGGGTCGGTGGCTCAACAGGTTAAGAGGTTGCTTCACAGATGCTAGGTCAGATGTTCGACTCCCACGCTACGCACTAATTCTGCATTTTTTCATGACTGCCGCCTCTTTTACCAGTTTGCTTCCTGCACATTTACTACACATTTATTTCGCTCTACATAGTCAAATAAAGGTCAGATTCGTGCTGAACACGAAGTTGGGCAAAAACGGTGACATGACCTTACCATTAATCACATCTACCTACTGTAGCTCAACGTACTCCAGCGTGGTACCAAAAACGGATGTCAGATTCGTGATCAGCACCCCAAATAACCTCCCTGGGCGAGGTTTGGGCGAAATCGATGATTATGGCCTCGACATCTCTAGTTGTACCTGCTGTAACCCGTACCTGCTGTGAGGTCACGTTTAACATTAGCTGAAAAACACAAAGCGTTGTATAATCCAGAAACTGGGAAAGTGAGTGAAGCAGAGCTCACAGTAAACCGTATTTGACAATTTAGAGTGAAACAAATGTGCACGAGATGTGTAGGAAATAAGCTGATTTAAACCACTACTAAGGCACTGTTGTACTTTCACGACTCTTACGGGATGACTTCAAATTTCGGCCGATTAGGGTAGGTTACGGTAGGTACGGGTGACAGTGCAATTTCGAGGGCCCGTAGCTCTTCGGGTTTAAGGACTCAGCAAAAAACGAAATTCGTCTTTCTGCCATATGAAGGGTGGAGATTCTCGCAGTACTATCCATTTCCTCCGTTCAGACTTACGCCTGAGACCCTTCCTTGGTTAGGACGATTTGCTTGAGGCTGATTTTCACCAGATCGGACTTTCGAATAGTTGAGACATCTGATTTCGGTCAGAAATTAGTTGTCCAATCCAATTCGTATATCCGAGATCCGAAGAAGTCAGTTATTTGGATTATCCGGCAATCCATTCTTATTAAGGTTACTCTTCTTTGAGTCATCCCAAGATTCGAGGCTTCTCAAAAATACCACTATTCACATAATTCTTTTAATCGGGTTTGAAAAAATGACGGATACGAATCAACATCGGTTTCAATGTCAATTACCCACCTATCTACTTCTAGGAACCTAGGAACCACATAACCTGTTCAAAAACTTTGGAAAATAAGACAATAAGGAAGCAGACCTATGCTTTATAACTGTAGAAGACCATCTAGCCCTTACCGCGACCAGGTTAAAGACGCCTTTGTGGTAATCCCCATCGTTTGACCCGTACCTAGAATTGTGGCACGCCTGGAGCCACGATCGGAGAAGTACGCGCTTAATTACAACTATGACGTACACACAGGCTTCAAGGGCAATTGGGCTAACGAATGAGGGGGATCTAACAGTAATGGTTCACAATCTTCGATCGGCTCTAGGTCTGTCGGTTCTAGGTCTTGGGAGGGAACATAGTGTTACCCAAAAGACTGCGTAGAGTCACCCACTGCACTGAAAACATTGCACTGGCAGTCGAGAACGAACTCCTACAACGGCAGAATGACTTTGTTTTCCAGACAGTGTTATATCGGTGAGGAGGTTCCAGATTATTAGCTGTGAATGTATCGGTAGATGAATAAGATGTCTTAGAGAAGCTCCGAACCTTAAGAGCGTGACCTGTCCGGGAAAGTAGTGTCAGGCTTAGGCCACAGGTCGCCGTATAAATGCACCAGAGCTGAGCTGAAATCCTCTGCAACCGTTGATTTCTAGGACCATTCTTTAAAGGAGCGCTCTTTAGGACAGGAGATAGATCTGCTTTTTTTTCTGGGGATAATGTATTTGAGCCTTACAAGGAATGGTTCCCAACTCAAGGCGAGCTTTTGCGATGCTATTTTGACAGGATGTAGGGCCCTGTGAGCGGAGTCCAGAACCACAGTTAGTTTTCGCTGAGCACTTTTTAAAAGGCCTGAAAAAGTAGTGTAGAAACGTGTGCGCAATACTCATCAACCCCCACTACACTGACTGCGACACCGAGGCACACCCTCACGAAGTGTGCCTCGGTGTCGCAGTCGCACACTTCGTGAGAGTGTGCCTCGGTGTCGCAGTCGCATAGAAGCCTCATAGAAGCACAACAGTGGGCTTTGGAGTTCGAGTCCGGGTACCGTCGATGTTTAACACATATTAGTTTGTTGTTATCACAATTTCTCATAATCACTGGAGACAATTCTGGACCATGATTGCTTACAACTAACCAAGGTTCTATTTGTGCCTTCTCATGTGTAGTTTTTCAACGATACGTATCGGCACCACTACCTATACCATATCATACCATACCATCAATGATACCGTAATTGCACACAAATTCGCATACTTTATGGTTGAATATTGTGAACCCGAGCCATATCTTTAAATAAGTGTGCTAAAAATGTCTTTCTCACCCGAACGTGCTATCGGCCGACTAATTTCCATCTTCGCATCAGATTGATAAGGTACGGATACGCATCGTTGAAAAACTAGCACATATGAAGGCGTAAATAGACATAATAGTATAGCATTACAATTATAAGCATTGATGGTCTAAAATTGGTTCTTGCAATCATGGGGAAGCGTAATAACAACAAACAAACTTCTGCAAAAATATCGGCAGCTCGCGTACTTGAACTTCAAAGCCCGCCAGTGTGGTCCTATGATGCGGCGCTCCTACCCACTGCGCCACCGGAGCACATTTCGTGGGTGTCATAAAGGTTGATAATTGTTACACACACTGCTGCTTACACACTTCTTTTTCCGGTCTTTAAAAAAGGATTCAGCCAAAGCTGATTGTAGTTCTGGACTCAGCTGACACGGCCCTACCTCATCTCAAAATAACACCGCAAAAGCTCACTATGAGTTGGGAACCTTTCCATGTTAGGTAGGGCGAAAGAGATGCGGCTGCACTCAGCGGGCATGGTGAAACCTATTGTAAGGGAGGCATCTTTAAAAAAGCAAGCTTTCCTTGCATTTTTTTTGTGATCAACTCTTTTCGCATCACTTTTGAAACTGTAATTTTCATCCACTTTTGCTGGTCTTTTGAGAGCCAATTTTCGCTGTTCTTTTGTGATAAGCAGATTTTGTAATACTTTTGGCTCAATAAATAGTGTATTGTATTGTATTGTATTGGGAGAACTTGACGTGATAGGAGTGTCCAAAGCGTAGCAAAACAGCCACAATCTATTTCAGAGTAGGCTAACAACTGAGGTTCTTCCAGTACATCACCGGAATATAATACGGTCTCACAAAATCTGATTTCATCAATCTGAGATCGAGTCACCAGATTAGTGACTCATGAGGTCTGGAGAAAGAGGAAGATGTCGTAAGGCATCTGGCGAGCCAAGATTAATAGCCATCCTTTATTTCGGCTAACGTTTCGGTGTAACCACCTTCTTTGGAACCTGGAAGAAGGGTGTCTGCTAATCTTGGTTCGCCAGCTGCATCGCTTGGGTATTCATACTGATCAATATCATGCCGAGATTCAAAGATAGTCCAACATGGAATATGTCGTGAGGCATCACTAGCTAGGCGATTAAAGTCACCTTGTGTCTTTTCGATGACATAGGGAGCGAATCTCCTTCTTCCAGATAGATATTCCTTGTTCTCTACACTCATTTTCGACATTTGCACGTAACGTTACCATTAGAGGTGACCTCTAATCTAGTGTGATCGCAACTGCTTTGGGCGCACTGCCTCTACATTTTAGTGAACTGCTTTGCTTGAATAATCCCTAATTCACTCTGTTCTTTTTCTTCTTTAGTCATAATTGATAGACTGTGTGTCCGCATACACTGTGTTTATTTATTTATTGCTGCACATGAAGTGCGCTTTTAAAACACCATTTATCGTTTTATTTTTGTTGTTTAAAGTTTTTTTTGACTCTATCTTCCAATGCTATTTGTTTTTCAGTTGTTGGACTTGACAAGCCTCAGTTCCACATCGATGTGCTCAAGAAAAAACAACGGGTTCGTTTAGAATTGCTTATTAATGTTCCCTTTCAAGACGATATTCATTCTTACTGTTTCGGCTTTTCTAATTTTTGATTGCTCTAGTGCAATAACTTCCATCCGAAATGGTGGGTTTGGGATATCGTACTAATCATAAAACCTTTTTGAAAGCATAGGCCCTCTAAAAGGTGGTCAGGATCAGTCTTTCGGAGGAGTTGAGGAGTACCTATCTGTCTGCATTTTGTGAAGAATCAACACAAACAATTCTTTCTTGTTGTTCTTCCGTCCTTTTCATTATTATTGCATTTAGATGGGCCACATGTAACACATATAGTTACTGGACGAGTTGGTCGCTGAGAATGGTCCCAGATAATATAGGCTACTTGCTTATTCAAGACGTTATTGAGAATTAAGCATTTTGAGTTAGAAAGCCCCTTCGCAGCCTTTACCGCCTCCTCGACGTCTCTGTATTGTATTTTGAAGAAAATGCTCCATTTCATACACCTGTTTGGACCGTGTGAGAGTAGGCATGACATTTCAGACCATTATGGAAATGGTTAATAAACGACGGTCCGTTTTACAAACGCTGAAAGACGAAAAGGAGCTGAAAGAACTGAATGAGAAGTTACATCACTACTACTCGGATTGCAAAAAGCTACAAGCGCTTGCTGGTAGGCTATTTTTTAACATTATTTCTGGTTTTTCAAGCCTTAGCTGAGCCATCAGAAAAAGAAATGTAAAACTGTTCGACATTCTATCCAGGTTGTTTTTCAGAACAAGAACGGCTTGCCCGAAATGCTGACATCAATGTCATTCCACTTCCGGAAGGGGATCTGGCTGAAGGAGAACTCCGAAAGGTGCAGATCATGGGTCCGCAACCGCTTGCCCCTCCTAAGTAAGTACTTTGACTTCTTGTGATATTTACTTACTTTCTTAGGCACTTAAATGGTCCGTGTTCACTGTTAGTGCGGGCCGCAGCATCGCTTCCACTCTTTTCGCTGTCTCGACGTCGTCATCTAGAACGTTGTTGCCATTCGAACTTGGAGACCTTGGCGCGCAGCCTGATTCGTTCCCATATGAAGTACCGAGCGTAGGGTCAGGCCAGCGACGCCCTATATCAGTCCAACATAGGTCTCACGAGAGCTTTTGATGTTCCCTCGGGATCCACTTCAGTCTCCTGTTTTCTTCCACCGGTCGTCTTATGTCGTCATGATTTGACCGTCCCATTGGCACATAGGCCTATGTTATACTCCCGCGGGATCATCCGCGGACGGACGGTGCACCGCGGACGGTCGTCGTCGTCGCGAGACGGCTAGCGTCGCATTGTAGCGCATTTTTGGCGCCGGATTTCGCGGGACGATAAGAGTCCCGTGGGCAGGAAGTATAACAGCTCTCTCGTCGTCGTCGGCGGCGATCCGCGGACAGCGGGCGTGGCGTGTCGCGGCTATTGGCCAGCTCAGGGATTCCGGCGCGATTCCCGCCTGTCCGCGGATGCTCCCGTGGGAGTATAACATGAGCCTTAGCCTTCTACACGCAATCCACGGGTTACGGAGGTCAGACACTCTTCTCATATCCGACGAGCTGCGAAGTTTGGCTCGATGTTGAGTTCGCCGATTGGACTTCGAAGGGCATCCAGCGCTCTGTGCGTGGTCATCAGCGTCTCTGGCGTGGCAGCAGTGTCGACCCGCAGTGCCTATGCGTAGCAGAGGGAAGAAAGAACGCTCAGATCGAATAGGTTTGCAAGGAGGTCGGGGTTCATGCCTCCTTGAGAGGTTCGAAAGCGGTTTATGCAGCTGTTCACCTCCTATGCAGCTCGTCCTCCATATCGTTCTCCATATTCGAGGAATACGTAGGACGACGTCTTAGTGAGTTGAGAGCCTTCTCCGTCGTAGTAGACGCTGTTCAAGGACTGACTCTTCCTGCGGTTGAGTCGCAGTCCTGTCATTTCCCTGCTCCATTTAGCTCAGCAAGCATCGTCTCAACTTCAGTGGTAGAATACGGGAAGAGTATGGTGCCGTGAGCATAACAAGGACTCGTGTGGAATCTTCCTTCCACATGTGCCCTTTTTTTGCAACGCTGTCGAATGCCTTCTGGAAATCGACGAAGCTGAGCACTAGGAGGCTTCAATGTCTTGCGGTCTAGATAATATTTTTACACTTGTTCTTTAACTATTATATTAACCCTATATGGAACACTATATTGTTCTGGCTAAACTACAGTGTGTGCGGCAAAAGCGGTAAAGTGGTAGAAAGTGACAAAAGGAAGCAGATTGGAGTCACCAGTTGTCGAGTAACACCGGTAGCGACGTCGCTTCGGTCAAGCGGTGAGTCAACAGGCCTCAGAAGACGACGAAGGGGTCGAAACGTTAGACTTCTCAATAAAGGCTGATCCACTTTGCAACTTCCTTCGGAACAGAAGTGCATCAAACAGATTAATGTGTGGCGTTGAGTGGTTTCTATATCTCCATCACTACATTGTTTGCATTCTCCAGGGAATGCTCATTAAGGAAAAAGGTAGAGTTCAAGCTGCCCCGCGGCGGCGCGCGACGTCAAGGTCTCAAACCACCGGGCCCTCCTTGTGGCATACCGCCAGACCTCAGCGATAGTGAAGGAGAGGGAGAAGGCGAGCACGATCCATACCACGTTCCGCTTCCGGCCGATGACGATTTGGCGCCTGTGATAAGTGGGTGGATTTAGCTTAACATTGCATGTAAGAATACTACAAGAGTTTATTTACAGTTCCCGACTTCGATACGCCGAACAAGTTCCCCAAGTTCCCTCCGGTCATGCCATTACGGCAGCGTGAGTTCATTTAGTAGAAATTTTCGACTTGAGACGAAGCAATCTGAGCAATTCCAGCTCCCGGTCCTCCGCCAGGTCCAGTGCCGCCGAGGTTCAATCCGATGGGTATTCCAATGCCGCCAATGCCAGCCATGCCAAGTGACGGAGGTAGCTTTATTGTGGTGCTTAGCAGTTTTCTTGCCACATTCAGACACATGAAACTTTGTTTAGACGTTATGAGTAGCATTTAAGCTGTTTTGAAACATTTGTATAGAGACATAATAAATTAATAAATACATTAATTCAACATAATAAATGTGGTGTTTATAATAAATGAAGGAATGAGTGCAAAAGGAGTAATAAATACTGTAGTAAAAACTATAAAAACTGTTCGAACTGTTTGTAAATTGGAAGTAGCCGTCAAAGGACTGCAATTTGACCAACTCTGTAAATTCACGAACAGTTTGGTCAGTTTCGATAGTTTTGGCTACAGTATTTATTACTTATTTACCCTTCCTGGCCAAAAAGTTTATACAAGACGTAAAAGATTGTTTTTCTGGATTGAAGCTTCAAAAGTCTACTTAGACTTTTTCACTGCTATATTCAGTGGCGAATATGGATGTGGTTTCATGGCAATAACGATTTCAAGTTCAGTTACATTTACGACCACAGCTGCTCCGTTATCTGTGTTTATATTTCTACTTTTAATATGGCAAGGAAGAAATAATGAAAGGCAGGTCCGGTAGAAGACTTATTGGATTCTATGAAAGCTTCGAGACTTTTTGAATGTTTATGAAACTGGACACGACCTTTTCTCTACTTTTTACTGTACGTCTACCAAACCTTTTGGGGGTAAACTGAACTTGCTGTAACCGACGGTGGCTGCAACGACCAATGCGGGAAACGCTGCGCCTATATGCTACATTCCTCACGTCTACTCTTCTAAGTTTTTAACCCCGTGTTCTGTCTGTGCCAGCTATTTTGGAGCCCTGTGTTTCATAGATAAAATAATTGTTATATGTAAAATCGTGTGATTTAATAGTATAGTCAAAAATTTGGTTAACTAAGTGAAGATCATATGAACATGATCACTATGATATATGAGCACTTTATGCGAAGGAGCAAGGAACATCTGAAAATCAGTGGTTTTTTTTGAGTTGCATGAGTTTCAATAAGGTCAGAAATCTTGCGTGAGCACTAGACGCGAGATTTCTGGGATCTATCCTAGTCGGGGGTCCACAGAATTAAAAATTATGTAACAAATTGACCTGAGACTTACCGAGCGGCTCCTACAGAACAAGACAGGACCTAAACTTTAAAAATTCACGGAGAAAAAAAAAAACGCAAAAATTACGTTTGTTTTCGCCGCGGTTGTAAGCAAGCAAAATTATGTGCTCTCCTCACCATGCTAGATCCTGGTTATAACATGTCAGGCGGAGGTCGGCACGCGGCATGCGGCTTCATGCGCCGTCCTCATTATGTTAGAGCGTGGTTATAACATGTCAGGCGGAGGTCAGCACGTGGCATGCAGTTTTATGCGCCATCCTCACCATGTTAGATACTAGTTGTAACATGTCAGGCGGAGGTCAGCACGCGGCATCCTCCATTGCGTCGCTCTTCCCGTCGAGACGGTTGTAAAACCGCGGCGATTTTATTTTATTTTTTTTGTTTGGCCGTTCGTTTTTGTTTAGTTTTAGGTCTATCTTGTTCAGTACGAACGACTCGGTAAGTCTCAAATCTATTTGTTACATAATTTTTAATTCTGTGGACCCCACCCAACGAGGATATATCCGATTTCTGACCTGATCGAGCACACATTGTCACAAGATTTTTGTTTTTGACGCTGTTTTCTGCTCAACGACTTATACATGAGAGCGGTCGCGACACTTTATTAAGGGATAGTAGCAAGGGAATTTATCGTGAGCATGCGAGAGGGATTCCCGTAAAACTGTGGCCTTTGGATGGAGTGACTGAACCAGCAGCCCGAAGCGTCTATAATGGAGTCCAGACAAAAATGGTCATGAAATATTTGGTGGGTAAATGATGTTGAAGTCTCGAAGAACAATTACTATAATTGAGTTCTCCAGGTGTTATGAAGCTTTCACTGATCCAATAAGTTTATAACAGGATGCTTGAATGCCTTGCATTAATGTCCGAATTGTTTTTGTTTAGTTAAATTGCAGACTTTAGAATTCAAAATTCACGAAGGATTTCCTTTGATAATATTCTTCGCAGTACTTTTGTTGCTTTATTTTTTACAACTAATTACGGCAGATTTAGAGATAATTAGAATTATCAGAGCACCTGCACAAACTCTCCAGACACGAGTCTCGTCTGCTGCATGTCTGGATGGTTTGTACAGACGCTTTGATGATTCTAATTATTTCTAACCAGGCTTTTATAACTACTCCGTTTTAATAACGGGTTTAACTACGAGTACTGATATTGATTTACTGATATTTTACTGAGATTCACTAATATCTTCATCAATCAAATATGTCCACGAGTAATGTCTATGTTTTTCTTTCTCTAACTTCCTCGTCTAGAAATTTTTTTAGAAGAGAAAGACCTTATATACAGAGTGTCTTAAAAAATATAAGCACTGTTTGAAAGGTGATCACTTTGCTGCGAGTAAAGGTCTGAAGAGGTTAAGAGCTCATATGAGAGCGCAAGAAAATACAATTTACTAAAAAATCAGGAAAAAGAATAAAGAAAGGATAGGGGAAAGGAAGAAAAAAGGTCTGGTGACATTTAATTCACTGGCTGATCAATCCAGTTACCTTGGATTTTTAGAAATGTTCGTGTGCTTCTTTTAGCTATACTGCAATTTTTGCATAGCGCTGTTGTGTTGTGTTAACAGGCTTTTCTGTTTATGGCACGTTATTTGGTCAACGTAGAATAAATAAATAAGTCTATCAGTATTGCGTATAATGCCTCCCGTAAATGTTCTAAATTTTGATTGCGAAGGTTTAGAGGTCTAATGGAAGACACAATGTTATTTTGTTCGAGAACTATATAGAGAACTTGTACCCTTATAGAGAACTTATACTCATTCTTTTTCAGTTTTTAAAGAATTCTACGAATATCTGAAATATCCTTGTTTAGTTAACGTAGAATACATGAATAAATAATGGTCTCCATGTCCGTCGTTCATAAAACCTGGGCACCTGTTGTAAGAATAGAGCTAATTCTTTTGTACTTGCAAATTTGTTATTATGGTACATCGTTTATTGCGGCCTGGCGTTTCAAGACAAATCGCCTTTTTAACCCATTGACGACCGCGCGGCAAATCGCGTGTCTGGCGCGTGGGACCGCGCGCTGGGACCGCCTTGAGGCTCGAATCTCGTGCATTCACTACTTCACGGTATTTCAAATGAAGCTCCCTCTCCAATGGGTGAGCCACATATTGGGAAAGGCCGGAACAGTTCGAAGCAAAACGTAGAAGATGTATTTGCTGCTACAAAAAGGTCAGCACAGAAAAGGGCGCACGTTCGTCACGAATCGTGCAAATAAGGTGACCACACGATGTAGCAAGTGTTTGAAATATTTTTTCTAAATTGGGTTCAAGTTTTTCGCAAGAAATTTGACTAGATGTCTTAACCATGACCATTTTTGTAAGATATACGTAGCTGTTCGTGAGTAGTACCTATTTATTTGAGGTTTGAATAGTGTGTTGTGCTGATTTTTTTCATCAAAGCTTTCGTTAGAAGTAAATGATTCTCGGACCACTGTGCAGTAGCATTGGTAGGATCCAACGAATCTAATGAATACCAGTAAACTACGAAAAATCGAGGAAGCGGGCCGCAGTGAACATTTTTTTAACCGCGGGCTAAAATTGGGCCGCGCGGTCCCACGCGACAGAAAAACTGCGGGCCGAAATTGGGCCGCGCGGTCGTCAATGGGTTAAGGGCCTGAAAGAATTTCGAAACTTTAGACCGGGAAACCCATCCCTTCAAAGGCACACTTCTCCAAGTCTCTAGTTCCAATGGGTTCTTACCAATGTCAAGGAGACATTGACATTCGTATGAGCCCATTGAAACGGGAGATTTGGAGAAGTATGCCTTTGAAGGGATGGGCTTCCCGGTCTAAAGCTTCGGAATTCTTTCAGGCCTTTGAAAAATACGACTTGTATCGGAACGTCAGGCCGCTGTTGTACTATGATAACAAAACTGCTAGTGCAAAAGAATTAAATCTGTTCCAATAAATAAATAAATATCGGAAAGATGGTCTAGTGGTAGCAGATGTGTCCGGTTTGTCTATGAAAGTCTTGGTGTCTAGGCGGTGCTGTGATTTCATCGGCACCGGTGATTCGACGCGATCGCGAGCAACCGTCAGTGATTGGTCCTCAAGCGCCAACAGTTGTGTCTGCCGCTCCACAGCTCAGGAATCTTCGAAAGGAAACTGTGAAGGTAGCCGTTTACTCAATCGCGTTTGTAAAACGATTTGGTTAAAAAGTTGTTTCCCTGCGAAGAGCGACGGTCCTTCTAATCGTCTATATTCAGCTGGTACCGGTTGTGCTGAAGCGTAAGCCAACAGGAGTGCGACCGAAACCGGCGGTTCGACGACCTCAGACAGAAGCCACACAGCAAGCGAAGACCACCGACGAGGCGTACAACGAGTTCATGAAAGAAATGGCGGATCTCATCTGAAGACCTTGAAGTCCTTCTATTTATTTGGCTGTTGGTCTGCTTGTTGTTATGCCGTTTATTCACCGCGAGTATATTTGTTTGGTATCAGAGTGCGTAACATTTTCTTGTATTGTGTTGCGATGTACATACGTATTGAATTATTAGTATGAGAAGTTTCTGTGACAGCAGTGGTTTTATTGGTAAGAAGATTTCGACTATTCTATTCGATTCCGTTGTCCCTCCTGTGCTGGCGTATGCCTTAGAGACCCGGGCCGTACGAAAGCAGGATGGACACGCGATCACCGTTGCGCAAAGTGGAATCGAGAGGACGACGCTCGGAGTGACACGACTCACGCAAGTGAGAAAGGCCTTCGGAGTTCCGAGCTTCGCCGACGTTCCAAGATCAGAAACGCTGGCGCATGGGCCAAGTCGTCGAAAATTAGGTGGGCCGGCCACGTAAGGCACTTCGCAGACACCCGCTGGACGAGAGCCGTCACCGACAGGATTTCACGGGATGTCAAAAAATACCAGGACGACCACCAATGCGTTGGTCGGAGTCCTTCGTGAAAACACATACGATATGACGTTCTTCGTGTCCCTCGAGCGAGGAGGAACCATTCGAGCACTCTGACTTGCGACATGGATGAATGGAGACGCTGCTGGCGTTCGCTCGAACAACTCGATGATTTACGGGATGACAAGAAATAGGAGAGATGGCGCTGCTTTAAAATAGCATCTCATTTCAAGCTCGAATGCTTGACTGGTCATGTTTGTCTCTTCAGATACAGCAATGTATGGTCCCTCAAAGCAGGTGAATCCTCTCTTAGTTAGTGAAGTAAACTTCAGTAGGGATTGTTAATATCGATCAAAATAAAAGGCTGCTCAGAGGAAGTTCGATTTGGTCGCAGGTGAGCAGACGCTAACTCTTTCATCAATTTTTTCATCACGTCCATTGGGACACTTTTCAAATCAAAGTGGACAAACGACTAAGCCGCTCAGCAAAAAGCAAGTCTTAAACAGACTTGACGTTCTTTAGATTAAACTGAACATCATCCAAATCAAAGGCAGACTATTCCAAGTTAAAAAGAGACTCTCCGTTCAGAAAAATTCCATGCTATTTTTTACTAGTTTCTCTTTGAAATTTTGAAATTCAGTTGTCTCAATATGTGAATTCATTTTGAAATTCGATAAAATTTTTATTTTTTGAAGAAAAATTAGCTACATTTAGTTTTGAAGCGCTGGAAGGCAGTAACCACTCAACGTTTAAAAGAGATCGCGCCATGAATTCGACTAGATCATCGAAGTAGTTGTTTTACTGATAGTGTAAAGGCTGCTTGTTAAAATAGCGATGTGAGGATAAGTGTGTTTTTTAATGACTGTTTTCATTATAGCATTTACGTCTTCAACACTCCATGCGGGCTGAGTTTTTGCCATCAATCAAATAAAAACTGCGACAATCTAGTCGAGTGCATGACGCGATCTCTTCTTTTGAATACGAAATGATTAGTGCCTTCTTGCAGTTTAAAACAAAATCTAATTTGCTGTTTTCCTCAGAAAAACATTTTTCTAATTTCAAATAGTGTGCGCACTATTGGAGCAAGTGAATTAAAAAATTTCGAAAAAAGTCTTTGTTTTTCATTTAACCCCCTGGTAGAGTCTAGGTTTTAATCTGAAAGACGCTTGTTTTGATTTGGAAGATTTTAATTTCAAAGGCGTCATGCTTGCTTATTATTAGAAGAGGGTCCAATTTGACGTGAAAATGGGGAATACAGCAGAATAACCGCTATACGTCAACAGGATGTAAATATTATAACAATCTTTATTATTCAACATTTTACTGTCGCAAGAGATTAAATTAAATAAATAAAAATCGCAACGAAGGATATCGAGGCAGCTCGTCCTTACAGAAGTTTCTCGGCAAGGAACGATTGCATGTATCTCCACGATCGTGTGGCTGCTTTCTCGTTGTAGGCAGCGCCAGGAATTCCCAAGTTTTCGACTCCTAAACAGATGAGCAGGCGATTGTCGTTCGAGCATTCAAAATCGGAGATTCAGCCTATGTTCTGCGACCAACCAGGCATGGTGAAGGCGTGCATAGCGTCAGAGTACGAGGTGAAGTGCCAGTCAGCATCTCTTTCTCTCATCTCGCCCAGGAATGCTTCGGCCTGTAATCTCAGAGAGGAATCGATCTACGTCGATCTAGCTCGACTTATGAGTTCGTGCCGTAAATCAAACATATTGCAAAAAAAAAGGCTTTTCACCTGTGTATTAATGACATCTGCGCTCACTGGGCGCGTGGTGGAGCAGGAGGAGCCGACTATCGCGTATAGCACCGTAAAACGAGGTTTCTGGTCCGGCTTCCCGACCAGGCTAATGAAGCCTTCCATCTTACCGAGGTCGACGAATTGGTATCAGAATTGTACTTGTATGGGCCAGAAATGCATGCAGCTGACCTCCATGAGGTCCCGTCGAAGTAGAATGCGTGGCGCATCCCACAGAGGGATCGATTGGCTCCGTCCCTTATCCTATGTATATGCCTACCTTTGCTAGCTTTTGTATTCTTGTTGGGAAGGTATTATTACAGTCACGATTTGTTAATCGTTCTCACTTCTTGCTGCTGTGCGGTTACCCCTTCATGAAAGGGGCTGTTCAACGAAAGGTTTGAAAGTGTTGTGTTTTGAAAGCGCAGCTAACAGCGGTGCATTTTATCGTGCTTTGCCCAGCAGGTGGCAGCTTCATGTTTCCACAATCTCTGCCTTCGCTTATCCTCAGATCTGTAGCAATGGCTATTTTTGACCCAAAAACAGAACCATATAGTCAATTCCTGTTCCTGTCATGCGGACCTTTACCATTCCATGCATAGGCCCCCTTTCTGTTCGTCTCCCGTGACCTGGAATACCGTTTCCTTTTCCACTTCAGGCATTAGCCCGACGTCCTTTTAAAGCAGCCGTCTACCGCTCATATAATGGCTCGGCACGAAAGCCCTCCTTCTACATATATCTGTGGGTCCTCTAGTAGCTCTTGGGTGAAGAGTATCCAGTGGGCCTCTTTGGCACGCATCAGGGAGAAATAGGGAAGAGCTGACGTTTGATAGAGCGAATTGGCAAAGGGGGGACGACAGGTGACACAGGATAAAAGATTGAAGGTCAGTGTAGTTTGTCAATTAAGCAGGATGCGCGCCGTATCCCACTTCTATGAGATGCCGTGGAGGCAATTTGAATGCGTATTTGGTCTATACAATCACTTGCGGTGATCAGCCCATGGACAAGCCTATTCTTTCTCCTTCCCAGACCAACCTGGAACCAACTCACCGGGGAAGGACTGAAAATTTGGTTTGCCTGGGCAAGTAATCCAAACCAGGAACCTGGTATAGGATGCATACAACAGTCGGCGGCTCCTATGGCTACGCTACCGTGCGCCGCTTCCGTTTGCTGTGATAAAGGATAAGGATAAAGGATGGCGTTACTCAATCCCTTCTGGGATGCGCCAGCGCATTCTACTTCTACGGGATGTCGTGGAGGCGACATGAATGCGTATTTGGCCATGCAATGACTTGCGGTGGCCAGCCGATGAACAATTCAGCGCTCTATCCTTCCCAGACCAAGTCTGGTACCAATTCGCCGACCCCGGAGGGATGGAAGGCTTGGTTGGCCTGGGCGGGAAATCCGAACCAGGAACCTAGTATCGGGTGCACGCGACAGCCGCGCCTCCTCCGACTGCGCTACACGCGCCCCGTTTGCTGTGATAAATATGAAAAAGTACCACTCACATCGGCATTGGTGGTATGAGGGTCGATATCACCATGATGAGCCTGGATCGAGGCACCGATCGCTCTGAAGAAGGTGAATATCAGCCAATGTCACCTCCACATCTCTGGCGGTGAGTTCATACGTGTTGTTTCCGGGGTAGTCGGTGAGCGTTCCGTGAAAAGATACAGCAGCCTGTAGACCTACGTCGAATCTCGCCAAATCCAGGCACGTTAGGCCACCGAAGCAGAAGCCAATGCAACCGATCTAAATGGGAACTTGAGAATTGCAACTAGTTGAGGAAACTCATTCACATTCAGTTTCTGGTATCTACCGAGCTCATAGTGCTAAACGATTTCACCTATGGTACTGACTTTATCCTCTTTGTAGGCTTTTCGTGGCACTTTCAACAGCCTTTATTTACTTGTTTTCTTTGGAATCTCCAGAATTGTAAGCCATCATAACGATGTTTTTCCAGTATCGAATAAATTCGAATGTATATTTTAATAAGCGAGAATATTCCGGTATTCGTTTTTCGACTATTCGAAAAAGGTTAATACTCAAATTTCCGATTCAAAATATTGCTATATTAGGTTGGAAAAAAAGTCTTTTCATTTTTTTCAAAGATTTATTACTTCACAACTACAAGGTCAAATCAATTGAGATAAACTCTATTTTGTTCCACTACACTTCTCCAAAGACTGGGTAATTTTCCAATTCCTCTCGCTTAAAAGACTGCAGTTCTGGAGTCGAACCATTGATGAATCCAATTTTTGAGGTCTTCATCCGTTCCAAAATATTTCTCTCCAATTTCTTGCTTGAGACCACGGAAGAGATGGTAGTCGCTAGGGGCGAGATCAGGGCTATACGGTGGATGTGGCATTACCTCCCAGCCCATCTCCTTTATTGTTTCTCTTGTGAGTCTTGCAACACGTGGTTTTGCACCGTCATGCAGGATCATCACCTTCGACTTCTCTGGCCTGTTTTCTTAGAGAGTTGCGACGACTTTGTGGAGTTGGCCGCAGTATGTGACAGCAGTAAGTGTCTCTCCACTTCTGAGAGTTTGCCGATAAACCACTCCTCTGATATCCACCAAACACTCAAGAGAATCTTCCTTTCGTGAACATTGGGCTTGAGATCAGAATTAGCGCTCTCTCCCTTTTGTACCCATTGCCTTTTCTTCGGAAGTTGGTACACAGAACCCAGGACTCTTCGCCTGCCACAATCCGTGGAAGAAACGATCTTCTTTCTTATCTGGACAGAAGAGAAGCAGCGATGGAGAGCCGTCGACCTTTCTGAGAGTCTGACAGGGCATGTGGAATCCAAGCTCCAAATTTCCATGAAAGCCAAGATTCTTCAGATGGATTCCCACTATCCTATGAGACACTTCGAGCTTCTCTGCCAGCTGACGTGTCGTCTGCCAACTATCGGTACGAAGAAGATGGAGTAGTTCAGTGTCGTCCAATTCAGTTGGCCTTCCTGAGCTTGCTTTGTCCTCGAGTGAATAATCTCCCTTTAAAAACTTTCCGAACCACTCATAACAGGCGCGATGAGTAGTAGATCCCAAGCCATATATATGGTTAATTTGGTCTGCTGCCTGACGTGCTATAGGTCCTTTAATGAATTCATGAAGAATGCCGTGCTGAAAACGGCCATGAGGTAGATCTGGCATTGAGTCCGGAAGATTGGATGGATAACGAATTACAAGAACAGTCTTAACCTGTGTCCGCGTGCGAACGGTAGACAAGTGTGATAGGATTACGAAATCAGCTATCAACATTGGCTAGTGCGTTTACAAGGGGAAGGGTAAAAAAAAATTCGAAGTGTGAAGAGACTTTTTTCCAACCTAATACTATTTATATACCAATAATAGTATACAAAACTCGAATTATTCGTCCGATTATTCGAAGCTTCGAATAGTCGAGTAAACGAATAACGCTACTACTCGTTTGATTCTGTCGGTCCTGCAGACTTTGTACATGACGCGCAAGGCAATAGTATCGCGCCAATAAGAATTATGATTATAAAATGTTTGCAGGATATTCCATCTTCGGCTGTCGTTGAATCTTGGCATCATATTGAACGGTATGAATACCCAAGTGATGCAGCTGGCGAATCAAGATTAGCAAATATCCTTTATTCCGGCGAGGGTTTCGGCGTAACCGCCTTTTTCGGAGCCTAGAGGAGTCAAATAGAGTTTGAAAAATCATCCGTCCAAGAACCATTTGAGACCACAGCGATGAATCAAAGGTTGGCGGGAGAGGAGGTTACACAGACAGTCCAGTGCAGTTGGGCGAAAAGTACCGATGAGAGGATGAGGTCGTCTTCGGTTCACCCTCCTAGTGAGCCTCTGGCAGACTGTCCCCCAGTTCAAGACCGCAAAGGTCAACGTACGGGGCCAGCTCCTGTATCACCGCTACGCGTTCCTTTTTCAAACTCTATTTGACCCTTCTAGGCGCTGAAGAAGGCGGTTACTTCGAAACGTTAGCCGGAATAAAGGATCTACAGTAATCTTGGTTCGCCAGCTGCATCACTTGAGTATTCACACTGTTCAATAGAATGTTCGAATAGTGCCGATGTCGAACCACCTACGAAGCAATTGGGGGGGGGGCAGTTCGGATCCATGAAGAAGGAGATTCTGCCGAAACTTCGGCCAATAGGGCTCAACAGACAAGTACGTCACCGCCTATGAGCAGAGTTAGTTTGTACGAGCCGATATATGTAACTTCATAGTTTGCCATGAAAACTCACAACTTCTGGGTCTTTGGCTAAGATCGTTCAGCTCACCTTCTGACTATCCACGTACGGCAACTGCCTCACGTAGTTCCATGCGGCTCGAATTCTCGTCTGAAGTGTTGTTGTGCGCTCCGACAGCATTTGTCCCATCAAGGCGAAGTTCGCGTTGGTGTCGTTCGTGGCTACACCCTTACCGTAGACGTCTGAGGCGAATGCGACATAGCCTAGCTGGAAGTAGGAGCCATATGAAAGAGTGAGCCGTTTGTGGGAATGTGTCATGCATTCTATTAGGTTAAGTCATAAATTTTGCAACAAAGTTTGTCTTCCAGCAAAAATAAAATTATACCAAAAAGGAAAAATGGTTGACTTAAACGAAGTAATTGCCGTTATTCTCAATGAGTTTCTTCCGCTTTTCATGCACTGAGTGGATCACATCTCTGTAGAATTTGGTCGGCTTCGATCTGAGGAAGTCGTCTACCACCGCCGTGACCTCATCGATTTCGGCGAAGCTCCTACCATGGAGGAAGTGATCCATCGACCGAAGCAGATAGCAGTCAGGCGACGCAGTGTCCGCGTTGCATGGTGGTTGTTTGATTTTGGTCTAGCTCAATTCCTAGATCTTTGCTAGCATCTGAAGTGCAGTCGGCTGTTGCCCTGGTGGATGCAACATTGGCTCGTATCGACTTCTTTCTCCGCTAATTTTTGCTGGATCAGGTTGAGTTGTTGGAAAAATCGAGCCTCGTGGTTGGTTTGATCATTTGGTTGGTGGAGCAGCTCTCGGTGCACTGGGTCACTACATATCCACGAAACGCACACAGGACCTTTCGGTGGAGCTTCGGTTTTGACGTCAGAACCCCCAGCTCGTTGGGTCCCAGCTATTGCTTCTCGACTTCATAGTTGTAGCGAAGCATGCCAGTCGGAAGCACAGCGATTTACCTAGGTTTCCGTCAATCACATTGCACTAGCACGGTTTTGGCGACCTTCCAATGTTCTGCAGCCGACGAGCGGTGGCTTACTGGGAGGTGTGGTGATCCGCGGTCAGATCTAGTGTGGTTTGAGAAGAAGTCGACTTGATGAATGGGCACAGGCGTCTATTGTTTACAGCGGTTGGTTCTCCCTGGACTGGTTGGTCTTTGTTGCCCTTCTGGGCGGAAGGACCTTCTGATGCGATCTCCATTAATTCATTCTGTTAGGAGTGAACTTGCCGGTGACTTACTGTTTGTGCTTGATCCCCGTCGCTGGGTTGCTGCCGAGCTTGAACTAATTGAAGATGAAATCGCACACCTTTTCACTTTGAGTGGTCATCGTTCTAGTAAATAAACTCTTCAACAACGCATGGATAACTAACGATTCAACTCAAACTCAAAATGATCGCTAGGAAACCATCTTTCAAACAGAATATAATATTTTGGCGGGTTTGCTTTGATTTCCAGAAAAAAAAACAGAAATTTTGCAAAATTTTTGACTCAACCTAATACTTCCACGTACTATTAGGGGGGGGGGGGCCAAAAGTAATGAGACAAAATGAAAAAAAAATCTTTGTCTCCTTATAACTCAATTACAACTCAACGATGCTGAGGAGTGTATTTGCCATTAAGGGCAAGGACCTTGCTGCCATCGCTCAGCCAACTTCCTGACCCCATCCTTCCAGAACTGCTTGAGCCTGGTGCTCATTAACTGCTCGATATAGTTGTCAAGGGCTGCTTGGGTTCTTGTGTCCCTTCCGACTAGGAAGTCCTGTAGGCTCAAGTAGTAGTGGTAGTTGCATGGAGAGATGTCCAGCGAATACGGTGGGTGAGGCATGTGAACGTAGCCCAGCTGGCCAAGCTTATCCGTGCTTACTTGTTCCCAATGGGGTGCGGCGTTGTCGAAGAGGAGAACCTTCTTGAAGCGCTGCGAATGAATAAGAGCGAGTCGCCGGCCCATCTCTTCTATTTCGTTCACAATGGCCATGGAGTTCATCGCGGTGCTCTTGGGAAACAGCCTTCGGTAAACCGATCCATGGGCGCAGACCCAGAAGCTCCAAAGATGCTTCTCGCCGTGAACATCTCGCCGAACGAAGGTCGGTAACAATTCACCAGGCCTCACCCAGACTCGCTGCTTGGCAGGGTTAAGGTAGAAGACGTACTTCTCATCTTGCGTGAATATTGAGCCCAGGCTGCTCGGGGTTGGGAATTGGGGGAGATTTGCGCGACACAGGTCGATTCGTCAGACTGGGGTTTCGGCATGAGACAGGCTAGGGTTTTTGGCATGCTTCTGGAAAGGGCGGAAGTGGTAACTTTTCAGATGGGCTTCAGCAAGTAGCATACAAACATACAAATACAACAAGCACGAATCCAGACTCCAGCCACGAGGTATATGGACACGGCATGGGGTGTCTCATTACTTTTGGCCCCCCCCCTAATAACTTGATTCTAGACCATAAAATTGTAACATATGTATTTAAGTGATTTTTGATGAGATCAGTTGTTCTTGCAGACTGCATTATTCGCGATAACTACCGAAAATGTGGACTCGAAAGGAAGGATTCGATTCCCTAGTAAGGTAGAGAGTTGCTTGAAGTACTCACGTAGATTGACAAAGTTAAGCCATAAAGATCGGCTTTATCAATGGATCTATCCAAGTCGAGAGGGGACAACCCTATGGTGGCGGTTGTGTACGCGCGAGCTACTCAATGACTAATGGTAGTCACCGGGGAGAACAGGACACATCGTTATGCTTCCTACGTAATCTTCCCAGCTATTCACCGACACCCGGGTGGTAGAACGTTCAACTGGCGATTGGGAACCAAATCCTGTATCAATTCGGGCTGCACACGAGAGCCGGAGAATTCTTCAACTGTGCCACCTATGCCTACTGGAAGTGCAGCTTAGAAGAATTAGGGTAGACTCTGCGATAGTATTAGATGCTTGTTTGAGAAATTCACCTGGGCTGATACAATCCTCCATTCGGCTGATGTCTCGTGGCACATATTGAAGCCCTTTTTTCAAAAATTCCCTGAAACTAACCTTCGCAAGATCCCTGGCCTTCTGGTTGTCGAACTCCGTTCGGCCGGTGAAGGCGTGGAACTCGATCACCGCTGGGAACTTCTTTCCGTGTTGGTTTGCCGATCTTCAAACATGGCATGAATTTATTTAGTAACCCCCACTGGGAATACTGCCTTGTGGTCCAAGGCCGTCAAAATTCGTCACCTGGGATAGACAAGGTATCCTTCTAGAACGGTTCCGTTACTTGCACCGTAGTCCACAAGTTTCTCGACATACGGTGAAGGAGTTGGATGTGGCTTTTTCCTTAAAAGCAGATCATTGGTTGATACTTCGTAGCGTGTTGATTTGGGCAAAGTATGTAATGCTCACGTTGGCTTGTTAGGCTTCGCTGGGTGTCCTCCATAGACTACGACGGAGAGAAGCAGCACTACGGCCAGTGAAAGTGCCTGCATACCTGAAACCGGCGATTTTATTCATTTATCTATTTATTTTTTTATGACGTGGACTAAGGCCACACGTAAAAATACAATGTTAGAATAAAAAAAACCCAAAAACTTAATCAAAAACAAGTAAATACAATTGAAGGCACTCATTGTACACGTAAAAGCAGCTTCCTGAAACCATGCATGAAACCATTTATCATTTATTTATTATGCACGTGAATAACCACCCCATAAAATCCAACAACACTCAACACAATTGCAGCTTAAAGTAAAATCAAAATGAGGTTGAGAAGAGAAGGCTGGAGAACAAGTTCGAGAGAAGTGAAAGCTGAGGGAGAAGTTAGAGAATTCTTTGTAGCTATGTTACAGCGACGTTTTGTTGCAATCAAAGCTCTAGCACCTGACGGGACTCGAACTCGCACCTCCTGTTGACCAGACGCAATGCTCTACGCCATTACACCACCAGCGCTGTTTCTTAAAGACACTGACTTGAAGTTTTTATGTTTTTTTTTGAAGGTAGCACAATTGGTAAGAGACCGGGACGTCATTTTTCGGCATTAGTACTTTGAACCAATTTGAATCAGTTGACAAGAATCTATCAAGTGGGAGGGTATGCCACTCCTATTGTTTGGCAACGGCTCTGGCCACTATGCGGGTTGCGGAGCACTCCCTCGTAAGTGTGGGTTTCTTCGCTGTACAGCACAGGGTTGGAAAGTTTGTTGTGGTTTCTGACAAATTCTAGGATTCCGTTGGAACATGACACTGTAATATCAAAAATGAATGAAAACAGTCGTCGTCGCAATAGTACACCCGCCCCAGCCCCCCCCCCCTCCCTTCCCCTCTACATTGCAGTGGGCTCTGAATTGAAGGTAAGCCACTTTACAAGGATTACCCTCTAAACTAGCCTAACAGAGCAACTTTCGTAGCAATATTTGGCCGAAAAACGAAGAATTCTTTGATTTTGTTTTATTTTTCTAGCGATGCCTCCCTCCAGCCGGGATAGATATCGTTGAAGTTTCGCAGAATGCTTGATCTAAAGTGCCACCACGAATTAGCCATCCCTGTACAGAGTAGTTTCGCGGTCGGGCCAGTTATGCCGTCCATTACACCATGTCTGGGATATAGGTATTATATGCTTTTGGGAAAGATAGAGTACTGGCTTTTCTACCGCATAGACGTTGCGAAAAGGTATATGTGAAATACATGTTCCAATTGAATCCACGACATCCCGTAGCAATAGAGTGCGTGGCGCATCCCAGACAGGGATTGATCAGCGTCAATATTTATACTTATATCTCGTACTATGTAGAAGTAGCGTTCGAAATCTGATGGAGTGGTCTTTCTGTATCAGGTATTCTTGAGTGGTGCCTGTTGCGTGCCAAAATAGCCCAGTAGATCATCCTCGCTCGATGGACACGAAGCTCGTCATATCGTTCGTTCACGGCTTTCACGAAGAAGTTCGTCCAACGCTCTGGTGGCGCTCCGGTGTTTTCTTTTTCGACATAGAAAGATTAATTCTTGCAGAACTCGCGGAATCTAGTCGGTTATGGTTCTTATTCAGCAGGTGTCGGCGAAACAGACTACATGGCTGGCCCACTTAATTTTCGACGACTTAAACCAGTCGACTCTCTCTCTCTCTATCTCTCTCTCTCTCTCTCTCTCTCTCTTTCTCTCTCTCTGGTTCAACTATTTAGTACTATCGCTCTTCGTAGACAAGGAATTTGATAGGCTTTTTTCTCCGAGATTCTAACAATTCGATTTCTCTTCCTTCTTCTTTTTGTGCTCAAACCTAGTCTCGAGGATATTTTTCTTTGCTAGTAGAGACTTTTAATTGACTGATAGTTGCATGAGTTTAAAAAAATAATGAGCAACATTAATTAATCCTTTGTAGGAAGCCATACATTCTATTCTTACCGGACGTAGTGGAAATAATTTGAAGGCGTATTTGGCCTTGCGGTGGCCAACTGATGAAAAAGTCAGAGTGCTTTATCCTTCACAGACGAGTACCAGTTCATCGATCTCAGAGAGATTAAAGGCTTGGCTGGTCTAGGTGCGAAATCCGAATTATGGACCTGAAGTCGGGTGTAGCTAAAAGCCGGCGCCTCTTCCCACTGCGCTACGATACATCCACGATCCGTTTAGTCATTGTGTAAGCATATCTTCAAGATAAAATAATGTGAAACTAGAAGAATTCATTCAGTACAAGTACGTGATAAATCCAAAGGGCGAGTGTAGAGCAGTCGGAGGAGGTGCCGGCTGTAGCGTACAAGGTTCCTGGTTCGGATTTCCCGCCCAGGCCAACCAAGCTGCCATCCCTCCAGGGTCGGTGAATTGGTACCAGACTTCTCTGGGAAGGATGAATGTTGTTCATCGGCTGGACATCGCAGGTCATTGTGGGACCAAATATGCATTCAAATCGCCTTCACGACATCTTATAGAAGTATTAGGTTGGCAACTAATTTCGTGGACTCTCAAGAATCTTCAGCAAAACTATTTATTAACAAATAACTAATGACAATCTTTAATTAAAATAAGATCCCTCGGAACGCAGAAGTGCTTCCCATATATCAGGTAGCTGGTCTGTTCCACGGCCATAGAATTATTGTGCTTTTAAGGCCAAGAATCTTTGGAGGTGCATTTTGACCCGGTCCACGTTATTAAATCGTCTTCCAACCAAGAGGTACTGCACCGAACTAAAAATGTGGTAGTCACTCGGCGCAAGGTCTGGGCTCTAAGGTGGATGAGTTTGACGCTCCCAGTCAAGGTCTTCTATTTTTTGAGGCGTCCGGTTCGCTACGTTCCCTCCATTTGGTGGTGTCAAGAAGGTATTAACTTCTGGAAGCTCTTCAAGAACGGTTCCAGCATTATTGCTGTAATCTACTCTTCTCATGCTGGCCGCGCGCAAGCTGAACTCCGCTGGAATCGGTTCAGACAGATTTTCAGGAGCGGAATTATCTATCAGCAAGGCAACGCCAGATCACACGTCACAAATCGGGAGCTTCAAAAAATCGAAGACCTTAGCTGGGAGCGTCTAACTCACCCACCTTACAGCACAGGCTGTGCACCAAATGACTAGCACCTTTATAGCACGCTACAGCACTTCTTGGTTAAAGGACGATTTATTAATGTGGACCATGTCAAAATGCACCTCCAAGGATTCTTGGCTTCAAAAGCAATAGAATTCTACAGCTGTGGGATGGGCCAGGTAGCTGATAAATGGGAAGCAGTCCCGCGTCCCAACAGATCTTACTTTGGTTGAAAACTGTTGTTTGTTATTTGTTTATGAACACTTTTGTTGAAGGCGCTCGAGAGTCCACGAAATTAGTTGCCAACCTAATAGAATGTCTGGTGAAGTAGAACGGCATAACAGGAAAAGGGATTGGCTTATGCCGTCCTTTATTTTTTACCGTTTGCATGATAAATCTAGAGAAATTGGATAGGGTAATCAATTACTAGGACGATGGTTCTGAAACCAAAGCAGGTGGATCAGTCATAACAGTCCAATGAATGACCAAATAATTAAAAAAAAACTGCATATGACGTAAAGATAAGAGACAGTACTTTAGTCCCGACGGCTCAGCGCGCCTCTTATGTAGGAGGAAATGAGCTGAGTCAAGAAAGTCGGCATGATAAGTTCGCCATTTGCGCTTTAAGTGCTCATCAAAATGCGATCTTCAGGCGGTTCGCTTTGTAAACACCAGCGATACGCTCGCCCATTGAGCAGCAGACCATTTCTACAGCATACACCTTCGACAAATGACTTACATTGACCCTGAATGGAACAATGATTAAGGCCGCTGGAGGGAAAGGGAATCTAAGGCTGGTCGCATCGATACAATCTATGAGCAGGTGTAAGCGTGCCTTATATAGGCTGCATGTGCCTCATTTCAATATTACGGGAACAATCGTCGTTGACCTGAAAGAGATCAGTGCGACGAACGATTGACGTCGTTGAAAAAACGGGCATTTTTTTGCGCTTATCGGCACCTTATTGAAAATTCGTGTAAGCACCCCCGTTAAACCACTCCGTCGAATGTTATTGAACTCCGATAACGACAGCTCTCTGGGACTTCCGCATTTGGAAAAGGGTGAACGAGCAATGGGAACTATGTATTGTAGTATCTGATACAACGATGTTTGGTTTCGATCAAAACTCTAGCGCCAGGCGGGACTCGAACCCGTACCCCTGCTGAGAGCTACATACATACTGTAGTAGAAAGTCTCAAGGCTGCTCAGGATAAAGGGCAAAGGTAAAGGTTGATGCTAGTAAATCGTTCGCAGGATACGCCACGTATTCTACTTCTATGTACGAGCTATCATGGAGGCAGTTGAAATCATACATTAGATCATACGCCGAATCGGATAATTCGGATTCGTTGTGTTGTTCAAATCCTGGCTTACAAGTTTGTGCAAAGAGTGAGATTTTTGAAAGTCGTAATCTTAGGACGGTCCAGATGGAGATTTTCACCGGATCGGATTTGTAGATAGTTTAATAGATTACTGATTTTTATCAGAAATCCGATTTCTCATCGGTTTTCTCGGATTCGGATACCGATTTGAGATGGAAGTAGGTATGCACACAAAATTCTGTGCGTTAAATCTTTTTAATGAAATTTTTTAAGGGAAAATTTTCGTTAGATTTCATTAAAAAACACAATCAGCTGCAAACCATTATTTCAAGTAGAAAAAATAAAGGAAAATATACGTTTCAACTACAAGAGCTCATCAGCTAAAGTTCAAGGATTGAGTGTAACACTGCAATGTAAAATAAACAATTCAACATCAACAAACAGGAAAAATAAACATCTTTTGGCAACAAATTATCTACAAGGTGTGAAATAAGAACGGGTATATAATTATCATTCAGGATGATCACCGACAAGGCATCTTAAAATGTGCGATCAGGCAGGTACCCGCAGTTCTCCCTTTTCCTAGTTCTTTTGTCTGACTGTTCTACGAGCATATGCAATCTCGATGTGGGCACCAGCCCACTAAGTACAGAAAAAACGAACAAAAATACAATTAAAAGCCTATCAGTGGAATGTTAACAGTTGTCGAACGCACGATTTTTAGGTGCCTGGTGCGTGAAACCAATCCATTTTTTGCAACGTCGGGACCGTGATGCGACATCGTGTCACACGGTCCCACACTGCCGAAAAGGTGTGACACGTCGTCAACGTGTTAACCTTCAGGAAATGTAGCTTTCCTAATTTTTGTTGTTAGCGTTTTTCTAAAAACGTTTAAAATACGCCCAGCGGTCGAAAGCATTCTCTCCGTCTCGACTGCTTCAGTGGTGGGCAAAGGTATTTTGTGATGAGCAGCGCCAGGTGAGGATAGGCATATCCTATGAAAAGGATAGACCAGCACCTTTGGGGTTGACGTGCTTAGGGGCTCGGCGAAGCAATTTCTAGCCCCAAATTGAAGAATAAGGATACAGGACGACGTTACTCACTCACACTTCTACGGGGTATCGTGGAGCGATTTGAATGCGTATTTGGCCATACTTGCGATGGCCAGCCGATGAACAAGTCAGCTCTTTATTCTTCCCAGACAAGTGTGGTAACAAATCAGCGACACCGGAAGGATCGAAGGCTTGGTTGGCCTAGGCGGGAAATCCCTAGAAAAGGACCAGAAACCCGGTATAGAGTGCACGCGACAGCCGACACTTCCTCCGACTGCGCCCACAAAATGCATTATTTCCAAAAATTTAAGACAAATTCATGAAAATACTAAATTTTCTTGCTAATTTCAAGTTTTTTTCAATTATTTTGATCATCTCAAAGTTGCTCTTGTAAAGGCTTCTCGGACTTTAAAAGCTACTCGTACTTTATTTAATCATTCCATGGTCCGGTATCAACTGTAGCACCTGTCGTCCCGTTGAACATCGACTTGCTCGATCGGGTGCTGCATCTGCATTGGTCCTTGTCGCATGTCAGAGTGCTCCAATGGGTCCTTCCCGATCGAGGGACACGAAGAGCGTCATATCGTCGTTCAGCGCTTTGATAAAGAAGTCCGACCAACGCGTTGGTGGGCGTCCTGACGTTCTCTTCACATCCCGCGGAACACAGTCGATGACATTTCCCGGCGCCTTTCAAAACCGGGTTTGAAAAAATGACGGGTTTGAATTATCCGAATCAGTGTCGGATCCAATGTCAACTTGAAATGGGTATTTGGCCTATTCGACGAAATACGGCGGCTAACCGACAAAAAACTCGACGTGTCAATACTGCTGTGCCAAACGATGCTATAAGGTGGATCAGTTTATTGAGCTACCTAACGTTTTGATCTGTTAGTCGTCTTCAGAGGCCTAAAAGTGGTTCAAGACTTTAGATTTGTAACTTACCCGACCATGAGCCTCACCCTCGCTAATGTTACCGACCTCACCCCTCACCCCTCCCCCCCCCCCCCCCTCCCCGTCCTCTTTCCGATATCGTCCTAGCTGCCAACACGAAAAAGCTCCAGTGCATGAAAAATAAACTTACCTGTGCAAGCCCCACATTCAAGTTGACTGTAATCAAATATACACCGGGAAACTGGAAGGGTACTGACGGTTCGCTTGAAAGAACACTTGGCTGGTAAAAGCGCGGTGTTTAACTAGCCCACTGGGCAAGCACAGGGATGAAGGGCATGTAGGAACCGAGTTTGATGTTAAGTGCATGGTTCTGGCTAACGAGACCGACATTTCGTCTAGGAAAGCGTTGGAAGCATTCTGGATTTCGCAAGGAATCCAGCACTGAATAGCCGAAATGAGTGTCCCTCGATTTGTTAATCAGAAACTGAGAACAAAGTACGAAAATCCGCTGAAATATTGTTCTGTTCTGGCAAACAAAATGTTTCAATGTCCATTGTCCCACCCGATGGGCAGTTTTAAATAACTCACCTAATTCATACAAAAATGTGGGTTTCGATTTTGAAAGATATAGTTTTATACTTTTTGATCTTCAAGCTTGTCGTGTCTACAATTTTTTTTTCGAAATTGCTAGAAAGCTTTCAGATCTATGCAAAAGAAAGCTCATCGTGTAGAGGAGGATGTAAGGAATGTATTCTGACAGTTCATGGGCTTCCGTACGCAAATATTAACATCTAGAAAATCGTTACTAACTGCTTTATTCAGCAGAGGTATGCCAAGTGCAACAATCTTCAATACGAATAAACGAATAATATATGAGGTTACGACCATCTAAACTCAGACGGCAACAACGTTTGGTCCGATCTAATATCAGTCTGATTGAACTCAGAGCGGTAGCTGCGATGTTGCCTCGTTAGTGTGCCATGTGAGAAGACTAGAGGCACGTGGCTTTTAATCACAGTTCGGGTCGACGATAATGCGTGGTGATTAAACAGCAGGTGCGAAGCGGCTCAGTAGTAGAAGTGGGAACTACTGAAAGGAGTTGTTGAAAATACTTCAAAGGCGTAAAACGAGTTCAGGATCAAGGCATGCCATGGAAGCGCTGAACAAAGAGGAAAAGAGACGCCACCATCCAAGTCTCAGTAGAAGGACATTGCTGAATATCGGGAGACCGAGCTGTCTGAAAAACTTCCGAACAGGCCTAATATTTCCCGTCCGAGTGCTCATACTGCTCTACGGGTTCGACAGAACGGCACTCTCAAATTTGATCTTTCGCCTAAAACTAATGCTAAGGACTCACCAAACATAGCAATTGTGAGAATGATATTCAACCTGATGATGTACGAACGCTCAGCTCCACTGATGCACAGCCACAAAGTGCTCGAGACAGAAGGGCTGGCATCGACTACGGGCAAGGTGTTATAGGCTTTTCGCAGCTTTTAATAATAATTAATTAATCACTTCGAACTTAGATTAAAGGATCACGGACGGCGTTATTCAATCCCCTTTTGGGATGCGCCACGCATTCTACTTCTACGTGGTGTCGTAGAGGCGAGTTGAATGCGTATTTAGCCATACAATGACTTGCGATGGCCAGCCGATGAACAAGTCAGCGCTTTATCCTTCCCAGACCAGCCTGGTGCCAATTCACCGACCCCGGAGGGATGGAAGGCTTGGCTGGCCTGGGCGGAAAATCCGAACCAGGAACCTGGTATCGGGTGCAGGCGTCAGCCGGCGCCTCCTCCGACTGCGCTCCACGCGGCTACTTCGAACTTATAAGAACAAATTTTACAACTTCATTGAGTTATATCTCTTTGTTTATTTAATTCGCTTGTTTTTTACTCCTTTATCTTCACTTTTAAAATCAATTTCCTCAAATAGTGTCTAGTTCTTTATGATTTCATACACATTGTTTCCCCTGTTTTCTTTATCTAATCTACTTTTTTTGTTATATGGTGTTACAGGATGTTTTGTTGCGATCAAAACTCTTGCGCCAGGCGGGACTCGAACGCTCCAGGCTTAAGCAAATGTGTTAGAACTACTTTTTTTGTTTTCCTCTCTCTCTTCACGTATGGACGGATTTTAAATACAGCTTAAAATATGCTCCTCTTCTTCATTGAAGAGCCAAGGAAGGAGCATAACACAAGGGTTCGTCTGAAAATAGTGTCGACACGAACCTTTTTATATCTTTTATATTATAATATGGGGGATAACATTGTTTTATTTATTTATTTACAATAAAAAATTAAAAGAGCACTCTACAACTTTCATTACTTCTTTGAATTTCTTTAGTTTCTTATGTTTTATATTTTATATTGTATACCTTTTTGGGCCCGTGGAGATTAAGGAGGTGCCGGCTGCACCCGATACCAGGTTCCTGGTTCGGATTTCCCGCGCAGGCCAACCAAGCCTTCCATCCCTCTGGGATCGGAGGATTGGTACCAGACTTGTCCATCGGATGGCCCCACAAGTCATTGTATGGCCAAATTTACACTGAAATCACCTCTATGACATTCCATAGAAGTAGGATGCGTGGAGCATCCGAAAGGGATAAAGTAACGCCGTCCTTTATTCTTATCCTTTATGCCTTTTAAACCGAATGCATGGCGCTAATTTTCAGCACTGAACAATGGATGGGATACACTCATGACCACTGTTTTCCTTGAGGAGAAGAAAACTTAGCGGGGAGGGCAAATCACGCAGTTTCTTCGAGAACGGTAAACCTGCTTGTGAATTATTAGGTTGGGGCACAATTTTTGCTCATACATGAGCATGATTTTAAAGTTTTCTTTTTCATCAACAAAACAAACACCATTAGTGTCTACAATAGCAAGCCATTTCTTAGGCAAGGATTCAATGTCCTTGCTCCAGAAAGAGCGGAACTGAAAGTCAAAGGGAGGAATCTCGTTTTTCAAGTGATCGTAATTATCGGAGTTTTTCTCGCGTAGTTGCTGCTTAAGGGTTCTGAAGAGATAATAGGCTGACAGTGCCATGACAGAACTGTTCGGTGGATGAGGCACTGTCGTCCAGGAAATCGCGAGTTAACTTCACCGTGTACTGTCTCGCGTCCTTGTAGAGGAGGGCGACTTCAAGACGTTTCGGCCCTTTAAGGCGTCAGCCAGTTTCTGCAGCTGTTTTGTGTCGACATCAACATGGGCGGTGCGATTGTGTCCCAACAGCTTCTAGTAGATCATACGCTTTCCTCGAACTGGTGCCATGCTTGTGCGGTAAATGGCTTGTAGTTGTCGCTGATCCATCTTATTCAAATGTTGCCACGGTCTCGTTCACGCGCGCTTATGTACCCGTCTCTTACATGCCTCTAGAGTGTACATATTACGCGATATTGCAGACATCCCAAGAATTCTCGTAAGTGTCCTTCAAGAAATTCCGAATAAAACCCAATGTGGACAGAAATTATGCGATAACCTACATAATTTCTCATAAAGACAAAATACAGAACTAACCTGCGAGGGAACCTTTCTTTTTATCTTCCTTGTCGGCGGATGTCATCTTGTTTGTATTTGTTTCACTTTTCTAGCGGTGCCTCCGTCCCTATCCGGCTGGCCTAAACTCAGAGAAATTCTACCTTTGTTTGTGAAGGAGTTAACTAGTGATGTGCTTTGTTTTTATTCGAAAAACCAGACGGGAATAACTTCTTCAGCGTGTCTCGGGATATTTATCCCCTCCAGGCATACTGTAGGACACTGGGACCATACTGTCTGACAATGTCGGACAATGCTGTAGAACACCCCACATATGCTTTACTTCCTACAGATACCTACGCTGCACTGGAACGACGGTAGCAGTCCACAGCATCAACAGCGCATTGGGAGAGAACTCCACTACCATCGACACCGTCAAGCGATGCTCGTTCGGTCGGTTCAGAACAGGAGACACGAACTTCAAAGACAAACTTCGGTCGGGAAGCTCCCAAGCAGAGGAATACTTCGTCGTCCTCAGCGCTGTCATAGGGATCCGGAGGCTAGCACACGGAGTCTTGCGACAAGACTCAGATGTACCCAATCGGCAGTGTGAGCCGTCTTCAAGCTCTTGGCTACCGAGAGGTGCTGGATCGATGGATTCCGCACGTCTTGACCGATAGCATGCCCGCGTATCCATCTGACTATCTCCCCTTCTACTCTCGCTCCGCAAGGAGTTTCTTCTGGAAGACCTGGTTGCCGCAGATGAGAGTTGGCATCTCTGCGACTGCAACGCACACCGTGCCATTTGGCTAACTCGAGAAGAAGAGCCGCCCCGGCAAGTAAAGTCGGACGAGCACCTCAGGAAGGTTCCTCTGTGCTGCTTCTGGTACTCGAAGCGAATGCAATTTCAACGAGTGGCCGCTGTCGTTTGCGCCACTCCTCTAATTTCTAACGGTTCCCTTCTTTGTTGTCTTCATTCATAGCCCTTTTCTCAGCAAATACGCACTTTCCTGAAAGATCTCCGAAGTGTGTAGTCCGTTTTTTATAATCCCAATCCAACCGTAAAAAAGGGCGTCGCAGGATCGAAATTACTCACGGGTCGGCCGATCCTTTGTCTTTTTTGGGACTCTTATCTTGCTTGAATTCGTTGCCGCCAAGGAGGCATGGATAAATAAACCGAAGGTTGGCTATGTTGAACACTTTAGGATGAAGGTTTAGATTAAACCCGACACCACGTGGAGCCGTCAATCCTCGAATGTCAGGACGACCCTAGACCACATCGTGGGTGGTGCACTTTACGGCTGGTATTGAAGCCATTAAAACTACTAGAATAGATGAGGGCAATGCTGACTGGTTTTAGATGAGCCTTTCCTCATGTTCAACAAATATTCCACCTTCCGCGGTTTAGGAACACTTCTCAACATGAAGAGTTTCGGTCATTATTTTCGCGTAAGTGAGTACTCTTCGTATTGACCTTCCGTAGTTTTTTCACGGTGTACTTGTCGCGAACCCTGGCAGCATTGGGAGGTGGAAGCATATCAGCAAATCAGGTTGCATCGAGTAGACGTGCCAGTCATGCAGCGCTTCTGATCGATTACGATTAGCTCGCACACCCACACCTCCCATTGCTGCCCAAAACCGCGACATTGACCCTACTCGATCTAACGCTATTTTATCTCACAGAAGTGAATTTCGAAGGGAACGAAGAGTTGGGAAACGATGTCGCAGAATACTGCAACGTTAAGTGGACCTTCGTATTTAAAAATTCAGAGGTACGAAGTAACGAGTACAGAGCACAACTATTCCTCACACAACCGTAGCAGCAATCCTGCTGACGTCTGAATTCTGGAGCCGATGTCCCTTCTACTTCAACACAAAAAAGTCTATGGACATCACATGACACGTACAATCTTCATATTCTTCATTATCATAGATTGTACTCGATATCACCCTGGCTGGGCGGAGTTGAAATGGAGGCACATGAGTAATGCGAGCAGCAGGTTTAATATCCAGGTGGAGTACGAGGGATTGGACAGTGTTCGCAGCTTCCCGGCTCGCCGGGCGTTCCTTGTGGTCCCTAAAAGAGAGCTGTGAGCTGCTGAACATTCTAGTATTCCAAAAGATTTCCTTACCTGAGGTCCTTGTGGTCCAGGCTGTCCGGCTGGGCCAGGGCGTCCTGGCAGTCCAGGTGGTCCCGCTGGTCCTTCGATATTACTGCCGTCAAGTCCGGCTTCACCACGCGCTCCTGGTGGCCCACGCGGTCCCTTGTGACCGGCTGGTCCAGCTGGGCCATTAACCTGATAGATATGCAGCTTGGTGGATTGTTTCTGAGGAAAGTGACCCCTAAAGTAAGTACCTGCATGATTCTTCCAGGCGCGCCCTTAGGTCCAGCGACGCCTTGCCTTCCAGGCATGCCCATCATTCCCATTGGGCCTTGCATGCCAGCGAGGCCTGGCTTACCGTCGTTGCCATTCTCACCAGGACCTCCTTTCGGACCCTGAGGTCCCTTACTGCCAGCCATACCCTGAGGACCAGGCGGCCCTGGTGGACAGATGATGCAGGCATCATTGAGAATGGCTGACTCCAGCATGCTTCCATCCTGAAGAGGTGCCATTAGTACCCCAACTGGGTCTTAGTCAATGGTAATGTCACCAACCTTTCCACTGCTGGCATCGCTTCCGCGGAGACCGTCGTCGCCGTCCTCTCCGTCGTCTCCAGGAGGTCCAGGAGGTCCGGTTGGTCCTTGCTGACATGGGCAGCATGTTGGGCTCGAATCGCTGTTGACCACCGGTACTGGCCCGTAGTTGCTGGCTGCGGCTAGAGGTGTAGGAGAGGCATACTGACGCTTGGCACGGTTGAAGGTCGGCCCGTCAATGTGATGGATCTCGGCCCACATGTCTCTGGCGCGGGTCTGAAAACACCTAGTTTGACTTGAAGCCATAACCACGCTTCGACCAAGTGGTAGCTCACCTTGCAGAAGTCGGTCTCCATGATGAGGTGAGACTGGAAGTTAGCAACGTAGCTGTAGAGCATCGGCAGCGTGACGACAGCGGCTATCACAGCCACCGTGCTGACGACGATGGCGAAGAACGCCACTCGACGCAGTTCCTTCTGCTCCGACGTCTCCATCTGCAAACAGCTGGGTAGAAGCAGGTGCTATGGAACGGTCCGTCCGATGTTCACGACACGAAGGACAATCTAAGGACACAGGGCTGAGCGGGATGCGGAACGTGAACGCGGCGCGGACTGAAAGTGCGCCGCGCACTTTTATACGGTACCGGCGCCCCGATTTCACTGTCGCCTTTCGAAAACTGCCAAAAACCGGGTAGTGAGGTTTTTCCAGCGCACACCGACTATCTGTGTCCAGCGACGGACACCGACGAGAATCTCGGTCAAATCGACGGGATGAGGTGGACGCTCGGAAAATTCCAGCAATAAGAAATGTTCAGAACAAACATGTAAAGCCTAAAGACTTCAAAAATGTGATTGAACGCGCGCAGATTTATTAATTTATTCATTTATGCGCAAGGTGCGTCATTAAAAAATCACATGGTGAGACAAGTAAAGCGTGGTATCAGTGCACTGTAATTTCAAGCACTGCAATTTAATAAGGTCTAATGTTTTGCTGCAGTTCAGAAGCCTAAATGCAGGGAGACTGCAGCACCAATCAAACGTGTAATGAGGTTATTTTTTAAAGTATTTGCTACTTCAAAAAAAGTTAACGAAAGCGGATGAGATAACAGTCACAGCTTTTCTGTTCAGTTCTGAAGCACTGCAAGCTTTAGAGAGATACAGGGTGTTCCAAAATAACGTGATGAAGTTTTTCTCCCAAGCGAAAGCATCGATCCGCGGAAATAGCGCCATTTTGTTATGCGTATCTTTCTGTCTGTTGAGGGCACGTGTAGCGCAGTCGGAGGAGGCGCAAACTGTTGTCTGTACCCGATGCCAGGTTCCTGGTTCGGACCTCCCGCCATGGCCAACCAAGCCTTCCATCCCTCCGGGGTCGGTGAATTGGTACCAGAATTGTCTGGGAAAGATGAAGCGCTGACTTGTTCATCGGCTGGCCACCGCAAGTTTGTATGGCCTCCACGATATCCCGTAGAGGTGGAATGCGTGGCGCATCCCAAAAGGGATTGAATAACGCCGTCCTTTATCTTTTTTTATCTTTCTGTCCGTGTTGGAATTTTTCAAGTTATATTTTGCACCAGTTACAGTTTTTCGCAAGATGTCAAAGCATCGCGCTGCGATTCTGGAGCTCCATCGTCAAGGAAAGCAGCAATGCGACATCGTTGACCTGATCAGTCGACTGTCTCCTAGGAACCCCTTGATAAAGGAGCTCGGCCATGTAGATGACCGTCAAGGGCAAGGAAAAATCGCACTGTCAATACGCCGCAGTTCCGGAATATCGTCGAAAAGCGAAAAATCCCAAATCCGAGGGTCTCCTGAGAAAAATCGCCAGTGATATCGGTGTCATTCTCACATTAGTGCATCGAATAGCCAGAAAGAAACAAGGGCACAAGCCCTAGCGGCCCGCAGGCCGCGGGTGGGAGTGAACACTTTTCACGAACGAGAAGCAGTTCACTGTGAACTAGGCTCACAACCGCCAAACCAGCAGTATCTGATCTGGAGATGCTCCGGCCACCTCTGCTATCGCCAAATAGCGTCAAAATCCGCAAGCGCATATGGTTTGAGGAAGAATCTACAGCAACGGAAGGACCCTCTGGTTCTTATGCAGGGAGAAGTAAAAAGTAAATCAAGATGTGTACCGACGGGACATCTTTGAGGCTGTGGCCCTTTTCTGGCTCCCAGCAGCAGCGATTAGCAGTGGACGTTTCAGCAAGAGACAGTCCCTGCATACAAGGCGAAAAGCACGCAAGCATGGTGCAAGGCTAATTTTCGGGTCTTCATCATGCCTGCGAAATGGCCACCGCACTCCATGGATCTGAATCCGACGGAATAAAGCGGGTGGTCCGTTTCGAAGGCCAGGGTCCGTGCCGAGCGTCACCACATCCCGGAGGCGCAGAAGGAATCTCTACGTCGGGAGTGGGAACGACTCCAGATGACCTACGGCCCATTGCTAAAGACTTCACCAAGCGTTTTGACTTCTGCATTAGCGTCAAGGGGGACCACGTCGAAGCCGGTCGGATATATCGTTGCCTAGTGTCTATGTTGTTGTTATTTATGTAATGATTTGTAAACTTGTCAGTTGTTCATAATTACAATTAAAGAGCCTTCATCGCGTTATTTTAGAACACCCTCTATATTTTATATCTAGAAGAAAATATGGATCTATCCCAGTGGAGAGGGGCAACCGTAAAGTGTCGATTGCGCGCGTCATCCCACGCGACACAATCATATTCCATGAATTTTAAAGAAAACCCTCGCAACATGGGGTACCAGCTGAAAACAGCATAGAAACTCAGAGGAGGGATGGAAGACACAAACCAGTATACCTGTATACCCTCCGATTAGGACAGATCCTGACATATTAGGTTAATTCAGAAATAATGTGAAAGATATGAGCAGTCCCTTCAAATGGAGGTATCTCCGCTCAGAGACTTGTTTACTAGCTCGAGTAAAAAGCTTTAGAATCTTACATGTACTTGCTGATAAGAGGCGCGGGGCAATAATTCCTGATCATCAAACATATATGGCTTCTGAAAACGACATATTCGTGGAATAATCACTGGTTCAGTAGTTGACTTCGTTACCAAGAAATTTAGGCTTAGAAGAAACCTTGCAAAATATCATTTGGTTTTGGAAAGTTTTGTTTAGGTTTGCGACCACATCGTTCACGGGGGCTACATCAAATTTCTGTGAACGTCCGATCAAGGGATATTAAGTTTCTAACCCTTAGCAAGGGCAAAAAGAGGGTCACTCTGGCACTAGACTGGGAAGCATGAAACTCTGCTGGGGCAAAATAATATAATAATCAAGTAATCGACAGCTACTGGAGGTATTATATAGTTAGGAAGCCAATATCAACTTTGTTCAGTTTCTACTCTGTTGTGGTGATTAATCGAAAATATAAAGCTGAACTTAGGGAAATAATCGTAAAAAACGTTCCTCTTGTAATAAATAGGCTTTTTTCATTGCTTTTTCCTTTCTTTTTTCCCATTTTGTACTTGTAGGTTTGAATTCTGACTTTCAATTTCAAATGATCATAAAGTCGCTAATTGCTACTCGTTTCGGTTAAGATGGCAACTCAATGAGAACCATTCAAAACTTTTATTCTTCTTGGATCCAAAAAATCCGTACCAGAATGATCGGAAACGGTGAAGTCGTTTCCTTTTCCAAGGGCTGTCCTTCTTAAGTCACCATTTCATCCAAATTGATATTCATGCTGCCTAGACGATATCCGTTGGAAGTGCAACTCATGGCGCATCCCACGAAGGACATGATTACTGCCGAGTTGTAACCTTTGTTCTTCATGTATTTCGAACTTTACACTTGGTTATGCGACTTGTTAATGAAGACTTTTACCGCTGTACTGCGAAAAAGCAGCCTCATTAAGGTGAAGATATTTTTGGGAACAGTGTGAGGATCAGCTGATCGCGTACACTTCAAGTTTTTCGTAATTTTATTTATGCCTAATATACGCAACATAGACGCATGTAGTGCAGTCGGAGGAGGTGCCGGCTGTCGCGTGCACCCGATACCAGGTTTCTGGTTTGAATTTCCCTACCAGGCTAACAAAACCTTCCAACATCCGGAGTCGGTGAATTGGTACCAAACTTCTCTGGTTCGCATCCACGACATCCCGTAAAGGTGGAGTGTGTGGCCCATCACAAAGGAATTAAGTAACTCCGTCCCTTATTTGTATGCAACATATGGCAATGGATGCGAAAGGATAGAGTAAACTGGTAGTTAAACTTATCGTAGAGATAAACCAATAGACAGACAGATAAGGTTCGGAAGGACTATCCCTACAGAGCGAAGATGGTCAAAATATAAAAAAACGCCGAATAGGTCGTCATACAATTCCCAAGAGTTGCGTGCCGGATCATACCTCTTCCTCAATTTCACAGCAAATTTTTTCTACTCAAAAACTTGTTCATTAGGACTTCAAATGGCATTGATGTCGATTTGTTTCCACGAGATGTCGTAGAAATTGCATATCAAGCGCAGTTCTTCTATTTAAGTGATAATATCGGTGTTAGTCAACCCCCTTCTGGGATGCGCCACGCATTCTGTTTCCACGAGATGTCGTAGAAACAACTTAAATGTGTATTCGGCCTATGCAATGATTTGCTGTGACCAGCCGATGGAGAAGTTAGTGCTTTGTCATTCCTGGACAAGTCTGGTACTAACTGGAGGATTTAGAAGGTATGAAAGGATTGGTTGGGTTGGGAGGGACCAGAACCAACAACTTGGAATCGGAGTGCACGCAACATACAGTGCATTCTTTGATTGCGCTAGCACATACCCTTAATGTTTTCACATTCCCGCTAGACGCTGTGACATCTCTTTGCTCTCTGACGAGCCATTGGGATGATACAAGTAAAAGCTTTCCCTGAAGACATGTGATGAATTAAACTATGCTTTTCCTATATCAACCAAAGTAAAGGACAGCAAGTATCAAGAGCGAAATTTATTTATTTATTGATTTATCCATGACGTGGACCAAGGTCACACGTGAAAATACAGTGTTAGAATGAAATACCAGCATTCATTGTACACGTAAAAGTACAGGGTGTCTCAAAAAATATATACACTGTTACAACGATGTTTTGTTGCGATCAAAACTTCTAACGCCAGGCGGGACTCGAACCCGCACCTCCCTCTAACTGTACTAACCGCGCGGTATCAGCATGGAACCTTAACTGGTTCCATGTTGATACCGCGCAGTTAGAGGGAGGTGCGGGTTCGAGTCCCGCCTGGCGCTAGAAGTTTTGATCACAACAAAACATCGTTATGACAGCTCAGAACCTCGATACCAGCCACTTGAGGCTTAATGAAGCTGACTTGAATGCTGGTACTGTTTGAAGGGTTCCAACATTGCTGGTAGTGAAGCTTTTGAAGACATTTGGGTCTCTTATGAAAGCACAAGATAACGAGGTTTATGTGGCGTGTAAGAAGTCAACGCTGCGTCATGCCCCCATCTGAAACCTTGCATTTCAGATTCGATTGATTGTGCATGTGGCTGAATGCCTGTTACCATTTTGTTACTACATGGCCAGATTAACCTGTGCTCTGCTTCTTTTAACATTTAGAGCTCGAGAATCATGTAAAAGACGCGCATGACATTCGAGTTTATTGATTGCACGATTTAAATTCGAGCAGAAGCCCCATTTTACAAGACGCACCTTGTGGACTGATGAAGCAACATTCAAGCTGAATGGAGAAGTTAATGGGTATAAATGCAGCTACCGGAGACGGAAAACGTTAAAAGAAGCACAGCAGAGGTTAATGTGGCCAAGTAGTAACAAGACTGTAGCATGCATTCAGCCCATGCACAATCAATCGAGTCTGAAATGCAAGGTTTCAGGCGGGAGCATGGTGCAATCTTCCTATTTAACGTCGCAGAAATCTCCTTACCCTGTGGTCTCATACTAATCTCAAACATCTTCCAAAGCTTCACTACCAGCAATGTTAGAACCTTCCAAACAGTACCTGCACTTTTTTAGGATGCCCTGCAAATTTCGAAAGCAGTAGTGTGTTTTTAAGTTTTGAACCCTATAAGAAGCACAAATCAATCAAAACGATCACCTTGTGACGAAATTATAACATGTATTCAAGCGGAACGCAATCAATCGACAGTAAATGCAAAATTCAGCCGAGTGCATGGCGCATTCCATGCCGCTCATACGTCAGAAAATTTCTGTTTTCTTAAGCTTTCATAGGAACTTTTAGCTTTTTAGTACCTTCACTGTGAGCAAGGTTATCACCTTTCAAACAGTGTATACACTTTTTGAGACACCCAGTATAATAATAGCTTCTTGAAACCATGCAAAATTGATTTGTTGTTGAAAACTCTCTTTGGATCGATATTTGTTTGACTGACCGTTGCAGCATTAACGGTACTTCAACTGGTTGTTCTTACACAAATGGTGGAGGATGGATCCCGCGTATGTGATTTATGAACCACTTCTACCGCCAACACACTTAACGATCGCTTATCATAACAACCCATACCGCCAGCGATAAGTCTTCCCACCGCTATTAAAAATAGCCATTGTAGCTTCACCTGTATGCAGCTCTAGACCTGTCGTTTACACTACTCTTCCCTACTAACTAGTCCTAAACCAACTGTCCGAGAGACAAATTTTTGAAAACGCTCTTCTATCTGGGGGCGTGTAGCGCAGTCGGAGGAGGTGCCGGCTGCCTCATGCACCCCATACCAGGTTCCTGGTTCCGATTCCAGCCGAGGCCAACCGAGCCTTCCATCCCCCCTGGCTCGATGAATTGGTAATAGCGTTGTCTGGGAAGGATATAGCGATGGCTTGTTCACCGGTTGGTCACCGCAAGTCATTGTACATATAGCCAAATGCGTGTACAAATCGCCTCTGCGACAACCCAGAGAAGTAGAATGCATGGCGCATCTATCCCGTCCTTTCTTCCTTTTATTCTTGTCCTCTTCTATCTAGCATTCCTCGGCAATTTCTTCACTGCCTTCCACAGACGGCGTTCTCCATCGCATCCTAAATAGGAGTATACATTTAACGATATAACAATTTTGAAGGACGAGATTTTTCATAAAATCTGTCTCAAATACCTAACAGAACTTTTATTGCATTTTTTATCGTTAGCATGCCTACCACTTTTCCTTGCCTGTCTTTATTGATTTTATAATTTTTAAATTTGTTACGACTTTCCTTGAATGTTTATAATTCACTTTTTAAATATGGTATTTTCGTACTTCTATTTTTATAAAGATGTATAGGTTTTTGAGAAAAAAGATTTTGTCTTATTTCAAGTTGCTAGAAAGTAGTAATTTTTGAAGGATCGCTTTACTCTGTGCATCTGCTTGAGGCTGCTAAGTGAAGACTTTCGCGTTTTGCAATTTTTCTTCATCGTTGATTTATGCGTTTGGTAGGGAGTTTTTGGGGAAAACTCCGAACTTCTAAATAAAGGCATAGTTGATTTTCTAAGTTAAGTATTTTGGAAAAAGAATCTTAGAACTTAACTTTTTTGAAGAGACCCTATCTAACTTTGGAGATCTTCGCTTTGATTTCAAAGGTGTTCAGTTTGATTTCGAAAGTGACCATTTCGTTTTGGGAAGTGTCGAATTTGCTTTGAAAAGCGTACGTACATTTGACGTGAAGCAAATATATAAGATATTATAAAATAAAAAGTTATTACGCCTATTGGTACAGGTAAAGTACAAATTTCAAAGAAAGTCATGCCAAATTTTCCTTGAACAAAAAATAATTTTAACCATCTTGCTGAGTATTGCTGAGTATGTAATTTAACTTTTCTGAAGGTCATTTCAGTTTGAAGAGTTCGCTTTGATTTCAAAAGTCTTAATTGGCTAACTTAAATGAGTGTCAAATCTGAGGTGAAAAGTGCCTAATGCCGCGTGAAAATGGTACATATAAGAGCTTTCCCCGATTCAAAGATAATAATTAAAACGATAGTATGCAGATATTTTCATATTTGTGTGAAATTTTGACGATTTAACGAAAATTCGACACAAATTTAACAAAAAAAAAGATAAGGTTTTTGTTAAAAAATCTAAAACATTTAGCGAGCGGAGTTTAGCGCCCATCTCTGATCCCAACCATTAAGAGCAGAAGCGTTGAGCGTTACCAGACTAGAATGGCGGCGTTCCAGTATCCAGATGAGGTAGTTCTGAAAACTCAATTGACTGGAAACCATCGGTCAGCAGGTCTTACCACAACTTTTTGAGGCATACAACAATGAACTCAATTGGAATTTTCTTAGAATTTTTTTAAATTGTACAGTGGAAACCGTAGATTTTTGCTCATTTAATACGGTTGAACATGAACCTCTCTTCGTTTCCTATTCTTCCATGGAAGAATGCTTCTCAAAGGCTTTTGATCGTGTTAGTCATCCACATTGGATCTATCCCAGTCGGCAGGGGTCCACTGCTACAGATACAGTTTCGCTCAGCACTCCACGACAAGTTATCACATTCTCTGAGCCCACTGAGAATCACAATGCCGTTCGGTAATAGCTTAAACACGGGGCAAATTCAGGAGAGAGAAAACACTGCATGCTCCCCTCCGATTAGGATAGATTCGTTTTTCATACAATTATTCAAACAAAAAATTGTTTTGCATTTGTTATAGACTATTTTGAATTAAAATGTTAGGCTGTCACAAAATTAATCGCCAAAACGGACCGCTTACTTCAAACTGCTGTAACCCAGCCTAAACACAATCTTATTAATTGAAGTAAAAACCACCAGAATCTATACATTTTGCCAACGGACAATTAAAATCTAATGCTTTACAATGAAAACTAAAATCACAGGAGTTAACGAAATTAAGAAGAGCACATTCAACATCGGCCAGAAATGATTAATGAATTGTTTCTGATGCAAATGAAGACCAAGAGCCTGGGGAAAGTGATAGTCAGTGGTCGGCGGAGTATGGGGGGTGAGGGAGAACTTCGATACCTGAACGGGTCAATTTTCGCCGAGTGATTTGTGGGGTGAGTAGTGTTGCACCGTCTTGCAACTGGAGCGGCCCTCCTCCATTCACCATAGCCGGCCACAATTTTTGCAACTGGACTAAATTGCAGCAGTAAGACTCTGCTGTAATTGCCTGAGCAGGCTGCGAAAAGCTGTGATGGATTACACCTTTAAAAAGCACCACCACAAAGTATGCATAACTTTTTTTAAAGTGAAGGTCGGGTTGAGGAAAGGATATTGGAGGAGCATCCTTATTTACCATACAAATCCCCTTTTCCTGTTTTTGTAAGGTACCCATTTTTTATCAGCAGTTACCATACGGCTTTCGGAAGGCTCATTTTTAAAGAGTAGCAGGTTGGAGCAAGTGTCGAAATGTGCGAGACGCTGCTGAAGGATGGTCCGTCCCAAAAGGCTGCTGAGGTTATGGGAGGCTTCTGCCGCAGAATGTCCCAATCTCAAATCGTAAAGCATGATGTCCAAGGATGCACGGAATTTTTTCTGGAAATACGGAAGACGAAAGACGGAACGGAAACGCTCAAAAATGGCCGGAAACCGGAATACGAAACGCGGAAATGGAAGTGACACATGCTGGTCTTTTTATCGAAAATTGCATCTGAAACGGCGTCAGAAGAGGCTTCTATTGCACTTTTTCTTGCTCAGAACTTTGCGAGCAGCAGAATCTTCACCAGAAGAATGCTCATTCTCATCATAACATAACATAACAAGCATGAATTCATAATATTGCTATGATAACCTTTTAGCTATGGCTGAGCAATAAACGAAAACAAATTCAGGGGCTTATTTCACTATTTCTCACTACTTCAGCATGTTGTCCTTAGATATCTAGTTCCCGCGACGGGTTTTTCGCTGACTTCTTTTGATGCTGATATTTTTTGAACGGTAGACTTAACCGACTTAATCACTTGAGGTTACTAATAGACCCGCATTTGAGAAAAACTGACTCGGGTGAAGTCTAAAACTGGAGCAGTCACCTAGATCATTTTCCGACCAGGAAAGGGATTCCTCTCAACACTTTTAGAAACCTGTGGCATCATGGATGACGTGGTGACTGCACAGATAAATATCTGCATATTCAACATTAGCCGTTACCTTGTAATCACCAAAACTAGTACTCGGAATTGATTCTGGGATCTAGCAATAAGATGATAACTGGATAACTGTTTAGTCATCGTGGATCCACACTTCCACATGAATATTCAGTCTGTGCCAGCCTAGAAACCTACGCCCAAGATGACACAGCTGGACAGTTCCAAGATGGTTCTCGAAGCAGTACTTTTGTGACAGAATTCACTAAGTCACCATAGTCAACCAAAATAACAGCTCATGCTAGATATTCGTGGTGAGTCATTAAAAAATGAATCGCATAACTCCATACGGATGAATACCACAACCGAAACTAAAAATTGAAATTTGCACCTTTGCTCAGGAACACTGATGTAATCTTGGAGCAGGCAACCGCATGCCATAATCTTTACTGAACTCTTTGTTTCATGATACTGCGCAATATGTTCACTAAGTTTTTGTAGCTATTTGTAACTAATGGATCAAGAATGTTATGATCATTCAAATGTAGAGTGCATTTTCTTGACCAACAATGCATACATAGGCTTTGTGTGGCCCATTAGTTTTGCCGTGAACCCATCCGTTGCCATTTTTGAGTGCTTTTTTGGTAGTCTAACCAATTTCAAAAATATTAATTCTAGAACTGTCAAACAGTATTTCTCTCACAATTATATCAAGGAGAAATCTTTTTAACTGATACGCTGATTGTATTCAATAGAAAACTAACATGGAACAATGTCCATTTTCGTTTCCGCATTCCTGTGCAAAAACAAGCCGAACGCGGAACGGAACGGAAGAGCCAAAAATGGCCGGAAACCGGAATTCGGAACACGGAAACGGAAATTCCGCACATCCCTGATGATGACTCGATAGTCGCATCGTGATTCATGATTTTTCGTAGCCCTTTTTCGGAGTCGACTAGAAAAATTAGAGCGACATACACATATGTTTTTTGAAAGAGCAGAAAATAACCGACCGAATGGTTTGTATGGCTTTCCTTGAAATAATTTAGGGTAAGAAACTAATTTATTTATACGTATCTCGAGAGGGAGATTAATTTTGCGACAGCCTAATACGTTTTTTTCTGCTTGAAAAAAATGTCTTAAATTTTGTTTGGTGTCTAGACTTTAGACACGTTTATTTCTGCCTGAGAATTGAGACTCTCTTGCAAAACTCATGTGAGTGGTGATGAGAAGAAGCCGCCTTTCTTTTGCAAAATTTGTCAATTGTCCACAACGCTGTCGCAAACGGATAGGTCGCGTCAACTGCCGTCGGAGGTGACGAATAGCCGATGCGCTGCGGACGAAGTGGGAGAGAGAGGGTCGCACGCGCGCGCGCGGTTCATCGCTATCATGAAAACCTGTTTCGATCCATCGAATAATCAGAGCAAAATCAGAGGCGAAATCGCCAAGTAACCACAGCCGCGCCACCCTCACTACCATCGTCTGCTCATTCAGCTCTGATTCCGTTCACTCAGCTTCTCATTATGATTTCACATGATAGAGTAGAAGTGTCCCTCTTTTCTTTCTCCAATGTTCGCTTTTCTACCTGTCTTTTCAAATTTTCCTCAACATCTGTCGTTGTCTGCACTTCTATCATATCTGCACATGGTTTTAGAAATTTAAAACCGAGTTTTTCACACAGGTTTTGCAGACTTTTTCTAATCATTTGCAGCCTTTGCAACGCCAGTTCTTCGATCGTGCCCTACAACGTCCACTTATAGTGTTTCCCAAGCCATAGTTTACTCAAAAAATGTTTTATTTTAGTTACTGATTTCAAATTCTAACGAGTAATTGAGTGATATATGTTCAGTTCTGGGGCGTGAATAGCGGAGCCGGAGGACGTGCCGGCTGTTTCGCGCACCCGATGCCAGGTTCCTGGTTCGGAATCTTCACAAAGACCAACCAAGCCTTCCATCCCTCTGGGTTCGGTTGATTGATACCAGGCTTGTCTAGGAAGAACAAGCGAGGGTTCATCTGAAGAAAGTGGCAAAACAAAGCTTTTTTATATTTATTTATTTGCACAATATAGTGCGCATGAAATTGTCTAATTACGGAGACAGCATATTAGGAGAAAAAAAATCATGAAAGAAAAAAATTCAAAAGCTATATCTTTTATATTGAGGCAAAGTACATAATGAGACTCTCCATGCCGTGCCCATATATGTCGTGACTGTAGTCCGGTTTCGTACTTCTCGTGTTTGTATGTTTGTTTGCTACTTACTGGAAGCCACCTGAGAAGTGACCACTTTTGCCCTTTCCAGAAGCATGCTAAAACCGCAGTCTGTCTCATGCCGAAACCCCAGCCTGACAATCGACCTGTGTCGCGCAAATCTCGCCCAATTCCTAACCCTGAGCAGCCTGGGCTCAATATTCACGCAAGATGAGAAGTACACCTTCTACCTTAATCCTGCCAAGCAGCGAGTCTGGGTGAGGCCTGGTGACTTGTTACCGACCTTCGTTCGGCGAGATGCTCACAGCGAGAAGCACCTTTGGAGCTTTTGGATCTGCGCCCATGGATCGGTAGCACTACGATGAACTCCAAGCCCATGGTGAACGAAATTGAACAGATGGACCGTCGACTCGCACTTATTCGGTCTCAGCGCTTCAGGAAGGTTCTCTCTTCGACAACGCCGCACCCCATCGGGTAAAAGTGACCACGGATAAGCTTGTTCAGCTGGGCTACGTTCACATGCCTCACCCACCGTATTCGCCGGACATGTCCCCTTGCGACTATCACTACTTCTTGAGCCTAAACGACTTCAAAAAAAAATCTCTTCGGAATGGATACAAGGACCCAAGCAGTCCTCGACAACCATAACGAGCAGTGGATCAGCACCAGGCCTAAGCGTTATTGGAAGGATGAGATCAGAAAGGCAGCAAGGTCGTTGATCTTAATGGCGAATGTATTCCTCAGCATAACTGAGCTATGAAAAGATAAAGAAATTTGTTGAATTTGTCTCATTACTTTTGCCCACCCTAATATTTAAAAATTTTAACGTTTTACACCTTTGTTTGTAGCTTTATTTCTTTAAATTTTTACTTTTGTTAGGTCTTGTATTGTTCATCGGCTGGCCACCGAAAGTCACTGTACGACGAAATACGCATCCAAAAATTCCCTCCACGACACCTCGAGAAGTATAATGTGTGGAGCATCACAAAAAGGATTGAGTAACGCAGTCCTTTATCCTTATCTTTTATGTGCCTCTCTAATAAAATCAAATTGCAAATGAATAAGCATGAGCAAAATAATGGGCCTGTCTCGTCACCTTTTTTCGGGCGAAGGACGTATTATCACACCTCTCTGGTAGCCCGTCAGTGAAAAAGGAGAATTTATAAATTTTCATGAATTATGAAGTGCGTCACTGTCAGTTACAGAACATTAACATGTAAGTTATTTTGTTTGTTTATTATTCTATGCATTTATTAGTGTTTATACTCGTCTTGGGGCGCGTGTAGCGCAGTCGGAGGGAGTGCCGGCAGTCGCGCGCACCCGATACCAGGTTCTTGATTCGGATTTCCCGTCCAGACCAACCAAACGTTCCATCCCTCCGCGGTCGGTGAATTATATATATTTATTACATAAGTAATTACTTATGTGAAGAGAACCTGAGAACAAAAACAAATTCGAAACCGTTCGAATATTCGAAATTTTTGCGAGAGCATAAGTATAGTGTAGCGCACTCGGAGGCGGTTCCGGCTGTCGCCTGCACCCGATACCAGGTTCCTGGATCGGATTTCCCGTCCACGCCAACCAAGCCTTCCATCCCTCCGGCGTCGGTGAATTGGTACCAGACTTGTCTGGGAAGGATAGAGCGCTGACTTGTTCATCGGCTGGCCACCGCAAGTCACTGCATGGCCAAATACGCATTAAACTCGCCTCCTCGACATCCCGTAGAAGTAGAATGGGTGGCGAATCCCAAAAGAGATTGAGCAACGCCGTCCTCTATCATTTATCCTATATTCGTTTTCATTGTGCTGTGCATCTTTCTATGTCCCCATTCATTCTGTTATTGGATTTGTCAGTAACTAAGCATGAAAAGGATCAATCCTCCTCGAAAATGTTCATGACCCTACCCCTGGGGTAACCCGCAGACGTGGAACGATGTGAAACAACAACCGTTTCCACCCAGTTTCACCTAAAGACACAGACAAACAGGCAAGATGCACAATGGATTTCAAGTGATAGCTGTCACTATTAAATTTACGGGAAATTCCGCCAATCCTTGGACGTCTTGACGTAAAGTGCACACATTCGTTTAATACCTTTTAATCTCTAAACACTATCTCATTTCTTTGCACTGGTTACAAGGACGTACTTTGTCGAACTACGTGTGCTATCGAGGAATCCCTAGCAACAACAACAAAATAGGATTTTCTGAGTTTGTCAAAAATCGTTGTAGCACTTTTACGTAAGTTTTAGTGTTTAAAGGCCTTTCTACAAGGATCAGAAATTGATTTTTCTAAAGAATGCGCGGTAGCACCGAGGTATCTACCGTGAGCTGCTGAAAAGTGACGTGATCATAAAAATGCCCTTAACGAAACAATGGTTTCCACAGTGGATTTTGTAGCTTCTAAACCCTTACTACGAACTCATGAGATCTTTTAGTTTTAGTGCGAAAACCAGCTTTACACTTCGAGTCATCGTCTACATTCTGGCGTTCTATAGCCAAAGTTTACAGCGAGTCTCACTCTAGGAAGCGTTTGCCAATCGAATGCAAAAAGATGCATGATGTCATTTTCGCACTGTTCGTCTGTAAAGTGCAAATACAACTTGAGGTGGTCTCCGAGCTTTGCTAGACGATTTCGCTCAACTCGAGTTCATGTGCGCTCACTTCTTTACAAATAGGACGTGCTTTATGCTTGTGCTCATGTTACCACTTCGCTTTTTTACATCTGGCTGTTGTTTCTCCCCGTGTTACCATGTTGTTCATCTCCTTCAGGGCTTTTATGATGTTCCTACTTCATCGTGTCGTACAGGTGGGTGGCTCACTCCTGTTCAGCTGCAACAAAAATAAGTTCGGCTGAGAATTTACAGCGTTTACTGCTGTTCAGCAGCACCAATGTCGTCAGCTTGTTCAGGACCAGTGGCTCTTTCGAACAGTTCGGCTGCGTCCTTTTCTCACCTTTTGCCACTCTGTGTCTAGAGCTTAGAAAACTGAAAACAATTGAGGGAGATTCGTTCCTTGCCCAGCCGTGCGAGTTAGATAATTCCGAAGGTGCTCAATTGTACCTATTCCACTCGTTGTCTTCGTGACCTTTGGTCAATTGCCGAAAAAGCCGCTTTGGAACGCTTTTTTAAATAACTTTTTTTAAAAATTAAGTACATGTGAAAATAAGCACATATTTAAGCTCAGCAGCTTGAGCTATATCTTTTGACGTATAAATCTCAGTAGAGTTGAACAATGCATATAGGACCGTCGAAAGCAATCAAATGGGCGAGACAATCTGTAGAGCGAGCAGCAGCTTGAAGAGTGAGTGCTTCTGGAATTTTATCGGAAATTTCTAGCCATCTTAATCAGGAATTGCTCTGAGACTGCCCAGCTTGCTTTCGGAGTGCGCCGTGAACAATGCATACAGAATCGAACCTGTCAATTGAGTGGGCGTGGTAGCCTGTAGAGCGACCGTTTGGGGAGTTTTATCGGAAATTCCCAGCCTTCTTAGGAAGTGCCCTGCTCACTCACGCATTTTAAGGCCGTTAGCTCGCCGCGCTTTCTCGCAGTGGTCAACCGAAATCGAAAAAAAAAATGCGTCACACAAGCCTCACTTACATGTCCGCAGCGCTGTAACTTAGTCTGTGCATGAACTACACCGTTGTGCTTTGAAGCGCGTCAAGAAATCTGTGCTGCCTACAAAGTCCTCAAGTTGCAGTGCGAAAGATTCGAACTTGATAGAGATATTGTGCCACGAACTCGCCCGCGCGTGCACTTGCGACCGGTCACCCCACTCGATTGATATGTCTTCTTCTGTATGCGTTGTTCACAGCGCACTCCAAAGACAAGCTGGACAGTCTTAAAACAATTCCTGAGGAGCGGCTGGGTAATTCCGATAAAACTCCTCAAACGGCCGCCCTACAGGCTACCGCGCTCATTCGATTGATAGGTTCGATTCTGTACGCATTGTTCACAATGTACTCTAAAATCTCACTGAGACAGAGTACAGCAAGGAGGCCGGCTGGGAATTTCTGATAAAGCTCCCCAAACGTTCGCTCTACAGGTTGTCTCACCCACTCCATTGATTGTGTCGTGCCTATATGCATTGTTCAATCTACTGAGATTTATATGTCAAAAGATAGAGCTTGCGCTGCTGAGCTCAAATATATGCTTATTTTCACATGTGCTTGACCAAAGGTTATGCGTGGTACTCTGTAGTTGCCTTACTTCGCAAGTCATAAAAAAAAGCCAACAGGGAGGGGGAAAACTTACTAAATCTAAATATACTCAAAGGGAGCTCATCGGTCAGCAAAGGATCTCCACCACAACCTTCCTCAAACAGACAGCCAGTTTTATCGTATTCGAAATATAAATAAGTTAACAAATGATAAGTCTGTTAATTTTATAAAAAATACCATTTTTACATCGAATTGAACACTTTTCACGAAGAATTGGAGACTTTTGTAAACTAGGCTAAGACTTTTCAAATCAAAACGATCTATTCCATATCGAAACCAGTTTTTTCTACATTAGAGACCCTCCAAAAATGTTAGAATAATTTTTTATTCGAGGAAAATTTTAGTACAACTACAATTTTAGTACAAATTTTAATTCATTTCCCAATAAGAGAACACGCAGTTTGAAATTTTATGAAAAATTTTATTTTCGAAGAAAAATGATGATTTAAAGCTCGCTTTAAAGAGCAGGAAGGCGGCCGTTTTATGTTATAAAAAAGAGAGATTACACCATGTCTCCGTCTGAAATTTCGATATCGTTATTTGATAGATAACAAAATTTCTGTTTGCATGTAGTTTCACTCCTGCAAACGGTGCATCATAAACAATTGTAAAAAATACACATCTAGTCTTTCGATGCACGACATGAATTCTGCTTTGCTACGCCTTAACACAACGTCTAATTTATTGTTTTTTCTCAAAAAATGAAAATTTTCTAAAATTGTTTCTCTTTTCGGGAAGCTGAAGTAAAAAAAATTAGAAAAAGTTATTCTAAGTTTTCCTTTAACAAAAAATTATTCTAACCGTCTTGGAAAGTTTGTAGTTTAATCTGTAAAAGCTCGTTTCGATTTGGAAGACGATCAATTTGATTTCAAAGTTCATAGGTCAGCTTAGAGGAGGGTCCAATTTGGCCGGAAAAATTTGATTTGAAAAGTGTCCAATTCGACGTGAAAAGGGGATAAAATTGAGCCATAATATGGAAAGTTTCCACAAAATTACTTGATAGCACAAAAATTTTTTCAGGAGCTAGAATCCTTTGCTAATACCTTCCAAGTACAATTCAAATGTTGTTCTTAGCCAATATACCCATGTTCAATTTAAAAAAATGAGTTATTTAGGCACCTATTTTGACGGCTATCGAAAAGATACACATATATTCGTATTGCCGATAAATGTTCTTGTCTTCTTCACATTAGGACACAAGTGATCCAACATTAATGATTCAAGTCTACAATATTCTGCATGATATGTGTAGTGAATAACATAAAGTAAGTAATAATAATGATAATGATAATAATTATTGTTTCGTTTGGTTGTTATTATTATAGATTTTAATTAGTCACTCTTAGTCATAATTTTCACTATTTAATGCTATTTAACACTATTTTCTAAAATTATCTTACATTGTTTATTTAATGCACTTGTTTCTAGCACTCATCTACCTCCACTCTTTCGCTCGATGTTCTCAATGCATGTATCTAATTGTTTTCAAGTCTTTCTTTCTTTTATTTCACATCTTTGATCGTCTGATCCTTCTTCTTTTTTCATATTCATAATTTCCTGGGCATACAGACAAATTTTAAAGATAGCTTAAAATATGCCCCTCTTCTTCACTAAAGAGCTGTGTGAAGAGCACTACTCAAAGGTTCGCCCGAAGATAGTGGCGAATCGAATCTTTAACATTTTATTGTTACTTTATTTTGTTCAGTAAATTCGACTTTGTAATAGTGAAGCTCAACTTAATCAATTCTTTGTTGACAATGTTTCGGGCTTTAAGTTCTCCTTCAGCTTCTTCAGCTCACAGCAACGCTGCACATCTCCACATCAACACTACAAACACAAAGGGTGTACTTTACAGACAGACCTGGGAATCACAGGGAGTGGGTGGGGCCAGGGATGTTCAGTGGTGCTTTTAGCCACAAATGAAACGCCCCTGATCAGTGGATTCTGAGAGAAAATCGATAGTATCGATCGATATTGATTGCCTCCCCTGCCATGGAGGCCTTCCATCGACGATCGTCTTAACCCCAGGGACGTTGGACTAAGTTTTCGGTAAGTCTTCTGAATCCACAGGCACGTAGAAGACGTATGGGGATGTCCGTTATTTCTCGCTATTTGTGACTAATTTCCCCCTATTTTTTCCCTATTTCATGACTCATCGCCCAGCTGATTATTTTATAGTATGATATACGAAACTAACCAAAAGAGATTGGCTTATCGAAGAAATAATGACACCTCGTAGAAATCCTTCACAAACCAGCAGGTCGAAAAGCTCTAAAATGATGTCCTTTTCCTGTACACCTTTGTCTTTTGTTATTTTTTGCGAAGTTTATTTTCAAATATTGGTAATGTAGGAGGATCTGCAAGTAATTTACTATTATACCATTACTCCCTTGGGGTACTCCTTCAATTTGTTTATAAACGGTCCCCAAATGAAGAACTATGTTGAATCGAGGCTCGCGTCTTATTCGGAGGCTTTAGAGGTGAAATGCACTGTAACTGCGGTCAATCTATTCCGCTGCTCATTTTTTGGTCCACGGAATTGGGAATTCCTGGACATTCGCTCAACAGCGGTCGATGACGCATGAATTAGCGCCATTGCCGAATAATCTTCATGTTTGCGGCTTTAATCAGTTGCCTACGCAGCGCAGTTGAATATAAGAGGACTTTCAAAGGACATCAATAGATGACGAGTCCTAGGCGTTTTATTGGGACTGGTGGGTCGAATGGAAAAGTCGAATTATGAAGCAGCGTCATTTGCATTTCTCCGGTAAACACTGTCGGTGACACCAACAACCTACACCGTGCTGTTCTCTTGTCGTCTGGATCCTGTGTTTTGAAGTGTAGTCGCTTTCTACGTCACTCGCTTAAACTTAGCACGGCCGAGTTTCATGCTGAATTGCGATAAGAATAGCTGGATAAGGTTCGGTGTCGGTCAGTTTCTGTCTGAGATACGCCACGCATTGTACTTCTATTGTGGAGCCCGAAGCCAAGTTGAAAATTACGGATCCTAAATTACGGATAACTCATTCGGCTTGGTATCGAGTTCTGGACATAAAATGAGATACTGGTTCGAAAAGTTGTTTTCTAGATTTTTCCTTTTTTATTTTTTTATATTTGTGCTTAAGCCTTCCTTGTCGAGCAGCCCAACTAATGAGGAGCAAAAAGTGAAATTCGATGGAATGTATCAATTTTGAAATGCAGATTTTAGTCAGTTGCCATCGTATGTATGTATGCACATCGCATTGGAACCGGTACTTTTTGAAACCATTCATGTGTGAAATGGAAATTAACGGCGAAAGAAACGGGACCACATCAACGAACTGATTTATTCCCTTTCACATGCCCTTATTATCAGAACGTTCCCAAGCAAAGACATGCGTTTATCTCCTTTAGAATTTATTCCAGATAAAATATCAAATTTCCTTTCTGCCAAGCAAAGAAACGATCGGCCAAAATTAGGTGGGTCAGAGAATCACAATAAGGGCTGTTTACCTTCTTGCTTTTGACTCCTACCATATAGCGCACATTCTTCTTTACATCAACTGTACTTTTGATCCAGCAAGCTTCTAATCCCATTTTTCTGAAGGAAAAAACACTCATTCTCATTTATAACAGTACGTAATACTCATTTACTGAACGCTCTCATATTTTTTTTTGGGTTCGCCATAGCGTGGCCGGAGAAGGCTCAATTAGTCGCGTGCACTCCATATCATGGCTCCTGAATCGAGTCCCACCCAGGCCAACCAAGCCTTCCATCTAACTGGGTTCGGTGCGTTGGTACCAGCATTGTATGGAAAGGATTAATCCCGACTTGTTCATCGACTGGCCACCGCAAGTCATTGTATAGGCTAAATACTCGCTCCATCGCCTCCACGATATCCTGTAGAAGCAGAGTGCGTGGTGCATCCGGCAAAAGGGGTGACTTATGTCGAGCGTTGACCTTCATCTCTATTCTTTAATTTACTATTTTTTCTAGAAGTATTGTTGGAGCGTTACGTAATGTTAAGCTGAGGAGAATTATCTCGTTTCAGTTATTCGTGATTGTTTTCGTTGATCTTAAACGTCATCATCATTTTCATTAGCGTCTGTCCCGCTTGGTGGCGGGGTCCACTCTTCTGGTGTGGTGACGCCAATTCTCCCGATCAAATGCTTGATCAGGGTGCACACCAGCCAGCTCTAAGTCCATGCGCAACGTATCTAGCCAACGTTGCTTCGGGCGTCCTCTGGGCCGCTTTCCAGGGACCACAAGATTCAGGTCCATCTTACACACGGTGTCGTCGTTAGCGCGAAGGACGTGGCCGTACCATCGAAGACGAGCTTCGCGCAGCTTCTCGGATATCGGGGCGACACCGAACCTCTGTCGTATGGTGTCGTTACGAACGCGGTCCAAACGCGTAACTCCAGCCGTCCACCGTAGCATCTTCGTCTCCACTACACTGAGGCGGCTTTCAACTTCCTTCGTCACGGGCCAGCACTCAGCACCGTACGTCGCTACTGGGCGGACTACTGTTCTATAAACCTTCGATTTGAGGTGCTCAGGTATGGTCCTGTCGCAAAGCACCCCAGTCAGCGAGCGCCATTTGGACCAGGCTGCACTCACACGCGCATTCACCTCCATCTTTAAGCTGCCATCGGACGTGACTGTTGACCCAAGATACTTGAAAGATGTCACTCGTGAGAGCTCAATACCATCGATCTTAATAGATCCGTGCTCATTCACATCCGTCGTCAAGTATTCCGTCTTTTTGATGTTTAGCTTGAGACCGAACAATGCCAAACGATCGCACCACGCCTGTGCCTGTCGCTCGAGTTCGGTTTTGTCTTCACATGCAAGCATGATGTCGTCAGCATACAGCAGCGTCCAAGGTGCCGCCATTTGGAGATCTCGTGAGATTGCATCCATCACGACCACGAAGAGCAGTGGGGATAGCGCAGATCCCTGATGCACCCACACAGAGATGGGAAACTCCATCGAGGTGCCCGCTGGCGCTCGCACTCGACTCCTTGGGCAAGAGTATAGAATGCGCACCCACTCAATAAGCTCTTCAGGGATACCATGTTGTCGCAACGCGTACCATATAACATCTCGCGGAACGCGGTCGAAGGCCTTCTCCAAGTCCAGGAAGGCAAAATGCACCGGTTTCTGTTTCTCGCGGTGCTTCTCTAGCAGAAGACGAACGGCGTGAATGGCATCAACGGTGCCACAGCCAGATACGAAACCACACTGATTCATGGAAAGCTGTACGACATCCCGGATACGTCCGTCGACAATTCGCTCAAAGATTTTCATGGTGTGCGAAAGAAGACGAATTGGACGGTAACTGGCGCAGTCTGCAGGACTGCCCTTCTTCTTCCAAATCGGGATGGTCGTGCTTTGCTGCCGACCCTCAGGCACTTTCTTCTCAGCAACAACCTGATTGAAAAACGCAGTCAGCCAGTCAGCAGGGCACCAGCCCTTCGACTTCCACAGGTCAGCTGGCAGGTTATCGGGACCAGTGGATTTGCCTGACTTCATCTTCCTCAGGGCTGCTTCAGTTTCGCTCACTGTGATCTTCTGAACGGGACCGTATACAGGTGATGCAAAAGGAACAGCAGGATGTTCAAATTCTACATTCGAGATTTCCTCGAAGTAGTCGTGCCATCGCTTCACAGCCCTCTTACGATCCATCAGAAGATGACCGCTCTCGTCGTTAATGCCAAAGAACTTCTCAATGTCTTCTGCTTGGCGACAGCGAGCTTTGGCGAGTCGGTAAATATAACGCTCACCATCGCGCGTTTCCAATTTTTTGCTGACATCAGCGTAGTATGCGGCTTTAGCAGCGGCCACTGCCTTCTTTGCCGCTTTCTTTGCTTCTCGATAGTTCCGCCAATTATGGACTGTTTTATCACCGATAAACACGTGATAGAGCCGTTTCTTTTCTCGGACTTTGTCTCTGACATCATCAGTCCACAGCCATGCCTGCTTGTCGACCCAGCGTCGTCCAGGCTTCGTTGTGCCGAGTTAAAGGCGTGCAGCCCGAGTTATCGCATCGGTAGCGTCCTTCCAGGTTTCGTCGACAGTTGTCACTGTCGGCAACCGAATGCGAGAAATCACTGCCGCTTCCTTCTCTTTCAGTCGCCACCATTTGATTGTAGCCGACCCACATCGCTCGACATGTTTACACCTCGAAGGTGTGATCTTCAGTGAGCAGATCAGTGGACGGTGTTGCGTGGCAACCGTCTCATACGGCACGGTCTTCGCGTCTGTGACAAGGTCTTGGTCGCGACGCCTAACAATGACATAGTCAATCTGCGTTTTAGCATTCTCGCTATAAAACGAGATGAGGTGGGAGTCACGCTTTCGAAAAAAAAATTGGTGTTCACGATGGTGAAGTCATGTGAGTCTGCATACTCAAGTATACGCTCACCATCGGCGTTGCGCGACCCATATCCAAAACCACCATGACAGTTGTAGCCGTCTTTCGTTGCTCCGACGTGACCATTAAGGTCACCTGCCACAACAACCATATCTTGTGACGGTACTTCCGCTGTCTTCTCATCAAGCAGGGACCAGAATGATCGTTGATCTTAAACGTATACACATGTAAATAGCATTTATTCTGTTAATCCGCTAGGCAAGGCGATATATGGAACAAATGCACGGCGCAATCTTCCCGTGTTAGGATAAAAAAGGATGAAGCTATTATATAAAGGACTGCGCTACACAATCTTTTTTTTTTGGGATGCGCCACGCATTCTACTCCTACGTGATGTCGTGGAGACGATGTGAACGCGTGATTGACCATACAATGACTTGCGGTGATCAGCCGATGAAGAAGTCAGCGCTTCACCCTTTCCAGACAAGTCTGGTAATAATTCACCTACCCCGGAGGGATGGAATGCTTGGATAGCCTGAGCCGGAAATCCGAACCGAGAACCTGGTATGTGTGCACGCGACAGGCGGCACCTCCTCAGACTGTGTCACTTTAAAATACACCTAAAAATATTGTTTGAGACCAAATAATAAAAACCCTTGAGACTGTTCATACAGACGCGTGGCAAAGCCGGATTTTTGCTTAAAAAAAGAGAGACGATTTTGTCGTAATTGATCATGCCTAATTATAATTTGGATATGTCTAATTCGTTTTGCAAACTATCCATGTTATTTCTAAAAGTGTCCGGCCACCATTTAAAATGTGACCCGTTTAAAATGTGAGTGTATTCGGTTTGATGTCAATATCCAAGGACGGTTGTATTGTTGTCCGTACTACCTATCGAAGTCGAACTTCCAACATGCCCATGCTTTCCACTAGAAATGTCTAGTCCTTCTGGAATGCGTCCAGCAAGATATACGTTCAGGTGTTTTTCCTCTTGAATGATAAAATCTTCTGTGTCTATTCATACAGGCGCTCCGCAAAAGTGAATTATTGCTGAAATTTTTCTTCAAAGAAGGGCAATTTTGATATAAATTTTGATATTTCGAATGTTAACAATCGAACATCATCATCATCATCATTTTCAATAGCTTTTGTCCCGCTTGGTGGCGGGGTCCGCTCTTCTGGGCCCGGATTCATGAACGATTTACCGCCGGGATGGTGCAAAATTTACCCCCACTCCCCACTTACGCGCGATTCATGAACGCGCAGCGGGAAAAATCCGAGGTAAGTGTCGAAGTAAATGCTACCCCGTCAGCGCGTCAGGGAACATTTACCTTCAAGGCGAGGGTTTTGCTCCGTGGCCAACTTCTGACCCAATGCATGCCTCCGCTGGCCCTTAGCCAGCTCTGAGCTGGCCGCCAGCCGTAAATTCAATGGAACGTATCTAGCCAACTTTGCTTCTGGCGTCCTCTGGGCCGTCGTCCAGGGACTTCAAGATTCAGGCGGTATATGTCGCATAGGTGAGCAGCACTGATAGGTGGGAGCGCTCCAGCCAGTACATAGTAACCAAACAGAGCACAAGCCGAACACATGCTAGCTCATAAGGGACCAACTGTACATGCCGTCTCTGAATGCCATGCCCATTCCATGCGGTATGATTTGTTTAGGAGTCCCACCTACCAATGCTGCTCACCTAAGCGACATATACCTGGACATAACATGTAGTGTTTGGTAAAAGAATTAAATCTATCTACATAAAGGATAACATGGGGCGCGTGTAGCGCAGTCGGAGGAGGCGCGACTGTCGCGTGCACCCGATACCAGGTTCCTGGTTCGGATTTCCCGCCCAGGCCAACCAAGCCTTCCATCCCTCCGGGGTCGGTGAATTGGTACCAGACTGTCTGGGAAGGACAAAGCGCTGACTTGTTCATCGGCTGGCCACCGCAAGTCATTGTATGGCCAAATACGCATTCATGTCGCCTCCACGACATCCCGTAGAAGTAGAATGCGCTGGCGCATCCCAAAAGGGATTGAGTAACGCCGTCCTTTATCCTTTTATCCTTTACATAAAGGACAACTAAATAGGATTGCTATGACGTGAGAATGCTCAAAGTCCTCTAACTTTAGTCACCACATGCTGATGATTTCCGCAGTGTTTGATCAGTGTAGTGATTTCTGCTTAACAGGCTCTCATCTGGAATTGTCAACGGCCAACACGACTAATTCAATGAGTAAATAGCCGATAAACAAACAAGCTTGTCAAGATAACAGCGAAAAGGGTGTTTGAGTACATAAAAGAACAGTCGTGTTTACCGCTTAGGAGTTAATGCTCAGTGATGCATGGATCTTTTTTATTCTCGTCACGTCATGATGCTGTTACGGGTGCTCAAATTTCTGAAGGTCTTTTTCGTGTTCTGCCTCGTGAATTTAGATGGTAAGATAGGACTATCGCTCACATGGGGGTATTCCTTTGAGAATTCTATTTTTTAGATGGTATTCTATAGAGAGTTTTAATAATACAAAATACAACTCGTATCTTCTACCGGGTACGATGGAAGTCGCGTTAACTAATGTAGATTTATTAAAGGCTAAGAATGAAGAATTAGTCAATCACTTTGAGGAATGCGCCACGCATTCTACCTCTACAGGATGTCCTGGAGGCGATGTATTTAGCCGTAGCATGACTTGCGGTGGTCGATGAATAAGCCAGCGCTTTATCCTTCCCAGACATCGTAATTCTGATGCCAATTCGCCGATCTCGAAGGGAGGGAAGGCGTAGTTGACCTGAACGGGAAATACGAACCAGGCACCTGACATCGAGTGCATGCGGACAACCCTCCGACTACACTAAACGAGCCCACTGCCCACTACGGCGAATTAAATAGAAGACCTGGGCGCGGGCTGGTGCATCGGAGGAGGTGCATGCCGTCGCGTGCACCCGATACCAGGTTCTTGGTTCGAATTCTCGGTCAAGGCCGATCAAGCCTCCCATTCTTCCGGTGTCGGCGAATTGGTACCAGACCTATCTGGGAAGTTCAAAACACTGAGTTGTCCTCCAATTGGTTGCCAAAAGCCGTTCTAGGCCAGATATGGGTAAACGGTAGAGGGCGGCGTCCCTGACCTCCGCCTGACGCATTCCAAAAGGGAGCGTTTAACATCAACATTTATGCTTTAAGTAGAAGACCTGCATATTACATGACTTGTATACTGACCATTTATGCTTTTATGGAAAATTGCATTCGAAGGACAACGCAGAAATTTCTATCGTTTAGCGCCGTTGGACGCCTGTTTTCGTGTAGGAAAAATTTGAAATTAGCAGAAAAAGCAGAAAGCAGTGCGCAATCTAGGGAACTGTATGGCACCGACCATACAAGTTCCAAGATCAGTTTCATACTGAAGTAATAGTTCTTTCAAAGTCAGTGTCTTTCTGTATTTCTATCTGCCTGTCCATCTGCCCGTCTGTCGGCCGATCCGTCTCTGTGTGCGACTGTCAGTTTTTCTATCTTCTTATTTATTTGTATGTTTGTCCATCGGTCTGCTTCTATCTCTCTCCTCCTTCCCTCTTGTCTGACTTTTCAAAGAGGCACTTCTAGCGCAATCGTCTGGAGGCGTCCGTTATCAGTGGCTTCCTGAATCAATTTTCGTTTGGTTCTACAGCAACTTTCATCTCTTCGGTGTTGATGAACTGCTGCCAGACTTGCGTTGAATAGATAAGACACTGACATGGACAGTGGAAGTAGTGCTATAAATCAAGCACGCATGTAATCCGTCTCCCTAGGTGGGATCTCACTGAAATTTTAGGATATAGACAGGGCTTTTTTCAAAGTATCGAATATTTTTCGACCACTGCAGTACTTCGAGTGATCATCAACTTCATACATCACGGTCTCTTCTGGGAATGAGTGAGACGAAAGCGAACAAACACTTTGCATTTAGCATATTCATATTGGTCGAGACAGGCAGATCATTGGTCTGGGGTTGATGTATGATGCGCGTGTTCAAATGCGAAGAACCGCTTAGCGGTTTAGAAATTCCATGACAATGGCTAAAGGACGACGCAGTCTGAATGCAGCACAAATCCGTAGTATGCAGCTCATTATATTATAAATAGATACAAAAGAGCAGGAGGTTATGAGGCGCCAGGCTGCGCCAAAAATTCAGAAATTCGTGCCAAGTTCCTTCACGAAAACAAAACCGAAACAACTGTCTGCCTCTACCGTGCCATTGTAAAATATTTATGTGGTCATGCTTTAATCTTCTATTCTGAACAGAAGCTTTCAGACGAGATGCGTTCTCTTCTGTGAATCGTATATGTATGGTCATGGACCCTTTCTCTCAATGGTGGAAGTTTAAAACTATACAAATCATTATTTAAAACAAGACGTACTCTATAAAAACAATTGGAGAGCCGAGTTAGCCTAGTGGTTAGTAGTGTAGTTTCATGCACAAACGGTCACAGGTTCGACTCCCGGCTCGGGCACGCCATGCCCTGCAACGTCACCCGGAAGTGGCGCACAGAACCCCCGCCCGAGTTCTGTGGTCAGTATGCGAGGGCTACCGAGGGCCGAACGACCTCGGCTAAAGAAGCTAGTTCGACTGGGGACTCTGAATGTGGGAACGCTGACCGGGAGATCTAGGGAAGTGGCTGACCTGATGAAGCGCAGAAGGATACAAGTCCTGTGTCTGCAGGAAACGCGATGGAAAGGGGCGATAGCCAAGGAGATCGGAGAAGGGGTCAAGCTGTACTACAACGGAGAGGACACCAAGAGGAACGGGGTAGGGATAGCTGTCGCGGAGTCCCTTAAGGATTCAGTAGCGGCTGTCCAAAGAATAAACGACCGCATCATGTCACTGCGGCTGGACACGAAGGAGGGTTACTGGACCATCATGTCTGTCTACGCTCCGCAGACCGGATGCTCCGAGCACGACAAGGATGACTTCTACCTCTCGCTCGAGGAAGCCATTAGGTCCGTACCAGAAGGCGACTACCTCTCCATAGCAGGGGACATGAACGGGCATGTGGGGAGTGGCAGAAGAGGAGTGGAAAGGGTTCATGGAGGAAAAGGGATCGACCTGGTAAACCCGGATGGAGAACGAATTCTGGATCTGGCTATCGCCCCGACCTGGCTGTCTGTAGCACCTTCTTCGCGAAGAGGGAGAGCCAGAAGGTGACCTATGCTAGCGGAGGAAGAAGAACGGAGGTCGACCACATCCTGGTTCGAAGGGCTGCCCTGAAAACAGTCCGGAATGTGAAGGTCATTCCGGGAGAAGACGTGGCATCACAGCACAGACCCTTGGTAGCCGACCTTAGCATACCTCTACCCACCAGGCCCAAAGTGAGGACGGAACCCAGGATCCGATGGTGGAGACTGCGGGGTTCAGAGCGGAACGAGCTACGAAGGGCAGTGCTTGAAGCAGGCCTTCCAGATCCAGCTGGTCCCGTGAATGAGACCTGGAGGAACAATCCTGGGATGTGCCAAGGAAACCCTGGGAGAAACAAAGGGAGGAACCAGAGGGAATAAATCGGCATGGTTCTGGAACGAAGAGGTGCAGGCTGCGGTGAAGAGGAAGAAGGAGGCCTACAAGCTGTGGCAAAAGACGAGGGCACCCGAGCATCTCACAGCCTACAGGAAGCTGAAGAGGCTGGCAAAAACAGCTGTAGCGAAGGCAAAGAACGCGGAAATGGATGCCCTGTACGAGAAACTAGACGGGCCAGAGGGAGAGAAGTTCGCCATCCGCCTGGCCAAGGCGCGTCATAGAGCTAGCCTCGACATTCGAGTAGTGAAGACTGTGAAGAGTGCCGACGGTAGAGTGTTACGGAAGCCGGTCGAGGTCAGAGAGAGATGGGAGGAGTACTTCAAGGAACTCCTGAACGAGGAGTTCCCTCGTCGGGAGGCCGAGGAAGAACAGCCAACGGAAGGACCCATCCCACCCTGGACGCAAGAAGAGGTTCGCAAGGCCATACGGAAGATGAAACTCGGAAAGGCAGCAGGGCCGGACGGTGTGCCAGTAGAGGCTTGGAAGGTGCTCGGGGACCTCGGAATCAACTGGCTGACGCAGTTCCTCAACAGAATCACGAAAGAAGGTAAGATGCCGGATGACTGGAGGAACAGCACCATAGTCCCCATCTTCAAGCAGAAGGGAGACGCTTCCGAATGCTCCAACTACCGAGGGATCAAACTGATCTCACACACGATGAAGATCTACGAACGACTGGTCGACTCAAGGCTGAGGGAGATGGAACCCATCTCCCAGATGCAGTGGGGCTTCATTCCTGAGAGGTCCACCACAGACGCCGTCTTCATCGCTCGTCAGGTGATGGAGAAATATCGGGAGAAACGAAAACCCTGCTACCTGGCATTCCTGGACCTGGAGAAGGCCTACGACAGGCTAGCTCGGGCCGTAATCTGGAATGCCCTTCGAGGGAGGGGTGTTCCGGAACGTCTGATCACGGTCATAAGGGACATGTACGAGGGCTCGAAAGCGGCGATACGAACGCCACACGGGGTGACAGGGAAAGTGGGCATCACAGTGGAGGTTCACCAAGGGTCGGCTCTGAGCCCGTTCCTCTTTCTGCTGATATTTGACTCTATAGTGAACCACCTTGAGGAAGGCCCTCTCAGAACGATCCTCTACGCGGACGACATCGCCCTAGTAGCCGGCAACCAGGAGGAGCTGGAGGAGAAGGTGCAGCTGTGGCAGAGAGCCCTTGCGGACAACGGCCTACGGCTGAACGTGAAGAAGACGAAGTTCATCAGCTCTGAGCAGTGCGCTGGATCGATCCTAGACTGCCAAGGGGAAACGATCGAGAAGGTGGAAGAATTCCGCTACCTCGGAAGTGACCTATCCGAGGAAGGAAGTGTGGACCAGGCGGTCAGGGGACGGATAAACGCAGCCTGGCTCAAGTGGAGGGAGTCCACAGGGATCCTCTGCGACCGTAGATGCTCCAGGACGCTCAAAGGCAAGCTCTATAGAACAGTTGTAAGACCTGCCCCCCTCTACGGCAGTGAGTGCTGGGCCCTGGGTAAGGCGCAGGAGCGGCAACTGCACGCGGCAGAGATGAGGATGCTGAGGTGGGCATGTGGATGGACCCGTCGGGACAGGGTGCGAAACGAGGATGTTAGGGCAGTGATGAAGACTGCCCCGATCCAGCTGAAGATGAGAGAGCAGCGCCTGAGGTGGTATGGACACGTCCTCAGGAGACCAGAGGATCACCCCACAAGGTTGGCCCTAGATTACGAGGCACCCGGAAAGCGTCCGAGAGGAGCCCCTAGGAAAAGATGGAAGGACGTCATCAAGAGAGATCTCGCCGAAGTCGGCGCCACGGCAGATGACGCCCTTGATAGGATGAGGTGGCGACAGATCACAAGAACAGCGGACCCTGCGACTGCGCGGGACTAAACGCTCAGGAGAAGAAGTACTCTATAAAAACAATTAAAAGGCTATGGATCAAGGTGAGCGCTAAAGTGTAGTCCGTAAATTTTCCGTGACTTTTTAACAAGAAAAGTTTGTGGCAAATGCGTTAAATTCTTTGCATCAGACCATAAAATGCAGTCATTTTGTAGAAAAAAGATAGACGTAATTCTCCTTCCACACATTCTTCGTATTAAAAGGGTGAAAACGACGGTAATCGGTCACCTGTGGAGATAAGCCACGCATTCCACTTCTATGTACAGTGTGTCGTGGAAGCAATCTGATTGTGTATTTGACCTATACAATGAGTTGCAATGGTTAGCCCATAGAAAAGTCAGTATTCTTCTTTTTCAGAGAAGTCTGCTACTAATTCACGGAGTCTTGAGGAATGCAAGGATTGGTTGGCATTGAAGGGGAGTAATTATAAAAAAATACATTTCGCTAATGATTTGCATTTTTTGCACATAAATTTTTAACTTTAATTTTTTTCGTCGCTCGACTTCGTGCCCACCTATTCCACTTCACTATTCTTGACACCTGACATACGCCTCAGAGACCTGGGCCATACGAAAGCAGGACGAACACGCGATCAGCATCGAGCAGCGTGGAATCGAGAGAAGGATGCGCGATTCAAGCAAGTGAGAGTTCCGAGTTTCGTCGTCGTACGAAAATCGGAGGCGCTGTCGATGGGCCAAGTTATCGAAAATTAGGTAGACCGGCCACGTAATATGCTGCGCAATCACCCTCGGGAAAAGAGCCGTCATCGAGTGGATTAAAGAAGTATTAGTGAATTTCGGTAAGCAACTGATCGTACGGCCCTGTTGCTTACCCAACTCTACAGCTTCAGAGCTGGTTAAAGGACGGCGTTACTCAACCCCTCTTGGGATGTCCCCCTATTGGACATGCATACTACTTCTACGGGATATTGTGGAGGCGATTTGAATGCGTTTTTGGCCATACAATGACCTGCAGTGACCAGCCGATGAAAAATTCAGCGCTTTGTCCTTCTCAAACAAGTCAGGTACCAAAACATCCTGTTATTAATTCGATTACGCCTCCCATGGCAGCTATCTACCTGGCGTTGCTGAATCTTCTAGGCTTACGAGCTATTTTGAACTTACGTGCTAGGTAACTCGTAAGGCGTTCCATAGGGCCACAGGTGTCATGTTCCAATATATACTATAGTCCGCTTGGAATTGTTCACATACTATTGAAAGCCTACTTTATAGGACTGTCTAGGGACATGCTCTTCGTTGGCCCTCGCCGATATACGCGCTGCCCGTCAACGGCTGGTTTATCTAATTTATTTAAACCGGCTGCCTATGTACCAACTTCTAACGGAGGCCTTAAACTCCGCTCAGGTCTTTAAAAATCAAGCGCTTATTTTTATTTTTATTTTTATTTTTTTTTTGCCTTCCTACCTTTTCTTCCGCACTAAGCACCCCCTTTTTTTCTCGTTTTTTTGGAGTTCTTGTTGTCAGTGTTTACCTACTGATAGGTGGACGACGCTTGTTTCCATGGGAAATCCGCCAAGATTAGCTGTGATTGTTCGCCTGCTTTCTGCTGTTGTTTCTGTTTTTCCCTTATGTGGCGCGTCCTTTGACGTATTCATAAATAAATAAATAATTCACCGACTCCGGAAGGATGGAGGGCTTAGCTGGCCTGGGTAGGGAAACCGAACCAAGAAACTGGTGTCAGGTGACCACGAAAGCGGGCACTTCCTCCGACTGCGCTCTACGCGCAATGGCGTCTACAATTTCTTGCTGCATCGTCTACAGGTGTGAAATTCGATGCAAACCGAAATTTGGTAGTAATCGAACAAAAAATCGCAAGGTCTTAGAGAAGGGCATAGCACAGTCTGTTTTTGAAACTAAAAAATGACGGCCCATCCTTTCTCTGAACACAGCTTTAAAATTTATTCTTCCTCAAAAAATGAGATTTTATAAAACTCCATTCAACTTGTTCACTTGTTGGGTAAGTGAACTGCTATAAAAATTCAAAGAAAGTGATACTGAAATTTACCTTAAACAAAAGATTATTCCAACCGTCTTGGATAGTATCTATTTAAAGCGGAATTTTCAGCAATTTTCAGCCCTTCAGAGTTAGGAAGCTGAAAATTGTGCACTTGTTTTTGGCACAGTTTGCACGATTTTTTGCACTCTCATCAGCCTTTGAAAATGATTTTGAACATAAATCATCAGAAAGAGAAGCCCATTGTGGTGGAACCCTTGTTGCTAGACATTGTCGCGTTTGTTTGCTTGACAATCTAATTGTTGTTGTTCGAGGAAATCGTAGTTTCATCTTCAATACTGCACAGACCGGTTCTAAGGACGCGCTGCTCGTTTCGTTTTGATCCGTTGTCGAAGTCATCCGTATTGTCGTTCTATATCCGTTTAAAGTCTTTTTTCAGACATATAAAAATGACGGTGACATATTCTCTAGATGTTGCCAACTCTTCATTTTTCTGTTTGTACAAATTATTGTTTAGATGGAAGGTCAGTTTAGTTCTTTTCACATTAGTAGACGAGCTTACAAAATTCCAATACGAGCAGTGAGTTAAAAATTGTTCCTTCACTGCAAACTTCAATTTCAGGGCTCGATATGGAAATCGATATATGCCGAGCTGTTGGTATGGCTTGTACTCTACGCTTTACTCAGTACCATGTATCGAGTTATGCTCTCAAAAACACAACGAGAGTAGGTTTATTTCACAAATAATGTAGATTGTAAGTTCTTTAGGATTTCTGAATATTACCTCATTTTTATATATGGAACTAACAGTCGTGAAAGGATCACGCTTTAATAGAATAAACTTTTAAAAACATCTAAAAAGTTCTTATTACGAACTGAATGAACAAATAGTGCTGTAACACTTTTCTGCTTCACCGACGACAAACCAGGAAAATGTTTTAATAAAAATGCTCCTCTGAAGAAGGCTTGCGAAACCAACCGTTTAGGTTTTTGCTGTTTATTTTTACCTTTTCGCCTAACCTCTATTTTTATATACCATTACATGTCGAATTGAACAACTTTCACATCAATTGGACACTCTTCTAAGCTAGCCTAAGATTTTTGAAGTCAAAGCGAATTCTTCCAGATCAAAACGATCTTGAGGCAGGTTAAATTACTGGCTCACTAAAATGGTTAGAATAATTTTTTTTTCGAGAAAAATTTGGTAGAACTTTTGTTAAAGTTTTAAGGTTCAGTTGTCCCAACAAGTATAATAATTTTATGAAATTTGGTTTTGAGAAAAAAGTAACTAAATTTTCTTTTAAAGCGCAGCAACCAGAATTCATGCACTACACATTAAAAGACTGGATCGCGACACGCACTCGAAAAGCAAGTTGTTTATTTGATTACTAATGAAAATACCGCTTCCATTCAGTAAGAAATTTAGGCAATGTGTTTTTTATAGTTGTTAATGTCGCACCGTTTGCAGGTGTAAAACTGCATGCAAACAGAAAATTTGCTATCAATTAAATAAAAATCGCGAAGTTTCGGATGGTGGCATGGCGCAATCTATGTTTTGTCACCAAAAAATGACCACCTTTCTGGTCTTTAAAACAAGCTTTAAATCATTGTCACTCGAAAAAAATTCTTAAAATTAAAAAAATTGTGTTCACTTATTAGGATGTGAATTAATATTTCAAGGAAGTCTATACTAAAAATTTTCCTTGAACACAAATTTCTCTAACTTTTTTAGAGAGTCTCTAGCCTAATGTGGAAGAAGTTTCATTTAGAAGAGTTTGTTTTGATTTCAAAGTTATAGGCTAGCATAGAAAAGTGTCCAGTTTGACGTGAAAATGGTATAAAACTGACTTGTGAAAAAACAGAAATTATTAATAATAGAGCGAGTTTAGGACCTTCGAGGACCTCTGCGTATTCTTCGACACCTATTCGTCATTTATACCGATAACATTTATGCTCGGTTTCTATGTGTCGGCAGTCTTCACTAGATGGTGGCAAATTTTCGACAACATAGGATGGATAGACACGTGAGTTCCGAATACCTCTGAATGTTGAACCCGTAAAGCCCTACAAACAAACGTTCAAAATAACTTGATGAAGTTTTGACGTTCTCCCAATCGAAAGCATCGATCTGCAGCATGGTGGAAATAGCGCCATTTTGCTGTGCGTATCTTTCTGTTTCCGTGTTGTAATTTTTCAAGTTATATTTTTTCACCAACTACGGCTTTTCTCAAAGATGTCAAACCATCGCACTGCGATTTTGGAGCTTGATCGACAAGGGAAGCGCCAATGTGACGTCGTTAACCTGCTTAGTCGACTGTCTCCTCAGAACTCGTCGATGTGAGGAGCTCGGCCGTGAAGGTGATAGTGACAAGGAAGGAATCTCACTGTCAATACGCCGCAGAACCAAAAAATCATTGAAAAGCGAAAATTCTAAACATTGAGGGTCTCTTGAAGAAAATCGCCCATGATATCTATGGCGGTTGCACATCAGTGCATCGAATAGCCAGTGAGAAACATGGACTCTAGCCCTACAAGTACCATAAAGTCCAGCTCTTGATGGAGAAGAATAAGCGCGAACAGCTCTATCGATGCAGACAGCTGAGGGTGCGAGCCGCAGGTCGAAGGAGGGAGTGAACACTGTTCAGCGGTTCATCGTGAAGTAGGCTCGCAACCTCCAACCCGGCAGAACGTGATCTGGAGAGGCTCCAGCCACATTTGCCATCGCAGAACATCGTCAAAATCTGCAGGCGATCATGGTTTAGGGTGGATTCTATACCAACGGAAAGACCTCTTTGTTTTTGTGGACGAAGGAGAAAAAATAAATCAAGACGTGTACCGACGGGACATCTTCGAGGCTGTGGTGCTTTTCTCGCGAAAGCAGTTCAACATTCCACACTGGATGTTTCCACATGACTCAATCCTTACAGCACGAAAAGCACGCAAGCATTGTGCAAGGCCAATTTTCGGGTCTTCGTTATGTCTGCGCAACGGCCACCGTACTCCCCGGATCTGAATCCGACAAACAACAGCGCGTGGTTCATTTTGAAGGCCATGGTCCGTGCCAGGCGCCACCACAACCTGGAGGCCCAGAAGACATCTGTGCGTTGGGAACGGGAACGGCTACCTCCAGATGGTCTGCAGCTCATCGCCAAAAACTTCACCACGCGTTTTGACTTCTGTATTCGCGCCAAGGGGGTCACTTCAAAGCTAGACTAATATAGTGTTGCCTACTGTCTATGTCGCTGCTATATATTGTTTATTAAAGTTGTCAGTTGTTTCATAGTTACAATTTTAAAAAGACCTTCATCACGTCATTTTGGAACACCCTGTGTTGCACTTAAGTAGGGTTTTCTTCGAGCTCTAGGAAATCGAAATGAAATTTTGGGAAAGAGTTTTGGGTCAGATAAACTTTTTTTATGGCAGCGCGACAGGAGGTACACCCGCCCCTGCTGGGGGCATGGCGTCAGGAGGTACAGCCGCTGTTCTGCGGACCAGAAACTTTTGTTTTGCGTGTCAAAGGTTTCGAAGGACAGCCGTTGAACCTCTTGGTGAACCCTAGGGTTGGGGGTGGGTGAGCAAGGGAGATGAGAGGAAGATCGCACTCCCCCAGCAGGGGGCGGGTGAACCTCCTGACCGTCCCCCGAGTCCCGCATGGCGTAAGAGTTTTAGTCGCAATTAAAGGTCTATCTAACAGCTAGAAACTTTTGCACCAGCAGCTCCATAATAAAGCTTCTTTTCTTCTTTTTCTCACCATTTTTATTTTACCTGTGCTAGTATTCTGACCTATTTGATTGTTTGGAGGCGCACTCTTTGTAGTGTATATTATAAATGAATAAATAAGCTATAAACTTCATCGGCCATGTAAAACTTTTCTTAATTTACTATTTGGCTTAAGTGCCGCAGTCTATTATAGTAGCTTCCCCTGTGCAAAGGACAAATAGACTCCCAATCCTGCCCAAATTGCGACCTGTACCAAAACGTCAATGATAGAAGAGATCTCTACAGTCGTGAATATTTACACTTTCGGGTTCCACGCTTGCCGCCACTCCTAACAGTATGTTTCATATTCTACAATCCATAAGGGTTAAGGGATAAAGGGTAAAGGACGGCATTACTCAGTCCCCTTAGGAATGCGCCACATTTCTACATTTACGGGATGTCGTAGAGGCGATTTGGTTGCGTATTTGGCCCTACAATGACTTATCGAGGTCAGGCGATGAACAAGTCAGCGCTTTGTTCATACCAGACAAGTCTGATTCCAATTCACCGAACTCAGAGGGAGGGAACGCTTGGTTGGTCTGGGCGAGAAATCCGAACCAGGAACCTGGTATTGGATGCACGCGATAGCCGGCACCTCCTACCTGCACTACACGCGCCTTTCCTGTGCACTGTGATAAAAATAGAGCTTCTTTGTGCCTAGAAAGAGTAGCTATCATAGTTGTTTCAGACCAGCTTTATGGATTACGCAGTACATTCAAGGACACACGGAACGATCTCGTTTGCTACGGCGAACGCTAATCCGCTATCTAGTGCTGACACAAGCGATGGTGTTTCGTGATGTCTCGGCGGGAGTGCGAAAACGATTTCCGACGATGAACCATCTCGTCACCTCTGGTGAGTCGATGACAGTTTCTTTTCAAAGCAGAGGGATGAGAATTGAAGCGAAGTTTGCAGAACGACGACTTGCAGACATATGATGCAGTCATCAGGGATGGGCGGAATTTCTGTTTTCTGTTTTCTGATTTTCTGGCCATTTTGGGTAAATTTTTTCTGTTTTCTGTTTTCTGGGAAAATGGCCAAAAATTGGCCAGAAAACAGAAAATGGAGTTGCGAACAAAATTTTTTCACAGAAATCCAATAAAAAGAATCCAAAAGTATCGTAGAATAGTGAGCTTTATTCCAAATTAGTGTTTCTAGAGTATCTTACATGGTAAGCATGTGGCGTTTTTTGGATGTGCTCATGTAGTAATTGCGCCATATGCTCATGAACTATGCCGCTTTGTTTGCTTGATTGATTGTGTAAGTGCTGCTGGCAAGGAGTATAGGAGTATATCATAGGGCATTTTTCGACTTTCATAATTTGGCTTCGTATTCTTTTCGATTTTAACAGTAGTTTGGACCGTCTACGATCACTAAAAATTTTATTTTAAAACTATAAAACTAGTACTCTGATTGAATTATGTGTTAACTAACCACTTGTCCTAGAGTTACTGTGGGTAGGGTGAGCACCAGCAGCGTCTCCATACGTCCATGCCGCGTGCCAGGGTGCTCCAGGGTGCTCCATGGATCCTTTTCGCTCAAGAGACACGAAGAGCGTCATATTGTTTGTTCAGGGCTTTGGCGAAGAAGTCCGACCAACGCGTTGTTGGGCGTCCTGGTGTTCTCTTGACATCCCGCGGAATTTAGTCGGTGTCTGCGAAGCGCATTACGTGGCCCACCTAATTGTCGACGACTTGGTCATGCGACAACATCTCTGATCTTCGAACGTCGGCGAAGCTCGGAAGTCTCGAGGCCTTCTCTCACTTGCATGAGTCGTGTCACTTCGAGCATTGCCCTCTCGATTCCGCGATACTAATCGCTTGTTCATCTTGCCTTTGTAAAGCCCAGGCCGCTGATACGTATGTTAGGGCAGGAAGAACAGTGGAGTCGAATAGGTGGGCACGGAGTCGGACGTTCTTCGTCTTCTTCACGACTTCTTCGACGCTCCTGAAAGCTCCCCAAGCCGCTCGTTTCCTCCTGCTCAGCTCCGGCGCTAGGTCGTTGGCCATATTGACTTCGCGACCCATATACATTCGAAGATGTTCGTTCGGTTCAGCGAGGATGAGGCATTCGAAACTCGTCCGTTCCTCTGGAATATCGTCTTCGTAAGATTCAGCTGCAGTCCAAGGTTCCCACATGTGTACACGATCGAAGTCAGCCAGCATTCGCTCCGCCTGGCTAGCGCTCGGTGTTAGATGGTGTAGCTGCCGTTCGTCGTCTTTCACTTCCATGTCTTCCCATTCGAGTTCGCGAATGACGTTTTTGAGGGTGGCACTGAAGGGAACCGGGGATACCCTCTCATCGAACCTCATCGAACCTCTCTGTTCACGTTGGCAACGATTTGTTGTAGAATGGCGAAACCTTTGTCGTGAATCCACTGTACAGCTCTCGAAGGATTCTGACGTACAGAGTAGGCACGCCCTGAGTGAGCAGGGCTTCGATGGCCGCTTCAGACTTGTCAGAGTCGAATGCCTTCTTCAGATCGACGAACGTAAGGCACAACGGCAGCTTGTACTCACGCGAAACTTCGATGAGCTTCGTAATGGTGTGTATGTGTGTGTGTGTGTGTGGAGGATCGTGCTGAATCCTCTCTGAAATCCTGCCTGTTCGCATGGCTGTCCCTATTCAGAATGACTCGAGTGAACAGCTTGTAAACTACGAGCATCAGGCAGATCGCGCGATTGTTGCTAATGCCGTGCACTCCTCTGTACACCAAGGCGGTTCTTCTGGTTTTCCATGAGATGTAATATGATATGTAGATATGAGGAGATAATAATAATAATAATAATAATAATAATAATAATAGTAATAGTAATAGTAATAATGTGATGGAGAGGGTATATGCTCGGTCTTCATTATATGGTGTCTACGCATTCAAGAAAACACCTCCGCCCAAGACCTGTTGTGCTGACAGCCCCCTCAGACACAATCTCGTGTTGTTCCGTGAAATTCACATCTTTAGTCGGCTAAGTAGTAAGGTGCTGTAAAGAGTATTTATGTTGACCTGAAAATTTTCACAGCTAGGCCACTTACAAGGAAAGGTATTCCCGAGGAACGAAACGAACTAGGAATACAGATTCTGGCGGAGCCAGTAATACCAACGAATCTCTGCACAGCTTTAGAGTATGTTGATCTCTGCACAGCTTTAGAGTATGTTGCGAGAGTGTGTCTACAAACTCTAGCAATTGAGTTGACGCAAACAGTGATCATTGAGCCTTCATCGTGTTCGGTACTCTAAAAGGCCAGTTTCTTACTAGTGCGACCATTATCTAATTGAGGCGTTAGCGGTGAAGCAGAGCTGATGAGTAATGTTGTATACTTCTAGGGTCGAGATTCCTAGGATCTATCAGTCCACATTTACAACTTGCTGATTGCAGTGCACTGGAGTGTAATAGAAATTTTTATAGGCGCTTGCAAATCAAAACGCTGGTCTACGGCTACATTTCTAGTCATACAAAAGCATTTGCTACTGAAAGTATGGATCTTAGGGTAAAATAATTAGGTCGTGTGACAATTTCGAAATTTTCTGTTTTCTGTTTTCTGATTTTCTGGCGTTTTTGGCATTTCTGTTTTCTGATTTCTGTTTTCTGACGAAAGCGATTTTCTGTTTTCTGTTTTCTGGGAAAATTTTCAAAATTTCCGCCCATCCCTGGCCTCGATTAGACACGCACAGGAGAGAAAAAATATCCCAATTGTTGACTGCAGCAAACGTTATTGCAGTAAGGGATACAAAAAGAGGACAGTACTTAGAGGATGGAATTACTCAATACCTTTGCGGAGTGCGCCACACATTCTACTTCTGCGGGATGTCGTGGAGGCGATTTGAATGCGTGAATGCGTGTCTGGCCATGCAATGGCTTAGAGTAGCCCACTGATGAACAAGTCAGCGCTTTATCTTTCTAATACAAGTCTGGCACAAAATCGCAGACTCCAGAAGATTGGAGGGTTTGTGTCGTGCCCCGGGCCCACGCGGCACCAACTACGTAGGGCCCTGCTGCCCCAGCCGAACGATGAGGACTGAAGTACGATGGACTTTAGCTCCCGAGCGCTCTACAACTCTGCGCCTACTTCCATGCGCGTCTCTTCGCCTTCCCCTTCTCACGTACTACTGCGATCAATAAAGATGTTGGTTTTGACCAGTCTTCATGTAGCTTCCGCAGACACAGATGGACATACAGATTTACTTTATTACACAGACTACTACTTCTTAAGAAGCACACATGGCTACGAGTCACGCAACCGCCTCGCCTATACTCACTTGGGCATCCCACACAACAGCCCGCTAGGGTCCGGCGAGGTCCTGCCCGGGGCGTGTGCTCACGAGGCGACGTCTCGGCTCGCACCTGCGGTTACCTCTTCCTGGCGTCCATGCCAGGGTAGATCCTCCTCCTCGGCTTTGCCCTCCTCCTCGATACTGCGGAAGAATCAGCACGCTCCGGATTCCATGACGTTCAGCGTGTTAACGAAAGGACGACCGGACATGACCTTCACGGGCGGCGGCAGCAGGCGAAGTGTGTAGCCCGCGCGCGCGTTCATACTTCGTCGCAGCGTCGATGCAGCGTATTCGACGACATTGCGCGGCGGAACCAAGAGGGCGCAGAGACTCTGCGTTCTTCAAGAGTCGTGGCGAAAGTCATGACAGTTTTATTGGCCAAGGCGAGAAATCCGAAGCAAGAATCTGACATCAAGGGCACCCGGCAGCCAGCACCTCCTCCGACTGCACTAGTCATTGCAGTAAAGGCGAAGAATTATGAGACGGTTCACAACGAAGAGAAGTTCGTGAGGGTTAGGATAGGCCAGCCATACCCTACAAAAGAGTCGAAATCGTCGTTAGTTAATTTCTTTGCGGGATGCACTACGCACTTCTATGAGATATCGTGAAGGTGGATTTGACAGCGTACTTCGTCTATATTATAGTTGTGCTCAAATGACCTATTCGAATAGGTATTCGAATAATTTTCATTTGAATTCGAATATTCAGAAAAACCGCTTTTTTCGAACATATTCGAATTCGAATAATCGAAATCTGTGGGCATTCGAAACGATTCAAATATTATAAACATTTTCGAGATCACAACTATAGTCTATATGTACAATTCCTTTTGGACAGCCGATGGACAAGTCAGTGTTTTATCAATCGCAGGCAAGTTTCGTATCAATTCACCGATCCCAGAGGAACGAAAACCGGGGTGGAAATCCGAACCAAGAACCTGGACTCGGGTGCTCGCAACAGCCAGCGCCTCCGCCCAAAGATACCGATAGGAACGATAAAGAAACAGATGAAGAACAGATGTTGACTTGTTTATTACCTATGCGCTCCGTAGAAATCTGAACCAACGGCTCCTGCTTTGCCTTGTGCGAGACTGGTTCTTGGACGTTAACCAGTGATGCTCCGCAGCAGCCCAGGCCTGAAATCGCGGTGTGTCTCCCTCCATGGCTATGAGCACGCAACCGAAATCCAATTGATGACGTTCCCTTTCCTCCGAAACAAGAGTTCCACCCGAAAACGTTATCATATGCCCACTGCTTGCTTGCCTCTCCACATCCTTCAGTTCATCCTGCGGATCCCAATCTTCCTCTTCTTCTTCCACCACTTCCAGCTGTTCGTCTTCGTCAGTTTCAAGTTGACCTGTATCGAAGTCCTTAACTGTGCTGGCCATCCGTTCGGCCAGCTTGATTTCTTCCCTCGAAGATTCTTTGTTAAAGGTGGACCACACCTCAGCGTGAGCAGGTGGATCACCAATCGACCGTCGGCGGACATTGTTGGTGTTAGGTTCTAGAAAACCTTCAGCAGACCTCTGATTTCCAGTTGATAGGCAGACATGAGGGAAAGAGTGTATCGATGCCGTTTAGCTCAATTTGCGGATTCGCACACCTCCTTCTCCTTTGAACCACCTCCGACGTCACAACGTGGTCTCTTTTGAAAATCCGACCAGGAAGGCTTTTCCCGAGGTCATTGGTCCATGTATGGAAACAGACTGCGAGGAGCCTGTAGCCTTTATACATTGATCGTATTGTGCCCAGTGGTGCTTCATGCACTTTGTATCACTGATGTTGAACACCACCATGTTTTTATACATCACCACGTTGAATACCACAGCATGCAGCTGAAGAAATATGCAGAAAACGTCTGAAAATGGTATAGACGTCAGAATCCCAAATCTCAACCAATCAGTTGAAATGCAAAAATGCAGCAGCGCAGAGGAACCAAACCCACGACCTTCCCCACGCTAAGCAACCGGAATTCCAGTGCGCTTCAAGCCGCTTGCTGGGTGTACAAGACCCCCAAACTCGTGATGCGCCATATTCCATTACGACCCCTACTCTTTGGGTTTAAATTTTTTTAAATGCAAAAATAAACACATTTTAGTACTAATTGAGGGGTGAGATTCTCCCTATATGAGTCGCTCTCCCCCCGTTCAGACATACGCTTCGGACCCTTCCCTTGACAGACACGTCTGATACTAACTAACTGCATGGTATCGAGCCAGACATTATAAATTGTCTGGTTGCCAAACTGCAGCCGAAAAAGTCCGCTCAATTTCCCAAATTAGGAAAATGAAGAACGAACTCGATACACGAAACTGAAATACTTGGAATAACTGGTCGGTTTCTTAGGCTTGCTAACCGAGAAGGAGTTGGAGGAATTCGATGCGATCGTCACCACATATCCGAAGTACTGGGTGCCAATGCACTGGGCGTTCTGCTTGATTCGAGTGGCCAAGGAGGAGAACAAGATTCCCGGTGAGATCGTCTACGTCGATCTCATGGAGGTGCTGTTTGTAACGATAGTAATTTACACTGTACTTTCTCAATTTGTTTTTGATGAAACAGCACAACTAGGAAATAGGTGAATTGGTCTTATGGATAGAGATTTTTCTTGAAATAAAAGCCCTGTTGTAAAATCTTGCACTTTGGCGACAATCTGAAACATTGATGAAAATCAAACATTGACGAAAGGCAACTAATTTTAAGAAGATCTTCAGAAAATTCGCCAATATCGTGTTCAAGTCCTCAGCTTGACGTTGTACGACTGGGTACCTGTGCCGCTGGTGTACACACAGGTCTGTTTTCTTAGGCGCCGTTAAGACCTTAGGCTGAGTTTTGGTTTTGAATTACAGGTAACGAATGTTTTTCATTGAGGTGGTGCATCTGGCAGTGAGAAGCTACTTTGCTATAGCTCTGCTTGGACGCCAATATTTGACTCCAGAAGCAGGCAGAGCAACAACTGTCGACATTGCTAAAACGGTACAGTTTAACGAGTTGGAGTGCATTAAACATCATCTACTACGATGATCATCATCCACCATTTTCGTGTCAAATTGCACACTTTTGAAATCAAATTGGACAAAATTGGACACTATTCAAATGGGAATGGAACTCTTACAAGCTAGTTTCATTCCTTAAAAATCAAACCGAACATCTTCCGAATCAAGGAGTGTGTCTTTTAGGTTTACATAGATGTTCTTCGAGACGGTTGGGATAATTTCAAGAACAGTTTGGTGTGATTCTCAGATTTTTAATTCATATGCTCCACAAAGTGAGCACTCTGCTTAAAATTTTATAAAATGTTCATTTTTGAAGATAAAATAATCGTCCTCAAGTATAGGAAGTATATTATAGAAAAGCAGCAATATAGTAGTGTCTCGTTGCGAAGTTGAATTTATAGAATGTGTACAATAGCGATTTGCTCTGTTTCAAAATTTTTTTGTTCTACACTTGACAAGTTCGCCCCGCGTGAACACAATTTCGATAATTTTGTCAATTTCGTTTCATCGTCTAACCAGGGATTGCCGTCAGCTTCCCATGGAACTTCGGAATGAGACCTATATCACGTGAAAGAGCTCGAGACGCTGATCACAGATATGTAGACCAAATTTGCTAATTGGATCTCCTAAGCGAGTTATGGCCGGCGGAAGCCGCCGTGTCTTCCATGTGTTAGGCGCGCTCAATGGGCGCAGTAATGCGCGGTAATCAGCGGTTCGGCTACTACCGCCGCTGCTGGTGGCGCTAATAGCCGAACCGCTGATTACCGCGCATTACTGCGCCCATTGAGCGCGCCTAACACATGGAAGACACGGCGGCTTTCGCCGGCCATAACTCGCTTAGGAGATCCATTTAGCAAATTTGGTCTACATATCTGCGATCAGCGTCTCGAGCTCTTTCACGTGATATAGGTCTCATCCCGAAGTTCCATGGGAAGCTGACGGCATTCCCTGGTAAGAATAAAGGATGAAGGACAATGTTCCCCAATCCCTTTTTGGGATTCTACCTCTACAGTATATTCTGACAGCAAATTGGATGCGTACTTGGTCATACATATTTTTTTATTTTTTTTTCGATTTTTGCACATAAAATGTAACTTTAATTTTCTTTGTCGCCCGACTTTGTGCGCACCTATTCGACTCCACTGTTCTTCCTATCCTGACATACGTCTCAGAGACCTGGGCTATACGAAAGCAGGATGAACACGCGATCAGCGTCATGCAGCGTGGAATCGAAAGAAGGATGAGTGATTCAAGCAAGTTAGGAAAGGCCTCCGGAGTTCCCAGCTTCGTCGACGCTGTCGCATGGGTCAAGACGTCGAAAATTGGGTGGGCCGGCCACGTAATGCGCTCCTGAGACACGTACAAGAGCCGTCACCGAGTTGCGGTGGCCAGCCGATGGAGAAGTCAGTGTTTTATCATTCTCGAACAAGTCTGGGCTAGTCCACCGACCACAGAATGATGAAACACTAACTTGGTCAGGAACATAAAATGCGGTGCACGCTGCTGTCGGTGCTCCTATGAATTGCGATCAAAAACCGCGACATCTGGAATGAGTGTGTGGCGCAATTTCTCTTCTGAGCACTAAAAATTGCTGTTTTACTGCGATTCAAACCAAGTTTCGAACAACTACTTTTCTTAGGTGAATAGCATTTTATAAAATTTTGAGCAGTGTGTTCAGTGTTTAAGGCAGGTGAACTGAAAATTTCAAAGAAGGTGATACCAAAATTTTGTAGACATTTTTCTACTTCCTAAATAATATTTCTTCCTATCATTAATGATACCTTCTGTTAAATATTTTTCTACTTACTATTATATATTATAATATTTGAGTTTCTATTTGATGTTTGAATGACACCCTTTCTGATTTAGAGGATGTTCAGATTGATTTTAAGAGCACTAACTTGCTAAGAAATGTCCAATTTCTTTTGAGAAGTGTCCAGTAACAATGTCTCAACACATTTGCTTAAGCCTGGAGCGGCTGGTAGAGAGGCTATATGTTGTAACAGGATATTTTGTTGCGATCAAAACTCTTGCGCCAGGCGAGACTCGAACCCGCATCTTCTGCTTTCCGGGCAGCGATGTTTGCCTTACACCACCGGCGCTGTTTGCCGTACGTAACATCCGCGATATCCTCAAGGTCTGTCAGCACCCTTACTAGCAAGGTCTTCAGCTTAACCGGTTCCATGCTGATATCGAGAGGATATCGACCTCGAGGATATCGCGGATGTTAGCTGCGGTCAAACAGCGCCGGTGGTGTAGGGCGAACATCGCTGCCTGGAAAACAGAAGATGCGGGTTCGAGTCCCGCACGGCGCAAGAGTTTTGATCGCAACAAAACATCCTGTAACAACATATGTCCAGTATCAGCTTGGCGTGATGTTTGCATAAATACAGATGACTTCCGCTACATGTTATCGTTAGTTTAGATTGACCTCTACGTGCCTATCATGTCGATCCTGCAGTTCATCTTCTTTGTCGGCTGGATGAAGGTATGATTCGTTTGAGATCACCTCTCAGTTTGTCGAAGAAACTGGAAATACTAGGAAGGAATAGGAATGCTTGTGGGCGCTCATTTTGTAGGATTGAAAGAACCGTACATTTCTATTACTTTGTTTACCTATATTTTTCTGTAGTTTCACCTAGTTCTACACATAGCTATCATATTTTATGTGTTTGGAAAATGACAGATCTCACTTATCTTATGCGTGGAGCAATTGATGGAATAATCCATTGTAGAAAAATAAGGTGTTTATGTTCTAAGAAGTTCATAGTTTAGGTGGCGGAAGTGTTACTAAATCCACTTGGTGAAGATGACGACGACTTTGAATGTAACTACATACTGGACCGAAACCTACAGGTTTGTAAGGAATTTGTTTATTTATTTATGGACTGGAAAGAATGCTACGAAGGCCAATCAAACACGTCAGAATACTAACACATACGAAATGAAAAATGAGAAAAAAAGAAAGACGGCAATTACCAGATTCAGCTCTCAAATACCTCAAGCCCAGCAAAATAAAGCAGGCCAAGTAAAATTTAGACCACTAAAATAATTCGCGACCATTTGTGGGTTAATACACAACACTCCTACCACATCACACAGAAGCGAAATGCACGGCTAAAAACAATGAATCTGGCCAACCATTATCGCATGTATCGCCTGATCGACCGTCGGCAACCTCTGACGGACACCATTGACGTATGTATTCACTCTTTGCGCATGCCAGAGTAGCCCACGTTGTCTTGGTCGTTATGGCCGCGTTTCTATATTCCGCGGAAACCAGAAGATTGCGGTTGTCGTCCATTTGTGTCACTGCGTCACATTGCGGAACCAACCCAACTAATGTTCGACAACTTGCCTTAGTCCCACTAAAATGGTCTACGCTTAAAACTAGGAGGGCTCATTTTTTTGTTGTTTGTTTATTGGTCTATAATATCTTTGTACTGCACCCACGCAGACAGAACCGTTTATTTGCAATTAGCCGTCGAAAAAAGTGGAAAAAGACATGTACACAACGAGGAGCAACTAATTCATATGTTCACTAGATAGAAAATGCTGACAACATCATCGCTTTAAATTTTCATTAAAAATTTGTACCTACATATCTACACAAAACCATCAACACATCAAGAAGCTTTTTCTATCGGCAAGTGGCGAGATAAGATTCGACAAAACGAATTTTTCGGAAAATTTCTGTTGAGTCCGAACCAGCTGTTTGAGAATTTAAGAATGCTGGTCAAAACCTTGCTTTCCTGTGCCACTCGCGGTCTCGTTGATCATCGAGTTGTTCGAGCGGGCGCCAGCAGCATCTCCATTCGTCCTTGTCGCGTGCCAGAGTGCACCAATGGATCCTCCTCGCTCGAGGGACACGAAGAGCGTCATATCAGTCGTTCAGGGCTTTCACGAAGAAGTCTGACCAACGCGTTGGTGGGCGTCCTGGTATTCTTTTGACATCCCGCGGAATCCAGTCGGTAACGGCTCTCGTCCAGCGGGTGTCTGCGAAGCGCATTACGTGGCCGGCCCACCTAATTTTCGACAACTTGGCCCACGCGACAGCGTCTCTGATCTTCGAACGTCGGCGAAGCTCGGAACTCCGGAGGACTTCTGTCACTTGCGTGAGTGTCACTCCGATCTTGCAGTCCTCTCGATACCACGCTGCGCGACGCTGATCGCGTATTCATCCTGCTTTCGTTTATCCCAGGTCTCTGAGGCGTATGTTAGGGTAGGAAGAACAGTGGAGTCGGATAGGTGGGCACGAAGTCGGACGTTCTTCGTCTTCTTCGCGACTTCTTCGACGCTCTTGAAAGCTCCCCAAGCCACTCCTTTCCTCATGCTCAGCTCTGGTGCTGGTCATTGGCCATGTTGACTTCGCTAATCAGATACATGCAGCTGAAGCATTCGGAGACGTTCGTTCCGTTGAACGAGAATGGGGCATCAGAAACTTGTCCACTCCTCATTACCATCGTCTTCGTAAGATTCAGCTTCATGGATGCCTAGATCTTGCTTTAGGAAACCCAAATTGTCCTGCAAGGCACACGTCGAAGGGAAGTTGTGTAGTATTTGCCAAAAATCGTATTACTAACAATATTTAGTATCGTTTTTTGATTCCTCTTTGTGCAACACTGATCGCGTCTTCATCCTGCTGTAGAAATTCTCGTAGCTCTCCTATTTTTTAAAATCGTGTTACGGGAAAAGTTTCCGCTATTCTTTTTACTTATTACATGGAAAACCTTTGCTAGAGCGTTCGCTAGTGTTACTCCTAAGCACGCGTTAGCGCAGTAAGAGCAGTATAGAGCAAACTGTTCTTCGTCTTACCTTTTCATTTCGTTACTTTTCAAAGTTGATGGAATTTCTCCAATCCGCTCTTTTCCTGCTGGCCTTTCTCCTCATTAGGTCGGTGGCATGTTGCCTTCCCCACAACTTGGATATGCAATAGAGTTTAGAAATCTAAGAAGTTGTGAGTGCAACATCGGGAACATTACAAGTTTTCCGTTTGCAATCGCAGTTGTAGACCGTTTGCTCTCCGTCACTCTTTGCGGTGGCCGACAAAAGTGGAGAAATTTCGTCCTCCGATCGAATCCTGCATTCAGAAACCACTACAACGTCACCTCTTTATAAGATATGTCATGCTTCTGTGTTCTACTAGAAATTTCTTCTCATATAAAACTTGCAACTGGAATGCTTCTAAGTGGACAGAATTTTTGCGCTCCAAATACCCTGCTCGCCCAGTTCTTCAATACCAGTAGAACATCCGGTTTTGAAAAACTCTATGTGTGCTAGACATATACAAGCTAAATGATTTTTTTACTTTCGATGTACCTAGAGTGGGCGCGTGTAGCGCAGTCAGAAGAGGCGTTGGTTGTCGCGTGCACCCGATACCAAAGTCCTGGTTCGAATTTCCCGCCTAGGCGAACCAAAGCTTTCTTCCCTCCGGGGTCGGTGAATTGGTACCAGACTTGTCTGGGAAGGATAGAGCGCTGACTAACTCATCGACCGGCCACCGCAAGTCATGGTATGGACAAATACTCATTCAAATCGCCTCCACGACATCCCGTAGAAGTTGAATGTGTGGCGCATCCCAAGAGGGATTGAGTATCGCCGTCATTTATCCTCTATCCTTTATGTACCTAGACGTCTTCATCAAGCTAAGTTCACTCCTTAAGTATTCGCGCCTACTCGATGGATTCTGTCGGGCCTACATGCACTGTTCAATTCAATTTGGAGATTTGCTTGTAAAAGTATAGAGCTTGAGCTGATAAACTCAAAAATATGTCTCTTATTTCTAATTATGAAGTTATAAATAGGTTCTGAAAAAGACGCTTTGCGACCCAAAAAAAGAGCCGTTCTTGTTCCTTGGCGCCTTATTTCGCTCAATGACAAAAAAAAGCGCCGTCGGAATTGTAATTTGAGCCGGTCTTTGTTCTGAGAAAACAGGGTATCAGAAGCTCCTTCTCAACTCGTGTGCTTGTTAAGGTTGGCCTCCAAGTTGTCGATCAAGCCTACGATTGCTATCCCACAATGGTTCGCGACATTTTCTGGGAGGATTCTCTTCCTGAGCCACTCTACACAGCAGAGAGTGCTCAAAGGCCGATTAATCCGCAAGTCGGCAGCTGCGTGGATATGTGGGTTATGCAACATTCATCTTAAATAGCCTTCGCCTTTTTTGTTAGAGTTTCAAACAGCATGCCTTGGTTATCTCTGAGGTCGACATCCTTCAGGAACACCGACGAAGACGCCTTCATGCTTCACCCAAGAAGGCGAACAATATCACGCAGTTCTTACTGGGATGGCGAAGTGGACGATGAGGTCGTGCCAGTGTTTGGAGTTGACAAAGTAAAGGATGGGAGGTACGCGTCGCCCTATAGTTTCCCTTCTATTTTTTCCCGTCTCCTCGTGCTGCTCTTTCTGTCCGCATGTTGTGGTCCTACTGGTGTCATTTTCTGCACAATCCTTTTGTAGAAAACCACGTTTTATCCGATAACCACAAGGAATATCCAAACCATTTTAGCAGCTCAGCGACGGCTGACTCCAATCCTCTCTCGCAATCGTTTATGAGTCAAAGCCGAAGAATTTCCGAGATGTTCAAGCGAATGCATGGCGGGCGAAAAATCAGTGAGTGAATTGCTTGACTATTCTGTGCACTGAACGAAACACGCTTGTAACTTTTTACAACCATTTTTTACAGTTTCCACTTAGTTGAAGGTGTTGGTCCAAGGAATTATGTCTTTCGTATTACCCAGATGGAGTAGTTACAGGTAGCACTTGACTGCAGGTCATGAAATGCGAACCGTCCACGTATTCCAGGCATGACCAGCGGTTCTTTCCGTCGACCTTGGAAAACACAACGCGTTTCGGACATCAACGTTGAGACAAATGCAGACACAAAGTCGAAGTAGGTTCTACTAAGCACAGCAGGAGCAGCTTTAGTGACGTTTTAGAAGGCACTACGGCATTGTATTCGTTTTCATTGTTCTTCGGAGCAAGAGCTGCTAAAGCCTCGACAAAGTCTTCAGAATAGTAATGACGAAAACAACATAAACTCCCTTTTCATTTTTTTAAAAGACATTTTCCACAGATAAGGTTTACAATCACCTGGTAAGTATCCGCACTAACTTCTACCTGGGTTATAGGTCAAGATGCATGAAATAATTTGTTGCTTCTTCTTCTTCTTCAGCGTTTGTCCCGCTTCGTGGCGAGGTCCACTGTTCTGGTGTCATGACGCCACCTTTCCCGATCCAGCGCTAGATCGGGGTGGACACCAGCTACTTTCAAGTCCGTATGTAACGTATCAGCCCAGCGCTGCTTCGGTCGCCCTCTAGGCCGCTTTCCTATTACCTCGAAGTTGAGGCCTATCTTGCGGACGCTGTCTTCTTCTCCACGCAGAACGTGGCCGTACCATCGTAAGCGAGCTTCGCGCATCTTGTCCGTTATCGGCGCGACACCGAACTTCTGCCGAATAGCTTCGTTTCGGATGCGGTCCATGCGCGTGACTCCGGCCCTGCAGCGCAGCATCTTCGTCTCCATGACGCTGAGGCGCGTTTCAACTTCCTTGGTCGCAGGCCAACACTCAGCGCCGTACACTGCTACCGGCCGGACGACTGCTCTGTAGATCTTCGACTTAAAGCGCTCTGGTATCTTCTTGTCGCAGAGCACGCCAGTCAACGAGCGCCACTTGGACCAAGCTGCGCTCACGCGTGAATTCACTTCGACCATCAGTTTGCCGTCAGACGCGACTGCTGATCCCAGATACTTAAAGACCGAAGTGCATGCAAGCTCAGTACCGTTAATCTTAATGGAGCCGGACTCGGTAACGTCCGTCGTTAAATACTCGGTCTTCTTCACGTTCAATCTGAGTCCAAACCGCTCCAAGCGATCACACCAAGCTTGCAACTCTCGCTCGAGTTCTCCTTTATCTTCGCTAGCGAGCATCACGTCATCGGCATAAAGCAACGTCCAAGGGACGGGCTTCTGAAGATCTCGTGTGATGGCATCCATGACGACAACAAAGAGGAGTGGGGAAAGCGCAGAACCCTGGTGTACTCCGACAGAGATGGGAAACTCCATCGAGGTCCCAGCTGCAGCTTGAACTCGACTCTTTGGACAAGAGTAGAGAATTCGCACCCACTCTATGAGCTCTTCAGGAACTCCATGATGTCGCAAGGCGTACCATATCACTTGACGCGGTACGCGGTCAAAGCCCTTCTCCCAGTCGGGGAAGGCGACATGCACTGGCTTCTGTTTCTCGCGATGCTTCTCTATCAGGAGGCGGACGGCATGTATGGCATCAACGGTGCCACAGCCAGCCACGAAGCCGCACTGATTGCTGGAAAGCTTGACGATGTCCCGAATCCGTCCATCGACAATTCGTCAAAGATCTTCATGCTGTGCGAAAGCAAGCGAATCGGACGGTAATTGGAGCAGTCTGCAGGACTGCCCTTCTTCTTCCAAATTGGAATCGTCGTACTTTGACGCCAGCACTCAGGCACCTTCTTCTCCGCCACCACCTGATTAAAGAACTTCGCCAACCACTCAGCAGGGTACCAGTACTTGGACTTCCATAAATCAGCTGCCACGACATCGGGCCCAGTCGCTTTGCCTGGCCTCATCTTCTTCAAAGCCGCTTCAATCTCTTCCACAGTGATCTTCTGAACGGGGCCGTGGGTTGGAGCCGTGGAAGGGATGGCTGGATGAGGAAATTCTACTGTAGAGATTTCCTCAAAGTAGTCGCGCCATCGCTTCAATGCCTTCTTGCGGTCCGTAAGAAGATGGCCGTTCTCATCATTGATGCCGAAAGACTTCTCAATATCCTCGGTCTGCCGATGGCGATTCTTAGCAAGCCGGTACAGATACCGCTCGCCATCGCGTGACTCGAGCTTCTCGTTGACATCTCCATAATGAGTGGCTTTTGCAACAGCCACGGCCTTCTTTGCAGCTTTCCTCGCTTCTTGGTACTTCCGCCAGTTATCGGCCGTCTTTTCGCCGAGAAACACGTGATAAAGCGACTTCTTCTCTCGCACTTTTGCTTTCACGTCGTTTGTCCACAGCCATGCCTGCTTGTCGACCTTCCGTCGCCCAGGCTTCGTAATGCCGAGTTCCGACTTTGCAGCTTGACGAATCGCGTCGGTCGTTTTCTTCCAAGTTTCGTCGACAGTCGTGACTGTCGGTAACCGCACGCGAGAAATCACAGCTGCTTCCTTCTCTCTCATTCGCCACCACTTGATTCTTGCTGCACCGCATCGCTCGACCTGCTTCAGCCTCGGAGGGGCGATCTTCAAAGTGCAGATCAGCGGCCGGTGCTGTGGTGCGACCGTCTCATACGGCACGATCTTCGCGTCTGTGACAAGACTCCGGTCACGATCCTTCACAAGCACAAAGTCTATCTGAGACTTGGAGCTCCCACTATAATACGAGATGAGGTGGGAGTCGCGTTTTCGGAAGACGGTGTTTACAATGGTGAGACTATGCGATTCCGCATACTCAAGAATGCGCTCACCATCGGCGTTACGTGATCCGTCTCCGAAACCACCATGACAGCTGTACTCGTCTTTCGTAGCACCTACGTGCCCATTAAGGTCACCAGCGACTATGATGACATCTTTCGACGGTACCTCTGCTGTTTTCTCATCCAGCAGGTTCCAAAACTCATCCTTGGCTTGATCGGAGCAGCCAGTCTGCGGAGATACGCAGAGAAGAAGTGGTAGAGTCGCTCCTTAGCGGCGACAACGATCTTCATCAATCGATCGTCAAAGCGCTCAACGCTTACAACGATCTTCATCAATCGATCGTTAAAGCGCTCAACGTCTACAATCGAGTCATGAAATCGTTCGGAGACGATTATCCCGACACCACTGGTGGTCCTGGGACTTCCACACAGAACGGCCTTGAAGCCACGTCCTATGTCCCTTGACTTGCGGCAGGACCACCTCGTCTCCTGCACCGCACAGAAATCAACTCTTCTACGCTCCAGTGCTTCAACCAACTCGCACGAGCGGCCCGTCAACGTACCCACATTCAGCGTTGCCACGCGGGTCCTGCTTACGTTACGGGACTTTCGGACTAGCTCAGTTGCCCCCCGATGTCGTCCTCGCATCAGGGACCCTCGCATACTTCTCACACTCGCCGGGCTCTGCGAGTGCGCGTCGGCTCCCGCGGACGCCGTAGCACTATCTCGATAAACCTGAAGAGTCATACACCATGTGATGTGACATGGGTGTTCGTAGGCCGGCCTGTCACAAGGGCCTGTCGCCTGCAATCGAATGTCCGTGTTCGGCTTAGCTCGCAGAACGGGCAGTTTCCAGTGGCACCACGTGGAGGAACGGACATCGCCACCACATGAAATAACTTGTTGCAATAAACTAATATTGGCCTCTTACTCTTGTGTACCATTTGCACATTGAAATGAATGATTTTCAAATCAAATTGGTCACCTTTCACGTCAATTTGGAAACTGTTCTCTACAAACTTAACGCTTCTGAAATCAAACTGGACGTCTTCCACATCAAAACGAGCTTCTTACATGTTAAACTGCACACATTCCAAGATGGTTAGAATCATTTTTTGTTCAAGGAAAATTTAATATAACTTTCTTTGAATTTTTTAGTTCAACCGCCCGCTTTGCAAATAGCGTAATAAATTTGTATTTTTTTTCGAGAAAAAATAACAAATTAAATTTTGTTTCAAAGTGCAATAAGGCAGCAATAATTTAGTGCAATAAAATACGAGATCGCAATATGCACTCGAAATGCTTGCAGCGATTTTTGTTTGATTGATAGTGTAACTGCTGCGGAATATGTGTCCTTTACAATTGCATTTGTAGCATCTTTTACAGGTGTGAAACTCCCTGCAAACAGTAGTTTTGCTATCAGTCGAATAAAAATCGCGACGCCTTGGATGAGAAGATAACGCAATCGATTCTTTTCTGGCACCAAAAATTGAAGCCCTCCTGCTCTTTAACACACTGACGATGCCGTATCTACCGTAACCTACCAAAAAAGGATTCGTGATTAGCACCCTAAATAACCTTCATTGGCGGAGATTGGCGGAGTTTGGACGAAATGGGTGACCATGACTCCGACAGCGTTACTCACCCGTACCTACCGTAACCTACCGTAATCGCCCCAATTTTAAAAAGGATGTCAGATTTGTCATTAGCACCCTAAATAACATCCTTGGGCAAGGTTTGGGTGGAAATACTGACTTGAACTGATTTGATTGTAAAATTGGTCTCCTTCCTAGTAGAATTTTTTTTAATTCGATATGTCTAATGAAAGCGAAGACAATATTCTTGTTTATTCCTATTGGACATTTTCCTATCACAAGTAATTAGGGAACAGAGAAAACATCGGTAAAAAATCGACGGCGGGAGTTCAAAAAATAGTGCGAAAAGTTTTGAGCCACCGGTGGCTCATATTGTCCCACGCGAACAGACACGTATGAGCCACCGGTGGCTCATATTGCCGTCAATGTGTTAAAACAAGCCGTTAACCATTGTTTTTCCACAAAAAATTAGAATTTTATAAAATTTCAAACAAAGTGTTCACTTGTTGGGTAAGTGAATTGAAACTTCAACGAAATCATACCAAAATTACCCTTGTACAAATAATTATTCCAAGCTTTTTGGGAGTTCCAAGACTAACGTAATAGAAGCTAATTTCAATTTGGAAGAGTTCTACTCGATTTCAAAAATCGTAATCTAGCTCAAAAGAGTGTTTGATTTCAAGTGTCCAATTCGACGTGAAAAGTGTATATTTCATTCCACGTGCGACTCTCGATGAATCTTGGCATCTTTTGCATTGTAGTCGACGAGTGTTTGCTTCAGCGTGACCAAGATTGGTATAACTCTTTATTGCGGCTTAAGGTTTGGCGTCTTCGCCTTCTTCAGAGCCTGGACTACCCTCCCAAATGCCATTCCATTCTGCAGGAATCCATCCAGTAGGCTAAGAGACTACGAAAACGATGCCATAAGAAGTTAAAAACATGGCTAACCTTAGATGTGGACAAAAGGCGTCCACCGTCACCCTGGCTGGACGAAAAATGGGTGAATGAGCTTAGAGCCCTTGGGACCGCCCGCCTTAGGCCTAACGGGTCATGACCCAGAGGTGAAAACCCGCAGAGGGCGACGTACGGCGCCAGGTCTTGGGTCACAGCCAAGCACTTGTCCTTCCTATTGATTTGGGGGGGGGGACCTTGCCGCAATGTACAGCGCTTCGAGAGTTCGCCGCGCCGAAATCTCATCTTCACCTGCAAGGATCTTGACCTCCACCCCAAAACAGCTGTTCGCATGCCGCCGCACCCGGTGCTCGCCCAAGGGAGTAGAGATACGGGACCTGCGCAATCCGTCCAAGTGCTCCTTGATCCTTACGCAAAAGGGTCTACCTGTTTCCCCCACATACTCATCTCCACACTCCGTACATGTGATTAGGTGCACCACACCAGATGTTAGACAGTCACCAGCCCTTCCAGAAGGACAAACAACACATGCTGGTGTTGTACATAGGCGGTCATACAAGCGGTTTCGGACTAGCTGCCTTTCAAGATTGCTAGGGGGTACTGCCACCACCCTCACATCCTCTTCCAGCCCAGCCTTCGTAACGCGGCCACGTATGGCTGCAGTCAGAGTGTCCGAAATGAACGGGACACAGAATGTCACTTTTGACCGCTCTCGCTGCAATCCTTCGGTGGTTGTCGGCTGTCGTCTCTGCCCACTAGCCCTGCCAGTGGGAGCATATCCATTCAGAATAGCGATGTGGCGCGCCATATCCGCAGAGTAGGACCATTCCACGGCATCAGATGAAACCGCTCGAGCAGTGCGGAGCATGTTATGAACAACGGCTCTTTTCATACTGAATGGGTGAGCCGATGCGTAGTTAACAATGATGTTCTTGCTTGCCGGCTTCCGGTACCACCTGGTTCGGTAAACCCCGTCAGAAAGATGGATCTGCACATTAAGGAAAGCAAGCCAGTTCTCCTTCGGTTTCTCCCTTGTAAATCTAATGTGCGCTGACTGCCGGTTAAGTAACTCAAAGCAAGTATCCATCTCGTGCTGAGTAGGACAGACGATAAAGCATAAAGTGTATATTTCGCACACCTCCAAAAATTGTTATTTGCTTCTTAAAGCGCAATTGTGCAATAGTAGTGAGTGCGATAGGTGTGCAAAAAAATGAAAACTGGGATGTAGGGCAGCATTGTCCGATAGTATCGCATAGTGTCGCCAAGCAATACTCGTGTTCAATTATTTTATCTAAGACGGGTTTTTCAATGCAAAATTGGTAATGTGAGATTGCTGCTCTCCGCTGAGAAACTGCCATCCTCTGCTGCAAAAAATTAGAGCTTCACAATTGCATAGCGTCAGTGTCTGTTTAGTGTCTGCCACGATTTTTTTTTTGGAACTATTTTAAAACCTCAGCATCTACATGGATCCTCGTATGTAGTGGTGACTTATTTCCGCAATGCAATTTAGTTTATTACTCCAATCCTCTTCAGCCGTAGCAGCTCATCGTCGCTCGACCGTTTTGACGAGAGCTTCCATAATAACGTCAACCCACCAAACCTGCAAAACGGAATGAATAAGAACAGCAAGTCGGTGCCGGACGGTTTGAAGATCAGCACTGGAGGAGAAGGAGGATTAAACTCGGTACGCTTAGAATCTATTACCATCTAAATGAAATGGAAATGCGAACGATTTGAAAGGTATTTATGCCCAGTGGAAAATGCCTCTGTAGTAGTAGTTAAAGCGTCTTATTTGCTGTTTTGCTGTACGTTCAGTATGTAGAACAGGATTTTGGTTTGGTCTCTTCTGCTAAAACTACGCCATTTTAGCCATCGTCGCCAAATTCTAACGTGGCATGGTTTGTGGACGAGTTGGCCGTGATTGAAGAAGAAGGATCGGAAAAACGACGTGTGTCTGACGAAGGTTTGTGCTCCTCACTCGCCCGACATATAGTCAGAAACAGGATTAGATTTCGTTACAGATTCTGTACGAAGTAGTCGACGAGGTAGTTCTGGAACGGATTTGCGCAGTGCTGATGCTTCTCTCGATCCGATGCCGACGGTTCCCGAAAAGAACGAGAAGACGTCCAAGCCGTCATCAGAAGAAGCGCAAATAAAGGAGTCAGAATCTGAAGATGAAGACAAAAAGAAGTCTGAACCTTGACTTCGTGTTTGCTTGAAGAAGGTTGTTCGCTGATTGCCTATAATTGTGATATCCCTTTCTACGTAATCGCACTAGAATGCATGCGTCAGATTGATGTCTCCTCATTGTAGGACCTGACGATTACGTCTCAATTTCTCACACGGTTTTTATTAACATTGCTTCATCCTTGCTTTTTGGAGACCTCTACGGATGAGCTCAGTAATGAGAATTTAGAGGCTCTGTCTGTGTACGTTTTAGTACACTCATCTCCATCCCTTATTGATGACTGAAGCCTCATATTTGCTCAGTAATCTATGTTTATAAAGACGATGTCTATAAAGTGCCAAGCTATTGATATGATCTGTTGTCTTGTCGCTTGATCTCTAGACGTGGGCTGGCTGCAGCTTGATCTCACAACCGATCGGGACCTCGGTCAGTGCACAGAGGTGGATCGGCTATCAATTTGGGATGGTTATTTAAAAAAAAACCGCTACTCGCGGCTGAGGCAGAGCACAAATGACACGGGAGACGGTCAGGAAGTACACCCGCCCCTGCTGAGGGGCGTGCGATCTTCCTCTCATCCCCCTTGCTCACCACCCCCAACCCCCTAGACTTCACCAAGAGTCTAACGGCTCCTTTCGAAACCTTTGACAAGCAAAACAAAAGTCCCCGGCCCGCAGAACAGCGGCTGTACTCCCTGACGCCACGCCCCCCCCCCCCCCCAGCACAGGGGCAGGTGTAATTCCTGTCGCGCTGCCAAATGACACCACAGCAACTGAGAACGCACCCTTTTTAGACCTAATGCTACAGTAGGGCGCGAAATTCATAACTACATACTGACGTAAGGGATTTCCACACGGGATCGACATACAACCTTCCTTTACAATGTAGAGTTTTGCGCATTTGAGGGAAACCCAGCATAAGCTATATACTTTCGTTACTAAGCGTGCTTATGCCGCTCCATTATGGGGCCATGATCATGGAACACTCAAATACACACGGTTTCTGTGGGCTCCTCCGCTGACGCGGAGGAGCGCACAGAACTAGGCAAGGGAAGGAATACCGGGGTGTGGGTGACCTAACTTACAAACATGGATAACGACCTCGCTCCTGAAATCGCCCGCAGGAGACGCGCAGCATGGGCAGCCTTCAGTTCGATTCGCGAAGTCACCGATCAGGCCAGGGATCCCGGCCTCAGGGTCTCGATATTCAACGCATCTGTACTGCCTGCGATGTGTTACGCGACGGAAACCTGGCCCGACAAAAGACAATCGCCAGAGCAAGGCAAACTACGCATCGTGCACTGGAGAGATGTCTTCTGTGGACAAGCCTTCGTCAGCATTGGCAAGAAGGCCTACGAAGCTCAGAGCTACGGGAGAAGTCGCAATTAGCAGACCCGCTGCAGTACATGAAGAAGTCCAAATATCGCTGGGCCGGACACCTGCTTCGACGAAAGGACGATAGATGGAGTCTCCGTGTCACAGAATGGCTCTCGAGAGACCATAAGAGACCACTGGGACGACCCCCAACGCGATGGGCAGACTCATTCTCAAGATCTTTCTGAGAGCGGAGTCTGCCTCACTGGATGCACGCAGCCAGAGATCAAGCGCTCTGGAAGAGTGGAAGAGTTGTGGTCCCTGCTGAGAAGACCTCCAGCCCACAAAGTTGTTTGTCAGTCAGTTGTTTGTCAGGAGCAGTCCAGAAGTCCTCGCCCGAGTGACACGAAGGGAGTCATATCGTTCGTTCAGGGCTTTCACCAAGCGTCCTGTGTTCCTCTGACATCCAGCGGAATCCAGTCGGTGACGGCACTGGTCCAGTAGGTGTCTGCGAAGCGCAATACGTGGCCGGCTCACCTAATTTTCGGGGAAATTTAAATGCGTCACGTAATTATCTTCGGGGAACGCACGTATTTCATTTCAGCGTGATATCACTATGGTCCTGACGCTTCTGGTTCTGAAAAAGGAGACAGGACTTCCGTCAAAGCAACGGTCGATGTGCCTTGTGGAATCCAATAACAACAGACATACTTTTAGAGTCTTTAGAGTGAGGATGATAACCTTCTGTCGAGCACTTGCTCAACAGACATGAGGTGATACATTCAGCAGCAATATCGTGCAAAATCACGAGACTACTCCCTCCAGGGTATCGTCAAACTTTCGAAAATGTGACAGGAGATGAACAGTTTTTATGCGGATTGTTTCGTACACTTTAATCCGCTTTGCATTGTTAAACGCGCCGAAAGAAGCGTTGCCAGTCTCCGGTCGACGCGCTGGTGTCAATCGACTTTTTTCCTCGGATTTCCACGCCGCTGATTCTTACAACTAATTGACAGCATAAAACGCAACATAAGGGATAATGGTCGACCTTCTTTTATTCAAATGCAAAAGCAGATTATTTCAAGTCGTGCAGCTTCTTAATTCTTCCTCACGTATTGACATCACTTAACTATGTGTTGTTAGAGTATGTTTTGTTGCGATCAAAACTCTTGCACCGGGCGGGACTCGAACCCGCATCTTCTGCTTTCCGGGCAGCGATGTTCGCCTTGCACCACCGGCCTTGTTTGACCGCACGACAACGACCGACCAACATTCGCGATATCCGCAATACTTAACAATGTATTACTTCCAAAAGCGTGGTAGGTCTAAGAAGGTTCTATGTGGAACCATAGATTAGATCTCAGGGTCTAAACCTTGCCTTTATAGGTAAGAAGGTTCTATGTGGACTCTTTATATTTTTCCGAAAATATTAGGTTGTCCCATAAGTCTTCGCCGTTTTTTAAACGATTCACTGCAGAGGCCGCCGGCGGTCTCTTGCATAGCGCTGCATAGTCTTCGAAAGAGAATGGTTTGCTCTATCAGAGCATGTATTGTATTTCTTTTTCGTCATTAATTTTTTAATTTTTAGGTCGTTGAAGTGAAAAGTGAAAAATGAAAAAGTAGCCATTTGCGCACTTGTTCTCTCCGCTTAGGCTTGTAATTTTTGCGCCGTTTTTTTAAAGCACTTTGAAGACAATGTTCTGTACTACAAGAACATATGTTAGTTCCATTTGCTCATTTGTCCTTTATTGATTCTTAGGTCATCAAATTGGGACGTCCGAAGGAGGATGGTTATTTTTGCCGACAGCTCCTGTCTGTGTTTGGACTTTTCCCAATTTTAGGGCCTAAAAATCAATAAAGGACAAGTGAGAAAATAGGGTCAACACATTCTTGCAGTACAAAACATTGTTTCCAAATGCTATGAAAAACTGCGCAAAAATTACAAACTTAAGCGGAGAGAGCAAGTGCGCAAATGGCTACTTTTTCACTTTTCACTTTTCGCTTCAACGACCTAAAAATTGACAAAATTCATTATGAAAAAAGAAATGCAATACAGTGCATGCAAGAGACCGCCGGCGCAATCTGCAGTGAATCGTTGAAAAAAAAACGGCGAAGACTTATGGGACTACCTAATATTATAATATTGCAGCACACTATTCAGAGATTGTTTGAGCGATATTTAGTGAGTGCGCTTCTGTTCTTGATATATACTTACGAGTAACCTGATTCGATAGAACTGTAAGGAGCGAGATGTATGTAGGCTGACAATGTTAACATATACAATACAGTAGAAAATGATGAAGATCATCAAAAAATCCAAAAAGCTTTATAAGTGAATGGGCAGAACAGTGAGGACTACCGCTTGCTGCAGATAACTATCTTTGCATTGGAACAAAGTCAGGGAAAGGGCCGCAGTCTTATACTCTTCCTGACACTGAGCCTAAATAATAAATGATGTATGAGATTTAGTATTTGTGATAACTAACAACTTGGACTTTAGTAAACATTATAAGGCGTTGGTAAACAAGGCAAATCATCGAATCTACAATCTATTCAAAATTCTGAAGTCCAACGATCCCCATGTTGCTGCGTGCCTACAAAACATATGTACTACCAATTGTAGAGTGAGTCGGGAACAACTATCTTCAATCCCTATAAGAAAAAACATTTGCCTTCTTGAAAGCGTAGAAAAATTTTTGCACGAAAGTTAGTTATGAGGTGTTACGGGATGGATTATCTCCATATCCCCGGAGGGAATGACAAATCTGAAATTCTCGTTCTCTCACCACTTTACAAAAGAAGAAAACTAGCTGACCTCTTGACGATTTACAAAATTCTCACTGGAAAAGTGTCCCTAGACCAAATAACATTCTTTGCTCATTCACGGTCAAGAAGTAGAAGAGGAAAACAATGATGTACGTTTCGGTTGCTCGAACACGGATTAGATCATGTTTCATCACCTACAGGTGCCCGAATGTTATGAATTCATTGCTAGCTTAAAGTGACAACCTTCTTAGTTTGTCGAAAGTGCATCTAAAACGTTTATTAGGAGAAATGTCACCTTCGATCCGCCTTGAACCTGTCGTTTTTTCAAGTTTTATTTCGCTCCGGATACTTACGTTGTACAGTGTATTGTTGCGTGTGTAATGCACGCTTTAAATAATAAATAAGCAAATAAATAAATAATTAAACAATAAAGGATAAAGGACGGCGTTACTCAATCCCTTCTGGGATGCGCCAGCGCATTCTACTTCTACGGGATGTCGTGGAGGCGACATGAATGCGTATTTGGCCGTACAATGACTTGCGGTGGCCAGCCGATGAACAAGTCAGTGCTTTATCCTTCCCAGACAAGTCTAGTACCAATTCACCGACCCCGGAAGGATGGAAGGCTTGGTTGGTCTGGGCGGGAAACCCGAACCAGGAACCTTTTATCGGGAGCACGCGACAGTCGCGCCTCTTCCGACTGCGCTACACGCGCCCAATAAATAAATAAATAGAAGTATTGCAGTTTCTTCGGTTTCATATAGAATTTGTTACTTTTTCGTTTTCTCTTATCTATATCTTGAAGAGCACAATAAGTTAGTTAAAAAGCAATTGAGCTTTCAATTTAAGAATATTTTCCCCTGCCCAATTTTGTTTTCTTTCTTTTTCGTTTTTCCCATAATTGAAATGTATGACGAAAATTTAAAAATTAGTGAGCTTGTCGGTTTTTTATACAGTTTATTAGAAATAACGGCATCCACGAAATCCGTATTTCATCCAGCCAGAGAATTTCTAAACGAAGTGTCATCGCAAACGGAATCCACTTTATTTTTACCTTCTGACGTGCCCCTTTGCTTCACACAGTCTCTCAGCCGTTCGAATTTCGCAACGAAAACACAAAATTCATTCTGTCACGAAGATGTGTTATTTCCATGATTTAACACATCTGCAACTTAAATTAGGCATAAGGATAAAGGATAAGGATAAAGGACGGCGTTACTAAATCCCTTCTGGGATGCGCCAGCGCATTCTACTTCTACGGGATCTCGTGAAAGCGACATGAATGCGAATTTGGCCATTCAATGACTTGCGGTGGCCAGCCGATGAACAAGTCAGCGCTTTATCCCTCCCAGACACGTCTGATACCAATTCACTGACCCCGGAGGAATGGAAGGCTTGGTTGGCCTGGGCGGGAAATCCGAACCAGGAACCTGGTATCGGCTGCACGCGACAGTCGCGCCTCCTCCGACTGCGCTACACGCTCCCAGATTAGGCATAGAGTTAACAAATTAGCCTGGTCGAGCCCTTATTTCCGAAGAGCATCTTACGGCAAGGACTTGTATTGATATGGATTTATTAGAGTGGAGTAGAGGAAGCAGATGTGCGTTTACCAGTGCTTTTAAAATTATGCCGTGCACTTGTCGTCTACATGATCATCTGTAGGAGGATTGACCGTATAATGCCCGGCATGTGCTTTGCTTAGGTCAAGCCTGTAGACAGTGTCTTGTCCTTTCCGGAGCATTTTAAATTGTATCTCAATTTGTTCCTCCAGCGGTTATAGCTGGTTCGCTAAGTGGGTAACCGTCTCCCTACGTTCTTCACGTACATACATAGTCTATCGAAAAGGTATCACAAAGGACTTCAAAGCAGTTTATTACATTTTCGCTCGTTTTCCATGGTTCCTTTGATGGGAACAGTTCGTGAAATTACGCATGGATTTTTTTTTAAATGGCACATACATTTGTGATGTTTCCAGGGTGCTGTATCCAAATCAATTGTCGTAGTCTTTTGCGAGTCGGTTTGGCAATTTATGAGGAAAGGTGAAAGTTCACCAGCGCAAGCGGAAGCACAAAATAATAAAAGGATTCAGTCGTGATCAAGCTCAGTTTGTGTTAGTTTAGAATGCTTTTTCATTTTTTGAACGTAACTGCCTATAATAAACTCAAGCTCTAAGGCCGATTTTTTTCAGTGAATGCATATCACTAAGTGTGACAAAAATGCAAAAATCTAGCCAACTTGTAAAATTATTTAAAATTTTTTAAACATTTTTTAGGCAAAACACCATTTTAGTTCTTTAAAATCTAGCTTTATGAATTTTTGTTTTTACAGTAATAAACTTGTATACCAAGAAATACAATAACTATTAGCATCAATGCTTTCTCGCAGGTATTGATGTTGCAGTATTTATGTCTGCTTTAATTATTGATGTAGCGGTTATTAAATTTGCCGCTATATTATCGATGCTATCTTTTTCGCTCGAAAAATATAACTCCTAAAGTTAAAGTTTGAACAACTGTAAGGGCTTGTGAGGTCTCGCCGAAAAATATTTAAAAATTTTAAATAATTTTACAATCAAACAGCATGTTGAAAGTTTGAAGTAGTTTGAAGCAGTTTGCTTTAAAAAATGAAAAAAATGAATAAATAAAAAAAGCAGTTTGCTTAAAAAATGCGCCCAAAGGTTGAGTTTATAGAGAGTTACGTTCAAAAAAGTGAAAACGCACGCTTCACTGGCCAGGACGCAATTTAGTCTTCAGTCTTATCTTAATATAGCCAGTTTTCACAACTTTTGACCAACTTTCACGTTTGTTACTCATAAAGTTTTTTCGAAACATCCAAGTAATCAAGATATTATGATTAAGATTTGGCTATACTTAAGCAATTTGCATCGGTATCAAATTGACTTTCACATTTTTGGTCTTAAATACAGGTACTTTGAGCTGAAGAGGAAACCTTATAAAACCTCAACTGTTCACTAATAGTCGAATAAAATTGGTTTTTGCTTCATGGTTTCGAGCTTTGCTGCAAAACTTATTAATATGGCATCTGCTTTTGGAAGTTCAATGGTCTGACTGGTAAAGCTTACACGCCATAAAACTTCATTCCTTCACCAAACTTTGAGGCGAAATAGAACATCAACAACCTCGCCATGTAATCAAAACAACGACCGGGCTTATAGCAGCTGGTGAGCAAAACATGAAAAAACGGCATTTAAGCGCTATGTTTAGAAACCCAGCGAAAAAGTGATGACGGTTGGCGAGTGACAAAAGTGAAGAAGGATGTAGTCTCACCCACGTCACTGTTTGTGCACTGAATAGAGTAGAAAGTCAAGCAGAGAACCGGTCATATGTAGTAAAGCCAACCGACAGACATTTTCATCATATTTTCTACCCATTTCTAGTATTTACATTGTTAAATTGTTAAATATTCCAGATTGCAATAGATTGTAATACCAGAATGTTTTGGATGTTTAGAGATGAGAAAAGTGTTCAATTTGAACGCTAACTTTTCCCAGTACGCACGCGAGGTCATATTTTGACCTTTTTTCTACAGAATCTTTTGGCATGGTTGTTGTTTTGCTCAAACAGGGCTAACATGACCATGCCGGCACCCGATGTATCCTGCACACTAGCCCAGTTCCCAAAATGCGAACACGATGAAAAATTTAAATTTGTAAGGCAACCTCATGGATTGTAAATTATGAAACATTCTGATAGAGCGAGAAGGCAGGACGTGGGACTAGAAGGTATCGACATTTACGCCTGCGGAGATCTCTTCTATCATAGACGTTTTGGTACAGGTCGCGAATTTGAGCATCATTGGGAGGTGAGAGCGCTCTAACCAATGATAATCAGTGAGAGCGACAACCGTTCACGCGTCATCCAATCAGCACACCCGTCCTCTCTGACTGATTCGCGCACTCAATGCGGCCTAACTGGCTGGCATGTTCCTGTCTCTCAATACTTCGCGACTAGACCGACCTTTTACCGATGTTTAAAATGATTTAAAATGCTGTGGTGGACTTCATTATGGTTTGCTGAGGCATACTTTAAAGGTAGCCTTTTCTTAGTAATTTTTCATTCTTTTCAAAGCAATAAACCGCATTCAAAATTAAAGGCGCCCGGAGATATTCCTGTTCTTGTTTTCTGCTTTCATATCTATATCCTGTCATCCCATGATCATCGATTTGCTCGAGAGAATGCCATCAGACTCTCCAATCGTCCCTGTCGCGTGCCAGAGTGTTCCAATGGATCCTCTTCGCTCGAACCAAGAGCGTCATATCGTTCGTTCAGGGCTTCCATAAAGAAGGCCGACCAACGCCTTTGTGGTCGTCTCGGTGTTCTCTTGACCAGTCGGTGAACTCTCGTCCAGCGGGTGTATTGGAAGAGCATTGCGTGGTCGGCCCATCTAATCTTCAGGAATATTTAAAGGAGCCGTTCACGTAATTCTTCGGGGAACGCCACGTATTTCATTTCAGCGTGATATCACTATGGTACTGACGCTTCTGGTTCTGAAAAGGAAGACAGGACCTCCGTCAAAGTAATGGTCGATGTGCCTTGTGAAATCCAATAACAACAGACATACTTTTGGAGTGGACTGGGCCACGATAGCGTCTCTGATCTTTGAACGTCGACGAAGCTTCGAGCTTGTCCTTGTGTTGCCTACTTTGATGGCGGCTTTTTCTCAGAATTAAATGCATTACGCTTCGTTCCTAGTTGCATTATTACTTTCGGTAGTGTCGAGCTAGTTGGAGACTGGTGCCTGTTGTCGACTCGGCCTTTATTATTTAGCGTGCGCTGGTCTTTATATTTCCTTGTTTAGATCGCTACAAAGCTTCTTTTCTATTTCTTCACTTCTTCTTTTTCTTGTTCAGCTGCGTCCAATACGTGAGCTTGTGATCAAGACAAAATGACAGTCACGTATACGTACAACATCGCCACATCGACATTCTTCTCGTTTCACCTACTCCTCTTCAGATGGAAGGTGAGTTCTTTATGGAAAACTCCTTAGCACTTAAGCGAAAAATTCTATTTATATAACGTTAGAGCATTTGTATGAGAAGTGCATACAGTTGTCTCTTGCAGTACAAAGGCAATAGAGTAAGCACTAAAGATAACGTTGGCTTACTTATGTACATTTCATGAAGATGGGCAGCACTGATAGTTGGGAGCGCTCCAACCAGTCAGTTCGCATCAAATTGGCGTGCCATTCAGTGAAGGCTTTTAAGATAAGTGTTCTTATTGGCTGGTATGTGTTCGGTCGTTGCTCTTCTTGGTTATCAATGGCAAACGCCCACCATCTCTCAATGCTGCTCATCTTCGCGACACGAACCCCTAATTCTGTCTTCGCCAAAGCCAGTAATTTTTGCAGAGAAGCTGCAAGACCTTGAAAAATACGGTCGAATCAAAAAATTGTGCAGCAGAAAGACGCTGTGGGTCAACCGCAACTAGCCACATGTGGAATACAGTGCGTTTCAAAAGTATGTATCCACTCTAAAACTTGCCTATGTCTCGTTTCGCGTTAATTTCTGCAGGGCTGCACTAGCTCATCTAAATTTCTCGTAGTCGAAAATAGGTAACCACTCACTTTCAGAGACTTTTTTCATCTCACACGAGAATCAGAATTTTTTGAAGAAAATTGATTGGAATTTGGCGTTTCAAAAGTATGTATCCACTTGTGAAAAACAAACTTTTTACTAAATTCAAAAGTCGATCGGACAATCATTATTTCTTACGACACCATTCATCGTATTATTCATGCTATTGACAAAGTTCTGGATGATTCTGTCTTTGTTGGTGTCCTATGTAATCAAAATTGCCACCACGTCATTGAACTGTGGGTTATTCGTGTAGACTCGTCGAACCACGATACCCCATATGTTCTCCATTCCGCTGCCGTCAGGAGAACAGGTCGGTCAGTCCGTTACTTTAATGTTGTGACGGTGGAGCCAATTTTTGGCCAACCTGGACACATGGACTGCAGCGCTGCCCTGCTGCAGAACATGTCTCTGATGTGTTCTGCTTCACAGGAAAGGCATAGAGCTAGACTCCATTACACCTTGACAGTTCAGACTGCCCGTGATACACCACGGAAGCCCAAGCTTCAGCATTGCGCTGCTGAAGAAGCCCACCACTATCATTAATAAACCGCCTCCAAACTTCCTCCAAGGTTGAGACGACGGGGCTTCTCGCAGGTCTCCCCATTAATGTCGGTATCCATCATGGTCATCCAGATTAGATTTTTCCAGATAAGCTGGTATAGATTAAAGAAATTTGATCTGGATGGTCTCCGATGGATACCGCCATTACTGCCCCCGTCGTCGAGTCTACGCGAATAAAACACAGTTCAATGACGTGGTGGTAATTTTGATTACATGGGACACCAACAAAGACAGAACCATCCAGAACTTTGTCTAGAGCATGAATAATACGATGCATGATGTCATGAGAAATAATGGTGGTCCAATCGATTGAATTTAGTAAAAAGTTTGTTTTTCACAAGTGGATGCATACTTTTGAAACGCCAATTTTCAACCAACTTTCTTCAAAAAAGTCTGATTCTCGTGTGAGACGAAAGAAATTTCTGAAGTGGTTACCTATTTTCGACTACGAGGAATCTAGAGCAGCTAGTGCGGCCCTGCAGAAATCAACGCGGAACGAGGTATGGGCATGCTTTAGAGTGGATACATACTTTTGAAATGTACTGTAGTGAATGCCACAGTAGTTTTCCGAAATAGCAATAATTTGTCTATTCCGCTTTCTATACACTTCATGTCACAGGCTAGGACGTTCAGTATTCCTTGAAAACTGTGCGCGTAGTGTCGCAGTCAGAGGAAGCGCTGGCTGTCGCGTGTCCTCGGTTCTAGTAGATGGCTGGCTTAAAAGCCAACCACGCTTTCCATACCTTCGGGTTCGGTGGTATTTATGAAAACAGTATAAAAGTCTCTAATGTGTTGAAAGTTGTCAACAGGTGTTGATCAAAATTGGCATCGACCACTATTTGATTAATGGTTCGGTTTGCCTCCCCTTTTCCGAACGGAAGCGTCCAAGTAACATTTAGAGGATCGATACCAACTTTGGTCAACAGCTACAAACAAGCTTCAATATATCGGTGGTAGAGTTTCATGAGGCGTGTAGCCCAGTCGAAGGAGGTGCTGGCTGTCGTGTGCATCCATTACCAGGTTCCTGGTTCGGATTTTTCGCCCAGGCCAACCAAGCCTTCCATCCCTCCGGGGTCGGTGAATTGGTACCAGACCTGTCTGGGAAGGATAAAGCGCTGACTTTTCATCGGCTGGCTGCCGCAGATCATTGTATTACCAAATATGCATTCATATCGCCTCCACGACATCCCGTAGAAGTAGAATGCGCTGGCGCATCCCAGAAGGGATTGAGTAACGCCGTCCTATATCCGTTAACCTAGAATTTTATGAACAATAGGTTGTAGACAGTATTTAAACCACAGATATGCAACTCAAAATATGTATAAAAATATAAAAAAGAAATGGTAAATGTCGCGGATATGGGCAGCATTGGGATATGGAATTGCGCCAGCCAATCAATCAGGACGCATCTAATGGGCGTCTCATTTAGAAATAGCACGTAACGTCGGTAAGCTGATTAGCTGCCAAACTTCGTGACACGCTTTCAAGAAATATAAGAAACAATAGGATAAAGGATAAAGGACGGCGTCACTCAATCCTGTTTGGGATGCGCACCGTATTCTGCTTCTATGGTGGAGGCGATGTGAATGCGTGTTTGGCTTTCGGCGGCCAGCTGATGAAGAGGTCACGGCATTATCCTTCCTAGACAAGTCTGGTACCAATTAATCGACCCCTGAGGAATGGAAGGCTTGGTTGGCCCTGGAGGAGGAATCCGAAGCAGGAACCTAGCATGGAGTTCACGCACCTCCTCCGACTGCGCCACGCACCTCCTATCCAAGAAATACACTCAAGAAGCAACATTTGCTTCAGGGATCTGTCTGGCAGGCCGTATGGGCAGAGTTGTTGATATGGTGTGTTCTCTACGCTATGCTGAGTGTTATGTATCGTCTATTTCTAATCAAGCACCACAAAGAGTAAGTGAATTCTTATTAAGAAACGTTTGAACGCACCTTGACTTACGTCACAGTACCTGGCGGCAACTACGCTTGTATAGAATTGCAGAAAATTTACAGATTAAATAGGAACCAATTGCGTAGCACAAGAAATTACGAAATTTTTATGATATCCTAGGCAGCCTTCATCAATTCAGGATTTTCGAGGACATTTGCATCTTCTTCGATCAGCACTCTTCATTCATTCCCGTTACATTTATGCTGGGTTTCTACGTGTCGGCAGTCTTCAATCGTTGGTGGCAAGTATTCGATAATATGGGATGGATCGACCAGTAAGTTTTGTGGTAGACAATTAAATCAGTTGTGACACCTGTCATCCCGTTGATAACCAAGTTGCTTGAGCCGAGCACCAACAGCGTATTTCTTCATCCCTGTCGCGTGCCATAGTGCTCCATTGGACCCTTCTCACACGAGGGGCATGAGTAATGTCATATTCGATCAGGCCGTTCAAGGAAAAGCCCGAACGACGTACGGCGTCCTGGTGTTCTCTCGACATTCCAAGGAATTCACTCGGCAACAGATCTGGCCCAGCAGGTGTATGCGAAGAACACCAAGCGACCGGTCCACCTAATTCTGGACGACTTGGCTACGCGACAGCCTATCTAATCTTCCACGTCGACAGATTTCGAAACACCGGAGCCCTTGTCTAATTTACGTGAATCGTGAAAGTTCCTTTAATAACTCGCAAATATTAATGAGTACACCGATGTTTTTAGGCCATCTTAAAAATAGCCGGTATCTATTGACCTTCGCGATCGTCAAACAGTACAGCTCTGTAATAGTGATGATTGGGGTTTATCCTAGTTGTAGGGAGGCATTCTCGGAAAGCTTATACTGGATTCTCCTGCTTAGGTAGCTTCAAGGAGAGGTCCTCTCGTAGGCTAGTTCAGGCTATTGATTATAAAATGGTTTACTTCCAGTTCTGCCACTGTGGTCGATGAGTCGAAGTGGAGTGCCCCCACCCATTAGAATAGATCCGATGATTGCGTTCTCTTTTCCGTAAAATTTTCAAATTAATATGAAAACTAGCTGCAGACAAGCGACTCGCAGAAACTCCAATTTCAGACCCTCGCTGCAAATCACCCAGTCGATTCGTGGAAACGATGAGCGATCGAAAATGCTCAGACGGACCTGCATACGGTACCTGGTACTGATGGAGGCGATGGTGTTTCGCGACATCTCGCCGTCGGTGCGACGACGCTTCCCGACCGTGAATCACCTCGTCACATCAGGTGACTGACTACCACATTGACAGCTTTCAGAGGCATCCTGATTATTCTGTTGAAAACCCGAGTCCATAGGGAGCCCCCTTGCTGAACCTAGTCCAGGTTGGAAAAATTGCTACCTCTCTGCCCTTTAACATAAGCTTTAAATCGCCACTTCACAAACACCTTTTTAATTTTAGAAAGTATGCTTCCTTTTTGATTCAAATTTTCGAAGAAAGTCATATCGGGTTTCCATTAAGCAAAAAATTATTTTACCTTTTTTGAAGAGTCTGTAGTCATATCCCGTTTTGATTTGCAAGAAGTTCAGTTTGACTTTCAATGCGTTAAGCTTGTTTAAGAATGTGTCCAATGTGAGGCAAAAATTAAATAATAACATTCAGGACTGATGACCGCTCGAGAAATGGAGGAATTCGAAGGTGTAGTTACGCCGCATTCGAAATACTGGCTTCCAATCCAGTGGCTCCTCTCGCTTGTGACTCTAGCCAGGGACGAAAATCGAATCAAGGGAGAAGTGATTTACGTATCTCTGATGGACGTGAGTGATTACCATTTAGGTTAGGGAAGTGCCTTCTATTTGTAAATTATAAACTAACTTTATCCCTCGTTTTTTTACGTATTTGATGACTCCTCTCTGAACATGGTGTAACACCTAGCCACAGCGGAATTGTGCTAGTGCTGGAATAATATCTTTTGATACGATGGTTGACTACAAAAGCAGAGACGATCCCTTGCCAGTAGAGCTCCTAACATGTCCACGCGAGATCCACGCAGACGGCGCCCGACCATAGGGGAAGGGATCTCTGCTGATTAGCTCTGTCCTTGAACCGTATTGTCGCGCGTTATATTGACGGAACTCCAGCTGCAGGATGGCCATTTTCTTCCACTTCCTGCCATGTGATCGGCGCCTTCCAAACGTTCACGGAAGAAACCCCAGAACTCCCATACGAAACGGGCGCATATACCCAAATCAACGCCCACAATAGACATACCGTATACCGCGATCCATCTGGCGCGACGGCTCGCTTGCCATCCTCTCAGTGACCTTGAAACATGTAAGGCACTTACCCATTTCCTTCGGCTGGACACGCGACAGCCCCATGAGATTTATTGCGAGACGTAATGAACAGCAATATCATACACAAGATGGGAACAGAATAATGGTAGAATTCCTCCTCGGTTGTGAGACCTTGGGGTGCGCGCATAGCTCTCTAGGCACCGCGGTCCTATACTGAAGCTGATAGCCCGTGATGAGCAGTGGAGACGAACTGCAGAGCCGGAGCCCCACGATGGCCATCCGGCAGGATGGGAGTATATACGAGAGAGCAGCTTACTTCGCCCTAGAGCGTACAGACGATCGATGTCGACTGGGTGAGTCGAAAAGGTGGAGCTTGCGCCACGATCAACTGCTGACAGCAGCCATCTTCCCATGGCTCAGGCCGGTCGATGCGCCTCAACGGCAAGCCACCTTGGGAAAGAGCGCACCGGGCGAATCACAGGGCAGAGGAGCGTCCGACAATTTTAAACGAAAGTCTTGACCGGTGGTGTTCCAACTAAACAAAAACATGACAAAAGGAAATGTAGCTGCAATCCAAAGATCGAAAACTCTCTGTCAATTTACCAACAAAATCTAAATACTTTAAGAGAATTGCTGATTATCGCTCAAAGCTCGTGAACTTGGTGCTCTTCGACTGGGTGCCGGTTCCATTGGTGTATACTCAGGTACGAGTTGGTGGACTCTAATTGCAATTCTCAGTAGAACTTGTGATTCACGCTGCTTCCGTCGTCTATCTAGGTTGTCCACCTGGCAGTCTATAGTTACTTCGGTGTGGCTCTGTTCGGTCGGCAGTACATCGAGAGGGACGAATTCAAAAAATCGGTGAGTTTTCAGCCTGCGAAATGGACTGCATGGACAAAATTAGGTCAACCTTTGAAATTTCACTGAATAGTGGAGTTTTTCTGACTTGACCTGACTTGCGTCTTAGAATTTTAGTTTCTGATATTTTAACATTCATTCGGCGAATTTTTAAATTAGTTCAAGTTGTGCTTAACAATTGAGTGCCCAAGCTATATGCCCGTGCCAGAGGAAGGTTCTTCTTATGACTAGGCGCCTAGCGACATCTACCGGAAGCTGCACAGAAATTATTTCAGATCGACCTCTACGTTCCGATTATGTCTATCCTTCAGTTCACTTTCTTCGTTGGTTGGGTAAAGGTAGGAGAAAGGCTTCAGATACATCGACTCCCATAAAGTTAGCAATTTAGGTCGCTGAGGTGCTTTTGAATCCGCTTGGTGAAGACGACGACGATTTTGAGTGCAACTGGATCATTGACAGAAATCTTCAGGTCTTACTACGTTGCGATTAGTCTACAGCAGGGATACACATTTAACGGTTAACGACTTAACTAATTCAACGAATTAACGGCATTTTTCGTTAAAATCTGTCTTAACGACTTAACGGAAATTTCTAGAAATTTGCGGGAATTTTTGACAGGCTTTTTTCTCAATAGGTTTATTGTTCTTCCTTTTAGTCTTCACTCACACTGCAGGCCGTACTAACCCATCCCCCCCCCCGACTAGGATTGCTCCTGAAAACATGAAATCAGCAAGCATTGAGCAGAAACAATCTGTTCTAGCCACATCCGTAAGTGGCGACAGGATATTGCACTCCAATGTCGATCTGTTTGAGTTTGACCAGGGCTCCCGTGATGTCAGGCACAGAGCGCGAAACCATCCTGTCTCGTGCCGAGTGTCACTTATTCTCATTTAGATTCCAGAAAAGTTCTTCGCCGAACCGCCCAGTACGTCAGCGGATCCACTAACATGAAAGGGTCTGAAGCGTATGTCTGAACGGGAGGAGCGAGTCATATAGCGGGAATCCTCACCCCTCAATTACTATGAAAATGTGTTTATTTTTTGCCAATCATCAAACCCAAGGAGTAGGGGGTCACAATGGGATACGGCGCAGCACGCGTTTGGGGTCTTCTACGCCCGCGATGCCTCTGCAGGGAGTGGCTCGGAGCGAAGTGGGTAGTGGGCTGACTCATGCCAGGGAGGTCAGGGGCTTGGTTCTTCTGCGGTGCTGCATTTTTGCACATCAACTGATTGGTTGGAATTTGGGGGATTCTGAGGTCTATACCATTTCAAATGTTTTCTGCGCATTTTTCCAGATGTATGCTGTGGTATTCAACATGGTGATGTAACACCAAATGTTCCACACCAGTGATACACAGGTACAAAGCGTGAAGCAGCACTTAGCACAATATAGGCATATATATGCGTATAAAATAGGATCTCATAGTTTGTTTCCATCCAAGCTACTATACCCCGAGGGAAAACCTTTAGCATTCGGACTATACCTTCTGGTGCCGCCATCCAGATTCAACCAGTCCACGTGGGCTTTTTCAGTTACATAAAGTCGCTTATGAAGCAATTTCACTCCCACGTCGTTGTGCACGACATTCCTTTTGACCTGAAAAAGGGGACAACATCCTGAAGGTGAGTGTCGAAATTGCGGGTAGCTGATGAAGAATGGATTTGTTACAACGACATTGAAGGTCGTGTCGCTGATGTACCGAATCCTGTGCCCCATCCTCGCGAGCAAAGGCTGGTTGCTTACGTCTGGCTCAAAGCTAGTTATACGACGTCACATCCTGGTCTCTTTGAAAACCCGAGCAGTATGGTTTTTCCCGATGTCATTAGTCCATGTAGGGAAACAAACTGTGAGGAGCCTGTAGGCTTTATACGCTGTCCGCATTGTGACCAGTGCTTCTGTTTCATGCCCTTTGTGCCTGTTTATCACTGGTGTTGAGCGCTCATCCATCATTATGTTTAGTAGCTTTCTCATTGTCTTGCGGTTAGAAAATCGGCCAGTAATAAACAAGCTGCAAGAAAGTTACTCTCCACAGCGTAGCTGGAAAAATGCGCAGAAAACGTCTGAAATGGTACAGACGTCAGAATCCCCAAATCTCAAAAAATCAGTTGAAATGCGAAAATGCACTAGCGCTGAGGAACCAAACCCCTGACCTCCCTGGCATGAGTCAACTCACTACCCGCCTGCGCTCCGAGCCACTTCCTGTTGGGGCATCGCGGGCGGGCAAGACCCCCAAACACGTGCTGCGCCGTATTCGATTGTGACCCCCTACTCCTTGGTTTAATGACTTGGCAAAAAATAAGCACTAATTGAGGGGTGGGGATTCTCCCTATACGGCTCGCTCGCCCCGTTCAGATATTCGCTTCAGACCCTTCCCTTGTAAGATACTGATCTCACCCCCTTGTAAGATCGTTGAATCACACATGGAACTACTTACCCAGAAATAGCTCATCTGGAACAGTCGAGGCGGAGAGAATGTTTTATGTCGCTAGAGATATTTGGAATGATCTACGAAAGACGCTAACAACAGATGTTTTGGACAGTCACTTTTCCTGAACGTTAACGTGCCATTGATGGGCTTCTAATGGTATTTTTTAGGTCCTCCGGTAGCGGGCAATAGTCTGTATTGAGATTGTGCTTGTATGGTAGAACAGTTACACAAAACTGTTTCGCACAGAACTAAGAAAGGGCGGAAACGATGGAAAGGGACGGAAGTCCTGATTTAACTTGAATTTCAAGATTCCTTGCCGGTGCGATGCGGACGCTAGTTCCGTCCGTTTGAACAGTAGTTCCCTACCTTTCTTCTTACACACTCTGAAGATAATCTGTTGCTGAAGGCGGGTTTTATTTTGCTGTCTACCCTTTCCTGACAGCGAAATGTTTATGTGTCGCCTCCCTTCGTATGCAGTCCGGCCGGTTTATCTTTCAGCCGGTGTCTAGGGTTGTTCTGCGAAGAGCCTTATTCCAAGAACCGCTACCTACGGCTTGGACAGAGCACAGAATGATACAAAGTAGCGATGACGCGCCTTTTGTAGGCACTGGGGTACGGTAAGGGGCGGGATTTATTATTACTTGCCAAAAAGGGAATCCCCGTAGAACCTATACAACACAACGTTACGAAATGAGAGAACAGTGACGTCACAGAACATTTTGAATTCGTGAAAGGAACGGATTCGTTACACATGTTGTACTGGTGTGCCTGTGGCGCAGCCGGAGGAGGCGCCGACTGTCGCCTGCACCCGATACCAGGTTCCTGGTTCGGATCTCCCCCCAAGGCCAACGAAGCCTTCCATCCCTCCGAGGTCGGACAGTTGGTACCAGACCTGTCTGGGAAGGGTAAAGCACTGACTTGTTCATCGGCTGGCCACCGCAAGTCATTGTTTGGCCAAATACGCCTTCAAATCGCCTCCACGACATCCCGTAGAAGAAGAATGCATGGCGCCTCCCAAAAGGGATTGAGTAACGTCGTCCTTTATCCTTTCTCCTGTATGTTGCACTGGGTCCGTTTAACTTTAGTTGTTGGTCTGTTGAAGTTGGGGCATAAAACGTTTGCCCTGATTTATTTCATCTAAAATAATAGTTCGCAGCAAATTTTATTTTTAGCGAAATTTAACGATTTACCGAAAATTTAACGAAGAATTTCCGTTAAAAAAATTAACGTCCAGTTTTGTGTGCATTCCTTGTCTGTAGCTAGCCTGATATAGGTCTGCAAAACCTGGAGCAACGCGTTTCATTAAGGTGGGTTTCTCTGTCGAAGAGTGCTACGATGCCCATCCACCGGTGGACCGCGATTCATTTTGGACGGATAACTTACCAGAGCCGTTATACACCGCACAAAGTGCTATGCGTCCTATCAATCCTCTTGTGGGGAGCTGTGTGAATATGTGCGTGATCATTTTAGTCCTACGGATTCTAAACCTTATTTCTCTCCAGATAATCCCTCGTAAAAGCAAAAAGACTGTGGAATCAAATAGCAGTTCCAGGAGCAGTCCTCCCGAGTCCCAATACATGCTTCGACCACATCGTGAAGCTCATGGCTCACATACTTCAATCTGGGACGGTCATGTGGATGCGAGCATCACTCCTGTAGCGATGAACGGAGGACGCTCAATATCAGGGTACGCCTTGATACATTCGTTGAGAGTTATTTAGGCGAACACTGCACAATGCATTCTCTTTACATTTCTTGGCCTCGTGGCGATCGTAAGGCTTCCATGCTGGTCTTTGGAACCACCAGCAGATAAAACGGACCTTCATAGCTAGTGATTCAACTGATCTGAATCTCAAACTGAAGTCGTTTCATTCTCGGGAATGATTGAGTTGCGTCTACTAAGCATTTCGCACACTTTTGCGGCAACGCGGCAGTCCTATATTTAAGCATGGGGCAGAGACGCAGAGTCGCCGCGCGAGGCAAAACTAGCCTCGTGCGGCCTGCCGCTGATGTGCCGCGTTCGCGGCAGACGCGGTGGCAGCGGCAGTAATCCTTCAAGGCATTGTTGCCGCATTGCCGCGTTGGTGATTGAGCGAGCGAGGGCAGTGCCGCGTGAACTCTGGTACGCGGCTGTTCTGGCCTATGCCGCAAAAGTGTGCTGAGGGCTTCAGACTGGCCGCAAACTTTTGGCGATTTTGACTGTTCCACCTCGAGTGATCATAAATATCTTCACACTGTAATAAAATAAATAAATAAATAAATAAATAATCGTCGTACCCATTCAAATCACCGCAAATTTTCCGACGCGAACTAGTTGAACAACTCCATCAGAAAAATTGGGTGGTCGAGATGCGAAAAATTCTAGAAGGGCTGTTTTTGCGTGGTCCTGACTTGCGAAGATTTCGCCAGCGAGGAAGTTTTGAAAGTGCTTTTAAAAAGGTGGTAGTCGGTTGGCGCAAGGTCTGGCGGTATGGAAGATGAGGAAGAACTTGAACTCCTCGTTCTTTTAATTTTCGCATGGTGGTGGGTTGTCGTGCGCAGAAGAATGGGACCTCTTCTGTTCACCAGTGCCGGCTACAGCCCACGCAATTTTCGGTGCATCTCGTCGATTTCGTCACAGCGCGACACCACTTTCGTGGTCGCGGTCTCTTGAAATCGCTCGCCCTATCACCTTCAGTGTTGCCACGCGGAGAGAAGTATTGTCGGCCGAAACCGCTCCACAAAACCTCAAACTTGAGTAAATAAATCCTTACTTAACAACGAACACAACACAACAAAAGATTCGAACGTCAACAACAAAAACAGTGACGATCGAGACAATTTAACAGCACAAATGAAGAGTACTCTAAATGATCGGGAGAATTTAACAGCTTAAATTAAGAGTGCCCAACTTGACCAAATGACAAGTGATGACCCTTACGAGGCAACTGTATAGAAGGAACGTAATCCCCCGGCACCGTCGATCCCAACTCGACACCATGAGGAGCGATCACCGAGACGAGACACACGTGAAGAAAGAACGTGATCCACACAGCACCGTCGATTTCAGCTCGATACAATAGGACCTTTTGGAAAGTGTTCAAAACAACTTCACCAGGAAACTCATGATGAGGTGTTACTCGATGAACTACAGCCTAATACCTCGTGGTCCTCAACGACCTGTGTTTTTTGGTCCTTCGTCACTGAGAAAGAGAAGAAAAACCGCTGACCTTGCCATGATGTACAAAAGCCTAGCCAACAATTTTCCATCAACGCACTAGAATTTTTTGATGGAACGCTGACTAAATCCGTACGGGGGAAGCTCAAACTTTGAACCTCCATAGCAAGGACGCGAGTTAGGTCAGAATTCTTAACGACAGGATCCTGAAGGATTTTAATTTGCTGCTTGGGCGGTATGATGATCTAGCGGGTCTGTCTATGCGTACCTGTAGAACGTTTCTTGCTTCACAAATATTTCAATGCTGTGTTATATGAGATGTGTTGATAATGTTGCACAAGAATTGATGCCTAATTGAGTTGTTAACGCATTTCAGTTGTTGTTTCTTTCAGTACTTTTGTTAGTTTGTAAAGCATGGACTCATGTCTACGCTCAGAATAATGGTATACAATATAATAATATATAATAATATAATATATAATAATATAATATATAATAATATAATATATAATAATATAATATATAATAACCAGTCGTTCAGCGGCCTAGCGGCCGCCTCCGACTGGTTGGGGGCTTCGCCCCCAAACCCCGAGAAGAGAACACTCCGACCATCTTCTTTTCCCAACTTTTAGACCTTCATACCTCAAAAACAAACTTCAGATTCGTGTTCAGCGACCTCGATTACCCCCAGGGCCGAAGTTTAGCGCCGCTTGAACGCCATCCTCAAAAAATCGATAATATCGATCGATATCGATTGGTCGACTTCAGATTCGTGTTCAGCTACCTCGATTACCCTCAGGGCTGAAGTTTCGTGCCGCCGACGTGTTCGGCACGTCTGCGGCTCGCCATGCACGGTTGTCGACGTGTTCGGCACGTCTACGGCATCGCCAGGCACGGTTGTCGACGTGTTCGGCACGTCTACGGCTCGCCATGCATGGTTGCCGACGTGTTTGGCACGTTTACGGCTTGCCATGCATGGTTGCCGACGTGTTTGGCACGTCTCCGGCTCGCCATGCACGGTTGCCGACGTGTTCGGCACGTCTACGGCTCGCCATGCATGGTTGCCGACGTGTTTGGCACGTCTACGGCTCGCCATGCATGGTTGCCGACGTGCTCGGCACGTCTCCGGCTCGCCATGCACGGTTGCCGACGTGCTCGGCACGTCTACGGCTCGCCATGCAGGGTTGCCGACGTGTTTGGCACGTCTACGGCTCGCCATGCACGGTTGCCGACGTGTTCGGCTGCCGCGCCCCAACTCAAAGTGGGACGGACGGAAAGTGTGACACACACAGTGACACACACACACACACAGTGACACAGTGACACACACACACACACGCTTGCTCCTTTATATATTGTAGGATATAATATATAATATATATCTCAGAATAATAAATGATAATATAATATATAATATGCCAACTTGTTTTATGCGCAAGAATAGCATTATCTTAACATTCCACGATTGTAATTGTTTATTTTGTTTGGTCGGTTCGTTTGTTCTAACTAGTTTAATCGTTTCCCTTCGTTTTGTCTCTTGCGTTCTTTCTTTTGTTGTTGAGCCATGGATCACTTAAATTTAGCGTGCCCTCTATGGGCGCATAGATGATTAAATAAATAAATAAATAAATAAATAAATAAATAAATAAATAAATAAATAAATAAATAAATAAATAAATAAATAAATAAATAAATAAATAAAAATACCATGAGAAGCGATTACCTCGACGGGACGTGAAGAAAAAACCTAGACCTTGCCACATTGTCGACATCACGTCACTGTCATCAAACTATGCGCGCTTCCTTGATCGTCAGCCGCTTTCCGCCACTCAATTAACGATAGTCATTGGGACACGTCATCGGTCAAACGAACGACTCAAAAGAGACTTCTTTGCCGTCAACGCCCGTGCTCCCTTAAACGATGGTCGATTGGTTACGTTTTAGGTCAAACGAACTATATACCCGTTGTACGGATAGCGGAAGAGGTACAGATAGCGAAATGTTAGAGGAGTAACGCGTTTCTACTTCTGTACACAATTCAGGATGGTTCAGTGGTTAATCATTTATGTGTAATGAGCAGGAAAGGGAGATAGGACCATTCGTCACAACCGCATAGGAGCACTCTCGCGTACGCCGCTATCTTCTGGCCATGGTGACCTGTTCCGCCCATGTACAGTGGGCTGGTGCCTCTTCTGGTAGAGGCATCGTCGTCGCCGACGATAAACTATTTAAAAGGGGGATGGGTTTGCCGACAACGGCAGTGATGGTTCGGCCGAGTTCTGGAACGTTGTAGTGAATCGCGCCGGCCGCCAATCACTACACCGTTACCATTCTGATGGGATCTTGGCTTTGGGAAGTGCCTGGGGGTTCATCGACAACAACCCGCTGACCTGATTGTCTTCAAAACCCATTTTTCATCAAAAGTGAGGACTCGATCCGAACCGTCTTGATTCCTTAGGAGCAAAGAAGAATATATTGACAGAATGGCACAAAACTTTCTTTCAAGGACCACTGTGAAACAGTACTAAAAAAGGCTGATCGCATTGTGCAAAGCCTTTTCAGATCTTTGCGAACGAACTCTGTGAAACATTTGATTCTCGCTTTCAAGTCCTATGTGAGACCCATACTAGAATACGGCATCACTCTATTTAGCCCTATACGCAAAAGAGAGATTGCTAGGCTAGAAGCCGTTCAAAAACGCTTCACACGAAAATTGTGGACAAGGGTGCATGGATACGATTACACCAGGATTCCTTCGGCTACTACAAGAAATAAAGTCTACAAACTACCTACACTTGCGCACCGTAGGAAAAGCATGATCTTGTCATGGTTTATAAGATGGTAACTGGTATGTTAGGAATTTCAGTCCATGAATTCTATTCCGTTTCTTCTTCTAGCACGAGAGGTGGCCAGTGGAAGATCAGAATCCCAAGGGCAAAATGTAATGTTCGATTAGGTTTCTTTACTAATCGAGCGGGAACCGAGTTTTTGAAGCTCTCAAAGAAAAACGTTCTACCTAACTCCTTGAGGCAGTACAAAAAACTCGTTGATGACTTCAAATTGTTTTGTTCATTGTTGCTTTACATGCTGTTTGTTAACCGTATTTGATTTGTTATCTGCGTGGCTCTCCACGTACAAAATGAATAAATAAATAAATATTTCGAAACTCGACAGTTTCTGGCGATCACACAAATCGTGTGGAATCCAATTTTCGAGCTTTTCACTAATCCGAGGCGTTTTAACCCATCTGTAGCAGCAATTTTACTAACTCCTAGAACTTTTGCAATCTCACGGCTGCGAAGGATCAGCTTCCACGAAGGCCTTCAGGTTGGCGTCCTGGATTCGTGTAGGTCTTCGGAGTACGTCTTCAAAGCTGGAATCTCCAGAACGAAATTTCTCAAACCACCGTTGCACGGTCCTTTCTTCAACACTATTCGGCCCACACACATGCTTGATTTGCGGGGCTGCTTCGACGCCGGATTGGCTCAGTTTGAATTTGAAATAAAATAGAATCGTTCGGAAACGCCCTTTCGACATACCTCAATCAGTCACGGAAACACAATAATTGAGGACAGGTGAAATGCAAATTATTCCGCAACATAAAGCGAGGAATACCATATTAGGCATCACATAAAAATGTGAAGTATAGGTAGAGTATTGATTCAGTGATGAACGAACGAAAAACGGTTGCACAAAAACCGCCAGAACTTCCGTCCAACGTAATATATATGTGCCTAAACACTTGTTAGTTTAGTGATTCTCCGCAAGTGATACTGCCATCTGGTTCTGTAAGCTCTATGGGAAGCTTTCTTAAGAAGATTAGGAAGGGAAGCCGCCGACTGAGTGAGTAGCAGTTCATTGCGCTAGTCACTGTTTGCAGACGACCTCTATTTTGCTTTCAGGCGATCTTGCATTCCGACACCGAAAGCCGTCGCCTAATGTGAGACCACTGGATAACCCGGACTTCACGTCGAGGTCAGTCTGAACAGGACAAGTTTGAGAAACTCAAAAGCCAAGGTTTTGGTGTTACTCAATCTAACGTATCAGTTTTGTTGGTGGCACATCTACTTTAACAGTCCTTGTGAAGAAAGAGCTATAGACCTGTTGCTGAAATAGCCGAGTTGCTTGCGTCGACTCACTAAGCCTTCAATATTGCAGTAGCTCTTCACTGGACTGCGCCAGTATCTCCCTTCCAAGAAGTAGCAGCAGAGGAGACCATACACCTCCCATCTATCGTGGCGCCTCTCCGCCTGTTCTTCAGGGACTGGGGGAGTCACACTGTTGCGAGAAGCCGTCGGACGCTCTAGGCCGGAAACGGCACTCTGCACCAGATGCACTGATGAAAGGCGTGCGCCGTGACTCGATCGCCTCGGAAATGTTACCCGTGATACTGGAGGAAAGGGACAAGGCGCAAATACAGTCGGAAAAGATATCTCAGCCAGGTAATTGCATTTCAAATATACTCATAACAGTTTCTCACAGTTTTTGTTTAATCATTTTTTATCTTCCTTAATTTCTTTAATTATTTTAAATTTTTGTTTATTCATTTTTTTCCATAATTTCTTTAATTGGTTTGATTTTTCTCTTATAGATTCAAATATTACATAAAAAACAAGATTTTTCGGGTTTTTTAGGTACACGTCGCACAGGTGAGCAGATTGGTAGGTGGGCCAATAGTAGCCAAATAGTAACCAAACAGAGCACAGGCCAAACACATGCCAGCCCATCAAGGTACCACTGTACACTGTACCGCCTGATCCAATCAGACCGCATGGAATGTACATGCCCTCTCTGAATGGCATGTCCATTCCATGCAGTCTAATTGGTTCAGGCGTTCCCACCTACTGCTGCTCACCTACGCGACATGTACCGTTTTTTATTAACATTTTTATAGGTATCTGCGATGAGTTCATGTTGCTCTGCTTATCTAAATATGTAACGAAACTGTTAAATGGATGTCTAGTTGCAATCGAAACTCTTGCACCGGGCAGGACTCGAGCCTGCACCTTCTGCTTTCTGGGCAGTGATGCTACGTCATACACCACCAGCGCTGTTGGATTGAATGAAACATCCACAATATCCTCCTAGGCTGAAGCAAAAAAGTTAACAATCATTTGTAACGAAATTGTGTGAAAAAGGCGCAACAACACTTTAGTACGAATTTCTGCAGTATAAACAGTAGTGGGGTGTGGAAGTGGCTTTACGACTTTATTTATTATATTTACTTATAAACAACAGTGCGTTATTAGAAAGGCTTGATCATAAAAATAAAACCGAACAGATTAGCACTACCAAGCAAATCGTTGATTCAACAAATGTGCACCAAAAAGCAGCTAATAATCGAGTTCTTACGGAGAGGTCGATTTGCCAAAACCGATTTCAAAAGAAATGGAGCAGAAGAAGTATTTATTGGAGCATTCTAAAATAGAAATGGAGGAAAAGCTGTTTAATAAAATAAAGATGAAAAAAGGTTTTGTGGGGTTTCTACTTTTACTTTTATGAGACTTTTTGGAATTTCAAATTAGAGTAAGCCTTTCCTAGATGCAAATTTATTTTGACCTTCTTAGAGAGTGCTTTCTCTAATGTTGAATATGCCTCTATGGTTAAAGTAATGTTCAGTTCAGCTTTAGAAGCGTCCTTGCTTTGAAAATTGCCTTTTTTGGTTTGGAAGGTGTCTAATTTGACTTAAAAACTGTACAACTGAAGCTTTTCACTGCTTAATTGGATCTTGTTAGGCAGTCATTAGGTGCTTTCGTTCTCTCAGCTGCCTTCTTTCAGTCGTCGCCCTCTCTATCTTTTGTCTCTCATCAGAAAAACAAGGAAGGAAAAATTTGAAGCTATCACCGCCTTTCCTTCCGCCATTTGCATTTACTTCCTGTGAAAAAGGCCATTTTTGTATCGTATAGAGTGGACTGTCCACGTATCAATTCTTGCTGATGTTACATTTTCCCAAGGTCCCTTCCTCTTCTTCGATTATAAATCTTGACATCTTCACTGCAAACTCAGAAGCGAAAATGGAAAGACAAGTTTCAGTTAATTTGTATTTGTTTCAGATTTTACAGTCTGCTACCTCGAACGGGAAAATTCCGTTGATACGCCACGAGCCTCCACAAACCCAAGCACAACACAACCATCGTCGTCAAAATGGAAAGGCGGCGACGACTTCAGCATTTGAGCTGTTGCTTGAATATGCTGCAGAGATTGGATCCATCCTAATCGGAGGGGAGCGCGTGGTGATTTGCACCTCCAATCCCTTCACTAGATTTTTAGAAGAACTTTTGCTGCCGCTTGTGAGCTGTTTTGCGTAAATTCAGATATGTTGATGTGTGCCATGAAATAACATACACAAATGACTCTTCACGGCTCTCCTTCTCGGCTGGGATAGATCCGATAAACTTATTGTACTACAGCTCTGTTTGAACTATGCTCACAGCTGACGGTAGAGTTCTTGCCTCCACTTTTTTCATTTCATGTTTGTAGAGTATTCTATAGAATCGTGTTCGAGTCATTTGTACCTAGACTTCCTCTTTTGTTCGCTACTTTGTTATTCAAAGAGTGGGACGTTCCTGCCAGAACTCCAGCGTCAAGCGGTACTTGAACCTACTCTTCCTGCTAGCAGGGCAGGTACTACGCCATTACACCACCGTTCGATCACACTGAAATAAATCAGCCCTTAAATGGCTCAGTAAATAATGTGGAACCGCAGACAGTTAGACTTAAGAGCTCTTAAAACGGTAAAACGAACCGGTGTGGGTGTCGCGTTTGATCGAGCAGCGCCGTGGTATAATGGCGTAAAGCATTCCTGCCCAGTTAGCAGGTGGTGAAGGTTCGAGTCCCTCCTGGGTCTAGAGTTTTGATCGCAACAAAACATCGTTCAACAGCTTTTAAGGATGATAGCCATGTCAAGAATACCTCAGAGAACTAAATCAAGATTGCATGACTAGATATACCTACCTAACTTCAGTATTTTTACGAGAATAAGATTGCCGAATCACCCCTGCTCCCTCCAAAATTATTTTACAAATAGTTTATACCGGCTTAGTTTTTACCCGCTTGTTTGGAGTAAATCGTGGTCCAAGTTAGAAGTCTCGTTTGCGACTTGAACCACCTTGGCTTTGGGTGGTGCAAATATGCTACAGATCTTTGCATTTAATATCGTATCTTGTTTAAGAAGGAGAACTTACCTGTTATGACTGCTTTATTGTGATTCAGAGTCCAGTAGGACGCTGAATCTAATGCATCCGAAGTTTCGCGTGGACCTCGTTACCGCTGGGTAGGTATAGGAAAACCATGGGAACCCCCTGCTTCGCGTTAACAACCTGCTAGTGAGTAGCTAAGTGCATGAATCTGACACTCAAATAAGTCCCGCTAACACGCGATTGACTCAGAACAGTCTATGTTGCGAATGTGTGCAGCTTTGTGAGGTGAGAACCTGCTAGTGAGCGCCAGCCAATCGTGATCAAGCGTGGGACCACGTCAGCCAATCAACGTACGGACCATATACGTCCTTTCTGTCTGGCGCGCCAACTCGATGCGGCTTGATTGGCTAGTGCGCTTAAATGCTGCCACATTCGCGACCTGGACTGCTCCTCAAGATGCCATCTGAAGTTTGCTTTCGTCTGCTTCGAAGCGAAAACATGCCTTTTCTCCAGTTGCTTGTCCGTTTTTCATATATTTGTTCTATTCAATTCCAATGGTGTTCTCATTCCGTGTTGTTGTGTTTACCGTATATGCTTGCTATTTGCTATACTACACTTTAACTATTTGCAGTTGTGTGCAGTTGTTTTACGTACATAACCATTATATCGTACAAAGATTCTCAAAAAGAATATGTTATTGTGTTAGTTGAGTATGTTAGTTGAATAAATCTAATGTTAGTGCTGGCCTCTTCGTGTTTTGGGATATTAGGATCTGCAGGCTGACATGAGCTTACCTTATCTAAGCCGGTCGTGGTCAACCGGCTTAGATAAGGTAAGTTTTGCCTAACCAGTTTACATACGACACGCACACCGCTGTACATATAAGACTTATGAAACAACTACAAAGAAACACTACAGAGTACTACATACACTGGCTGCTTCGCGAGTAGAAACTTCAACCCTGGTGGTCTACGGAGCGCGAAAACAGCGGAAAACACCTAGATGGCTTCTACGTGCCAGGAGATTTAGAAGACGTACCGAATACGTCACCGAAAATGCCTTGGGATTTAGAAGTGCCGAAGACGTCTCGACGTGTTTGGAGATTTATTAAAGGAGACGTGCCAAGACGTCGTCCGCCAGGAAGGATCATTGAGTCAGAACAGTAGCAGTAAAGGGGGAGCTGTCACGGTAAGGTGTCACAGATAGATCAGGCAATGAATATCGATCGATATTATCGATTTTCTCTCGGATCTAACTGGTCAGAGTGCGAGCTGATTATGATGGTCGAAAGCCCTCACAACAGGTAAGAAGTTTCGGAGGCCGATATCGGTCGACTTTATCGATTTCCCCACCGGTGATTTCGGTTTGGGAGACACGCGGATATAATGACTGACGGAAGTGCTTCAGCGTAGTGGCGCTTTACCCCGACCTTTAAGCAGAGGCGTGGCAAATGTCTCCGTCTCCACTATCTCGTAAGGCAGACACTGGACTCTCGAGCAAGCCCAGGCGGTTAGGAGTGTTGGGGGTGGGCGGGGCAGAGGGACGAGGGGATAGAACGCTCGACCCCCAAGTGCTTCACAGCAGGTGGAATTTTCGATTGGGAGGCAAATATCCAGCTAAATTGTTGATGGTAACTTGAAAGTGACGATCCTTTGTTTGCCTGTGGATGACGGTTAGGCAATTCGTCACTGCTGTAGCGGTCCCGCGTGGAAAAACATCTGTTCAACATAGCAACAGATGCAGAGGAAGTCTTCTGGCAAAAATGCTTTTCGTTGTGTGACCAAAATCGAGCAGACGCTCAATATCTACCAAAATGTAGATTTTTGAATGAGGTTGGCCGTTTGAGGATGAGGAGTGAAGGTGCCCGCAGTCAACTTGGCGCTAGAGTGAAGTGAGGGAAGTGCTGTGGGTATCAAGAAGGTTGTCCAAGAACCTTGGGGACGAGGGCACTGATTAGCACAAGCATCGACATCACTGAATCGTCTGGAGATGATGCCGATGTTGAGCGTAGTGGTGGGGTGGGGGCCGGATGGCTTCTTACCGCAAAACTACTCACCTGATCTTACGGAAGGTAGAGCAAGGTTGGGACATAATAAGGTTCTCAAATACTGCCTTTTTATCGCTAGAGAGGGAAGAAAGCAGCATAAGCACAGCAGCTAACTGGATGTGATTGTCTTCAGGTTAGTGATACTGCAACATCGCACGAAGCGTACAACTGCGAGGCACACCGATAAGCGTGACGGAGCACTTGCAACATATAAACACACCACACAGTAGGTTACCCCTTAGTTAGCACTAATAATAAGAGGTGGTTGTTTTGCTTGTTCCAATTTTGTCATTTGAATGAAAAAAAACATGCTTCAGGAGCTCCTTCTATCTCCGACCTTCCTTCACCGTGGAACTAGTACAGTTTCCACTCTTTACTGAAAACTTTTCTGACCAAAGTATGCGTGTCCAGAGTCAAAACCAGTAATTTTCAAGTGAGTGAAAAGCTTTTGTTTAGTTCAATAAATACGTAAAAAGGGTTGTTGGAAGAAATAATCAAGAAAAAGTTTGCGCAGCTTTTGAATAAGCACAAAGTCCTATTCTCTCGTTCAAAGCAATGTTTCTACTTTTAGTTTAAAGTGCCCTTTCTAAACAACTTTTTGTGTGAAGAGATTGCGCCGTGCACTTTTTAAGAACACATTTTATTTGATTGATAGTGTAAACGCCGTATACGGGACGTTGCGCCTGAAGAATCTGGACGCATTTCCTTTATTGTAACGTTTTCTGTTTCACGATTTATATAAGTTTTACACTACAAACTCAGATTCATCTAATTTGATTCGTAAAATCTCTATTTTATTTAAGAAAGTCTCCGGCAGCGAATTAAATAGCGGCCGGTTAAAGTAAAAAAAAGTGACCAGCTTAATGTGAAAATGGTATTATATTGAGTCATCACGGTGCTTTTGGTCTAATCAGGCCTAAAAATGTTTTAGCAGGATACTACCTCAACGGTAGGTCGGTACGGCCAAGGTGTTGTATATGGGCAGAACCGCCTTTCCCTGCGAAGTAACAAACTGTAGGTATGTCGACCCCAATGCAACTCTGCGCAGAGTTAGGGGCGGCGGAAGTCGAGTATTGGCGGCATGTTGATTCACGTGCTCCGCAGCTGACGGGCGCGCGCGGGGTGAGGGCTCGTATCGCAGCTTAGTGCAGTGCACAGGTGGCGCAGAGGGGAAGTCCCGGCCTCGTGAGCGATGAGTCGGGGGTTTGGATCCCGCAGACTGCTTTTGTTTTGCACTTTTGCAAAACCCATGTTTATCACATAGATGATCCACCTAGGGGTATTATAGCATGTTATTGAGCAATTTTACATATTATATATGCTTCAAACACAAATTAGCAAAAATATTTACTTCTAAGAAACCGAGGCAGTTCTCTATTCTCCACAACCAAAACAGCCTATATAATCACCTCTATGATAAACCTGGATTTTGCAAAAGTGCAAAATCCATGTTTATCATATAGGTGATCAAATAGGCTGCAAAAGTCTGCGGGATCCAAACCCCGGACCCATCGCGTCCGAGTCCGCGCGCTGCCCTCCTGCGCCACCTGTGCACTGCGCTGAGCCGCGACACGAGCCCTCATCCCGCGCGCGCCCGTCAGCTGCGGAGCGCGTGGATCAACATGCCGCCAATACCCGACTTTCGCCGCCCCTAACTCTGCGCAGAGTTGTATTGGGGTCGACATATCTACAGTTTGTTATTTCGCAGGGAGAGGCGATTCTGCCCATATACAACACTTTGGCCGTTCCGACATACCGTTGAGATAGTATCCTGGATAGAGCTCATAGGTAAGGAATTGACTGCCTCGAGACTATCGTTGATTGGATCTTTCACGATTTGGAGTTATTTGTAAAATGTGCACCGACGATATCAAGATCCATAAAACCATTGAAAGTGCAGATGATTTATCACCAATTCAAGAAGCAGTCAACTATATTGATTCTTGGCTGATAAATGGGAACTGCCTCTAGCAGCAGAAAAATCTAAATGCTTTGTCGTAGATACCGTTCGCACCGTCCAAACCCCATTTTACAAGCTAAGAGGTGTCACTTTGGGAATAACTGCTGACGATCGCAATCTTGGCTTTCTAGTATCTAAGAACCTGAATTTTGATTTGCATTATAGAGCATTAGCCAAAAAAGCTAACTACCGCATCTACAACCTTTTTAAAGCGCTGAAGAGCAGAGATCCTCAAATTCTTCTGCGGGCATGTAAGACATATGTGAGACCCATAGTAGGGTGTGGAACAACAGTTTTTAATCCTTCGAAGAAAAAAGACATTCTCCTTTTGGAAAATGTTCAGAACAGTTTCGCTCGTAAGCTGATGATGAGGTTTATGATAATAACTAATACAAGATGCCAAATGGTGCTGAGGGAACTGAGATATTAGGCTTACCAAGCCTTTTCATTAGAAGGAAAAGAGCTGACCTCCTCATGATTTTTAAAATACTCACTGGTAGGGTTTCTATAAACCCACTCAGCTTTTTTCTTTCTGTTTGAGCTTCCCTCTTGCGCTTTTTGGCACTAGGCTGACAAGAAGCATAAGAGGGAAGCTCAGACTTTATGTTTCGGTGGCAAAATCGCAAGCCAGAGCAAACTTTTTCACCTACAGAAATTTCAGGGAGTTCAATCACATTTTGAGCACAACTGAGGAATCTTAGGTCTATCCTTGCGTGGTTTCAAGAATGAATGCCTTCAATTGTATTTACTTGTTTTTGATTAAGTTTATGGGTTTTTTATTCTAACATTGTATTTTCAGCCTCGCAAAGCCCGGGAAGTGTGGAAGGTATGCGATGGTCTCTGCTGCGAGGACGGCATCGGGGGCAAATGTTCTAGTTCGAAAGTCCCGTAACGTAAGCAGGACCCGCGTGGCAACGCTGAATGTGGGTACGTTGACGGCGGTAGGTCGGAACGGCGCAAGTGTTGTATATGGGCAGAAGCGCCTCTTCCTGGGAAATAATAAACTGTAGGTATCTCGACCCCAATACAACTCTGCGCAGAGTTAGGGGCGACGGAAGTCGCGTGCTGGCGCTCTGTTGATTCGCGTGCTCCACAGCTGACGGGCGCCCGCGGGATTAGGGCTCGTATCACGAGTCGGCGCAGTGCACAGGTGGCGTAGTGGGGAAAAGCTCGAGCTCGTGAACGAGGGTTGGGGGTTTGGATCCCGCAGACTGCGCTTGTTTTGCACTTTTGCAAAATCCATGCTTATCATATAGGTAATCCACCTAGGGGTATTATAGTGTGTTATAGAGCATGCTTACATATAACATATGCTTCAAACTACAGATTAGCTAAAATGTTCACTTCTGTGTGTCACTTATTTTTTATGTGAAGCTATAGTTATGTAACGATAGATATTTTGTGGCACTAGTTAAAAGTTGCGACTTCACCGACAAGAGTTCGGTCAAAAAAATTTTTCGCTGAAACTTTGTCTAGGGGGGTTATTTGGGAGTGCTGATCACTAATCTGACATCCGTTTTTCACGATTCGGTCGGAGGCCACAATACCGTTAACAAGGGTGGTCCAGGCAGGGCTACCGATTTCACTGAAACTTCATCTAGGGGGTTACTTGGGGTGCTGATCACGAATCTGACATCCGTTTTTCACGATTCTGTCTCTACCTGCCGTCACCGGCAGAAACTTTAAGAATGTAATCCTGTGCCTTCCTGTATCTATATTATCCAGCCGAATCGTGAAGAACGGATATCAGATTCGTGATCAGCACCCCAAATAACCCCCTAGACAAAGTTTAAGCGAAATCGGTGACCCTGCCTGGACCACCCTTGTTAACGGTATGAGTGGTATGTTATATGTAAACATGCTCTATAACACACTATAATACCCCAGGTAGATTACCTATATGATAAGCATGGATTTTGCAAAAGTGCAAAATAAGCGCAGTTTGCGGGATCCAAACCCCCAACCGAGCGCTCACGAGTCTGGGCGCTTCCCTACTACGCCACCTGTGCACTGCGCCGATTCGCGCCCTCTTCCCGCGCGCGCCCGTCAGTTGCGGAGCACGCGAATCAACATGGCGCCAACACGCGACTTCCGTCACCCCTAACTCTGCGCAGAGTTGTATTGGGGTCAAAATACCTGCAGTTTGTTACCTCCCAGGAAGAGGCGGTTCTGCCCATATACAACACTTTGGCCGTTCCGTCCTACCGTTGAGATAGTACCCTGTTAGTCCACGTCACATAGAGAATAACATTCTCCATTTCATGTGGGCAACAGTCATAACTGGTCACCAACGTGGTCATCTACCGTGTGTTGCCGATAGTAGAACATCGTTGATAAGATATGGTGGAATCTGTTTGGGGAAGAGACTATACAAACCCAGGAGAACCGGTGGACTTACTTATCGTTCCTGGCTTGTCCGACACCTCCCTCCAGACCACCGTCAAGCACCTCGTCCGACACTCCGTCCAGACTACCGTCCGACGCTTCGTCTGACACCTCCGTTCAGACTACCGTCCGACACCTCCGTCCAGACTACCGTCCGACACCTCCATCCAGACTACCGTCCGACATCTCCGTCAAGTCTACCGTCCGACACCTCCGTCCAGACTACCGTCCGAAGTCTCCGTTCGACACCAACGAAGTCCTCAACACTTTGTGAGTGATCTCGTATTCCGATACTGTTTGATTGTTTGTATTTGTATTTGTTGATTTCTGTTGACTAATAAAGGGAATAAATTACCGCGTGACAGCCGAAACTACTATATGGTCATGAATAAATAAATAAAGTGGATAGTTGCATAGGCTTGGCTCTCAAATTTAGCCATCCTAAATAGTGAGTAGCCTCTTGGGTTTGGAAACTCATTTTGTGATGTTTGAACTATAATTCTGATGCTAACACCAGAAACAACTCGAACAACTTTCTATAATTCCTACATGACACTGATGTAGATCGACAATCCCATTTATACAGTGAGGAACTATAAATCTGAACGACGTGTTTAATCTTTATTTGACCATTTTCGCAACCACTTATTACAATGGCTGAACATGAAGTATCCTCGGCTGAACACAAAATCCTCTTCAAGAGAATCACCACCTCCAATCTGACACATCGCATAAACATTGATCCTTAAGAGCTTCTGCAAGGGCTTGGACCCTTCTTACTAAAGGTGTCATAAAAATTCTATACACTACAGTCAACGATTATTTACTGCAGATATACTGTCTACGATAGGAGTAGTGGAACCCGATTTCCAATGGATTCTGACTGTTGTTTACCTAGCGAGTAGAGAACACTAACGGATATGTTTGTATGTATTCTGAAATAAGAAGTGGAGGGAGGCGTCTGGGCTAAGTTGCCAACAGGTCCGAGTTCCGTCGTACGCGTAGAGTGTCCCCAACAATCGGATCGAATATGATTTTCGCCTCCGGTTCTATATGCGTTATGTAGCTGTTCATGGTATGGGTACTGCCTGAAAGATGGCATGATTACTCAAAAAATCACTGAAAGGACTGCATTGTTATTAATCCTTTTATTCGTGTAGTGTATGAAAGCATTTGCCAAGTTCAAGACTGAAAACAAAACAAAATTACCCTAAGGGACTTTGCAGTCAGCCATAGTTGAGGTTTTAGGATCTAGAGGGAGCACTACGAGCTAGAATACCAGGAGTCGGACTCATCAACGACTTACAGCAATTTAACAGAGAAAATTACAGCCGAAATCCCTGATAGCACGGCTTATCAAGCTATATATGGTGAGAGATAAGCCACGTTATCTGAATTTTCCGCTGTGAATCCTCTGTTAAAGTTATGTAAGTCGTTGATGAATCCGACCCCAGAGCAAGCACGAACAATGTAGCTTGTTGTGGTCAGAAATTTGCAAAGAAAGGTGCTCTTGTAAGCTAGACCGGTGTGTCGTCATTGAAAGTTTTCGAAGGACGCCGTCGGGAAACAGACAGTGTGAAGTGCCCCCCCCCCACAAAGAGTTCAACTATAGTAAATGCTAGTGATGGCAGCAATATACCGTTAGTTTCAACTGATACTGAAAGAAACTTGCCAGCGTTTGCTGCTGTAGAGTCCACGATCGGATACTTGTCGAAGAAGATGGACTGCGATGGTCGAAGAGCATAGGTGGCGATGGCCGACAGTGTCATCATCTCCCATGTGAGCATGAATGACGCCCAAACTGAAAGAAGTTCGGAAGATACGTATAGAAAGTTCACGCATTGCATTTCAGTTTTTGTCGACGTTGGAAAAGGAATTGGATAAAGCTTTGCTTGAATAACGGATGATAACCTTTGTCATACAGTATTCTAGTATTTTCACTCGAGATAAAACTGCGCAAAGCGAATGATATTTTTGAGCGAAGAGCAGAAATCACTGTTGAGGTAGCGCAAAGGTGTTGCCAGTTTTGTTCGTAGCCATCGCCCAATTTACCCTCAAATTTCAAACGGTAACTTCTTACACTGCGCCTTAGCCGCGGTAGTGAGCAGACGATCCGGTGAGATGATCTCGAACACTGCGGCGAAGTCGAAGCAGAACTTCTGAATCGTGTAGAGACATTGAGCTATGTCGACGATTGTGAACAGCGTCGAGAAACGGTAAGGAGCAGTCTTGGTCTGAAGTTAAAGTAAATAAGCAGGAATGACTACCGTTTGGAGATAAACAGAAAAAAAGACATTTTAGGGAAAACATAAACTTGAAGATGCCACAGGCGCGCTACAGAGCCCTCGCCATGCCGTCAGAAGAAACCCAGAGAGTTGTCGAAAGACTTAGGGGTAGAGCTTCTTCAGAAAGCTTCAGCGTCTACTCTTACTTCCTTCATCTTTATGCTGAACAGCATTCTATGCCTAACCGATTACGCTTGAGTGACGCTGAGTTGAACGACGATTAAGGGCACTTTAGCCGGCAGCGCCGAGCAAAGAAGCGTTCTTCTATCCGACACACGTCATCGGCTATTCATCAAAGCCCTTCACACTATATGAATGCTGTTACCTTTCCCAGAGGAACGATGACGTAGCAACCGTAGAATGCCACACACATCGAGATCAATCCGAACAGCTGAGCGAACATAAACCATCTGAAAAGGGCACGGTAGCGTAATGAGAAGTATTGTTCTTAATCTTTCTTATACGGTTCTGTATTTATGTATAGTACACGATATAATGGATTCCTCAATGTGCAGGTTGCCTGCCCAGTAGGCTGATCAAAACGAAGTGGTATCGTAAACCGGCTTGATCCGTTTAGACACCAAGTGAATTTTGGGGAATTTCCGACGTGTTCGCTACACGTTTGGTACACGTCATGGAACGCAAACCCTGTTACGTCAGCTATTCTGGACTGGTAATTCACGTCCTCCACACGTCTTCACACGTAAACTTCAAGAATTCAGTAGCGGGGGAAGCAACCCAGGGCCCGAATTAATTAACGCGCATACCCATGGGTATGCTTGGTATAGGGAGTAGACATGCCCATGATGTGGACATGCCCACGATTCATGATAAACGTTACCCGCCAAATCGTGGGGATATCAGTGGCTAGAGAAAACCCGCCGATCGTTGTGGATACATCCGTATATCCGCGGCCTGGTTGGTGGTGGCTCTCACGATTTCCCGACATAGCGAAACGCAATGAATTGGCAGCAACATGTAGAAATAACAAACTACGTCAGCCTGGTTGCTCAGACAGACCCAGTTTCCGAGTTCCTAGTCGAGAGAGAATAGCCTAAAGAGGAGCATTTTCGGTGCAAATCTAATCAGGAGGATCCTTTTATTAGATCTGCACCGAGAACGTAATTTTTAAGCTTCCGAAAAAATGACATCAGCAGAAATAAAAAATACGCCAAGACGCCATCAATCAACGTTTTTGGCCCAGGCAAGACAATGTACTGGAGGTCTTAATCATTTGCAAACTTACGGACCTAGCTCACAGGTGTTATGCATATATTCTCAGGTTTTCTGTGTCATTTATTCTGATTTCGTTGGCGCAGTTGTTTTCTAAGGAATGATGAGCTCAGCGTACTTGGGTTGACCATGTAGGACAGCTCTACACAACGTTCTGCGTTGAAGGAAACTTGAAATTTTATGCAGCATTAGTGTGTTCTACACCGTGATATTTCTGATGGACATGCACGTCCCTTCCTACCAAGGCTAGCATCCACTGAGTCCACCGAGCCCATTTGCCCCCAAATCCGCCGCGAACCCGTGGTGCGGTCTTTGCCGGTCGTAGTCTAACGGGAAATGGCTTTTCGTGGTACTTATCAGCTGGCAAACGTCACTGATGAGTTGGAATTTACGTGTAAGGACCGTGAAAGACGTGTATTGCACCAGTGCTGCATAACTGCAATGACGTGTGAGTCACGTCGAGCATGAATGAGAGGCAATTCCCCAGAGTGGACTTGGTGTCTAAAGGGATTAAGCCTCGTAAACCTCGTAATTAAAACCCACTATTTCACTTCAGGTCTGCACATCAGTTCAACGTCCGACATGAAAAGGACACAGTCACCAATATGTTTCGGACAGCGGCCGAAGTGTCGTTTGGCAGCACCCAGAAGACACTGTCGCTAGGGAGCTTTCAAGGCACATCGCTTTATTGCATGGGTACCTTCTATAGGAACTTCTACCAAGCACAGGCATCGCCCAGTAGTTGGAAACAGGATCGACGTTGAGGGAAACAAAATTCCCTTCTGCATACCGTTGATATCTTACAACGACAGCAGGGAGATCAGCGGTTGCCTTCGAAGAGCAACCCTCCATGAATTGTGAGGTGATAGAAGTCCTCCTATGAATTTGAAGAGGAAGTTCAAAACCGACTGTATGACCACACTAGCCCTGTCTCTCTAGGTGTGGTGTGTCCTTTTAGAAAACGGGGTGATAGCATGACCTTGGACTTGCTGCATGCCATGCAGGTTTCATGCGATGCAGCAAACCAGGGAGGAGTACGTTGGGAAACAGGAAGGCCGCTGTGTATGAGTACAGTATAGGTGGAGGAGCGCCTAGACCACCTAAGAAGGACACAGAGGATGACACCTAATGGGTGAGTACAGCGTAGTGTCATGGCGGCGCAGTGGGTCAGGTGGCCGAACATTTCACGTGAGAGCGACGCGTCCACTCGGAAAACGCTCGAGGCATTCTGGAATCACTAGAGCAATCGCAGAGATAAATGCGTGGCTGTGGTGCAAGAACTGGCCCTCTTTGTTGGCTTCTTTGGGTTAGAGTCATACCCTAGGAGATCCTCAGGGTAGGTGGTCCCTAGAGCTTAACTCATTCACCAACATCTACCTCCATGTGACGATGATTGGTGGAACTCCCCTGCTTCTACCACAAGGGTTAGCCTTCAGTTGCTCTTCCAGGGCCGGATTCCTGCATGTGCCTTAAGGAGGAAACTTTAGTCCACTCTTAGCTGATATCACATTGGCGGTCCTAGAGTTTAGTTTTTCAAAAGTTGTCAAAAGGAATAGTGAAGATATATTTATGCCATATAGATACATGGATGACCTATTGGTTATACACAATACAAATGAAGAAATTATTGATGAAAAACTCAAGTTGGTCTACGGGGATATATTAGAACGTAAAAAAACACATTTTAGTAGCTCAGAATGTAACTACCTCGACATAAGAATAAAGATTAAGGATGGAAAAGTTGAAACTGAGCTATACAATAAAACAGATGACTTCAAATTTTCAACTATAAGATTTCCAGAAATAAGTTCTGCGGTTTCTGATAATATCAAAGCCGCCACAATTTATACGGAAACGTTGCGAATAGCAAATGTTTGCTCTACTTTATCCTCTTTCACTTCTAAGTTGTATTCCTTGAAGAACTATCTGACACACCAAGGATACCATACAGGATTTGTTGACGTTAACATAATTAAATGTTTGTACCGCAATAAATTCATTTCCTACAAATTTGAAATAAACGAAGACATTAAAAACATTAAGCAATTTGATAAAAATATTTTTGCGAACTAAAACAATACAAGACATACAATTAACCATAACTAATAAAATATAATATTAAAATCCTGTGAAAGATATCCCAACTGTAAGATATATTAATTAAATTAATAATTCAAGGTTTTTAATACTATTTATATTTAAATGAATAAATAAAAAAAATTTAAAAAATATAAGAAAATTTTAAAAAATTAAAAAAAATAAAAATAAATAAATAAAAAATAAAAATAAATAAATATATAAAATTTGAAAAAATATATAAGAAATTAAAGATTAATAATTAAAATATTATAAAAATTTAAAAAATTAAAAAGACTAATAAATTAATACAGATATAAATAATAAAATTTTAAGAAATTTAAAATATATCAATAATAATAAATATAAAAAATAGAAAAATAAAATAATTTAAAAAAAAATAAAAATAAATAAATAAATGTTTTTAATAAAAAATACTTTTTTTAAGTCACACATCAACATCGTTACCTATTTTAAAGTATTTAAATTATATATGTCACATAGAATGCGTAAAGAGATTTAACGCTACCCTTGGTGTACTGGATTTATGCCAAGGGTTTGTAGTAGATATATTAGTATGCATATCTATCTATATATGTAAGATGTGCCATACCGTATATAGATCAATTCGATAGTTCAAATATACGCGTTTTCGCTGCGTATATTGACTATCAGATACTCCCGACCGCACGTAACATCCCACAACAATAGAGCCCAACCCTCACTCACTTCTGCACCTTTGCACCACTTACAACCTCCGTTTTTTTAGTCTTAACCCGTCCTTCCTTGTAGTACCTAAAGAATTTTTCAAGATATTATAGGAAGATGTTAAAAATTAGTACAATTTATAAAAATAAATGAATAAGACAAAAAATACTTTAATTAAAATTAAAAAGTACCACAAAAAATTGCTTTTTTAGTTGGAAGAGATACTTTCTTAACTGATGACTCCATTCTCGCGTCTGTAACGGCCGCGAGTGGTCGGGTCCGCTACTACGAACGTGATCGCCTCACCGAGTATTCCGAGATCCGCTTTACTCTCCGATTCTACTGCCTTCCGTCTCTGTACTTGTTCTGCGTTGTCTCTTGTGGCAAGGGGACACATATTTGAGTTTCTTTACGTTGCCACCTGCCCAGGTGAATCCGTTTCCCGTTGAGTGGAGAATCGATTTTTGTTCTACCATCGGATATGGAGTTATTGACTGCCGTTTCTCCATCTGTTCCAGTCCGACCTGTCAACCAGGACGTTGCTGAGACTGACCATGGAAGCTCTACGTCATCGTGCATTGAAGCATTGCGTATGGATGCCGAGATGCCCAGCTACGTGAAAATCGTGATCGACTATATCTTCGAGGCTAGACAGGAGATCAAGCAGGCAAACATCCGAAATTCTGAGCTGCTGGAGGAGGTAATCAAGCTAAGGAAGGAGAATGCAGAGCTCAAATCTAAATTTAATGCTTTGCTGGAATCTAATATTGATACTCCTCCTTCCACTGTTGTTTCGCAGCCTCTCACTCCTGTTTCTGAGCATAAACCGGGTGAAGATCCGGATCTAAAGAGATCAATTGTAATCAAAAATCTTCCAGAACCTCGGTGTGCCCGTTCCGTCGATAACGTAGTTCATGACCTAAGCTCTGTTGCTAGTATCCTTGGTTTCCTCAATGTGCAATGTCTGCCGGTTACTGTTTTTCGCATGGGAAAAAGTTTTCCCCGACTGTTAAAAGTAGTCCTGCCTTCTAGCCGGTTTCAAAAACAGGTTCTTCAGCGTGCCTCTCGTTTATCGTCCTCTCCATTTAGTAATTTGCGCCTTCGTAGATCTCTCACATGGGAAGAGAGACATCGTTCGATGGATGAGTCTACAAGGAATGTTAATTCTTCTTCCGGAAACAGTTTTCATAGTTGTTCTCAACAGCCGGCTCTCTTAAGTCAACTTTCTGATTCCTCCATCTCTCCTGAAAGAGATTCCATTCATCCTCCTTCTTCGGGAAACTCTTAAGAACTTCTAGCAATTCTCATGGACTATTCCGCTGCTTGCTATCTAACGTGAGATCGTTGGTTAAGAATGCAGACTTTCTGATTACTGCTGTTTGTGAACTTAAATGTGATTTAGTTTTTCTTACCGAGTCTTGGCTCAATTCTAAAACTGATCTTGCTCCTATGCTTGGTGTACTCAACAGCCAATATGAAGGTATCAGATGCGATAGAAAATTCAAAAAGGGCGGTGGTATTCTCTTGCTTATGAGAAACTCTTTCGACTGTAGGGTAGTGTTCGAAGATACCGTGAAAGATTCCTACGAGCTCTTGATATGTGACATCTTCGCTAAGGACAGGTGCGCTAGGTTCATTGTGGTTTATAGGGCTCCAAGTTGTAGCACAACTAGTTCAGATAGACTCATTAAGGCAATCAGTGACTTTTCTGTTGTTGAACATCCTTGTATTCTTCTTGGAGACTTCAACTTACCAGAATTACACTCTGCTGACAAACTGCATAGTCCAACCAAAATTTCGCAAGATTTTCTTGAAACGGTTGCAAGTCACGATTTCCGTCAGTTTGTAAACTCGCCTACAAGAGGTAGCTCCTTTTTAGACCTAGTATACTGCAACGACGAATCATTGATCGACAACGTTCAGATTGGGGCACCTATTGGTAGTAGTGACCATGCAACAGTAACGTTTAATATTAGTTTTGAAAATTTACCAGAAATCGTTAGATGGAAACGCGATTTTAAATGTGCGAACTACGAAGCGATTTTTGAATATTTAGCTAAGATCGACTGGATAGGTTCGCTTACAGCTTCCAAAACAGTTAATGAGATGTATGAAATGATTTTGGCTGTGTTAAATGACACTATTGAAATGTTTGTTCCGTTACGAAAGGTTAAAATCGCTCAACAGGCTTTACCAGAATACCTGCGTAAAATGTTGCAGTATCGCTCTCGTTTTTGGAACAAAGCTATTTCCAGCGGAAGTTCAGATATGTGGATGAAATATAAGCACATCAATTTCAAAACGGAAAAGGCGATTAAACGGTATCAAGCTCATGTGGAAAAAAGGTTGGTTGAGAGTAGGGATCGCACCAAGTTCTTTAGATACATCCAGGTAAGAGCAGGGAATAGAGGCGCGGTGCATACATTATTAGATGAGAATGGAGAACCTTTAACTGATGAAAAGCGCAAGGCCGATCTTTTGGCTGATGTTTCCAAAGTTTTTTCAATAAATCGCAGACGGGTCTTCTCAACCTTTCACTTTCCGAAGCTGATCAGGTCTTTCCTACCATGCCCTCCTCTCTCTGGTTCTATCGCGACAAAATAGTAGAACTCATAGAAAAATGGCCGAGCTCTTTCTCTACAACGCCGGATGGCATTCCTCTTTGTTTTATCAAGAAGATAATTCCCTTTATTGGCTATCCTTTGGAATACGTGTTCAACTTGAGTTTCATGAGGGCTGAGGTTCCTTCCCGCTGGAAACACGCACTGGTTACACCCATTCCTAAGAAAGGCGCATTGAGTGACCCAAAAAACTACCGGCCAGTTAGCATTACTTCAGTTTTTGCTAGAACTTTTGAAAAAATCATGAAAAAGCATATCTTGAGGCATCTGGAATACCAAAATGTCATTCACAAAAGCCAGTTCGGTTTCCTAAAGGGTAGATCCGTCGAGACAGACCTCCTTACTTCCTTAAATGATTGGACAAAGGCCCTCGAGGCTAAAAAAGGGACTGATGTGGTCTATTTTGACTTCGCTAAAGCGTTTGATAAGGTTCCGTTTGCTAAACTGATTAAGAAATTAAAGATGGTCGGTATTCACTCTAGAATTATTGCATGGATTGAGAGTTTCCTTACCGAAAGAACTTTTCAGGTAAGGGTTGGCGGGACATATTCCTCTCTACATCATGCATACAGCGGTGTTCCACAGGGAGGGGTCCTCTCACCAATACTTTTTCTTATTTACACATCTGACATTCCTGGCGAAATTTCTAAACTTAATGTTGGTTGCAAAATGTACGCCGATGACATCAAAATTTATAAAACCATACACTCGCTAGAGGACACAGAACGACTGCAAGCAGCTATAAATTTCATAGAAAAGTGGTCAAATGAGTGGGAGCTGCCTCTTGCTGTCGACAAAACTCATTTACTGACCATCGGAAAATGTGCAGTTAATGCAGAGTACCATATTGAAGGGAAACGTCTGGAAAAGATTGAGGAAGTTCGAGACCTAGGCTATGTTGTAAATGAGAGGCTGGATTTTGAACATCATTGTAGTATGCTGGTCAGCAAAGCCTTAAATCGCGTTTACAACCTCTTTCGAATGTTGAAAACAAGGAATCCCAATGTCTTTATACGCGCTTATAAGATATACGTTCGGCCAATTCTCGAGTGTGGCACCACCGTGTTCAACCCCTACAAGCAAAAAGACGTAAATTTGTTGGAAGGAGTGCAAAACAGCTTTACTCGGAAATTAATGATTAGATGTTATGGCACAAATTACCTTTCCATACCAAGCGGAGTGGACAGAGCTAGACTATTTGGACTGCCTACTTTAAAGGCGAGGAGAGTCAGAAATGATCTACTTATGATGCACAAAATTCTTTCAAGAAAAATACACATTGATCCTGATGAGTTCTTTGTGTTTGCTCCTGCTAGAACCAGAAGTGGGGGATTGAGACTCGCGGACTCGGTAGCGAAAAGCCAGATCAGGTCAAAATTCTTTTCACACAGGACCATAAGTGTGTTCTTTCCAATGCTAAAAGAAGGAGTTCTTGACATGTCTACGACAAAATTCAGATGCTATCTTAATCAACGGTTGAAGCGTGCACTCAAGTGAGACCGGCAGTTATGTTCCTTTCTCCTTGATTTCTCTTTAGTTTACTTTTGTGTCTATTACCTTAATGCTTGCTACCACTTCTTGACGTATAATCGCTATCCTATTTTGTAATTGCTCTGAATGTTCACCAGTTTTATTGTCTACACGTGGCTCGTCCACGTCCTCAAATAAATATAAATAAAATGAGCCTCGGGTATCTCTTCTTTATAAAATACTCGTCTTAAGTTAAGAGGCGAAACGAGTATTTTATAGACTAATGTTCATCCTTATTCATCTGCGACTTACAGCAATTTAACAGAGAAAATTGCAGCCGAAGTCCCTGATAATGCGGTTTATCAATCAAAATGCTAAGCGAAAAGCCGCGTTATCTGAGTTTTCTACTGTGAATTCTCTGTTAAAGTTATGTAAGTGGTTGATGAATCCAACCCCAGATCGAGTACATTCCATTCTACTTTGAATTTCTTTCTGTTGTATGAGAGGACTTTGAGAGAGTAGTTCTTCAAGTGTTATTTGGACTCCTCCAGGCTCAGAGAAAGGCGAAACTGCCAAAATACAAGCCAAATAAGGTGATATAACAATCTCGGCACAAGCTCCAGAAACCTATCTTCTTTTTTTGTTATTCAGACGAAGAAACCTTTAACCAGGTGCTGGAGACTCGAGCACCTGGTTTACTGAGGTGATACAGTTCTAAGGGCATTCACTCACAGGTTATGACGATGTCCAAGCTCCATGAAGACAACGACGCTTGTCAGCTCAAATGCCGTTCGAAGTATCGGTGTTTGGAAGACGAGCCACTCAACTCGTTGGAGATTTCGGCTGAAATAAATAGCTATGCTCCTTTATCGACTGTTTCACTTTTTTGAACTCTAAAATTCTTAGCATAGATAGATGTGTGAACTTGTAGTACGTGACAGTGAATGATTATTTAGACATAGATTTAATCAGATTTAGCTATTGTTAGTTTTATCAATCATTATAGTTATTATTAGTTATTAATAATCAAATTATTTGATAATATTTTATTTTTATTTTATTGATATTAATAATTAATATTAATTTTGATATTATTGATTAGAGTTTATTATTATTAATAATTTGTGAGAACTTTAAATATTTAGACATGACCTTAGAAGTTGTTAGTAACAAAATAACTAACATATATAACAAAACAGATTCGAGTTAATAGGACTCCCCAAATAGAATCAGAAATCTCAGTTAGAATCAGAAGTAACACTATTCATACAGAAACTCTAAGAATTTTAAAGTTTGTTCCAATCTAGAAAATTTTGGTAATAAGATATAAGATCTCTACAACACACACTAAATGGTTTTACCAAAAATTTAATTGTTAAGAACCTATTAAAATGTATTTTGAAAACGAATGAATTGTCGATAGGTAAGCTACAATAGTTAACAAAAAATAAAATGATTGTTTTCATCAAAAGTTTAGAATAAATACACGACCTGCCCATATGCTCACGGTTGATAGCATTTTGATAATGATATATTGAGCAGAGGAAGTACACGTCTTAGCATTTGCTTCTTAAATGCGGTAGGATACTGTAGATATGAAAGTTTTTTATATTATTTATTAATACATCAAATATTGAAGCATCCCCCGCTTCACTGATGAGCCACCGAGGGGATGTTACAACAGGAAAGGTTCGTATGAATGTAGTGAGGAAACGAACCTTTTATTATTTCTTCAGTTAAATAGATTCGGCAATCACTTATTATTTAAATATATTATTATATATATCATTTAATTAGTTTTTATTCATATTTCAAACTATTTATACTTTGGTACGTTCTGCTTAATAAAATGAAACATATGGCACTCACTCGGTGCTCGGCAGATCGGGCAGAATCTTTATGCAGCACAGTGGTGGGACTCGGAATGAAATGCGGATATCACTGAAATGTTTTCACTGCATTCAGAGAATATATTCTGTAGAAGCAAAAAACAGAACAACACAACAACACATAGGGGTAAAGGTCGGCGTCAATTAATGCATTTGTGGTAGCGCCACGCTTTCTGCTTCGTCATGGAGGCGACTCGAATGCCTATTCCACCTACTTGCGGTGGTCAAGTGATAGATAGGTGAGTGCTCCCTTATTTCCATATCAGTCTGGAGCCAGTTTTCGGACGCCATGGAGATGCTTAGGGCCTACACACACTTCTGCGACAACGCCGCGGCCCTATCCTTAACTATACGGCAGGTACGCAAATCTCGCCGCCGGCAGCGTCCCTGCCCTATCCTTAACCACAGCGGCGAGCGGCTTTGCCGCAGAAGTGTGGGGGACTTTAGATGGTGGAGAGTCCCGACTGCGCGATCCCTGCTCTGTTCTGTGACTGGCCGGGCGCGCTGTTTCTCACGGTGGCTTGCCGATGAGGCGTCTCTACCGGCCCGAGGCATAGGGAAATGGCTGTCAGCTGTCGATCGGCGCGAGCTCCGCCCTTCCGGCTCGGTTAATCGACATCGATCGTTCCTGTGCTCCGGCGGCAATGTTAGGCCTTCTTTAGTGTGCGCGCGACGCGCGACGCGATGCCATGTGTAGTGGCCGAATTGATCAATCGCGTTGCTCAATCAATTCGGCCACTACCCATCACTACCCATGCATCGCGTCGCTCGTCGCGCGCACGCTAAACGACCCCTAGTGGCTGAATTGATCGAGCGACGCGATCGATCAATTTGGCCACTACGCATGCCGTCGCGTCGCTCGGCGTCAGAAGTATAAACGGGGCCTTAGGCCGGGGCATACTTCCTTCGCCGCGAAGCCATCGCGGCGTTCACTTCATGGCCATTCCGCCGCACACGGTCGAATACTCAAAGGAAACTTGAGTATTCGACCGCGTAAACGTAAATAGCCGCCAAAACGGTGGCGTTCGGCTTGCGCGATGGCTTCCCGCGCTAATCGCGGGCATGACATACTTTTTCGCGCCGCGCGCGGTGTTTAGCGTTGGTCCTGGACGGATCGACGTCGCGCTCCCTTGCAGAGCGAAAAGCTCTGCGACCAGCACTGAGAAGTTCAAATTCTTTTGCGTCGCTCTGCAAGACTCGTCGCCGGGAAGTATGCACGAGGCCATAAAGGCCCCCACAGAGTTCTGCGGCAGCGCCACGGCCCTATGCTTAACCATAGGCGGAGTGGCGTTCTATCCCCCGTCCTTTAAGCAGAGGCGTGGCAAATGTCTGCGTCTCCACTATCTCGTAAGGCAGCCACTTTTAGCCGCTCCCTCGACTATATCCCATCCTGCCGGATGGCCATCGTGGGCCTCGGATCTACAATACATCTCCACTGCTCACTACGGGGTAACAGCACCAGAAGGGGGCCGTGGGGTCTTGTGAGCTCCGCGCTCTCCACCACGGCCTCAGGGATATTCCATTCAATACGACCGAGAAGGATTTCTAAGCCAATCCTCCATCGTCATTTTCCGCCCTTCAAATATAACACATACATACATTTTTGCGGAGTCCTTGGAAGTGCCGAGTTACGGAGGCTGAAAGTTTACTATTGAATCGCATAATCTCGCAACGCCATCGTTTTTAAACATCAAATATGAAGAAAAAACTGCTTTATGGAAGCGGGTCAGGCGCTGGATTCCATGCCTTGCAACATTTTTGATTTTTTTCTGCATATTTGGCGTTTGGAATGTATCGCCTTGCTCGACAGTAATTCCATGGTAAAACTTCGAGGCCCCTAACTTGTCTGATTCAGGGACTTACCAAAAATGGAACATACTTTTTTTTGCTATGAAGGGAAGGGTGGAGATTTTCACTACGGTATTTATTTTCGTGGTAGGACATACGCTTGAGACGATTCCATGATTAGCTGCTTTGTTAGCGCAAAAATAAACTTCATTGATTACTAAATACAAACAGATGGCCTACTTCTCCATGAGGTAGTCCGACATTTCCTTTCGACTGCCGAAGATGTTGAAGAGTAGTGAGACCACGACGAAAAGACAGAACATGAAGTACCTAAACAGCACCTGGATAAAACCTTTTTTATGGATCTTTATTCCATTGCCGTAATAGCTTTACTCACACGAATTAAGTAGCGGTTGCTCTATGCTGAAGAGGTCTGCCTACATAAACTCCTTGGAGTTAATGCGCTTTTACTTGTCTTACAGCCTTATTCCTTTTCAAACAACAAATGTGTTTACATTTTGGGAGGAGATAAATCATAAATTTTCAATGAACTTTTATGAACTCCTTAAGCCAAAAAAATTATTTTTAGCTTCTTAGTTTTATTTGGAGGACGCCCATTTTGATTTTGAAGCTATTGCTCTAGAAAGTATTCATTTCATTTCGAAATGAAAATGATATATTAGTTCACTTCTTCCTGGTTGAACAAGGTTTAATTACCCACGTTTGAGGTACTTTCAAACAAGCTTGAAGACGCATTTGATCTTACTGGAGTCAAAGTAAGCTAAATGGTACAACGATGTCCTTAGAACATGAAATGCACGGTAAAAATAGATTTAAAATTCTTACACAAGAGCTACGGCGTAGAGGAAAGGTGCTGCCCGTGGAATGAACATGCCGGCGAGGTTACATAGTGTTGTAACCTGAAATGACGATACGCAGCGCAGTATAAGACAGCAGAGAAGCCGAATACTTACAGGGAACATCAGGACCAAGTAGTAGAGATCGGCTTGTATGCGACTGTTGCTGACATACTTGTAGACGTAGTAGAGCTGGACCGTCGCCAGGCAGGTCACCACCACGGTGAACAGTGACGAGAGCGAGAGAAAAGCAGCGTAGAGCGTATGGATTTCTGGAAGAATACTGACTTGCCTTACAGCAATTTAACTTAATTGCTGAGTTCGTGCATTTTAAACGTCAATATTATATAGTGTTTAGAAATAGGGTTCATGCCGCGGAAGTGGGCAGCGTTTGGAGATGGGATCTCAGACGGGGCCAATCAGAGCCAAGCGGAGCACCTGCTAAATGGTGTACCGACTGTACATGCCATCTTTGAATGACACGCCCATTCGAAAGCACCTGGCTGGATGGCGCGTCCCCACCTGCGAATGCAGCCCACCTTTGCGACATGTAAAAACGATTTCAAACCCGTAGTTCTGAGAAGTATTCTGACAGAGATTCGGATGCTATGCCCATCTATGAATCTATATAAAGTGTATAAATACAGGTTAAATTTCCATCTAGCACCGAAAACATTTCGACAATTGACATCTCTTTTTCTATTCTTCATGAGCAACGCCAAATATTCACAGTCGAATCAGGTTCCTCCCCATGAAAGTGCATGTATCTGGGGTGGGCGTTACATTCTGACCGTAGAATTTCTTTGACGATTTTTTAGTTGGAAATTGTGCTCAATATTTGGTATATGGATGAATTGGGTTTAAAATATTTACTACAGGACTGCAGTTCCAAATGAAAAAATTACATTAACCTTTTCGTTAGTTTTCACGTCAACACGTATGCTTTTCAAAGCAAACTGGGCACTTTTGACACCTCCGAAATCAAGCCGAACCCTACACAAATCGAACTGAACGTTTTCTAAAATAACCTAGTCACTCTGTTTTCGGTTCAAAAATTGAGTTCAACTAGCTTTGAACGTCGATGACTTGCCTGTCGAAACAATGAGAGCGGTTGAGTTCTCTTATAATTTTAAAACTATTCCAGCTACAAAGAGTTTGAACGTAGTTTAGAGCGCTAAAAATGGATAACTTGTTTGAGACGTGAGCAGAGATCGCGCCAAATACTGCGATTTCAGCTTGATTCAGAGCAAAATATATATCTTTGTGGAGTTGCGCACTAATCAAATGCTCAAGCAAATGCGATTGACCAAGATTCGCACAGCTCCACTTCGCGCAGCTAAAGGTGGCCGGGGAGGGCGAGGAGAACACAATCCCCTGCCGTTATAACGCCTCCGGATAAGACGCGACTCTCGATATAACGCAGATTTTCTCCGGCCCTGGCCGGCTTACCTTTACGCCAGTACAAATCAACTCCGCCTAAGACGCGTCGGATACAACGCTACTCCCGGTATAGAGCGGTTTTGGGAGGAACTCTACGTTCAAAATGATTCCCGTTATAACGCGACCATGGCGCAATTGCGGTCCCACAAGAAATTGAAGGCGAGGAAGACGCTGACTGCGTTCCTGAATAGAACCCCACTTCTACTGCCTCCTTCATAGCGAGGAAAAGCACCTGTGCGACAATGAATCAGATGGATCTACGTTTTTCTCGTGTGCGCGGCCCACAAGTGTTCATAGTCGGCAATGTGTCGAGCACAGTCGAAGACTGGGACAGTGCCGGTAGCCGTTAGGTTGCCATATGTTGGGAGACTTTCTGTATCGAGAACAAGAAAATATGTGGGGTGACACTCAGGTTATTCAAACAATCCCTACACAGTTAGTTTCGAGCTTGAAGCAGCTGGTATAGAGGTTATATAGTGTTGGAATAGGTTTTGTTGATGTCAGAACTCTCATGCCATGCGGGTATTCTGCCTGCATCCTCTGCTTTTCGGACAGGATTACAGCAACAGCGCTGTTCAATCGCACTGAACAATACCAAATCATGGGAGAGTGCTGATAAGCCGTTTACAACGAAGACGTCGCTGTTGTGGTGCGCGTTTTATCAGCGCTGATAGTATAATAGACTAGCACCCTCTACAGAAGGCAAGGAGTGCGGGTTCGAGTCCTGGTTGGGTGCAAGAATTTTGATCGCTAGCAAGTGATCTTGCAGCCTCAGTTTACTTAGTTTTTTAAATTTATTTTTGTTGTTGACCATATCTAACCTATGTCTGGTACTTGTAATCCCTCACACATCTTTTATAGCTATGCATATGACAGAAAGTATCTCCAATGAAGGGCTTACTTAGCAACCTAAAGTTGTTTTTTGCCTTCACACCCTTTTCATGGCCACATAGTTTATCGGTTTAGTTATTAGATGTGATTCTAAATAAATATACTTGTAAAAGAGTTTAAAAAAGGTCAGCTCCGGTTAGGACGCAATTATAACACGGATTTTCTCCGGCTCCTTCAAACGCGTTATAACGAGAGAGGACTGTATTATGTATTTACATTATCAGCCTGGTTTACAGTGCGACTTGACGAGTGCATGACTCTGTTCTTGTACATTCAATAACCATGGCTCTGCTTTGAATCAATTTTTTAAAATAATTTTTTAAATAAATGCTTGATGCCACCAGCTGAGGAAGTACCTCCCATTCTGGAGTCAGAAGTTGCTCATGCCATCAGAAGGATGAAGCCAGGCACTGCTCCCGGACCAGACGGCATTTCTGCTGACCTCCTTCGTACGGTGGCAGTGCCCTCTGCTCACTTCTTACCAAGCACTTCAACCACTACCTTCGACTTGGTAGGATTCCGGACTCATGGAAGGAGTCGAAAACAGTTTTAATCTTCAAAAAAGGTCAGCAGGAGGATATCAACAGCTATCGACCAGTCTTCTCTCGGTTGTGTACAAGGTCTTCACCAAGATACTGCTTAACCGCATGGAGCGTTGCTTGGATGAAAATCAGCCAGTGGAGCAAGCAGGGTTTCGCAAGGATTTCTCCTGCATGGACCATATTCAGACTGTCTCACAACTCATCGAGAGGAGCCGCGAATACCACATCCCACTTGTCCTTGTCTTCGTGGATTATCGGAAGGCGTTCGAATCTGTGGAAATCAACGCCATTGTGAACGCGCTTGTGCATGCTGGTATACCATCGCCCTACATCCCACTTCTCGACGAATGCTTCTCGAACACCTCGACCACGATCCAGTTGTTCGATCGAAAGCTTAAGATTCCTATCGGGAAAGGAGTACGGCAGGGAGACACGATTTCTCCCAAGCTATTCACAGCGGCACTCCAGGATGCCATGAAAGACTTGAACTGGGACGATAAAGGCTACCTTGTCGACGGTAAACGGATCAGCTACCTTCGCTTCGCGGACGATATTGTTCTTATCTCCACCAGCACGGCAGAAGCCGAGGAAATGCTGAGCGAGCTCAATGTGGCAGGTATGAAGATTGGATTGGACATGAATATGTCCAAGACACAATTTCTGGTCAACCAGTGGTGTGACACGCGACTCGTAAGGTTAAATGGAGTCGCTCTGCAACAGGTCGACTCCTACGTCTATCTGGGAAGAGAGCTGAACATGGATAATGTCCTCGCTCCTGAAATCGCCCGCAGGAGACGCGCAGCATGGGCAGCCTTCAGTTCGATTCGCGAAGTCACCGATCAGGTCAAGGATCCCGGCCTCAGGGCCTCGATATTCAACGCCTCTGTACTGCCTGCGATGTGTTACGCGACGGAAACCTGGCCCGACAACAAGACAATCGCCAGAGCGATGCAAACTACGCATCGTGCACTGGAGAGATGTCTTCTGAGGACAAGCCTTTGTCAGCAGTCGCAAGAAGGCCTACGAAGCTCGGAGCTACGGGAGAAGTCGCAATTATCAGACCCGCTGCAGTACATGAAGAAGTCGAAATATCGCTGGGCCGGACACCTGCTTCGACGAAAGGACGATAGATGGAGTCTCCGTGTCACAGAATGGCTCCCGAGAGACCATAAGAGACCACTGGGACGACCGCCAACGCGATGGGCAGACTCATTCTCATGATCTTTCAGAGAGCGGAGTCTACCTCACTGGATATAAGCAGCCAGAGATCGAGCGGTCTGGAAGAGTTGTGATCCCCGCTGAGAAGACTCCAACCGACAAAAGGACCATCAAAGTAAAAAAAGTAAGTAAAGCACTTCAACGAATATGTTTACTTTTTGGGAGCAGATAAATTACAAATTTTCAATGAACGCTTTGGTAAGAAACCCAAAATTAGTTTTTTCGTCTCCTATTTTTTAGTTGGAGAACGTCCGTTTTGATTCTGAAAGTATTGCTATGAAAAGTGTCCAAGTTCGAAATGAAAATGGTACATTTCGATATCGAGCATTGCAACTTCAGATTTCGTACGAGATTATCAGTGCCTGCCTTTGATATGAGAGATCTCGAATAATTCAGGGAGAGGAATACGGAGTGTGAAAGTCCTTCATTTCCTTCTTGCATCAATTAATTTTAGCAGCTTTTGTCATTTTACAGTAAATTTTCTCGTCGAACTCCTCCTAACATATTGCTAGGTTTAGCATACCTAACCTATTGCTAGATAGCTTATCCTATTCAAATTTAAATTTTCAGAACAACAACATTTTTAACAAGAGCATAAGGTCAGAATTCCTGCCGCTGCTTATAGCTGCGAAAGACTCAGTTGTTCTTTGAGATTGTTACTGGATTAGAGGTGAGGAAAGAAGAGGTTTTCGACCGCATTCCAAATCGGAAAAAAACAGAGAGGGGCAATATCAACGAAGACTAGAGAGAAAAAATGATTGTCCCTGTAAAAAAATCCGTTAAAAATTTCCTTCCCTGAACGAAAAATGCCGCTGACCTGTTAAAATTTATCTACTTTTTTAGTCTGTACGATACATAGATCGTAGACCATGTAATAGATGCCAGTAGAATAAGAAACTATTATTAATACAATAGGGCGCGGATAGCGCAGTCGGAGGAGGCGCCGGCTGTTGCGTGCACCCAATACCAGTTTCCTGGTTCGGATTTCCCGCCCAGGCCAACCAAGCCCTCCATCCCTCCGGGGTCGGTGAACTGGTACCAGTCTTGTCTGAGAAAGATATAGCGCTGACTTGTTCATCGACTGGCCACCACAAGTATTGTATGGCCGAATACGCATTCAAATCGCCTCCAAGACATCCCGTTGAAGTAGAATACGTGGCGCATCCCAAAAGAGATTGAGTAACGCTGTTCTTGAAATTTAGAAATCTAAAAGCTTCGTAGAGATAAAGGACTAAAAATACATGGTTTTGGATTCGTTTTTTGCACCGTAGGATATTTTATCTGAGCGACCCCTAGTTCTAGATTTTATTAGGTTATAGGTTCTACAAAAAAGAAAAAACTACATCAATTAGGCCAGAAGAGAGCTTATGCATATTCGCTAATTCTAACCATAGATCGAGGAACTCGTAAAAAGTTATCACGAGATATAAAAAAGTTGGTTTGAGAGTGAAGTTGTCCCTTCGGAAGAAGAGGATTATCTTTTCATTCTAAAGGAGAAAAAACAGGAACTCAAACATAGTCCACGACCACAACTGATAAATCCTTGACTATTAAATGTGTTCCCTGGTATGCATATGGCTAGAATAGTGGAACTGACAACGTGATAGTTAGCTGCCTACCTTGCATCCATATTCGAGACTCCGGTATTTCTCTGTCCTCATCGTATGTGTTGTTATCATGCGTCCTGATAATTAACGTCTTTACGATCTCCATTCCATTACAGTACCTGTAACGGTTCAGTTGCCGGTCGGACACTTGACGGTAATAGTCAAGCGGAACGCAGGCGGAATCTCGAGGAAGGAATTTTAATTACTAAGGTAAACTATAATAAATGCTGAGGCATTGGGCTGAGCGCAACACGCTAACAACGGCTTCACGAGCCCAGAAACTACTAAGCAATTACATATGATTGCTAAAGAGAAAATGAGCGTAGCAGGAAGTGTCTCGATCACAGCGGGCGGAGGTCTAGAAAATCGCCTCCAGTGTTCACGAAAGGCTCCGTTCTAGAGATGAAACTGCTTGTTATAAGCCGAAAAGCCACTAGGAAGGCTCGACGAATAAGTCGATCTCGTGAGCAAAACAGGGCTCTTTACGCTCATCGATTGTTCGGAATTGCTGTTCAAGGGTCATGTTCGACATGCGGTCTGTTCAAACATAACAATCTCGTTCAGAACGTTGTTCGAATCGGCGAGCCTGTTATGGGAGACAGAATTAAAGAAAAACGCTTTTTATCGCGCCCTACAGGGCTCGTAGAGGTGACGTATAGGTAGGTACAATACTCTCATAAGGATTGAAAAAAGGGCGAGGTAGGCCCGTTATCTGCGGTCTTTCTTTGTTTTTTGCTGTACCCGTCTTGATCTTCATCCTTTATAAAAGGCTGACATGCCATCGTGATGTCATCAACGAGATTTACCCATTGCCAGAAAACCACCCGCCCTTTTTTTACAGAAGGTAGAGATACAGTTGGACACTACTGGAAAGATCTACAGTACCGCGCATGTCTTTTGGTCAATTCCCGAAAAAGCCGCTTTGGAGCGTTCCAAAGCGGCTTTTTAAAATAACTTTCTTCAAAATCAAGCGCTTGTAAAAAGAAACATATATTTGAGCTCAGCAGGCTAAGATCTATCTTTTGACGTATTCATCAATGGAGTTGAACGATGCATATAGGCCGGACATAATCAATCGAGTGGGCGCGAGAGGCTGTAGAGTGACAATTTGGGGAATTTCGTTGAAATTCCCAGCCGCCCTACTAAGCAATTCCTTTAAGACTGTCCAGCTTGCCTTTGGAGTGCGCCGTGAACAATGCATACAGAATCGAACCTATCAATCGAGTGGGCGCGACCACTCGCAGAGTGAGGTCGAATGGGCGCAAGAACCTGTAGAGTGACCGTTTGAGAAGTTTTATCGAAATTCCCGGCTGTTCTACTTAGAAAATGCTTCTAGCCTGTCCAGTTTGCCTTTGGAGTGCGCCGTGAACAATGCATATAGAACCGAACCTATCAATCGATTGGGCGCGAGAGCCTTTAGAGTGACCGCTTCGGGAGTTTTATCGAAAATTCCCAGCCGTTCTGCTCAGAAATTGCCTTAGGACTGTCCAGCTTGCCTTTGGAGTGCGCCGTAAACAAAGCATACAGAATCGATCCTATCAATCGAGTCGGCGCGACCACTCGCAGAGGTCGAATGGGCGCAAGAACCTGTAGAGTGACCGTTTGAGAAGTTTTATCGAAATTCCCGGCCGTTCTACTTAGAAAATGGTTGTAGCCTGTCCAGCTTGCCTTTTCCAGCATGTCCTGCTAGCATACGCGCTTGCATGCCGTTAGCACCGCCGCGTCTTCCTGCAGGGGTCGACTGAAGTCGGAAAAAATCGTGTCACACACGGCTAACCTGCATTTTCGCGCCGCTATAATTTCGCTTGTTTAGAAGCTATAACGCAGCACTTTCACGGACTATTAAAGCTTTGCACTGCCTACAAAATCCACGAGCCGCAGCCGGAACGATTCGACAGAGTTATTGCGCTCCGAACATACTCGCGCGTGCAATTTGCGAGTGGTCGCGCCCACTCGATTGATAGCTTCGATTCTATATGCATTGTTCACGGCGCGCTCCAAAGGCAAGCTGGACAGGCTAGAAGCATTTCCTAAGTAGAACGGCTAGAAATTTCGATAAAACTTCTCAAACGGTCACTCTACAGGCTCTCGCGCCCACTCGATTGATTATGTCCGGCCTATATGCATTGTTCATCTCTATTGATTTATATGTCAGAAGATAGAGCTTGGCCTGCTGAGCTCAAATATATGTTTCTTTTTACAAGTGCTTGATTTTAAAGAAAGTTATTTTAAAAAGCCGCTTTGGATCGCTCCAAAGCGGCTTTTTCGGGAATTGACCAAAAGACATGCGCGGTACTGTACGAGAACCCCAGTCGTCGTCGTTGTGATGGTGAATAAATCTTGGTCGACCTGGACACAGGAACTGCAGCGTTGTCCTGCTGCAGAACATGTGCCTGATGTCTTCTGCCTCTCAAGAAAGGCAGAACGATGGACTCCAGTATATCTTGAGACTCCAGACTAACCATGCGACACAGCGGGACGCAACGGAAGACTAAGCCTCAGCATTCCACTGCTGCAGAAGCCGGCCACTGCAGAACAATGAATAATGAGGCGCCTCCAAAGTTGCGACGACGGAGGCTTTTCGCAGGTCTCTTCAGTAATGTCGTATCCGTCGAAACCATCCAGATTGATATTTTTTCCTGTTGGTGAAGACGAAAAAATTGAATCTTGATGGTCTACCGAATACCGACACTACCGGAAAGATTTACGAGAAGCCCTCGTCGTCGCAACTTCAGAGGCAGATCATAAATGACATGCGCCGGCTTATGCAGCAGCTGAAACCTTGAGCTTAGCTTTCTGTCGTGTCGCATGGACAGTCTGGAATGATCGAGTATTTGAAGAATTGACTTTTAGAACTCATAGAAAAGCAAGCAATGAATTAAGCGTTTCGCGAATTTTTGTCTAAATCCTCCTGAATTTACTTGAGGAATCAAAACTGGAGATGGTTTAGATAATCTGAAAAAAAAACAGAAATAAACACGAAACGTGATATGGGCAAATTATGATGTGGATGCATGCTTTTGAAACGCACTGTATATGGATTAGATTCTCGATTGTCCAAATATAGTCGTCTCCGAGTCTCCTTAAGGGATAGGTGGTGGATGCGAGTCTTCTTCAAGCACTATGTAGGTGAATATCATATAATTCTCGATTCTCCGAAGGGAAAGGATATATCTCAGCGTCAACGAATACTCTTGCGAAATGAGCCATCCGTTCTACTTTTGCGGTCGATTTTCAAAGGTGCTTGAATGCATATTTGGTGAACAAGCGACATGTACCTACCAATTCATCTCCTCTACGAGAGCTGTGGAATAGGTGTTTCTCTTCAAATAAGACACTTTTCCAAATCTCTGCCCGTTGTAAAACACTTCCTGCTACGCTTCCGAATCCAGCAACTTATCAAAAACATCTCCAGTTCTTGATGCCTCAAGTAAATTTAAGAAGATTTTAGACAGAAATTTACGATACGTTCATTTATTTATTTACTGAATACGTCATAAGACGCATCGTATAAGAAAAACAACAAAAGAACATTCTCAAGCTAATCAAGGAGGCAGATTTTTCAGGGAAACAAGCGTCGTCCACCTATCAGTACAGTAAACACTGACAGCAAACTCCAAAAGACGAGAAAAAAAATGGGACGACTCGGAGGTGCCTAGTGCGGAAGGATCGATGTGTGAAAAAAACCCTGATTTTTAAAAGACCTGATGGTGAATTTAAGGCCACCGTTAGAAGTTTTAGGCTGCTGGTTTAACATTAGATAACTAGCCCTTATGCGCAGTGCGCATGTCGGTGAGGGCCAACAAAGAGCATGCTCCCCAGTCAAGTCAAGACAGTCCAATAGGGGAGGCTTTCAATAGTATGTTGAGCGGATAATGAAATTTTGAAACCCGCATAACGGATAACGGGTAATTTTGCTCAAAAATTGCCATATAACGGAAAAACGGATAACGAGCAAACAACAAAAATTAAAACTCATTTTAAACTGCTTTAATTTCAACGAAAGATCAGGAGTTGAAACACTGTTAATTTGTAAGTCATTCTTAGACATTTTGATAGTGTTTTTCAAACGTTGTGCAGTCGCCAGATTAACGACACCCTACGGGATTTTCAGAAGGAAGGGAAACGAAGAGCAACATTCCTGCCTTTCGCGTGTTTCGAGATGGTTGCTTGAATTGTTCTATTTATCAGGCGCCTAGTTTTTTTCCAAATAAGGCCGCTGAAAAATAGAATGATCCCCGGAAGAGCAGTTCCTTTAGGTCTCTTCACTTTTCCATGCTATGAAGAAGGCGCGAGACGTCCAGCCGCATAAAGTCCGCAGTATAAGAACCGCTATTGCTGTTGCTTCCCTATAGCACCCCAATATCTAAGGTACTTGAACATGAAATTATCTGGGATAGATACAATGCGAACGTTCTAGCTTTTAGTAACAGCAATCAATTCTGTAGGCCAATCACCTATTTAAGGACTCATAACATTCAGAAGAGCAGGATTATCCGACGCATTCCAAAAAAGGAATGGTTCTCTGTGTAATAGAGAAGTTTCACTAGAGAACTCACACATAGAACGAATCTGCATGTCTTGCAGCACCCGCGATTCTAAGTTTATTTAGTACAGGTTGTTGCACCGCTAAAACGTTTGTTGGAGAACTCGTTCCTTCAATGTATCCGAATTGAACCTATTTCCCTTTCGCTCGTACATTCACTGCTGTATTGCGGTATTTGTTTAGTGGTTAACAACAGCATATGACTAAAAGCATATCTCTACCGCATGCAAGCAAATCGAACACATTGAAGTCATGGAGCCACATATGACATGACGCAAAGGTCGGCGGTAAAAATTCATTCTAGGTTGTGGCAGGCCCGACACTTTAACGGTCGCTAATAGCAGTTTGTATGCCTTCTTGGTATGCATGACTTGAGATTAATGAACAATGTTATGCTTAGTAGGTCTCATGATTGTATGGCGCATGCTCAGCGACTCTGGAAGATACAATGGAGGTATCTTTAGAGCTATGTAATCAGTTCTTAAGTAAGGAAATGCCTCAACTAACCCTCTTGGATTTGAACGATTTCTGTTGTTTTTAACGACCTCTTACGATTGCGAAGAACACCAAAACGGACAGACCAAAACCCCCGAAAACCGGAAACCGGATAACGGATAACGGTTAATCCGCTCATTACTAATGTTAACGATTCCAAGCGGACTATAGAATACATTGGAACATGACACTTGTGACACTATAGATAATTTATTTGCTTACTTTTCTGTGAGTGTTAAAAAATCCATTCTTCAAATATATGTTCAATTGTTTTTAGCGCTTCTTCGTCACGCTCTTCATTTAGGACGATGTTTTGTTTACATTTTTAGTATCCTTCACAAATTGTCGATGTTTCGCGTGAATTTCACGTGTAAATAAATGAACAAATAAATATTCAGAAGCAGCAAATCCTATCTGAGTTCTATTGAAACAGACGATGAACTTTGTCGAATGTTCGTTTCAGCGAGTTCTTGACTGCACGCCCTATAGAAGGTGACGAGGTAAGAAGAAATTAAGGCGAAGAGATTGAGCCTATGCAAAAATTACAACCCACCAATAACTTATGGTGTCTTTCGGATGCGTTTTTACAAGAGAAAAGGAACATCTTGAATGGAAATACTACTGCCAATATGCTTCGAAAATATTCTGGATGAAAATCGAGGCGTCAGGCCACCTACGCACGCAGCGGGAGTAAGCGGATCATACGTGTATTTTGAAGTAGAACTGCGTACGAAAGCGAAAACTATAAGCTGTGCAGTCATGGTTACTGAGCCTAATGCCAGAAACAGTGCCTAGAAGGCGACAGCAAACTAGCACACAGGCGTTGTATGGCGAAGTTTTTCGAACTGGAATTCTAGAGGATGCCTTGTCTTTCTTGCATCTGACGGAATATGACGCGCTGTTGTTGCCAGGAGCTGCACAGTTTGAATGAAAATTCATGATTACTGCTAGAAGTAAAGGGAGAAGGCCACAGCCACGAAGCATTCTGCGAGTTACTACGACGGTTGTCAGAGGGACGGAATCAATAGCGACGAACTCTCCCCTCACCTGGTTACGGAGGCTCCGCCGCCTGGAGGCCGGCCGATACCTCAATGGACAATGGCGGCGTCAGATTCTTATTTTTATATGAGACATTTGGAGCTAATTTTAGGAAGGAGAAGACAACATTGCAATTATGAATAAAGAATAGGCTGATGACAATGCTGCATTCAAAAGTGGAGCCACTACATCGACTTATATTTTCCTAAAAAGTGCGCAATGCTTCTAATGTTGTAAATTTTTTGGTTTTTTGAATATAGTCTTTTCGAGAATCCTAACCAGGAACCTGGTATCGGGGCGCACGACTTCCGGCCTCTCCTCCGACTGCGCTGCATCCAGGCCGATCAAGCCTTCCGTTCCTCTGGGGTTGGTGAATTGGTGCCAGACCTGTCTAAGAAGGACAAAGCGTTGACTTGTCCACAGGCTGCTCACCACAAGTCATTGTATGGCCAGATACGCATTCAAATCGCCTCCACGGTATTCCGTAGAAGTAGAACGGCGCATCCCAAAAGGGGTTGAGTAACGCCGTCCTTCATCCTTGTGCTTATCCTAGTCGGAGGGTGGCATACAGTGTTTTTACTCGCAATTCCTTTCCTCGAAGTTGTCTAAAAGCTTCATCTGATGTACCATACCTTTTGAACGACCAGCAGCTAACAGCTGTCAAAGAAGTTACAGACCTAGGGTACACCTACAATGACGAACGACTTCTCGGAAAACTGCAAGCATATGTATCAGAGTTAGGGCTACCCTTCAACTTCTTAATCTGTTTAGATGCCTCTATTTCAATAATCCTAAGGTTGTCCTCTGAGCCTATAAAACCTACATAAGACCTGAAATTTTCTGAAATATTCTTCTGAAATGCAGTACCACTATTTTCAACCCTATGGAGAAATCGATCATTAATGGCTGGAAGGATTCCAAAATGTTGTCGCAAAGTTAATCTCTGACTCGAGGTATGTATAAATAAATTTTTTACCCCGAATTATTCCGTCTCGGAGAAAGCCACACATACCGCTCGGTAGGTTTTTCCTGTTCTTTCAAAAACATGTGTGAATGTCACTCTGATTCTCCCAGCCGACCTTTTCCAAGGTTCCATGAAATCATGAACCGACGTGACTATCGAGTCATCATGCTTTGCGAATTTAAATTGGGACATTCTGCGGCATAGGCATCCCGTAACGGCGGCGGCGCTTTTGGAACGGATTGTCCTTGCAAACGAACCATAAGACTGTTTCGAAACAATAGCTTCTGGCGATTTTGATCTCGAAGGAAAACCGGGTCGCGGGCCCAGGTCGTCGCTTGACAATGAAGTTTTGAGGAGAGTCGTCGAAACAATATCATAGCGCCTTGGAGTACATAATATTACGGTAGCAAGACATTCGGCGAGAATCAGCAGTGCGAATAATATGTCGAAGTGAGTGCCTCATGAGCTCACCGGTGAGCAGCGTCTGGCACGTCTCAACACTTGCTCCAACCTGCTGGTTCGCTTTCAAATTGAGCCTTTTGTAAGCCTGTAGATGAAAAATGGGTCCTTCACGAAAACAGAGAGCGGGGATTTGTCTGGGTAAACAAGGATGCTCCTCCAACATCCTTTCCAAAACACGGCCTTCACCCTAAAACGCTATGCTTACTTTGTGGTGGTGTTGTAAAGGTGTTATCCATTACAGCTTTTTGTAACTCGGACAGGCAGTCACAGCAGAGTTCTTCTGCTGTGCTTTAGAACACACATGTGAGAATTTGCAAAAATTCTGGCCGACAGGGGTGAATAGAGGAGAGCCGCTCCTGTTGCAGGACAACGCAAGGCCACACACCTCACAAATCACTCGACAAAAAGTGTTCCGTTTAGGTATCGAAGGATATAGAAGTTTTTCCTCACCCGCTCTCGACCTTTCCCTATTTTTTCCGAGATCTCAGTTCTCGTCTGCATCAGAAACAATTCTCTAATTTGGCCGATATTGAATGTGCCCTTCTTGATTTCGTTAATTCCTGTGATCTCAGCTTTCATTGCAAAGGATTAAATTTTTTACGCTTTCGTTTGCAAAAATTTATAAATTCCAAACGTTTTACAACGATTAATAAAGTTCTGTTTAAGCTGAGTTATAGCGGTTTGAAGTAAGCGGTCCGTTTCAGCGATTAATTTTGCGACAGCCCAATAGCTTCACAAGGAACCTCACGATTAGAGCAACTGGTATGGACTACCGTAATCTCCCTCGTAGTGCAGAGAGGAACGAACTGTTCTCCCTAGACACCTTAGCGGACAGAAGAAGGAGGAACGACCTATTGATGGTTCACAGGCCCATTAAAGGCTCGGTGAAGAACTCCAGTAATGCTTTCTTTGTTCTGCAGAACTCAAACAAGAGAGGTGCCACGCGAAACTTAGTACTACCAGGAGCCAAGATGCAGTGCGGGCAAACTTTTTTACTCATAGGGCGTGTTCTGAGTGTCAACGGTTGAAAAAAACGGCCAAATCTTTCCACCACATTACGGCTGGCCAGTCACTGTGAGTCCAAAAAGAAATTAGAGACGCAAGTCACTATATGACCCACCGATTAGGATAGATCCTAACCCCTTTTTGAAAATGGTCCCTGCCAAAGCTAGGATATGTGTCCTAGGATCCGTACCTCACAACGAAAGTTCCCAACTCATGGTGAGATTTTGCGATGCTATTTTGGCAGGACGTAGGGCCCTGTGAGCGGAGTACAGAACAACGGTTAGTTTTTGCTGAAAGATTCTTTAAAGACCTGAAAAGGAGGCTTGTGTAGTAAGCGTAGGCATCTATTCGGGATCAACTCTAGAGTGTCTTCAACATGTTGTAACAATGACAGCCGTGTCTTGTTTCACTGGCTGAAGTATATAAAAGAACCCCTACGAATGTTGCGGGGTTCGTCCAAGTCTGATCGCCGGCCGTGTGGTGTCGGCCCCTGGCGCCTCTCCGCACCTGAGGTGTTCTCTTCTTCCCCCCCCCCCCGAGGCCTATATCCGAGGCCTTCGTTATCCTTCATATACGTCTGTAGTGTTAATAAAATCGTTATGTTATTGCTCTGTTCTGTTATGCCCCAAGAAGCCGTGTGATCTACCCGTGAATAAACCTGAGGGGACAGGTTTATTTCACCTGAAAACGTGCGCGCAACTATTATCAACCTCTACGACACCTACCGAGATGTGCCTCGGTGGCGCAGCCGGTGACACTGCCGCCACATAGGAGCATACCCATGGGATTTTCAGTCCAAGTCCGAGTACTGCCGTCACTTTTGCACGTATTACATAGTTTGTTGTTATTACACTTTCTTATGAACACAGGAGTCAATTGTAGACCACCAGTGCTCACAACAAACCAAGGCTGTCTATCTGTGCCTTCATATGTGCTAGTTTTTCAACTATGCATATCCGTACCACCATCATATCATACCGTATCACCGACGATACCGTAACCGCACACAAACACGATCATCTTACGGTTAAATATTATGGACCCGGGCAATATTGGTACATAAGTGCACTAAAAATGTCGTTCTCAGCTGAACGTTTTATTGGCCGACTACTTTCCATCTTCACACTGGATTTCACTTCTCCGACAAGGGAAGAGACTCGGTTGCGGATGCCATAAAGGAACTCCTCCTAGACGCCATTTGTAGAGATACCGACTGTTAGGAGGAAGAGGTTGTACAGGGTAGAGGTACTACAATGAAAAAGGGACCTTTCTACACGTATCATCTAGGTGGCTTCACAGGTGCGTTTCGTTTCCTTGACACCTGATGATGACTGTGAGGAAGACAACAGTGAGCGATCACCGTTAGAGAAATCAGTCCTCTTTTATGGCCATCCCGAATATGCGGAATATGTTATATGCAGCCGAGATGGTATATTGAAATTAGGTAACTGGTATAAAATATTATACAACAAGGGTACCACCAGTGACTTTTCTTTTGAGTGCAGATTATAAGCCAGGCCTACAGACATTTCTGACAGTTCCGGCCGTGTCTGTCCTACGCGTTGGTGGCAGCTGGCTACGTCGCTGTTCACCCAGGACACTTTTCTACACCCACAAATTACGCGTTCAACGAAGAAGTGGTCATTCCTTGCCAGGGAGAAGATTGCTCCTCACTGGCTTCTGTAAGGTGCTGCTGGTGTTACACGCGATGTTTTATTTGTTTCATAGTTTTGTACCATAGCTGTTGACTGGAATGGAATTAATAAATATAAGACTTTTAATTTAATAACTACTAACGGTATAAGACTTTTTATTTGCAGAGAAGTGATATGGTACAGATATGCATAGTTGAAAAACTAGCACATATGAAGGCGCATATAGAGAGGCTTTTTCTGTTGTAAGCATTGGTGGTCTAAAATTGACTCTTGCAGTCATAAGAAAGTGCAATAACAACCAAATAATACGTGCAAAAAAGTGGCAGCACTCAGACTTGAACTTGAAAGCCCGCCGGTGTACCCCTATGACTCGGCAGTGTCACCGGCTGCGCCACCGAGGCACATCTCGTTGGGTGTCGTAGAGGTTGATATGTAATAGTTGTGCGCATGCTTTCACGCGTTTTCAGGTCTTTAAAGAGGCGTTCGACTAAAACTAACTGTGGTTCTGGACTCCACTCACAGAGCACTACATTCCGCCAAAATAGTATCGCAAAACTCAGCATGAGGTGGGAACCTTTTATTGTCATTGTTTCTCACGACTTAGGAGGAGAAACAAAGTGTATCCAAACACTCTGATAGCAAGAAGATTCACTCAAAAATTAGGTTTGAAAGTTGCTTCGCCGCTTTACACTAAGTCTACGAAACTAATCTACTAGTGATTTCTATGGATAACGAAGTTCGTCACTATTCGTGAATCAAAGAAATCACTTCAATGGCATTATTTTCAAGAAGCTCTAATCGTTTTATTCTAAACGTAAAAAACGTCTATGGGGATTTTGAATGCCTCTTAAACAAGATGGAACCGCCTCCGAGACCTACTGGACTTCGCAGGCGGCTCAACTAACTAGCGTTAGTTTCCCAGGTGACCGACAAACGGCAACAATTAAGGGCGAGATTACTATGTACGTCACGGAAATTGCCACGCATATCAGAGCAAATGATCGGAACTAAAGAACTGACAGACGTACCCGCTGAAAAATGCTTACGTCGGATGCTCTTATCGCTCAAACATTTCATGTAAAAGGAAATGAATCCGCTAGGGATTTCTATGGCAACGAGCCATGTATTGTTCACGTGGCGGAGAGGCATGAAGTGATGTTATAGACGAAGCAATAGAGTGGCTTCAGAATTGCATACTGCTGTGTCGGCCGAGCGAATCAAAACGAGCGTTTTATTCCGTGCATAAGAAAACCGCCAGCTGAAGGTGGTTATGCTAATTTCGACGTTTCACACCTGCATCATCGATTTTTTGCCCAACAAACAGAGACAGCAAAGTGGAAAAATGGAGCCCCTGTTCTTCGAATTTTTTTGGCACATTCTACATGCTTGCTTTCCAGCAAGCACTTGAAAAAAAACTACCACTAACGCATTTAAAACTAAATACTCTTATGTTTGGCTTATTATTTGAACTCAAAAATATTGAGGTACTTACCGGAGTTTATCTTTGTCCACCGTGTTCTTTGAGGCTTTCATCTCTTTCTATGAAAAGCTTCTATGGGATATCACGTTATTGCGTAATAGTACTTCTTTGGGCGCGGGTAGCACAGTCGGAGGAGGCGCCGACTGTCACCTGCATCCGCTATCAGGTTCCTGATTCGGATTTCCCGCCCAGGCCAACCAAGCCTTCCATCCCTCCGGGGTCGGTGAATTGGTACCAGACTTGTCTGGGAAGGATAAAGCGCTGACTTGTTCATCGGCTGGCCACCGCAAGTCATTGTGTGGCCAAATACGCATTCAAATCGCCTCCACGATATCCCGTAGAAGTAGAGTGCGTAGCGCATCCCAAAAGGGATTGAGTAACGCCGTCCTTTATCCTTTATCCTTAGTATTTCTTTGTTTCTAGGTTTTCTATAACCACGACACCCTTTGCTATATGGCCAGCCTTCATCTACGCACCTATATTGCACCAATCTATCTTAACTAATATACCATTTTCAGGTCAAATTGGACACTCTTCTAATCTGGCCTATGACTTTCGAAATCAAAAGGAACTCTTCGAATTTAAAATGTGCTCCTTCACATTAAATTAGAGACTCTCCAATAAGGTTGGAATACCTTTTTGTTCAAGGAACATTTTACTATAACTTTCTATGAACCTTTAATTTAACAACACAATAAGTGAGCACATTATTTCAATTTTTTTTATTTTCTGAAAAAAAACAATGGTTCAATTTTTTAAACAGCAGGAAAGCGGACATTTTTAGTGCCATAAAGAAATTGCACCATGCCCTCTTCCATTACATTTATTTGTTTCATTTCGTTTTCACATGTGGTAAGATTGTAATAGTAATACGCTAATTTAGGTAAAAAAGGTGTGATATGTGGCTGAGCAACGAACGAAATCTGCTCTCTTTCGTCTAGTCTTAAGGCTAGACAAACCAAGCATCTTACTAGGAGACTATCTCAACGGTAGGTCTGAACGGAGCAGGTGTTGTGCATGGGCAGAATCGCCTCTCTCCGAGAAACAACAAAATGCAAATATCTCGACCGCAATACAACTCTGTGCAGAGTTAGGGGCGACGATAGCCGCGTGTTGGCGGCGTTAGCCCTATGCCTCCGCGCGAAGGGCGGGCTCAAGTTGACTGTAAACAGCGACGAGCGAGCGGTGGTGGCGCAGTGGGTAGAGGGGCGGCTTAATCCTCATGCTAGCTGTTTCCAGCCAACTTGAGCTCGCCCTCCGCGTGCAGGCATAGAGCTAACGCCGCCACCGGCACAACTTCCTTCGTCCCTAACTAGTTGTATTGGGGTCGAGATATATGCATTTTGTTGTTTCCCAGAGATAGGCGATTCTACCCATATACAACTCTTGAGCCGTTCCGACCTACCGTTGAGATAGTCTCCTGGTTCGGAATCATTGTCCTACCATATAAAAGGATAAGAGACGGCGTTATTCAATCCCTTTTGGGATGCACCACGCATTCTACTTCTACGGGATATCGTGGAGGCGATTTGAATGCGGATTTGGTCATACAATGACTTGCGCTGGCCAGCCGATGAACAAGTCAGCGCTCTATATTTTCCATACAAGTCTGGTACCAATTCACCGACCCCGGAGGGATGGAAGGCTCGGTTGGCCTGGGCGGGAAATCCGAAGCAGGTACCTCGTATCGGGGGCATTCGACAGCCGGCGCCTGTTCCGCTCCGACTACGCTCCACGCGCCCATTATCCTACCATATCCATATTATTATAATTCAGACCACGACATTTCAGAAAAAGCTTACAACTTACGTCGCGACTTTTATTCGGTTGATAGCAAAATTGTTGTTTGCATGGAGTTTGACGCCTACTAACGATATAACAAAAACGACCGTAAAGAACACACATATCCTCACTTTGACGGTTAATGTAAGTGACATTTATACTATCAATCAAATGAAAGTTGCGGCAAACTTTTGAGGGCATGGCACAATCAGATTTTTTAAAACGTTGTGTGCTTACCTTTTTTGGTGTGCTTTGAAACACTCTCTCTCTATAGTTTTACAAAATCATTACACTTATTGGAGAGGTAAACTAAAAAATTTCAAAAAAGGTTATAGCTATTTTTTCTCGATAATAATTTCATTCCACCATTTCCTATTGAGTCCATTCAATTTGATTTGAAAAGTGTCCAGTTCGTCATGATCGAACTGGACACTTTTCAAACCAAGTTTGACGCTCCTGAAATGAAAGTGAAAATCTGTTACATCAAAACGAGCTTCATTCGCAATGCATCAGACACTTTCGAATAAAGGTAGAATGTTTTTGTTCGAGGAAAATTTATTGACTTCTTTGAAATGTTTGAAAAATTTAGCTGTTTAATATGTAGGTGAACATACTGTTCGAAAATTTAAAAAGAGTTTACTTTTGCAAGGAAATAGTGGTTCAAGTTTAATTCAATAATTGATTAAAATTCAAAAATCCAGCAAGAAGACCGCACCACGTGCCACCGCTCGCTAATTCAGCCAAAAAGTGACTGCCCATCTTGTCAGGTGTGAAAGTCTTCTGAAGCTGCTCGAAGTCCTCCATCTTAGACGCTTTGATCCATCGATGACTCTGCTCTCTTCAACACTTCGGAAACAAAAAATGGCACTGGTCGTTTATGTGGCCTGCATGGGGAGGGGCCAACTCTACCACGTCGAAAGGGCGTGAACAGTGGCCGCCTTGACTGGCTGGCGTGTTCAGTCCGTGTTTTGGTTGGTTGCAACTGGGTTGTGCACCACTGCGCCTTCCTACAGATCACATTAATAACTACATCACTCCGCCTTCCTGTGTAGGTCGCATTGACAGCAAAAACCCTTACCATACAAGGGATAGGATGTATTTCTTTCGTCATTTTGACACTTTGTTTTACTTTGAGACACCACATGTGATCTCAGAGTCCTCTCCACTCAACGAACTTATGCAGAATAGAGGAGAATAGAATTTTTATTACCCATGAAGATTGCAAATAAATATTAACAAACAAAACACCGAACTACTACCTACTTAGCCAACTTGGGGATGCTATTGCGGTGAAAATCTCCGGCGTAGACATGAAGGCCGGTGAAAGCGCATAAGGCGACAGAACGAGAGCGGAAACATAGGCCGGAGAGAAGATCAGAGGAGAAAGCACGAACGGTGAAAGAACGAGAGGCGAGAGCACATTCGGGGTGCCGATGAACGGCGACAGAGCGAACGGTGACAAAATCAGTGGAGTCAACGCTTGAGGAGAGAGAATGAACGGCGACAAAACGAACGGCGACAGTACGAACGGATTCATCACGCCCGGCGAGAGGATGATCGGCACAAGAGCCAGCGGTGTGAGAATGACCGGCACAAAGGCGAACGGCGACAGTATGATCGGAGAGAGGACACGAGGAGAGAGCACGACTGGGAGGAAGAGCCACGGCGACAGCACGACCACACCGAAGACGGCCGGTGAGGCGACCAGTGCTGAGAAGGTAATCGGCGACAGCACCACCACCTGACTGGCCGTTGCGGAGTCGTTGAAGACTATGAGGCCGGTGATCGGAGAGAGGATGATCGCACGCTTGTGGCGTGGTTGCGGTTTCATCTCCAGCTTCGCCACACCTCGTCGGGTCCGGTACTCCAGACGTCCGTCGGCCACACCTCGGACGGTGGTGCGGACGGCACGGTGAACATCGACGTCGGTCACGTTGTCGGCCGCTTTAAGTATGGTAGGATTGTGGTAGGGCGACGTCGGACCGTAGAAGAGTTCACGCTGAGCCGGAGCGAGCACAGCGTAGCCGGTACGATTCATCGCGTCGACCTAAAAGCTATGACATTTCAGAGACTAGAGTAAATCTGCTCTTTTACTTCGAAAAAAGGGAAAAGCCTTCCAATGCACTCCGCATTATCGGCTACACTTCTGTTTTTGTTAACCTTAAACCCGTATATATTTCATGGTAGTAATTATAGTAGAATATTAGGATTTATAGTAGTTTTATTTTAATTTATCATAGCTTCTGACCACCAAAATCTCCATCTACAGTAGACATCTTCAACATGTACTACGCTGGCTGCTTTAGGATGTCCACCGATATCGATCCACTGCGCTGTGCAATCGATAATGGCGCGCCGCTCAGCGACTTGAGTATAAGCCGTGCCTAAAGGCCCCACAAACTTTTGCGGCGAACGGCGAAAACGACGAGTCCGCAGTATTGCCGGTGGCGCAAGCAGCAAAATCATGGAGCGGAGAGGTACTGTATTTCTAGTCGGGACCTACTGCTGCTATGCCTTCCCGTCTTCTGTCCGCGCTATGGCCGCTCCCTGCCGCGAAAGTCTAGAGCGCAGACAGTCTCTGCCGGCGCCGAATCGGCGTGAAATCAGGGGTGGCAATAATGATGTTAATCACCATCGGGCCTGTTCCTACTCGCGAGAGCAGCGACTGACGTAATCTGGTGCTTGCACCATAACGGCTACAGTACCGCCGCTAAACATTCAACCAAACGACGTTTGCATCGCAAAAGCGCGTTTTTTGCGTCGCATCATGATAACTTTGTTCAAAGTAAAGGTTTCTTAACCAGAATTTACAAGGGCCCCTAACATCACCCTACATACCAGTGGGCATGCAACCGCCATTAAAAAGTGGATGGAAGCCTGAAAACCAGTGCAGCAATTAAGAAAAGTCCTAATTACGGTGACCCGACCTAACACCGTCGCCGAGTTTCGCTTAATTATTTCCCCAGGCACAAATAGTGCTGCACAATTAAATTTTATTTTCCTTCCATTTATGACCTTCCTCTGGCTGCGGCATTTAATCTGGTACAAAATTTGGCAGGAAGATATGCACTAAGTCTGCAGTTTCTTCAACGATTTCATTTATTTCAACGGAAGGCTCAGTCTAAAGCTTGTTGTTGTAGCTTGACATCTATTCATCTTTCAGAAAAAAATGACTGAAAATTCACGTTTCGAGTATATTTTAGGCATTCTTTTCCACCTTTTCAAACATTTTCAGAACTTTCTCACTGGTAAAACCCTTACCAATCAGATCCGAGGAAAAAAGATTTCGCGGATTTTGTCGAATCACGACCACCTAATTTCTTCGCTGATGGAACAAGTCGACTGGTGGTCCATTGGCAGAAAGTACTGATTCGAACGGTGCTTATTTCGACCAAATCCGATAAGATTTGAGAAAGTTATGTAGTTGAAAGTAAAGCACTCAAGGCGCTCAGAACTTTCCGGACAACCTAATATGATCTATGCAAGCCGGAAAACCCAAAAACTCATAGAGATTTAGCAGCATGGGCCGATAGTGGTGGGCTGCATAATGTCGATACCGTAATTACGAGAAAGAGATATGAGGAACTCGTTGGTAATACAGCCGAATGCAATGTCTCTGTAGGGCATGTCAGGTCAGCGCAATTATGATCGAAGAAGGCTTCTACATCAGCGCTCGATCTGGTGCGTCCAAATATTGGCGTCCGAACTGGTTGAAGGTTTTTAGCGAAAATTTGCATGATTGCTATACTGGGCTTTCCAGCATTCATTCTGCGGAGACTGAGCGTGAAACGCTGTAGAAACTCAGTCGCACTTTTGAAAGAGGTCTTCACTTCAAGCAGTTGAAATTCTGCCGTCTGACCACCTGGCTTTCACACATGGAGTCTCTACATTGTGTGTGGTTAGCGTAGACTTATTGTTGGACTAACTCATTCCTTAGAACATAGATATCCGCAGCCAAACTCGGCGGCAGAGTTTGTTGTTGTTTACAAAGATTCAATTACAGTTTTGAAGAATAGCAACCAGCACGCAAATGCCCAAAATAAACTCGAAACATAAATTTTCAATCATTTTTTCTGAAAGTTGAATAGATGTCAAGCTACAACAACAAGCTTTAGACTGAGCCTTCCGTTGAAATAAACGAAATCGTTGAAGTAGCTGCAGACTCAGTGCATATCTTCCTGCCAAATTTTGTACCAAATTAAATACCGCATCCAGAGGAAGGTCAGAAATGAAAGGAAAATAAAATTTAATTAGGTTTGAGAATTTTAAAATTTAACTGTGCAGCACTATTTGTTCCTGGGGACATAATTAAGCAGACTCGGCGACGGTGTTGGGTCGGGTCACCGTAATTATGACTTTCCTTAAATGCTGCACTGGTTTTCAGGCTTCCATCCACTTTTTAATGGCGGTTGCATGCCCAATGGTATCTGAGCTCTTGTAAATTTTGGTGAGGAACCCTTAATTTGGTCGAAGTTATCATGATGCGACGCAAAAGACGTGTTTTTGCGTCGCAAGCGTCGTCTGGTTGAATATTTAGCGGCGGTACTGTATTTCTTGTCAGTCAGTTAATCAGTCAACACAGACTCTGGCAAACAGTTATCCACTCAAAAGAAATATAATACCATGTCTTATTATGATCTGAAGAATGGCAGAATAGGGATCGTTTCCTTCGAATGCTAGGGGGCTATGGGTAATTACGTAATCCGCACTCCATCCGTCGCCCAGTCGCTTCTGTCGCCGGCGCGAAGTATGGACAGGCGAGATCAGTTTCAGTGCTCAAGTACGGATTTTTGCTGCGATTGCTCGGTTTTAGTCGATTTGCATGTTTTGCACGAACGACGAGTCGCTCTCGTCGCGACGTATGAACAGGTCCTTAACAATGTAGTGCCATTTATCGATCCTTCTGGCTCCTATATCTCTGGATGAGTTTGATATTCTGTTTTATGCTGGTTGTGAAGTTGCTTGGGAGTCGTCCTTTGTTCGGAGCATTCAGTGATCTTTCAGATGAACATTTATTGCCTTTAAAAATTTCAAAACCGTTAAGGAAGATAATCCCTGAACCGGGAAGTAAACACTCACCTGCTCAGGTGTAAAGGTCTTCTGAAGCTGCTCAAAGACCTCGATCTTTGACGCTTCGAATGCGCCGTACAATTTCGTCACGTTTTCCTTCGTGAAGTAGATCGGTTGACCGTCAGGACCGCGAACTTTACGGACGTCGTTCTTGGCGGCTTCCTTCTCCCTCTTGGTCTGAAAGATTGACGACGAGTGAATTAAAAGCGGCACTTGTTTAAGAGGCTGCCTCATAACAGCTTTGCCGCAGATTGCACATGCCAGTCCATCACCAAAATATTAGGTTGTAACGAAATAAATGGCACTGAACCACTGTAAATTTAAACAGTTAATATCTCGGCTTGTAGGCAAGTTTATTAATCGAAATAGAAACATTCTGATTCTACACATCTTTGCCAACGTGACACAAGCTTTTTTATCCCAGTAGCGTAAAAATCAGAAGTTCTGGAATTGACGAAATCTTCGAAGGCACTTTCGGCATCCTGTTGGTATTTGAATATTTTCCCTACCAAGAAGTCGCCAAGATGCTTGAAGAAATGGTAGTCTGTTGGGGAGAGGTAGGGAGAGAACGGAGGATGTGGTAGAGTTTCAATGCTCAGCTCATTCAATTTCTGCAACGTCATTCGTGCTACATGGGGGCGAGCATTGTCGTGCAGAAGGAGAACTCGCCTTCGGTTTACCAAGGCTGGCCAGATATCCTTCAACTTTTTCATCATTTCTTCAATTTCAATGCAGTACTTCTCTGCCGTGATGGATTCACCGGGAGGGAGGAAGCTGTGGTGAATAATTCCCAGCGAACACCACCATACTGTCACCATTACTTTCGTTTGGTGCAATTCCGGCTTCGCAAAAACCTTGGGCTCTCATCGCTGTCCGCCCACTGTGCCGATCGTCGCCTGTTGTCGTACATTATCCATTTCTCGTCACAGGTTACGATGCGATCAAGGAATGGGTCCGTTTCGTTCCGTAGAAGCAGTGCGTACGAGATCTCATATCGTCGGTTTCTTTGCTCCTCAGACAGCTCGTGAGGCACCCATCTTTCCAGCTTTTTGGTCTTTCCAATTTCCTTCAGATGCCGGGCAGCTGTGTTGTGACTGACGCCAAGAACCTTCGCTATCTCCCTGGTACCTTTGTGTGGATCCTCCTCTACCACATCTCTCAGCTTGTCCTCATCAACATCACTATGCCTCCCACGACCTTCATGTTCTTCCAAGCTCTCATCTCCATTCCGGAACTTCGATACCAACGATACGCCGTCCGAATTGTGGAACATCCTTGACCGAATGCGGCGTTGATCTTCTCGTCCACCTCCTTAGCTGTAGTGCCCAGCTTGAATTCATACAAGTAAATGCCTCGGATTACCCTTTTGTCCATCTGCAAAAAAGTTAATAAAACTCTGAAGTTCTCCCACTTTTACATAGAAAATTTGGTACTCACCGGTAGAGCAAAGTTTGCGCTTCTAAATGATGTGCCAAAAATGGCGCGAGCCAGTGCCATTTAATTCGTTACAACATAATAACAGACTGTGTCGCCCATTGAGGCCATAGTGAGAGAAACTTACAGTAGGCTAACGCCAGGTAAAGGTTCCAGGCGCCTTCAAAGCATTAAAATAATTTTGAACAGAAAAAAATACTGAGCATTCCGAATCCATATTCAGCGAAAGTCAAAGGCGGATTTCTTGACCGAAACTGCTGGACTTTCATCTGAAGTCATATTCATTGTACTATCAAAATAATCAAAGAAATCATAACAAATATTCACCATTTGAGCTATTCTAATGGCACACTAAAAAGGCTGGGCGTGTGGTAGCGCAGTCGGAGGAGACACCGGCTATCACATGCACCCGATTTGAGCCTCGTTCTTCCCGCCTAGGCTAACCAAGCCTTGCATCCCTCTTGGGTCGGTGAATTGGTACCAGACGTGTCTGGGAAGGATAATGCGCTGAATTGTCCATCGATTGGTCATCACAAGTCATTGGAAACACCAAATACTCCACAACATGCCGCAGAAGTAGAATGCGTAGCGCAACTCAAAAAGGATTCAGTAACGCCGTCCTTCATTCGTTATCCTCTTCTATATGCCAGTCTTTAAGATATTTGCTTAGATCATTATTACTCTTTCTGTACTGTATTTTGTTCGGTAAAATCGCTATTGTTTTGTTTTTAATTATTTCTTCTTTTTTGAAATTGTTCTATCTCCTTACAAGCTGCTTCCTTCCTCTTAAAAATCGAGGCCGACTTCCCTATGAGTGCCGTTTGCAACTGATGAAATTGTCCACAACATTATAACTGACTTAACTGGATGCGTGGTAGCGCAGTGAGGGGAGGCGTCGGATGTTGCATCCACTCCGGATTCGGTTCGGATCCAACCCAGACCAACAGACTTATATGGGAAGGGTGACCACTGCAGAAACGGAATGCGTGGCGTATCCCACGTTGAAGGGTGGGATCTTTTGCATGTTATGCAGTTTATCTACGTCTCCATCTACGTTTTTCTGCTTTACTTCCTAATTGAATACCTTTGTTTTCTCGATCACATCTGCTGCACCGGACGTCTCAACTACAAAGTCCATCCAGTCCTGTTGATCGCGATGGTCCATCAAACCGGTCGATCCCAGCAGGTTGGGCAGCGACAGTGTCTTCTCGAGACCTTCTCCTTGATCATGCAGAGCAAACAGAGAAGGTGAGAATACGTTTACCTAGATGACCCAAATCTTTGCTAACGCTTCGGAGAAGGAAGAGAAGACATGAACCGTAGTGCTCTCACTTCACTAGTGTTGCCTTTTGTACTCTCGGGCACAAGACTCATGATTCTCGGACTGATCAACCGTATGGATTTCTCGTTGAAGTCCGATGTGTTCTTGCCAGCTAACATCATGGCTAGTTTGGCTCCTGAATGGGCTATTTAGACGCGTTAATAGTGAATGGCTCCCTAAAGAATTGAAGAAAAAACACAACAGACAGAAGGCGAGACCAAACGGTCAAGCTCTACTCTGGCTAAACAGCAGCTGAAATATTTTATTATATTACCTCTTTTTTAGTTAACGATTTTGGTCCTAGCCGTTAATGTGGGCAGCATAGTGAGACGGAAAAGATCAGGCTATATCGAACGAGGCTTCAATTCAGCTGGGTTTACGGTCGTTGCCCTGGGCCCGGATTCATCAAGCGGAAGGTATAGGTAGAAGTACCGGAGGGTAAGACCTCCACTCACCCGCGGTGGGTATGGAGCACGATTCGTACTCGTCAAGCGAATCGAGGGTAAAATAGAAGAACCTTGACAGACGATAAGAAAAGTTGTTCTTTCTATCATTGCGCTGATTTCGCTAGCAATAGGGGGTGATAAATTTGTCCTAGTTAGGGGAGGAGGTGGAATGAGGAGGCCAACTTCGAAGAATTCCCTTCGACGGGGAGAAATATTGAAAAATTCGCTCATTTAATCGGAAATTTCTTTCAGAGCTTTGGGATATTCCTCTCGATTTTGCATTTTTCTCAATGACATAGTTTTATAGGGCTTCATAAATTTAATTTCAGAAAAAGAAGCAGGTCGCAGTACCCTGCGTGAACAGCTGATCTCAGTGGAGCGCATTTTTATATTAGGTTGGTGCATAAGTTCTCGGACATTTGATCCCTCCTGACTTGAAATTTTCGCGCCAAATTTCACACATGTATCAACGCGTAAATGATCGATCGATAGAGAAAGGAAAGGGCTACAAAACTGTTCCTAACATTTACTTCTGCGTTGTTAACGTCAGCTATTATGGCTAAGCAATTCATCCCAACTGAGACGCTATTCGGCACGTCATGTTATTCCTGCATCAATCTGGCCTCAATGCCAACGAATCGTATCGTCGTCTGAAGGATGTTTACAACGAGAGTGCTCCTGCTCGAAGTACTGTGTACCAGTGGTTCTCGAAGTTTGCAGTTGGTGAATTCTCCGTTGAAGATAATGAACGAGAAGGGCGCCCGATGACACTGGATTTGGATGGCCTCCGAAGTAGAGTGGAAGCGGACCCATACCAAACCACTCGCGAACTATCAAGCACTCTTGGTGTTAATCACTCAACTGTCGTTTGAGGATTGAAGTCGATTGGCAAGGAGCAAAAATTGGGTCGCTGGTACCCACGACTTGACACAACATGACATGGATCGCAGAGCCGATGTCGCTCCGTCTCTCCTTACCCTCAGAAGTATCCACGGATGGCTGGACAACCCTGTCACCGGGGATGAGAAGTGGATGCTCTACTCTAATTATCACCGGCGTGCACAGTGGGTTGACGCCACTGTAGAGGCAGAGGACGGTCCGAAACCCGACCTTCACGTGAAAAAGGTGATGCTATGCATTTGGTGGAGCGTTCTCGGCGTAGAATACTGGGAGCTGCTGGACGACGGGATAACAGTGACGGCAGAGGTTTACGTCAACCAACTGAGGAAGTTGAGGGCTCACGTTCAAACCACACGAGGAGAGCAAGTGAAGGTGTATTTTCAACACGACAGCGCTAGACCGCATATTGCTAGAGCGACGGCGGCTGAGTTGGCGGACTACGGATGGACCGTTCTTCCACCTTACTCACCAGATCTCGCTCCTTCTGATTATCATTTGTTTTCAAGCCTTCAACGCTATTTGGACGGCCAGCAATTTAGGAACCGAGAGGATGTCAAGGAGGCACTGCTCACATTTTTCGAATCACAACCGGCCACGTTTTGGAGAAAAGGCATCCATGACTTACCAACACGTTGGCGAAAGACAATTGATGTAAAGGGTAGTTACTTCAAATGATTTGATATTGTTGTTCGTATGTTGTGATAGTAAATATTTCATGCCCCAAATGTCCGAGAACTTATGCACCAATCTAATAAATGGGGAGCGAAGTTGTAGCGACTATGCGACTGACCCACGACCCACTGCTATACCGATGTGGCGGGTAAAGTTTATCATAAATGCCACATCGTGGGTACGTCCACCTCTATACCCCGCACACCCCGAGGGTATACGCGTTGATGAATTCGGCTCCTGATTGGCCAGTGAGTCTTCGATCGGTGCTCTGATTGGCTGTGATTGGCAGACGCACTTTCGCCTCCCCATGCTGTCCACATTATTGACTATTGCCACGATTTTGTAAAGGGGCAGATCAACGAAGCACGTTACTTCTGGTAATTCGACGAATTCGCAGATCATAAGGGCTACTCCAGTTCAACCTAAGTCTTCCTGCTTCTCATGCCACCGGAAATACCACACGTACCTTCTCTAACCAGGTGAATTGGGGCGGCCATTGCTTTATGCGCTGGGTCGCCGGCTTTCTCTCGCCGATTGAACTCCTTCTTCAGGTCCTCCATCTCGTCATGTCGTTCGTACTTCAGCACCTTTTCCAGTTCGTGTAATCGCTAAAAGCCTCTATACCCTAACGCTGAGAACAGGCACTTGATAAACAGAAAATACTCACTGACAAGCGCCTCCTCCCTTTCGATTTCGACAAGACTCCACCTTCGAATTTCGCGGCGGCCTTTTTATAGAACGCCAGCCGCTTCTTCACATTCTCCTCGAGTTCGCGCTTCTCGTGTTCACCGTCTGCGTACTGCTTGATGTCGGCGACTACAGTCTGCCAACTAAACGATGGTTTAACAAATTCTTCTAGTCTATCAAAGTTCATCGGGTTAACTGTAGGCTGGCCGTGTGAATGAGCTGAAGTGAGAGCGAGGAGAGGAGAGCTGATACGATTAGGCGAAACCAACTCCCCACGAGCCTCAGCACTAATTCTAGGTCACGGCTGGCTTGATGGCCCTGGGCTCCACTTAAAGTTCAGTGGGAGGTCGATCCCCTTCCCTAATAAGCAAGGTGGACCTGGGCCCGGATTCATCAACGCGCATACCCATGGGTATTCTGGGTATAGGGAGTGGACATACCCACGATTCATGATAAAGCTTACCTGCCAAATCGTGGGTATATCAGTGGGTAGAGAAAACCCGCCGATCGTTGTGGGTACATCCGTGCACCTGCTACTCATTCGCGCCCCATTGACAAAACGGCGCTCCACTGAGATCAGTTGTTCTCGCTAAGGCCTAGTTGTACCTTACCCTTGATTCCTTTCATGAATACGATTCGTAGCCACTACCCATTGCTGGTAGTGGGTATGTTCCCTTACGGTATCTCTACCTATACCCATTGCTTGGTGGATCCGGGCCCTGAACCGTTGTCTTTCCCACCTGCCAGTCACCTCACCATTTAAGCCCTGTCCACCTCCTTCATTTTGTACCCCATTTATATTAGGTTGTTGCGAAAGTTCCCGCCATTTTTCGAATGTGCTTTTTTCTCTAGCGCTACCTTATAGCAACCTACCTTTGTTCACGTAAAGGGATCAGGTATGTATGTAAGTTTATTATTACTGCTAGCTACTCACTCTCGCTAACTCCTAGAAAAATGGAGTTCTCAAAGGAGTACATCCGAGGTCTTTTATTGTATGACTTCAAAATTGGTGAGTCAGCAGCCACTTCCTGTCGTCGCATCATTGCTGCATTTGGGGAGGCCACAGTGTCCGACCGCAGTGCACGAGAATGGTTCGTACGCTTTCGCAAAGGTGAGTTTAGCCTTCAAGATTCGTCCGGTCCAGGACGTGAATCCGATGTCAACAACGACCGATTGCGACAGCTGATGGAATCGGACCTACGGCGGACTACTCGTGAACTCTCGCAGGAATTGGGTGTGCTCTACGCCACAATCGCCAGGCGCCTATTTACATCAACTGTGTAAGGTGCGCAATTGGCACAGTGGGTTCCCCATGACCTCACCGAGCACGACCGCCAGCGACGTGCTGATGTGGCCACTCAGTTGCTCTCGTACAAGCGCACAGATGGTTGGCTGAAGTCCAACATCACAGGAGATGAGAAGTGGCGCCTGTACGTCAACATTAAGAGGAGCAGACACTGGGTTGACAAGGATGAGCGGCCTGAGCCACAGCCAAAGAAGGGTCCTCACCCGTCGAAGATCGTGCTTTTTGTTTGGTGGGATTACAAAAGTGTCATCTGCTATGAGCTGCTGGCTCGTAACGAAACTCTTACAGCGGACTTGTACTGTCAGCAGCTGGATAGACTGCCCGCCAAGATCGTAGAAAAGCGTCCGAATCATGGCACAATCCGATTTTTCACGACAATGCTCGACCACACATTCCAAGAATGACTCGCTAAAAGCTTCTCGACCTTGGATGGGGAGTGCTGCCTCACCCGCCGTCAGCCCAGATATTGCACCAACACACTACCACCTTCTCCTGTCTCTCTCCAATGCCATGCAAGGAAAAACGTTTGACGTCGAGGACGACATGAAACGCTGGCTGGCTGGCTTTTTCGAATCAAGGCCAGAAAAGTTCTACGCTGATGGGATCGGGAGTCTGCCCGAAAGGTGGAGAAGAGCGATAGAACATGATGGCGGTTAAATCGCTTCTTGACGTGTTTCGCTTTTTTGTAAAACTAAAAAAATGTGGTGTCTGGAAAATGGCGAGAACTTCTGAAACAACCTCATAGTTAAAAGTGCATGTTATCGATTTCCGTTTATCAATGTGTCCCTGGGAATATGAAGTTTAAATACCCAAGTTTGGGGTCTGATCAGCTTTTGTGCCAATAGGGCTCGCAGGACAAACCATAGTCGAGCTTCTACCACTGCTTTATTATGGTAGCGCTCCCTTGATTTTCAGCAAATTGAAGATGGTGAACGCTCAGATTGAACTACTGATGTTGGCGGGTCTACACAGTGAAAAGCTAACATTTATCTTGACACTCTAGGAACATATTTCAACTTCCGCGTTACCGCAGTCAGAGGAGGCGCAGGAATTCGTGAATTGCAACTAGTTATGTCTGGGAAGGACAAAGCCATGACTTAAGCCACAAGTGGCTGGTGTCGAGGTTGTGAGCTGTCATAACGATGTTTTGTTACGATGAAAACTCTAGCACCAGGCGGGACTCGAACCCGCACCTCTTGCTGACTGGGCGGGAACGCTCTACGCCATTACACCACCGGCACAAAAAAAAACAAAAAACACTAAGTGACGTCCATTGTCCTCACCTCTTATGTTCTTTCTGGTTTTTAAACGTACGCACAGTCTTAGTGAGTTGCCTCGCAATGCGCCCGAAAAGAGTTCTGGAAGAGAAGTTACAAGATTGCGGTTGAAATAGTGACAATCTAGATGTTTTACACAACATCTATTTGAATTGTTTGTTTTGATGTAAATGCATAAAAAATTGAGGAATCCAAAAGTCATAATAAAGAGGTTTTCTGCAAATTTTTCTTTCGCAAATTGCTCATAATTCATGCTCTAAACAAATCTATATTCGATATTCGTGCTATTCAACTATTAGGTTGTGACGAATTAAGTGGCACTGACTCGCGCCATTTTTTGGCGCGTCTTTACGCGTTTGATCAAGAACAAACCGTAACATGTGGCATATCATTTAGAAGCGCAAACTTTGCTCTACCGGTGAGTACCAAATTTTCTATGTAAAAGTGGGAGAACTTCAGAGTTTTATTAACTTTTTTGCAGATGGACAAAAGGGTAATCCGAGGCATTTACTTGTATGAATTCAAGCTGGGCACTACAGCTAAGGAGGTGGACGAGAAGATCAACGCCGCATTCGGTCAAGGATGTTCCACAATTCGGACGGCGTATCGTTGGTATCAGTAGTTCCGGAATGGAGATGAGAGCTTGGAAGAACATGAAGGTCTTGGGAGGCATAGTGATGTTGATGAGGACAAGCTGAGAGATGTGGTAGAGGAAGATCCACACAAAGGTACCAGGGAGATAGCGAAGGTTCTTGGCGTCAGTCACAACACAGCTGCCCGGCATCTGAAGGAAATTGGAAAGACCAAAAAGCTGGAAAGATGGATGCCTCACGAGCTGTCTGAGGAGCAAAGAAACCGACGACATGAGATCTCGTCCGCACTGCTTCTACGGAACGAAACGGACCCATTCCTTGATCGCATCGTAACCTGTGACGAGAAATGGATAATGTACGACAACAGGCGACGATCGGCACAGTGGGTGGACTGCGATGAGAGCCCCAAGGTTTTTGCGAAGCCGGAATTGCACCAAACGAAAGTAATGGTGACAGTATGGTGGTGTTCGCTGGGAATTATTCACCACAGCTTCCTCCCTCCCGGTGAATCCATCACGGCAGAGAAGTACTGCATTGAAATTGAAGAAATGATGAAAAAGTTGAAGGATATCCGGCCGGTATTGGTAAACCGAAGGCGAGTTCTCCTTCTGCACGACAATGCTCGCCCCCATGTAGCACGAATGACGTTGCAGAAATTGAATGAGTTGAGCATTGAAACTCTACCACATCCTCCGTTTTCTCCCGACCTCTCCCCAACAGACTACCATTTCTTCAAGCATCTTGGCGACTTCTTGGTAGGGAAAATATTCAAATACCAACAGGATGCCGAAAGTGCCTTCGAAGATTTCGTCAATTCCAGAACTTCTGATTTTTATGCTACTGGGATAAGAAAGCTTGTGTCACGTTGGCAAAGATGTGTAGAATCAGAAGGTTTTCGTTTCGATTAATAAACTTGCCTACAAGCCGAGATATTAACTGTTTAAATTTACAGTGGTTCAGTGCCATTTATTTCGTTACAACCCAATATTATAGAATAGTACGCTGTTGACCGCGATTGCTATGTTCTATCGCAACTTGTTTCTGGCCGATTCGATTCACTACTTTTTTGTTGGTGTTTCTGAAAATGGGCGTGTGTAGCGCAGTCGGAGGAGGTTCCGGCTGGCGCGTGCCCCCGATACCAGGTTCCCGGTTCGGATTCCCCGGCCAGACAATCCAAGCCTTCCCACCGGGGTCGGTGAATTGGTACCAAACATCAGATTTGTCTGCGAACCTAGAAGGGATTGAAAACGACGTCCTGTATGCTTTATTTGAGAAAAGTTCTTATTCACAGACATTTTGAACTTGTTAATGGTTCAAGCTACACCTAAAGGTCTGTGTTTTCAAACGCATCGCTTTTCAGTCGTTTATGAAGCATTTGACCATGTGAATGGCATATGATACCTACATCTTGTCTGCCTACCTACTGTCTTTGTCTATGAGATTGTAGTTGCTTCTTGAAATCGCTTCTCGTTTGCGGCGGACAACTCGAAAACCGCCAGTCCATTCCGACTTCTTCGTCTTCACAATTCCTTGCTTTATCTTCAGCTTACGCCTCCTTTTCAGCTTGGTTTTCTTGCTGCGGGATTCAGATTTTCGTCGAAGCACTGAAAGTAGCGGAGGTTCACGTTTTGACAGTATTATCGCCAAAACATTGAGCTTGTAAAGGCATAAGGTACAACAAAATGGAGGAATTTCAACATCCTTCGGGTTTTGGCGCGTGGTGGAGAATCAATCCAATCCCAGGTTCTTTGCTTAGATTTCCGCGCAGACCATCCAAGCCTTCCAGCCTTTCGGAGTTCTTACATCGGTAACGGATATCTGGGAAACACTGATTTGCCCATCGAATGGCCATCGCAAGTCATTGTATGGGCCAAATACTCATTTAAATTGCCTCCCGCAGAAGTCGAATGCGTGGCGCATCCCAAAGGGATTTGATTAACGTCGTCCTTTATCCTTATCTCGTAACGTCCGTTTTGTAGTTCGTGGCCTACATAAAGCAGCAGAGAAAACATGGAACGAGTGGGAAGAGTCAAGGATGATTCTGTCGCTGTACTAGGTAAAAAACCGGAGTCCTTAGTGAGATGAGATGGAGGTGGTTAGTGGGACATCGGTTCCCACGAGCAAGCGTCGCTAAAGCACTCAGTCAGCACAAAAAGTGAGTGGAAGAAGAAAAACGAGAAGAGAAAGGCTGACAAGGAGAGCCACCAGAGTGGCGGTGAGCTTTTGCGATGCAATTTTTACAGGATGTAGGGTCCCGTGGTGCGAGTCCAAAACCATAGTTACGTTTTTCGGAATGCTCTTCTGTGGTCGAAAAAAAAAACGTGTGGACGCGTGAGCGCGAACTTCATGACGCCCTGTTGCCACGCATCCTGATGTGATCGGTTGGCGTAGTGGTAGCGGAGTCGGCTTTCGGGGGTATAGAGCGGGTCTGATGGTTCGGTGGCCGATGTCGCCAATGTTTTTGCACACAGCGAATCGTTATTATTATGGGCTTGCGTGATCACCGGAGTCAATTTGTACACGACTAATGCTTTTAGTATTCAAACCTAGCTTTTTTGGGCTTTCACTTGAGTTACCTCTCAATGGATCGTATTTGCACTGTGTCATATCAGCAATGATACCGTAAATGCACGCAATCAAACAAACTTCATGGGTAAATGTGCATTTGGTTTGATAGGCCTCCGCACACAATCCTTCTTGTCGATAGCTGGGCTGGATTTAAGAACCACACCAATGTGCTATCAGAGGTGCCCAATGGAACAAAAAAAACTTCGCCTGACGACCATTCCAGCTGGTGCAACCTACCTCTGCCAGCCGTTGGATGTCTACTTCTTTTGATTGTTCGAGAGGTACATCCGTCGGGTGCATGATTATATGATACAGCATCACCCGGAATTTGCTACACACAGCAGAAATGGTATCTTGAAAGTAAGCAAATTACATAGAACACCATACGAACTGGATTCCATTCGCACGCATTTGTTCGATCGCAGATTATAAGCCAGACCTGTCGGCAGTTCTGCTCTCCGGTATTCCGCCCATGTTTGGCATACGCTTGGGTGGCGGCTGGACATGTTGATGATCACCAGGGGTCTTTCTCTACGCCTACCGATTATGCCTTCAACGAAGAAGAAGTAGTGATGCCTTGTCAGGGAGAGGAAGGTTGTTCGTCCCTAGCGTAAGATGCTGCTGGTGTGGTGAGCGATTACCTTTTAAATGTTTCATAGCTCTATATCAAAATTCTTGATTACCATTGTCAGCAATAGACACAGTTACTTCATGTGAGCAAGTAATTTTTTTGTTAGCGATCCAATGGAATGGTACAGTGCAAATACGGTCCATTGAGAGGTCACTCAAATGCAAGCTCAAAAAGGCTAGGTTTAAATACTAGGAGCATTAATTGTGTACAAATTGACTCCTGCGATCACGCAAGCCCATAATAATAACAATCCGATGTGTGCAAAAACATTGGGGACACCGGGACCGAACCATCAAACCCGCTCGGTGAGCCCGAGATGCGAACCCGCTACCACTACGCCTACCGACCACATCGGGCTGGGTGGCAGCAGGGCGTCATGAGCTTCGTGCTCACGCTTTTTTTCGACCACAGAAGAGCATTCCGTAACGAAAAAAGCAACTATGGTTTTGGACTCCCCACACGGAACCCTACATCCTGTAGAAATTCCATCGCAAAAGCTCATCGCCACTCCGGAGGCTCTCCTTCTAAGAAATGCTCCTACTTATTCCACACTACCAACTGTTATCCATTGCGAAATTTTTATATTATTTAGTGTTCAAGGTCTTGGTGTTTCACCTCGGCTCCTAAGGCGTTTCTTGCCAAGCAGCTTCATCCAGCGAATTTGCTTCGCTTGTTCAGCGTTAGCTTCTAGTAATGAGCTGACGCATTTCGCATGTGTCTGCACGTCATCTGCCTCCTTAGCACACTTGTAGTGTTTCTTCCGTTCCACCTCTGACACTTTTGGCAACCTGAACATTAAGCAGTTCATTCAGAACTATTGAGCTGCACCCCATGAGCACAACTAACCGCTCCGTGGCCATCGCCGCCATCAGGCTGCTAAAGGCTTGGTCGACCCAGTGTTGATAGAGTTCGTTGCCGCTTTCTTCACTCATCGGAATGTCTAAAATTCCGTTCTGAAATAAACAGCTTTTTGGATGGAGCAAAAATAATAGCCGTAGAATTCACTAGTCCCAAAAAAAGTAAATAGAATTCGGCGCTTATTTAATCCAACTGCAGGTGAGCATTCTGTGAAGCGGAAGAACAGCTACACTACCGGACGTGCCACTCCGGCCAACAAGCAAAAGCGGCGCATTTTTGCGCCCGAAACCGCCGTCTTCCGCAGCGCCACGGGTCACGCCGGACGCAAATCGCTTTAGGGCGCGGCAACCCCTGAACCTCTGGACGCTGCGCTTATTCGTTATTGTTATTCGCTCATTTATTTCTTTCGTAGAAGAACATGGCGTACTTTTTGGAACTAACTGTTGCCATGGCGCGCTCTGTGAACAATCAGCCCGCAGAATCAGCCGAGTGGGTTTGATCGCTTGCAGAGTAAAATTAGACTGATGGAATGAGCTTACTCATGCGTTTAGAAGGCGGAGTGGCGTTCTACTCTCGGTCCTTTAAACAGAGGCTTGGCAAATGCCTGCGTCTCCGCTATTTCGTAAGGCAGCCACTGGACTCTCGAGCAAGCCCAGGGATTGGGGTGGGCGGGCCAGGGGGACGAGGGGGTAGAACGCTCGACCCGCGTTTAGAAGAGCGGAGAGGCACGTCCGGTAGTGTACTCTTGGAGCGTAGGAGGGCACAGAACTGTGCAAGAGGAAAGAATTGCCGTGATATGACTGACCTAACTTATCCCTGTTAGGAGGGATTTTTACAGTCGCGGACGGACCCGTTTTTTTGATAAAACTCGCCTAAAACTCACTCATATGAAAAACCAAGAGCCTATTTGAGCTCAGGACCTTGAGCTCCATCGTTTGGTATACATATTTTGTATGGAGCCACGAAAATGTTCGAAATTGAAAACTTGCACTCCATTGCAAAGGACGGTCGCGGACGAGTTGTCGGTCGTAAACCGTCGAAAACCATTGCATGCTCACGATTTCTCTATTTTGAGCTTTTTTGAGAAACGAATGGTACCATTCAATTCGTCTCTTCGAGATCTTCACAAGCATGAATACAGCTTTACCAGAAAGCCGCATTGTCACATCGTGGGGGCCAAAACGAATGACTGAAGCAGGCTTCCGATTGGAGCAGCTTATTTCCCATCACTTTCACGTTTTGGAGTATTCTAAGCTTGGCTATGTCGCTAGTGTTCTGTCATGCCAGAAATCCTCTGAGAGTTCGCCGTGCACAGTGCATACAGGATGAACCTATTAATCGAGCGGGCGCGACAGCTTGATGAGTGATCGTTTGAAGAGTTTTATCAGAAATTCCCAGCCACCCTACTCAGGAATTGCTGTACTCTGTTCAGGTGAGACTTTGGAGTACGCCTTGTACAATGTCTAGGATCAAACCTATCAATCGAGTGCGCGCGACAACTCGCGAATTGCACCCGCGGGTGTGTTCTGAGCCCAATAACTCTGTCATGTTCGAATCTTCTCGGTTGGAGCTTGTTGGTTTTGTAGGCAGTAGAAAGCTCAAGAAGTGAGCTAGAACATAGCGACATAGCTTTTGATTGGACAGAGTTACAGCGGTGCGAAAATTCAGGTTAGTCTTGTGACACGATTTTTTCTGAGTCCAGTCGACTACTGCGGGAAGACAAGGCGAGGTAACGGAATGAAAATGCGTCAGCAGGCACGTGACTGAAGGCACTTTACGACCACATGCTCACAACCGCTCAGGTGCCTAAACTGCTTTAGCCCCATCTGTCATTTTAGAGCGGCGGAGGGCAGCGGTGAAGTTTCTTCCGCCCTTACTCGCCCATGTTTGAGTTCTCGACACTCACAGTGGTACCATTCTATTCAGTTCGAAAGGCTCTACCGAATGGTGTCAATCACTAACAATTCGGGGAGTATCGATTTTTTGACAATCGCGATCGAACGGTACCAACTGTTTCTCAAAAGAGCTCAAATTGGAGGAATTGTGAGCATTCAACGGTTTTCGACGGCTTGCGACCGACAACTCGTCCACGACCGCATTTGGCAATGGGGCGCAAAATTTCAATTTCGAAAATTTTCATGGCTTCATCCGAAATATGTATACCGAACGATAGAGCTCAAGCCCCTGAGCTCAAATATGCTCTAGGTTTTTCAAATGGGTGACTTTTAGGCGAGTTTTATCAAAAAAGACGCAAAAACCGCAAAATCGCGGTTTTTGCGGCGTCTACTCAAAAGACGCGTCCGGTACTGTATTTCACAGCCACTGGTTGGCGGAACGTTACGAAGGCTATCAATATCGATTAGACGGCGCGAATGATCGATATTGGTAGTTTTCGAAGCGTCGTGCTATAAACTATACCTATACAGGAAACGCGCCCTCCAATCAGGAGCACAACGCCAAATGGGCGTCCCTTTCAGCGATAGTATGCATGCGCCTTTTATACTCCCGCCGCGCAGCGGCGCGTCAATTCGGGACGTGGCGCGGCCAGTCGCGCCGCGCCCGAATTTGACGCGCCGCTGCGCGATTGTAGTTAGAAAGGGGAGCGTCAGCGACGCGCGGCGACCAACTTCTACGTACTACGTTCCGTGCCCCATAAAGGACGACGGAGGAGATGGTCCATGAGTCATTGAAGAACCAAAACAGAAAGAATTCGTCTGACCGATCAGCGGAATACACCTGGCTAATGCTCAGCCTTCGGTTGAAATTGGTGAGTGTGGTATTGAGTCGAGTCCCCTGCAATGCAAATGGCCCTGAACGACTCTTTATCTTGCAACATGTGCGAGTTCAAAAATAAAATTGCTGGAAGGTACTCATTGTCGAGAGTCGATCAGAATTCTCTCTCAGATTGCTATTCCGTGGTCATTGTTCACTGAACATATCTTTAGCGTAGTAGGTAAAACTTCGTAAATGTCTACAGATCTCCATCCCCTTCCTAAGTTACGAAAGGTACGGGTGACTAAGGTAATGGTCACCGAAAACGGATGTCAGATTCATGGTCAGCACCCTAAATAACCCCCCCCCCCTGGAGAAGTTTGGTCAGAAAACCTTTTCGACCTCTCATCGACCTCTGGAGTCCTGAAAGTGCAATAGTGCTATAATTTTGCTACACCTTCTTTGTTTTGTTAGTTGAGGAGCCAAAACAAGGAGCACATAGCAAAATGATTCATCTCGGTGGTGAATCTCCCACATGAGTCTGCCGCTGCTGATCGCGCCGCGCCGCGTCCTTCCCTCCAGCGGCGCGATTCGCCGAATACCGTAACCCAAAATTCCGTCAAGTGTGGTGTTTTGAGGCGGCGGAGTATGAATGCGATGCGGCGCGAAAAATCGATAGCTATGCCAACCATCACGCCGCGCCGCGCGGCGTGATGGTTGGCATAGCTATAAAAGGCGCCCTACCCTGATTACTTGGAGTGGTTGGAGTCAGTGCTGTGCTTAGGTATGATTGGCTGGCGCTTCCCCACCACCCTAATGCTGGGCATCTTCGCGACATGTGTCATGTATTAACATAGCCATGTAATTGCCTGGGGACGGAGATGTGTTTCGACATTGGCACAGCCGCAGCTGTAGTTTAGCTTAATTTAATTTCATGAATTCACGACATTCATCAAATAAAAGTTTTTGGTCGGAAGAGTCTAAATACAGGGTGTCTCAAAAAATGTATACACTGTTTGAAATGTAGTAACTTTGCCCGCAGAAAAGATACTAAAGAAGTTAAAAGCTTGTGTGATAGCTTAAGAAAACGAAAATTTTCTTGCATATGAAAGGCATGGAATGCGCCATGCACTATTCCTAAATTTTGCATTTTACACTCGATTGATTGTGTTTCGCTCAAATACTTGTTAAAATTTCTTCACAAAGTGGCCGTATCGATTTATTTGTGCTTTTCTTAAGGTTTAAAACTTAACAGCTCACTAAGGGCTTGCGAAAAATGCAGGGCCTAAAAAATGTTGGTACTGTTTGAAAGACTCTGACATTGCTGCTAGTGGACCTTTTGAAGATATTAGAGACTCATATAAAAGCACAGGATAACGAGACTTTTGTGGAGTGTAAACAGTCAAGATTGCGCCATGCCACCGCCTGAAGCCTTGTATTTCCGACTTGATTAATTGTACACGGGCCTTTACAATCTTGTTACTACTTGGCCAGATTAACCTGTTTTGTGCTTCTTTTCACGTTTAGAACCTGAACATTATGTGGAACACACGTGACATGCGAGTTTATTGATTTAAATGTGGGCAGGAACCCCATTTTCCAATACGGATTCTGTGGAGTGCTGAAGCAACATTCAAGCGAAATGGAGAGGTTAGTCGGCATAAATGCAGCTACTGGGCGACACAAAACCACAAAAGGAGCACAGCTCAGGTTAATCTGGATAAGTAGTTACAAGATTGTAGCAAGCATTCAGCCCATGTACAATCAATCGAGTCGAAAATGCAAGCTTTCAGGCGTCGGCATGGCCCAATCCTGATTATTTACAAGTCGCAGAACGTTTGTTACCCCGGGAATTTTATATGAGTCTCAAATAAAGATTTTAAAAGCTTCACCAGCAGCATTGTTAGGACCTTTCGAATAGTGCCCGCATTTTTTAGGATATTCTGCATTTTTTGCAAGCCATAGTGTGTTTCAAGTTTTAAACCTTAAAAGGAGCACAAATCAATTGATACGGCCACTTTGTGAAAAAAATTAAAACAAACGAAACATAGGTCAATCGAGTGTAAAATGCAACATTTTAGACGATTGCATGGCGCATTCCACGCCACTCGTATGTCTTATCAGAAGTTTTTATAGGGGTCTTTAACTTCTTTAGTGCCTTTACTGTGAATAAGGTTATCACCTTTCAAACAGTGTATACATTTCTTGGACACACCTTGCATACTTTACGGCTAGGTTTAGCGCTTTAGCGGTTTGTCTCGGTTTTGGTTTTTTTAGCGCCTACCCCTGGTTTCAAAAAAAAAAATCAAATTCGTTCTAAAAACTAATGATGGCGAGAGATCTGGAACCAATTGTAGATGCTGTTGGTGTAGTGATGCTAGCTAAACAAGTGGCTCGCCTTATAGTAAGGCGAATTCTTCACGTCCACTTCGGCTTCATTATAATCGTCAACGGCACAATCAGAGAAGTGCACTGAAATTGAGAGTATGTAGCGGTACTTCACAGTTCTATCGCCCATAGTTTTAGATATTTTTATAGCTGGCGTAAGTCAGCTGCTCGGTAATTCCGGAGCTAATCGTAAGTCTAAGCAGGTTACTGATGAGCTCAAAATTTATTCGGAAATTGATGCACTTCCTCGTGCAGTTAGGCTGCAAGAAGGAATAGTAAGTCTGATTAATGGGTCCGAGGATTTAGGGCCACCGTTTCGTTCCAGTTCTGGATAATCTGTTAGGTTTATTCTTAAAAGTAAGTTCTTTTTGATGGCATATTGTGCATAAATTGGGTAGCGCAGTGGGCGCGTGTGGCGCTGTCGAAGGAGGCGCCGGCTGTCGCCTGCACCCGATACCAGGTTCCTGGTTCGGATTTCCCGCCCAGGCCAACCAAGCCTTCCATCCCTCCGGGGTCGGTGAATTGGTACCAGACTTGTCCGGGAAGGAGAGGAGAGCGTTGACTTGTTCATCGGCTGGCCACCGCAAGTCATTGTATGGCCAAATACGCATTCAAGTCGCCTCCACGACATCCCGTAGAAGTAGAATGCGTGGCGCATCTCAAAAGGGATTGAGTAACGCCATCCTTTTGCAGAAATCTATGCGCATCTACGACGAGGTTCGCCTGAGTCCTTTACCCTTTATCCTTTATTGCGCATAAAATAAATAATTAATTGACGATTCAAATCAGTTTCATTAAGCCTCAAGTGGCTGGTATCGAGGTTGTGAGCTGTCATAACGATGTTTTGTTGCGATCAAAACTTCTAGCGCCAGGCGAGACTCGAACCCGCACCTCCCTCTAACCGGGTGGGAATGCTCTACGCCATTACGCCACCGGCGCCGTTTGATCGAACGCAACATCCACACCTGGTGGGATCGATCACAAATAAATAAATAAATGGTCTTAATAGAAAAAATGACTTACCAAAAATTACTAGACAGAAAACCAGCATAATTTTGAGCAGCGCTGGCTATAAAGGCATCCGTCCGGCGGAGCAAAAGTGTTCTGAAGATGTTTGCAGAACTAGATTTGTATGAAAGGATTAATAAAAAATCGAAAACAGTGGTCGGTGGTGCTGAAGGGAAGTAGCTGTAGCAGTCTGCTAGTAAGCCTGAGCACGGAGATACCGTAAGAATGGTTGAAGCACAAGGTCGACCTGCTGTTCACCTTGCTGTCCTAATGGACTTCTCCGACAGCAGTGGATAGGAGCGCGAGAGTGCAGTCGAGCGTCGGTGCACCTTTTATATGCCGCGTTGATGGCGTCCGATCTCGGCGCCTCGTAGAGAGTTTCGCATGGTCAGAGGGATTAACACCGTTCCTCCATGCTACTGATTTGATAAGGCTCCGGACAGGACCTGAAGATCAGCGCAGGGAAACCGAAAGTTTCCTTGCAGATCAACTAGTGATTCATTTCTTTTACTTTTATTTTATTTACACACGATTGTATTCGTTTGGAGTACTAGAGAACAGAAATCAAAACTGCAAATCTTGGTATGTATACCATTTCCGTGGTAAACTGGGCACTTTCCATTTTAAACCGGACGTCTTCCATATTAAAATGAACACTTTTTTATTTTTCTTTCTTTTAATTGAACACCCTCCATGCTAAATTGGACAATAAAAGGCATATTTAGCTACTTTTATCTAAAGCTTAAATAAACGTGATCTAATGAAGTAAAAAGGCACTAGTTAAAAGTTCCAACTCCACCGACAAGATTTCGGTCGAAAAATTTTTTTTCGCTGAAACTTTGTCTAGGGGGTCATTTGGGGTGCTGATCACGAATCTGATATCCGTTTTTCACGATTCGGTCGGAGACCACCCATGCCGTTAACATGGGTGCTCCAGGCAGGGTTACCGATTTCGCTGAAACTTCGCTTAGGAGGGTTATTTGGGGTGCTGATAACGAATCTGACATCCGTTTTTGAAATTGCGGCCAATCGCGGTAGCTTACGGTAGCTAAAGGTAGCTAAGGCTGTCGAGGTCATAATCATCGATTTTGCCCAAACTTCGCCCAGGTGGTTATTTGGGGCGCTGATAACGAATCTTACATCCGTTTTTCGTTTTACACCGGAGTTTGGGCCAAATCGGTGACCGTTACCTTAGTCACCCGTACCTTCCGTAACCTACCGTGCTCCAGCGTAAAACGAAAAACGGATGCGAGATTCGTGATCAGCACCTCAAGTAACCCCCCTAGACGAAGTTTCAGCAAATTCGGTGACCCTGCCTGGACCACCCATGTTACGGTATGGGTGGTGTCCGACCAAATCGTGAAAAACGGATGTCAGGTTCGTGATCAGCACCCCAAATAACACCTCTAGACGAAGTTTCAGCGAAAAAAATTTTTCGACCGAAGTCTTGTCGGTGGAGTCGGAACTTTTAACTAGTGCCAGTAAAAAATATCTTTTTGGCAAGAAAATTTCCATTTAAAGTTCACCTTTTTCCAGTATATTAATAGGAACTGACTACGCTGTTTAAATGTACACCAGAGCCTTACCGTTCGACCTCAAGCAGTACTTTTAGGTTTTAACACATTTGAAGCGTCTGATATGGAGGGCACATGTTGTTACAGAATGTTTTGTTGCAATAAAAGCTCTTGCAGCAGGCGGCACTCGAACTCGCACCCTCTGCTTTCTGGGCAGTGGTGCTATGCCTTACGCGCTGTTTGACTGTGCCCGTAACATCCGCGATATCCTCAAGGATTCAAAACATACTTTTAGGTTTATCCTAAGATGATAGCATATCATATCATCATTGTTGGGCGCGTGGAGCGAAGTCGGAGGAGGCGCCGGCTGCCACCTGCACCCGATACCAGGTTCCTGGCTCGGATTTTCCGCCAAAGCCAACCAAGCCTTCCATCTCTCTGGGGTCGGTGAATTGGTACCAGACTTGTCTGGGAAGGATAAAGCGCTGAATTGTTCATCGGCTGGCCACCGCAAGTCATTGTATGGCCAAATACGCATTCAACTCGCCTCCACGACATCCCGTAGAAGTAGAATGCGTGGCGCATCCCAAAGGGGATTGAATAACGCCGTCCTTTATCCTTTATCCTTATCATCATTATTGACTTCGTAACTTCACGTAGAGATTATCAATCAGATGAACTTTGCAATGGTTTGGACGGCTGCGCGGCACAGTTTCTTGTCCTGAAAATTTTTGTGAGAGCACTCCAGAGTAAACCTAAAAACATCGTTTTAGGACTCTCTACGGAATGTCCTGGAGACCATTTGATAGTGTACTTGGCCATACAGTACCTATTTGCGGTTGCCGGTCGCTGAACAAGCCAGCGCTTTATCTTTCCCGGACAAGTCTGGTACCACTTCACCGACCCCGGAAAGATCGAAGGCTTCCTTGGAGAAATCCGAACCAAGAACCTGGTATCGTGCCTCGCGACGGCCGGCAAGTCCTTCGACTGCTCCCTTACTCTAATCCTACGATCAAAGATAGAATTGCAAGGAATTGTATATTTATTTAAGAAGTAAACAGATACATATTTTTCTCAAGAAACAAAGCTGTCTTCTTAATATGAATTTGTTTAGAACTAAGAATACTTTGAGTTGGTTAGGCGTAAATTTTGACTTCAAGTTCGTCTACTTTCGTTTGAAAGGTCTCACCTTGTCTTTAGGGTTTCAATTTTCAAATAAAAGCCTACCTCACCTATGTTTTAAAATGCACATTTAGAGATTAGGTACTGATTACGATCTGATTGATAGTTTAAGGACTGCCTTCCTGTAGTTACACAATTAAGTGTTTTAACGTGCTCGATGGCTTAACTTTTCTACAAACGCGCTAATCGAGGTGGTTGCCGAGCTGTCTTCGCACAGACACTAACACTGATGAAATCGTCATTATTAAATGCAGAATTTTTCGACCAGGCATTGAAACTTCTCCACGATATCTCTCAGAGATGTAAAGCGCGGCGCATCCCACAAGGGTGATCACCTCGCGAACCTTGTTCTTGTATGGTAGAAACTCTTGTAAATAGATCACAAGCAACCTAACGGCTACAAGTCATCATTCCTATTACTCCACCGCATTCCAAACACAAATATGAACCAATGGCGTAACAGATCGCTGTTATTGATCAGTATTGATTTGGGAGCACGTGCTGCAAGATGTAGCTTACCGCTCTTGAAATTTAAATGAAAATCGAAATTTGTGCGATGGCGGTTGAACTACGAGTTTTGCAAATACACTAATAGAGCTGCTGTCATCTTTAGATTTCGATAGGTGACGAAGTTTCACCTAACCTGAGACCTAGTAACTCTGGAGTACAGCCTCAGGTCTTCCATTCCGTTCCTGGTCAGTGGCAATATGAAGTATGTGGATATTCAGTCACCACTTTCTGCTGATTCTTCGAGTTTTCTTTTTGATTTTGTCTGATATTTATTTATTTATTTATTTATGCGCCCATGGAGGGCATGCTAAATTCCAGTGACTAGAGGCTAAACAACGAGAGAAGGAACGCAATAGGGCAAGGCGAATAGAAACGATTAAAAAAGTAGTTAAAAACACGACCAAACAAAATAAAAGACTACAATTGTGGAATGTCGAAGAGCAATATTAGTCATACGCTTAAAAACAAGAACTAGTTGGGAGATGAAGGAAATCACTCGCCAAATGGACCGAATCGGTTAACGTGTCTTAATACGATGACCTTTATGTAAGGTTTTTTATTTTATTTTTATTTCATTTATTTTTCTTTTTATTTTATTTATTTTTCTACTTTATTATTTTTTATTTTTTATTGATACTTTTATTAACTATAATCACCAATATTATCAAGAACATTATTCTAATTTATAGGCAATTTGTGGATATGAATAAGAACATGAAAATTAATGGTATGATACCTCTGAAAGTTCGTTGTTTACAAGTTAAAAGAAAATAAATTTCCGAAGAGTTTTCAAATAACTTTTATTAACTATAATCACCATCATCAACAACAACATTATTCCAATTTATGGGCAGTTTGTGGATTGCATCGTGAAAAACTGGAATTTCTCGAGGCGATCCATTCATCAAGCCATTTTTGAACGTCTGAATATCTCAAAAAGTGCGGATAACCACGCGTCTCGCCAAACTCCATGGCTATGCTGAGGTTGCGAGAGTTGCGCGGTGGTGTTTAACGGCCTAATGGACAGCAGTGATCTTCGTCATTCGTCGTTAAATCCGATGATGGAGAGAGTGCAGTAAGTGCCGCAACTCGCCGGCGGGCGCAATCTCCGGCCGTCGAAGGCGCGAGTCCACTTCTCGGCCGCCGTCGGTGCGAACAGTTTCGGGAGCGCGGTTCGACGGCGATTTATAATGGAAGCGCTAGCTATTGGAATACGTACACGAACAAAGACATGTTCCGTGAAGTGGTGTCCAGCGCTATTCCATTACTCTCTGGGTGTATTTGAAAAATTGTGGTAGAAAAGAAGAGTACGGAAAAATCGATGTCTTATTGAGCTGGTAGCCAAAGTTGTTATCATATTTATTTGACTCGGCTTACGTTTCGGCGACCTCGCCTTCGTCAGAGCCTGAAAAAGTCGAAAAACACTTATGAACTGTCCTCCCAAACACCATTTCATCCTACAGAGTACTAATCTTAAGGAGAGATAGCGACAAGATCCAACATGACAGTTATGAAGGAACGACTGATCTTATAGGTGGATGCCGAAAAGGACTTCCAGCCCGAAGCTGGACTTGAACGTGGGTGAATGAGCCTACCCCGCGGGACAACCCGACTTAGATACCCTGGGGGTCAGACCAGATAGATCAGAACCCGCAGAGCTCCACGAAGAGTGCCAGTTCTTGGGTTATCGCCAGACACTCCACCTTCCGGTTGACCTGGAGATCCCTAGCCGTGATCCAGAGCGCCTCAAGGGTCTTGCGCTCCGATATATCACTCCCTCGAGCTAAAATCGACACGGACACCTGCAGCATCGCGCCCGCATGACATCGGACCCTGTGCTCCCCCAAGGAGTTCGGACATCGCCTTTTCTAAGGCCGTCCAAATGCTCCTTAACCCTGATGCATAGGGGTCTGCCCGTTCCCCTATGTAGTCCTCACTACACTCATTGCATGACATATTGTAGACAACTCCAGAGGTCATGCAATCCCCCCCCCCTTCCCATTAGGACACACAACACAGGACGGAGTGGTACATATCCTGTCGTAGCCACGGTTCCGAACCAGCTGCGCCTTCAAATTAGCGGGAGGAACATCAATGATCCTCACCATATCTTGAAGATCAGCTGCACGATAAGACAATATCGACCTGAAGTCAATATGCCAAGGTTTATTGAAATTCGAACTCGGACAGTACGGAAAAAGCTAAAGGTTGTTAAAAGCTGAAGACCTTGCAAGTATGCGCCATTTATTTATATGTTTTTGTACAATAACGTGCGTCATAACAAAAAAACGGAAACAGCAAAACAGAAATCAAATGCAAATAAGGAACCGACGCAAAATGTTGAGAAGGCTTGAAAAATCTGTGAGAAGCCTGTATGAGAACAACTTGTGTCATGGAGATTCAACACCGAAGAGATACTCAGATACTTCAGCAATGTTTACATGCGTCATCGCATCTCGAGGTTTGTCGATAGGACATGAAGAACGTGCAGGACTCTAAAAAGTCCTAAATAAGGATAAAGGACGGCGCTTATCAATTTCTTTTGAGATGCGCTACGCATCCTACTTCTAAGGGATGTCGTGGAGGCGATTTTGAATGCGTATTTGGCCATACAATGACTTTATCTGGCCAGTTGATGAAGGAATCAGTGTTTCATCCCTTCCAGACAAGTCCGACACTAATTCACCAGTTCAGCGTCCCCCGAAGGGATGGAAGGCTTGGTTGGCATGAACGGAGAATTCGAACCAAGACCTGGTATCGGATGTACGCGGCAGCCGAAACCTCCTCAGACTGCGCTACATGCACGCGAAATTCCAGAATACTTAGTAAAAAGAGAACGTCAATTTTTTGAGTCTTCTTCGAAATTCCGAAGCACTACGAGACTTCAGAGCATCCTTTGCAGCAGTTGAAACCATCCGCACGATGAAGGGATTGGTGGACTTCTGACCAGTCGAGCGTTCTACCCCTTCGTCCCCTAGCCCGCCCATCCCCAATCCCTTGGGCTTGCTCGAGAGTCTAGTGCCCACCTTACGAGACAGAGGAGACGCAGAGATTTGCAACGCCTCTGTCTAAGGGGCGGGGGGGGGGGAAGAACACTACTCCTCTGGACCAGGGCTGTCTTCTGAGAAAAAGAGGAGGACGGTCGATTATAAACTACGTGTACGACCGAAGTTATGTCTAAAAACTCAGTCATTGCTAGGTCTAAGCTTTACTTCCGACCGTAGCAGTCTAAATCAAAAATCAATATGCAGGCTTGCGTCCTATACCTGAGCCTTCTATTCCCAATACATGGGCACCCCTGTGAAAGTCTGCTGAACGTTTTCAACCTCCGTCTGAAGTCTTTTATTGTAGTGAGTGTTCCATAACTGACAGCAAAACTCTAGTTGAGAAAGCACATAAGCTTCCTAGAGCCTTACAAGCCTTGATAGATAAATGCTTTCGTAGCTTGAGTATACCCCTTATGCAGAAATTAAGACAAGAAGTCAAGTGCGAAACGACTATGACGAACGCACCCCCAAATGGTTACCGTATACAGGCTGTCTGCGCCCTCCTGCTTAGAGATCGCACGTCGGCGTCCACGTTGCCGTGTTCGATCGATATCTTGTGCGCCCGCGATGACACCGTTAGCAAGTGGGTCGTGGTGCAGTTGGTAGCGGGCTTACTTCATGGGGGGTATGTCAGGGGTTCGGTTCCCATGCGTCGTGGCACTCTTGCATTTCAGCTGACTATCTGAGATCTGAGAAGTTTCGATGCTCGAAGAGCGCAGAGCCCAGCTGCGAGCTTCCCTGGGCGACGAAAGCAGTTTCCACACGAGCACGGCTACTGAACTCCTAGGCACGTTGGCCGACGTGTTCGGCACGGCTACTGAGGTTCTAGGCAGGTTGGCCAACATGTTCGGTACGAAAGCACTGGTAGCGAATGTGTGTAATTGCACGAACGCGATTTTCTGACGCCTAAAGAATACGGTGACCATTCGGAGATGTGTTCGTCAAGATCGTGCTAGTGAATTTAAGTGAAGCACAACCACACAATTGAAAATGAAGAAAATTTAAACTAGTGCGCAAATCTCCACCGCTTATATGTCAGAAAGTTTCTGTCCTTTCATATAGCTCTAAACTTTGTTTAGTGTCCTTACTGGCAGCAAAGTTGTCATTAATCAAACAGCGCTCACATTTTTTGGAACACCCTGTCTACTTCTAAATAAGGGAAAACTCAAACAACTAGAGGCTAAACGAACTGTGCGATTTATGTGCATGTGAAATTTAAGAAAGCCGATCATGGGAACGCCTAGCTCTCTCATTTCATTACCGGTTTGGATGACAGTGTCAGATTGTTTATACAGCATGCCCTTATCTTGTTCAGTACTCAAGACGAAAGTTTTTAACATTTAAGAGGGACTTGGGCGGCGATCTACGTTTCCGACGGCTGACACCTGCATCGGAAACCTTGACCGAATTTGGTTTGGTGCAGCTTAGGGGTGACGAACACAGAAAGACGCCTCGTTTATGATATTCGTCAGTAAATGTTCCTATGCGTTTAGTCCCTCTATAAGTCTCGAAGGCATTATGGCAACACATCAACCACATGTACAGTCCACATAACTATGGGTAAAGATAAAAGAATAAAGGATAAAGGACTGCGTTAGTCAATCTCTTTTGGGATGTGCCACGCATTCTACTTCTACGGGATGTCGTGGAGGCGATTTGAATGCGTATTTGGCCATGCAATGATTTGCACTGGCCAGCCGATGAACAAGTCAGCGCTCTATCCTTTCCAGACAAGTCTGGTACCAATTCACCGACCCCGGAGGGATGGAAGGCTTGGTTGGCCTGGTTGGAAATCCGAACCAGGAACCTGGTATCGGGTGCACGCAACAGCCGGCGCCTCCTCCGACTGCGATACACGCGCCCAACTATGGGTACACCTTGAAAATTTCCAGTATCAAACTTGTATTAAACTCTCCAGATTTTGTTGGAAGCAGCCTGGTACAGATGTCTTGAAGAAATTCAGACCTCTGGAATATTATGATCTCATCTAACAACGTATTTTAACCGCGTCACACTTAAAGTTTTCCATAGAAGAGAATCAAAAAATAAAGCACTAAGAGCTAAGCGTTAAAAATAGAGATTGATAAATAGTGCATTCCACCGGTACTTAGGGAACCGTAAGAACTTTACTAGGTACAGTACTAAACAAATCACTGCAGTTGACGTGCTGCGAACGGATCCGAACATTATTGCATATTTCGGAAGCTCTACGAGCTTTCTATAAGGCCGAGCGAGTTGTGGGTGACACAGCGGCTAAGGCAGGGGAATGATACCGATAGGACTGTTCGAGCTGTGGAGCCAAGATTGTTAATCACACTTTATTCGGCGGACGTTTCGGCGTAACCGCCTTCTTCTGAGCCTGGAAAGTCAAGCGAGGTTTGAAAGGTTACTCGTCCAAGAACTCCGGAACTATAGGAAAAGGAGACGAAAGTGGTGAGACGGCTCAACTAACCTTATGGAAGCAACCTAGAGGCTGGTGCGTCACCCTCGGATGGAGGCAGTTTGGGTGAATGAGACTACCACCTAAGGTCAACCCCTCAGCGACTCTCCGGCTGTCGCCCTCCGGAGTCAAGCTTACAGAGGTCAGCAAATGGGGCCGTTTCGAGAGTATTGCGTGCTGCGATATCGACCTCTCGAGCAAGGTTTGTAACCGCGACCACAACCACTGCGCCACCATGGCTACGCTGCCTGTGCTTCCCCAACGGCGTGGAAATCTGGCATCTCCGAAGCCCGTCCATGTGTTCCTTGACCCTCACCCAAAGCGGCCTGCCCCTCTCACCGATGTGTTCCTCTATGCACTCCGTGCAAGTGATGGGGCTGTCTCACTCCGCTTTCGTCTCCTTTTCCTATTAATTCCGGAAACTCCTGTGACTTGAAATAGTCCATGGACGAGTAATCTTTCAAACCTCGCTTGACTTTTTCAGGCTCTGAAGAAGGCGGTTACGCCGAAACGTCAGCCGAATAAAGTGTGGTTAACAATCTTGGCTCCACAGCTCGAACAGTCCTATTGGTATCAACGTGATGCCAAGATTCAGCGACAGTCGATCATGGAATATGCAGGGAATGAAACCCTGAAATTCCATGTGCGACGCCAAACGCGCCTGAGGCGTGGCATGGCTATGTACCAATGTCACCTCCTATTTTCGGACAAGTTGAAAATTAAGCGAGCGGTACGGGGGGACGGATGGCGAACATGGCGACCTCTGCCGAATTGGGCACAGAAGTGGCGTGCCCCAGTGTACCGTGTGCTGGCACATATCAAGTGTGCGAAGGCTTGGAGTCAATCAAGGCATCGCATGTACCATTTTTTCGCTTGAAAAAGACAGTTGAAATGAACAACGGGCACTCCTCTTCGCACTAGGAAGCCCTGAATGGCTTTATCACTCCTTAGGCATCTGGCATACCTCCGAGTCGCTCCAGCGACTGGTCGCTGCGATAGTGTTGCGCGGGTAGCTACGAACTGCGTAGTTACCCGCGCAACACTATCGCCGCGACCAGTCGCTGGAGCGACTCGAAGGTATGCCAGACGCTTTAGAAGCTGCCAAATTCCAAAATCCGATCGGAATGCATGATCGCAACCTCGTGTGAAAGCATGCCCGTGTGTAGCAAACCTCTGCTCTTGCACATTTAGGCCTATGTTATACTTCGGCGACGCTGTTGTCGGCGACGTCACTGACAACACACTCGATGATCGACGTCAACTGGAAATGGAGGTTTCTGAATTCTTTTCCTCACAGCCATCGGAATTCTATCGGGAAGAAATTGAAAGAAAGGGGCAAGATCTTAGGCTTGGATGGGGAATATATTGTGGACTGAGTTTTTGTGTATTGTATTATATAGTTCTGTACTGTAATATTGTTGTGCTAGTGCTGCAAGGCTTTTCGATCAACCCATTAGTTATGTGGCAGCGCAACGACTTGTTGGCTAGTAAACAGCGTCACCGAGAAGATACATCGAAGAATTTATTTAGCGATGAAATCACCAACGAACTCACATCTACGACGAGTATTTACAGACACGTTAGAGAAATCGGAGAAAGACATCTCGAAAGAGCACTGGCAGGAAAGAACGAAATGACTCTCGACTCACAGAGTCTTGATCAGCGCAACAAACATAACATATTCGTAGGCGTGTAATTGCACAATATTCACTAGACATACGCGTGTGTCACAGGTTCACATTCATTATAGTATGGGAGCGGCGGATTTCAGAAGAGCACCAGTCAACAGCAGACCTGCGACTTGCGAGTTCTCATCGCTCACGTTTTTTTCTTGAAAGAGCGAGAAAAACAGAGTTGTAATCGAAGGAGAAAGGACGGCTTCTCGGACTAAACGGCTGATAGCGGTTGATTGGCGCGAAGAACTGAGGCAATAGTCACACAGGGGGAAGATGTGTGACGGTATCCACTGCTTAGAGCTCGCGCAGAATTCGTACCGTGTGTGCCATGCACAAGTGGCCCAGGTTAAGATGCCCAGCTGGGGGACAGAATCACTTCGGAGGCGACCAGCTTCGACTCGATGAGGGGTGAGAGCGCGTATGGGGAGAGTACGAGCGCTGTATAGAACTGTGGCGAGTAGATGATGGGCGAGAGTACGAAGGGTGATAGCACCAACGGCGACGCGGCCATCGGATTTAGAATGAGAGGACTCAGCACCAAAGGGTTAAGGATGAGCGGAGAGAACACCTGAGGCGAGAGAATGAGTGGCCCAAGGACTGACGGGGAGAGCACAATCGGATTGAAGACACCGGGCACGAGAATCAACGGATGCAACACGAGCGGTGAGAGCACGATCGGAGAGAAGATGATCGGGTTGACGATGAGCGGAGCGAGGACACGAGGCGAGAGGATCAGGGGAACGAACACCCACGGCGAGAGGATGATGGGGCCGAGCACAGACGGTGAGAGGACGATCGGCGAGAGCACCAGTGGCGACAGGATAATAGGCTGTGACACAGCTGGGTTCAGGACCAGCCAGGTGAGCAGGAACGGCGAGAGCACGATCTCTTTCATACGTTTCAGCTTGAACTTCTTCGCTTCAGCCAGAGCACGAATGCTGAAAAACCAACTGTTTTTGTGGAGGTAGCGTTGTCTAAGGCAGTGCGTTGTATTAGTGCTTTAGAATACAACATCAAACGTTTTCGAAGTGTCGCGACTCCAGCCACAACTTTCTCAAGGACATTTCGGTGCACGCTGATCATTTGTCCCGACGCGACCGACGCGCACCAAATCAACACCGCACTTCGTGTTGCGTTTGGGGTACACTTGTGTCCTTCCAAAAGTTTTTCGAATAAACGAATAATCATATGTTGGGTTGATCGAAAACTCTTGCAACACTAGCACAACAATATTACAATACAATACAGTAAAATACAGTATACAAAAACTCAGTCCATGACATATTCCCCATCCAAGTCTGAGACCCTGCCTCATCTTTCAGGCAGCCTTTCAATTCCTTCCCGCCAGAATTCCGACGGCTGTGAGGAAAAAATTCAGAAACCTCCATTTCCAGTTGACGTCGATCATCAAACTCTCTACCTCGAAGATGCTACTTTAGAGCTCTGAACAGGTGGTAGTCAGAAGGAGCGAGATCTGGACAGTACGGTCGATGGGGCCGAACTTCCCATCCTAAGCCCTGGGTTTTCTCGCGACTCACTTTTGCGACACGAGGACGCGCGTTGTCGTGCAGCAGGTAGACATTTTCTCGTTCTGGACGTCTGGCGCATGGCGTCTGCTAAGCTCTGGTGCTGGGTAGCGTAGACAGATGCTGCGACCGTGATCTCACTACATAGCAACTCCCAGTAAAGCGCGCCTTATGAGTCCCACCAGCAACAGCAACAGCAACGAAGAACCTTCCTTTCGTAGTGTCCACGTTTCGGTTGTCTTGGAGCCCGTTCTCCTCGTGGGAGCCATTGGCTCTTGTGGGTGTAGTGAAGACCAAGAACCCAGCTTTCATCACCAGTAACAACGTCCTTCAGAAAGTCCTTTCTGTGCGAGCGAAGAAGCTGCGACTCAGCAACACTGATTCGGCATGCCTTGTCAGAGTCCCGCAGCTCCTGTGATACCCAAGACGACAAAACCTTGCGGTACCCAAGCATCTCCACCTGCCTCACGACGGTGCTTTGCGTACATCCAAGTGTCGCCGCCAATTCGCGAGTGGTTGAATTTGGCTTTACCTTGAAGACTTTGCGCAAGCTGTCTTCTTCCAAAACAGAGGGCGTCCGGAACGAGGTGGACCTTCGAGAGAGATATCTCCAGCCTTAAAGCGCTGATACCAACGGGCCGCTGTGGAATAGTGAATAACTTCTTCCTTGAATGCAGCGCAAATGTTGGAGGCTGCAGTCCTAGCGGAATGGCCTTGCAGAAATTCGTAGTAGACGATAGGTCGTAGGGTGCTGCTACTTGTAGTTGACACTGCTGCAGTATTCGTACTCGACGAGGCCTTTTATAGTATGCTTGAGGAAGCTTCTAGAATGTACTGTGACGTCACCACACAAGATCAATACGTAAGAGCTTTAACAAATTTAACAGGCAGTTGCGTAAAGTGTTGCAAGTCTTTTCGATCAACCTAATATGTTCGGTTTCATGAAAAACCGAATATTCGAGTGAAAATAGTGGTGAAAATATTCGAATTTTGGATCCCGCCAAATAGTCGAATAATGAATATATTCGAATTTTGAGCCTCACCGCATACTCGAATAATGAATAATCGAATAATCGAATTTCTTTCGTCTTATATTGTTGTTCCTTCGAGCATATAAGGTTTTATCAAAATGCGAATATTCGAATAATGAATATGCTCGAATTTTGGGCCTCATCGAACAATCGAATGACGAATATTCGAATATTCGTTCAAAATTATTCTACTCGATCCGAAGCATAGCTTGGAGACACCCTTACAAGGAGAGCCTCCAGAGTGGAGATGCAAGTTTCACAGGATGTAGGGTCCTGTGTGGGGACTCCATAACCGTAGCTACTTTTTCGTTACGGAATGCTCTTCTGTGGTCGAAAAAACCGTGTGGACGCGTGGGAGCGGAGCTCATGGCGCCTTGTTGCCAGCCAGGTTGATGTGGTCGGTTGGCGTAGTGGTAGCGGGGTCGCCTGTCGAGCGCACCAAGCGGCTTTGATGGTTTGGTCCCCGGTGTCGCCGGTGTTTCTGCACACATCGGATCGTTATTATTATGAGCTTGCGTGATCACAGGAGTCAATTTGCACACGATTGATGCTTTTAGTATCTAAATCTAGCCTTTTTGGGCTTTCATTTGAGTTACCACTCAGTGGATCGCATTTGCACTGTATCATATCAGCAACGATACCGTAAATGCACACAATCACATAAACTTTATGGGAGGTATGCATTTGGTTTGATAGGCCTTACGCTCACAATCCTTCTTGTCGATAGCTGGGCTGGATTTAAGGACCCCACCAAGGTGCTGTCAGAGGTGGCCAATGGAAAAAAAAACTTGGCCTGATGAACATTCCAGCTGGTGCAACCTACCTCTGCCGCTGTAGCTTTGTTCAGTCATCGCTGTGTTTTAGCGCACTTCTTAAACTTTCTACTGCGTGCAAAGCCGGAAAGATTCAAACTTGACAGAGTTATTACGCTCAGAACACGCCCGCGGTGCAATTTGCAAGCTGTCGCGCGCAGTCGATCGACAGGTTCGACCCTATATGAATTGCGCACAGCGCGTTTCAAAGTTTCGCCCGGACTGAGTACAGCAATTCCTGAGCAGGGCGGCTGAGAATTTCTCATAAACCTCCCTAAACGCTCAGTCTACAAGCTGTCCTCCCCTCGATTGATCGGTTCGATCCTATATGCATTGTGCACAGCGCACTCTCAGAGGATTCCTGGCATGACAGAACACTTTACGCCATTCCTGAGATAGTCCGAGAACATGCAAGTCCTGAAATATAAGCTTCTCCAGTTGCAAAAAGTCTGCTCCAGTCATCTTTGACCACCCACTGTGAAAAGCGAGGTCTGGCGAAGCTGTATACAATTTTGTATAGATCTCGAAGAGACGAATCGAACGGTACCAACGGTTTGCAGAAGACCTCAAATTAGAAGAATTGTGAGCACGCAACGGTTTTCAACGGCTTGCGACCGACAACTCGTCCGCGACCTCCCTTCGCAATGGAGCGCAAGTTTTCAATTTTGAATCTTTTTATGGCTCCATATGAAGCATGTATACCAAACGATAGAGCTCGACTCCTGAACTCAAATATGCTCTCGGTTTTTCAAACGGGCGATTCTTAGGCGAGTTTTATCAAAAAGACGCAAAAACCGCAAAATCGCCGTTTTTGCGGCGTCAATTCGAAAGACGCGTCCGGTACTGTACGAAGTACCGTTACCTTTAATGATAAATCCACCCCGTAGATAAGTTGTTGCTGAACGCGGTTTATTTTGCTGTCCACGCATCGTTGATACTGAATTGTTCATCATACATCGCAGTGTTATACTTTCTTTGATTTTTATCCCTTAAAATAATAGTTTACAGGTATTTGTATTATTTAATGGAATTTCACGATTTATCGGAAATCTAACGAAAATTTTCCGTTGAAAAATTTCGTTAAACTTTAGCGCATAGAACCTTGTATGCAGCCCTGGTCCGATTCACGCTGGACAAACTACTCTTTTCATTACCACCACCCTGACGAGTTGTTGTCAGACCTTTCGTCGAGCGCCTATTTAGGGCGATGGATTACTTTTCCTGACTTTATTTTTATACATATATCTCCTCCGCAGGTCTCCTCAGTAGGCTATCGCCTGGGGTGCGTAGTAGTTTAAAGAGGGTCTTGGAAGAGAGCACGCGTCCGAGAGCGGTATGCCAGTTGCGTGCCTACGAAGTCGTAGGCACGCAACTGGCATACCGAAGTCGAAGTCGCACTCAGGTTGGAGCATCTATTAGGTCACTGTAATATAAGCCGGAAAACAATTGTATCGTAGTCACATTGTTAATTCTTGTACCTTTTATTGCCAAAATTCTTTTGTCCTGCGGTCAATCATTTTCTTTCTGGGGCCGGATTCATCAACGCGCATAGCCACGGTTATGCTGGGTATAGGGGGTAGACATACCCACGATGTGGACATACCCACGATTCATGATGAACCTCACCCGCCAAATCGTGGGTATATCAGTGGGTAGAGAAAACCCGCCGATCGTTGTGGGTACATCCGTATACCCGTGACTCATGCGCACCCCATTGACAAAATGGCGCTCCAGTGAGATCAGCTGTTCTTGCTAAAGGCTTAAGGCCCCCACAGAGTTCTGCGGCACCGCCGCAGCCCTATGCTTAACCATAGGGTAGAGACGCAGAGATCGCCGCCGGCGGCGTCCCTGCCCTATCCTTAACCATTGCGGAGAGCGGCGTTGCCGCAGAACTCTGTGGGGGCCTTTAGGCCTGAGTTATACTCCCGCGGAAGCATCCGCGGAAGGGCGGGAATCGCGCCGAGACTCCTCACCTGGCCAATCGCCGCGCCTCGCCACGCCCGCCTCCGCCGTGCACCATTGGTCCGCGGACGTTCCGCGGATGCTCCCGGGGGAGTATAACAGAGGCCTTAGTTGTACCTTACCCTTGATTCCTTTCATGAATACGATTCGTAGCCACTACCCATTGCTGGTAGTGGGTATGATTCCCTTACAGTATCTCTACCTATACCTGTTGCTTGATGGATCCGGGCCCTGGGCAGTCTTTCAAGTCATCTCCGTAAAGTCGCAGAATAGACTGTTCTTTTCCACATTATTAATATAGTAGGATTTTTACATTTAAAGGGAATATGCTTATCGAGTTATGAATTTTATTGAGGTTTTTAGTAGTATCAACAATATTTAGCTTAAAACCCCTCAGATGTATACTTACTCGGGAAGGGTTTCGAACTCCTATGGAACTTCAAGTTGAGACCAGGATCATTAGAAGGAGCTCGGAATGCTGATTACGAGCATGGGTGTCAAAATTGCAAAAAAGCATTAGTGAGCGAGTTATGACCTGTAGAAGTTTTGTGGCCTGACCACAGGCTAGCCGTACTAAAGAGCTGGCGCGAGAGCCATGAATCATAAGGGTTTCGTAAGAGGGAACCGCCAGCTGTGGCTGTGGCGCAGAGGTAGTGTTCACACTCGTCACGCGTAACGTCGTTGGTTCGGTCGCCATTGATACCCGTCTTTTACAGAACATAATTTATCCTCGAAATGACCTTTTGTTCTTAATTATGACACGTGTCTGATGAATAGCCGATAAAACAATCATACACGTTTATCAAAATGCTTGAAGGCATAGAACTGCTATGGTGACATTTTTATTTACTATTTTGCACAAGTAGAGTTCAATTCATATATTGAACAATTAGAGTGTTTCTAACAACCTTGGCATTTGTGGAACAAAGCAAAAAAAATGTGTGAAGTAATAAGGTAAGTATTAGGTTGGCAACGAATTTCGTGGACTCTCAAGCGCCTTCAACAAAAGTGTTCATAAACAAATAACAAACAACAGTTTTCAAACAAAGTAAGATCTGTTGGAACGCGGGACTGCTTCCCATTTATCAGCTACCTGGCCCATCCCACAGCTGTAAAATTCTTGTGCTTTTAAGGCCAAGAATCCTTGGAGGTGCATTTTGACATGGTCCACATTAATAAATCGTCCTCCAACCAAGAAGTGCTACAGCGAGCTATAAAGGTGCTAGTCACTTGGTGCACAGCCTGGGCTGTAAGGTGGGTGAGTTAAACGCTCCCAGCCAAAGTCTTCGATTTTTTGCAGCTTCCGATTCGCGACGGGTGATCTGGCGTTATCTTGCTGAAAGATAATTCCGCTCCTGAAAATCGGACTGAACCGATTCCAGCGGAGTTCAGCCTGCGCGCGGCCAGGTTGAGAAGAGTAGATTACAGCATTAATGCTGGAACCGTTCTTGACGAGCTTCCAGAAGTTAATACCTTCTTGACACCACCAAACGGAGGGAACGTAGCGAACCGGACGCCTCAAAAAATAGAAGACCTTGACTGGTAGCGTTAAACTCATCCACGTTACAGCCCAGACCTTGCGCCGAGTGACTACCACATTTTTAGTTCGGTGCAGTACTTTTTGGTTGGAAGACGATTTAATAATATGGACCGGGTCAAAATGCACCTCCAAAGATTCTTAGCCTTAAAAGCACAATAATTCTATGGTCGTGGGATAAACCAGCTACCTGATATATGGGAAGCACTTCTGCATTCTGAGGGATCTTATTTTAATTAAAGATTGTCATTAGTTATTTGTTAATAAATAGTTTTGCTGAAGATTCTTGAGAGTCCACGAAATTAGTTGCCAACCTAATAGAATGTATGATTAGGAAGCTCAAAAGGAAGTCGTTGATCTACTGTTTGTTCTTCACATACTATGTCCTTTTTACCAGCAAAGATAGTGTCTATTCTTCCGGCTGAATCTGGGGTGCCAGACGACAACGACGCACCAACTCGTGAGGAGAAGAAGAGGAAGATCGCTAGAAGGATCGCAGCTATTCTACTTGACAGTGCTGGAGCTTCAGTTGGTATGGAAACGGATGAAAATTTGGGATCAGATGTATCTAGTGATGACGAGTCCAACTGGGACCATTGCGATGGCGAGGGCGAAAAAAACTCGAGCACCCCCGATGAGAATGTTATTCACTTTGACACCACAGCTGTAACTGTCGTAACTGTCGATGAATGACAAGCTTGTTAGAAGCGCCTCTAGTTGTTCAATATATGATCTGGACATTATTTTCGCAAAGCACTAAATAAATTTGTCACCATAGCAGTTTTTTGCTTTCATGCATTTTTACAAACGTCTATGGTTGTTTTATAATCAAACACGTGTCGCAATTATTAATAAAAGGTCATTTTGAAGATAAATCATGATTTGCAGAAAAACCGGCAGCAATGGGATTTGAACCAACGACGTAGCACCTGACGAGCAATACACCTACCCTCTGCGCCGCTGCAAGTGGCGCTACCCTCTTACGGAGACTCACCACTCTCGCGCCAGCTGTGTCGCACGGCCACCCTATGGTGAGGCCACTCGATTTCGGCAGGCCATAACCCACTCAGGAATTTCATTTTGCAATTTTGACAGCCATATTCGTAATCATCATTCCGAGCTCTTTCGAATGATCCAGGTCTCAACATGAAGTTCCATGGGAGGTCGAAACCCTTCCCTAGTTAGTTTTGTTTGATTCATGTTCGTTTTATGTTGCTCTTTTGATTGCGTTCTTAACATACTCTCTTTCTTTATGAAGTGTTGACTGTTTTTTCCACTGCGCACCTTAAGAGCATGAAATAAATAAATAAATAAATATCAGAAGCGGTAAAGGATAAAAGGATAAGGTAAGGCGTTACTCAATCCCTTTTGGGATGCGCCACGCATTCTACTTCTACGGGATGTCGTGGAGGCGATTTGAATGCGTATTTGGCCATACAATGACTTGCGGTGGCCAGCCGATGAACAAGTCATCGCTCTATCCTTCCCAGACAAATCTGGTACCAATTCACCGACCCCGGAGGGATGGAAGGCTTGGTTGGCCTGGGCGGGAAATCCGAACCAGGGACCTGGTATCGGGTGCACGCGACAGCCGTCGCCTCCTCCGATTGCGCTACACGCGCCCATCAAAAGCGCTCCGATTCCTATTTGAGTTTCCTAGGTAGAGGTCATTGTCAGACCAAACCAATGCTTTCCTTAGGCAAGCGACAAGCGAGAGGCACTAGGGCAGTGTGACTGAAAGGCTTGCCGAATTCTTGGAAAACACAGCTCACTTACTCAGATTCAATCATGTGGTGAGGATCGTCATGCATTCGCCGCAAACTCTTGAACAACTGCAAAGAGTCCGACTTATTGAACGGAGAGTTCGGTCCGTAGACGATCGACAACTGCTTCGAATCCATGAAGGCATAGCCGCGCTCCTCCAGTTCCTCCTTCTGAAACGACTCTTTCCGATAGCACGAGAAAGCTGTCAACGGCCCATCTATTTTCTCAAAACCACTCTTCCAAACGGATTGTATAGCTAACCTGATGTTTGGTATAGGTTCTGTCAAGTCGCTCGAACGTCTCTATCTTACGCTTTTCCACTTCGCCACCGAACTTAGTCGCATTCTCTTTGGTGAAGTACATCGGCGTGCCGTCGGGTAGGCGCATCTCCTTCTCGCGCATATCCTTCTGCGTTTTTTCGGCCTTATCAACCGCGTCAGTCACACCTGAAATTGCATTTGTTTCGATACACCTGCAATTTGCTAATTACATGGCACGAGTCTCTATTATTTTTATAGTGACCAAAGGTTCATAGAGTTTATCAACGTTTGTAAAAGATGTGCAAGGTGACTGGAATCAGTCCCACCAGAAACCTTTCAGGCTACGAACGGCCGCGCATTCGAGCGCAAACTGGATAAGTTGCACTTTCTTCGAATGCTGCTTACCTCTCATTACCAGCGATCCCATTTGTTACAAATGCTGCGCTAAAAAACCGTTCTCACAGTCTGTGGTTTCAACCTTATTCTTATCTGATGCAGTTCAAAACGTTCTAAACCACTGCTTCCTTTTCTTCTCAATCCGCTCAATGTTCATTGCTCGTTGCGATTCCTTCGCGCTAGCTGCTAGTCCGCTTCACCCAGCCTGGCGGGTCCACGTTGGAGGTTGGTATACCGTGTTCCAAAACTCCGACAGGTTCGCATTGTCGCACGTAAGGGCACCTCATAGCCAGCTGTTGGAACGTTTGCAGGTCTCAACTATAGGGTGCACATCGATGTGAGAACCTGCGCCTCAAGCTTTAGGAACCATTTGCGCTACTAATCTTTATTAGTACTCATGGTAGGAATCAATGGTGGGGTATTAGGGAGGGCCAAAAGTAATGAGATTCTCCATGCCGTGCCCATATGTGTCGTGGCTCGAGTCCGGTTTCGTGCTTCTCGTGTCGTTTGTATGTTTGTTGGCTACTTACTGAAGGCCACCTGAGAAGTGACCATTTTCGCCCTTTTCAGAAGCATGTCGAAACTCCAGTCTGACGAGTCGACCTGTGTCGCGCAAATCTCGCCAAATCCCAACCCCGAGCAGCCTGGACTCAATAGTCACGCAAGATGAGGATGTACGTCTTTAACCTTAACCCTGCCAATCAGCGAGTCTGGGTGAGGCCTGGTGACCTGTTACCGACCTTCGTTCGGCGGGATGTTCACGGCGAGAAGCATCTTCTGAACTTTTGAGTCCGCGCCCATGGACCGGTATAATGGAAGCTGTTTTCCAAAAGCACGACGATGGACTCCAAGGCCGTGGTGAACGAAATAGAAGAGATGGACCGGCGGCTCACACTTATTCGGTCTCAGCGCTTCAAGGCGGTCCTCCTCTTCGACAAAGCTGCACCCCATGGGGCAAAAGTGACCACGGATAAGCTTGCTTAGCTAGGATACGTTCACACGCCTCACCCAACGTATTCGCCGTACATCTCTCCATGCGACTACCACCACGTCTTGAGAATTTCATGGTCGGAAGGGACACAAGGGCCCAAGTAGACCTCGACAACCATAACGAGCAGTGGATCAGCACCAGGCCTATGCAGTTCTGGAAGGATGGGATCAGGAAGTTGGCTGATCGAAGAAGTAGGGAGGGTGATTATTGGATTTGGAGGAGTATTACTGCCGTCGGACAGTAAACATATCGACCAATACCGATAATTTTAATTATTTTTCTCCAGATTAAGCACTTGGATTGGGACTCTCATGATTTGTTTCTCACCACGTAGAGAACGGGCACTTCGGAGAATGAATCGCGTGCATACGATTGAGGGTGGATGGGCTTCATAGGAGCAGTGAAGATTCTGCCTACCATATCCCGCTGCACTAATCTAATCTAATAAAACCATTTTACTGTAGTAAAAGTAAAAAAGCCTAAAGAAGAATGGAGGAGGACTGGGGATGTTCTATCCTCGGGGTTTGGGGGCGAAGCCCCAACAAGACGTTTGGCGGCCGCTAGGCCTTTAAGACATTTCACCTGTATCACCTGTATCACCTGTCGTCCCGTTGATCATCGACTTGCTCGAGCGGGCGCCAGCAGCGTCTCCATTCGTCCCTGTCGCGTGCCAGAGTGGTCCAATGGATCCTCCTCGCTCGAGGGACACGAAGAGCGTCATATCGGTCGTTCAGGGCTTTCACGAAGAAGTCCGACCAACGCGTTGGTGGGCGTCCTGGTGTTCTTTTGACATCCCGCGGAATCCAATCTGTGACGACTCTCGTCCAGCGGGTGTCTGCGAATCGCATTACGTGGCCGGCCCACCTAATTTTCGACGACTTGGCCCATGCGACAGCGTCTCTGATCTTCGAACGTCGGCGAAGCTCGGAACTCCGGAGGCCTTCTCTCACTTGCGTGAGTCGTGTCACTCCGAGCATCGTCCTCTCGATTCCACGCTGCGCGACGCTGATCGCGTGTTCATCCTGCTTTCGTATAACCCAGGTCTCTGAGGCGTATGTTAGGGCAGGAAGAACAGTGGAGTCGAATAGATGGGCACGGAGTCGGACGTTCTTCGTTTTCTTCACGACTTCTTCGACGCTCTTGAAAGCTCCCCAAGCCGCTCGTTTCCTCCTGCTCAGCTCTGGTGCTAGGTCGTTGGCCATGTTGACTTCGCGACCCAGATACACATAGCTGGAGCATTCGGAGATGTTCGTTCCGTTGAGCGAGAATGGGGCATCAGAAACCCATCCGTTCTTCATGAACATCGTCTTCGTAAGATTCAGCTGCAGTCCAACGTTCCGACATACACGATCGAAGTCGGCCAGCATTCGTTCCGCTTGACTGATGCTCGGTGTTATGAGCACGATGTCGTCAGCGAAGCGAAGATGGTGCAGTTGCCGGCCGTCGACCTTCACTCCCATGTCTTCCCATTCTAGTTCGCGCATGACGTTTTCGAGGGTGGCGCTGAAGAGCTTCGGGGATATGGTATCCCCTTGTCGAACCCCTCTCTTCACGTCAATGACGACGTCGTTGTAGAATGGTGAGATCTTGGTCGTGAATCCACTATACAGCTCTCGAAGGACTCTGATGTACTGAGTAGGAACGCCCTGGGTGAGCAGGGCTTCCATGACCGCTTCAGTCTCGACGGAGTCGAATGCCTTCTTCAGGTCGATGAACGTAAGGCACAGCGGCAGCTTGTACTCTCGCGACACTTCGATGAGCTTCGTAATGGTGTGTATGTGGTCGATCGTGCTGAATCCTCTTCGAAATCCTGCTTGTTCGCATGGCTGTCCTTCGTCCAGCGTTCGGCTGATCCTATTCAGGATGACTCGAGTGAACAGCTTGTAGACTACGGACAGCAGGCAGATCGGGCGATAGTTGCCAATGTCATGCACGTCTCCCTTCTTGTACAGCAAAACGGTCTTGCTGGTCTTCCACTGAGATGGAACCTTGCATTCGGACAGGTAGCGTGTGAAGAGCCGCGCCAAGGTGTTGATGAGCGCTGGCGGGAGGTTCTTCAGGTGTTCGGGTCTAATCCTGTCGGGACCGGGTGCTGTACGTTTCTTCACCGACGAGATGGCGTGTCGGATCTCGGAAGGGAGAACAGAGGGGACGACGTATCCATCCTGCGGAAGATGGCATGGGGGCAGGTGGACGTGGCTATCGAAGAGATCGGAGTAGAAGTCGTGGATGACTTTCTCCATGGTCCTTCTGGAAGAGGTGATGGTTCCGTCAGGACGTCGGAGAGCGGTCATCTTCGTCTTGAAGTTGGCGAAGTTCCGGCGGGCATTGCGGATGCTCAGCCCTGCCTCTGCTGCTTCAGCCAACACTTCCGCCCTTCTCTCCTTGAGATCTTCCTTTATCGCCGCTCTGCATACCTTTGCAAGCTCGGACGTCAGTTGATAGTTGCCTGACGCTCGTGCTGCTCCACGCTGGCGTATCAGCTCGAGAGTTTCCGGAGACAGGCGTCTCTTGGTGGTCTTCAAGCTCTCGGCTCCCTTAGCACTATCGTGGAGATGGTGCACGAAACGATCGTATTCCTCGTCGACGTTGTCCATGACGGCATCTTCCCAAAGGCCGACAAGAGAGGTGTAGAGGTCCCAGTTGATGGTCGTTCTGGGTCTCCTCTTCTTGAACTTCGCGGCCTTCTCTCCTTGACGCGAAAAGCGGAACCTCGCGCGAAGGAGGCGGTGGTCCGATCCCGTGTAGAACTTGGGGACAACGGAGACATCGGTCAGGCAATACTTGCGATTGAAGATGATGTGGTCGATCTCGTTGTGGAACTGGCCACCGGGGGATTCCCAGGTCCATCGTAGGGAGGGAGGCTTCTGGAACTGCGAGTTTCCATGGATGGTCTTGGTCGACATGATAAACTCAGACAGCCTTTCACCTTGCTCGTTCCACTCCAAACCGTGGGTTCCGATGTGAAGTTCTTCCGGCGACCTTCGTGGCCCGATCTTGGCGTTGAAGTCGCCGACGATCACCTTGTAGAAGGTGTGATCTTCCTTATAGAACTTCTCCAGCTCCACGTAGAAGGCCTCGACGTCTTCGTCGTCGTAGTCGGATGTTGGGGCATACGCGACGAACACAGTCAAGGCTGGCACGGAGCCACATCGCTTCAGTCGCAGACGTCCGATTCGGCTTGTCAGAGACTCGTACGAATCGATGTTCATGGCCAAGTGCGTGTTGACGAGGACACCAACGACAGACATTTAAGACATTTAAATCTAAAAAAGGTTAGGCGAAATATTTCCTCGCTTAGGCACAGGTGATATGGTTCGGAGGGGACTTATATCCCAGTCTTCCAGGGGCGCTCGACTAGTGTCACAACTTAAGAGATCTACTAAAAATTCAGTGGTTCATCGGCTTTTAATCGCTTATGAGGATTTGATAACAGCGGCTATAACAAGTGGTAGTCGTGAAATTTTTTGGGATACCCTGTACTTCTGTGATCTCTCTGATGCTTCGGCAGAACAGTCAACTGAAGCAAGAGAATCTCGTGCTCGACAGGAGTCGACAAGAGCAAAGTATGACTCAGATACTTACAGTTTTAAGCCAGGTCCGCCTTCAGATGGGCGAACGCGACAGTGGATACCATTTTCACGTCGAATTAGTCACTTTTCAAACCAAATTCGACACTTTTCAAATCAAATTGAACACTTTTCACGTCAAATTAGACACTCTTCTAAGCTGGTTTATAACTTTGAAACCAAACTGAATGTCTTCCATATCGAAACGAGCTTCTTACAGGTTAAACTAGAGACTCTCCAAGATGGTTAGAGGAATTTTTTGTGCAAGGAAAACTTAAAATAACTTTTTTGATTTTTTTACTTCAGCTGCCCAAACGAGTGAAATAATTTTATAAGTTTTTTAGAAAAAATAATAATTTACATTTTTTTGTTAAGGCGCAGCAAGCAATCATGTCGTGCATTGAAAGACTGGATCGCCCCATGTACTCAAATTTTCAACGCAACGTTTATTTTATTTATAGTGTAGATAATGTTTACATGCTGGAAGAAATTAAGGATATGTGTTTTTTTACAATTGTTTATGTTGCACCGCTTGCAGGTGTGAAGCTGCATGCAAACAGAAATTTTGCTATCAGTCGAATGAACGGGGGCACGGCGCGATCCCTGTTTTGAGAATATATAATGGCGGCCTTCCCATGTTCAAGACAAGCTTTAAATAATTCTTTCTCCTCGGAAAATAGAATTTTTATAAAATTTCAAAGCGTGTGTTCTCTTACTGGGAACTCCCCAATAAGGGAGTTATAACAACTGGTAGTAGTTTACGTTAACAGCTTAGTTTATATACTCCCAATGAGGAGTAAATTAAAACTTCAGAGAGAGTTATACTATAATTTTCCTTGAACAAAAAAACATTCGAGCATTTTTGGAGAGTCTCCAGTTTAGTGTAGAAGCTCATTTCGATTTGGAAGATTTCGTATTGATTTGAAAATTCTTAGATTAGTTCAGAATAGTGTCCAATTTGGTTTGAAAAGTGTCCAATGCGACGTGAAAATGATATATCATCACAGCGTTGAATGTAACACAAGCTAGTCTTTGATTGTCCAGTAGGTGTTACGGACACTCACCCGACGCTTCCATAATGAAGTTCAGCCAGGCTTCCTGATCTTTGTTTGGCAGCTCTTTTAACATACGAGGCAAGGAGAAGGCTTTTTCGACTTCGTTACCTTCCTCATGCAACGAGAACAACGACGGGGAAAGCAGGTTAAACTGAAACCTTCATTATACACTAAATCCTTTACAGGATTGCAAATTTAACGTTTAATTTACACTAAATCCTTTACATGATTGGAATTTTTTGAAAACGGCGCAGGTATCATTTCGTACTCTCCACACCATTCTTCTGTTTTCACTTTGTCAATGTGTTTGAGCTTTCTGGTTAAGCTTACGATAGTTTATAATGTCGTTTATGAGTTGAGACGAAACATAAGGGGATGGTCAGGGCAAGTAGGATGTACTAACCAGGGAAGGGTCTCAGGCGTATGTCTGAACGGGGAAATGGATAGTACTGCGAGAATCATTCACATAGCAGAAAAACATGTTTCGTTTTTGTGGAGTCCCTGAACCCAAAGAACTGCGGTCCTAGAAATTGGGGATACAGGATATATTTGTGGTCGAACGAACGTATTCGAATAAACTATACGAATTATTCGATCATTCAATATTTCTTGATTTTCGAATATTCGTTCGAATTCGAACATCGAAGATAGCCATATTGAAATATTATACGAAAATCGAATAATAGACTCTATTCGATCGAATAATTGCAATCAGATATCAAATAAACTTGCAACCAAGAGGATGCATTTGCGCCACTTAACAAAAGGCCCGTAACCTCTAGAGGTCGATGCACTTCACAGATTACCTAAAAATCGCGCGATTCAAATATTTTCGCAGTGGGACCACTCGACCACGAAGGCGCGAAAGTTGTAGAGGTAGAAGTAGCTGTGACCTTCAGTCATAGATTGTGAATCACCTTATGATAGAACACTGAGGGGACCAAGCTGAACATAGGCCTATGTTATACTTCGGCGACTAAAGTTTTCCTTGCACAAAAAATTACTCTGTGGCGTCTGTGGCGACGTCGGCGACGTCGTCGACAGATTCTGTGCCGGCGTCGGCGAAGTCGTTGGCAGAAGAGCATCCGTTTTCTGAAAACGCGACTTGCACCTTATCTCATACTACAGTGGGAGCTCCAAGTCTCAGATAGACTTTGTCCTTGTGAGAGATCGTGACCGGAATCTTGTCGCAGACGCGAAGATTGTGCTGTATGAAACGGTCGCCCCACAGCACCAACCGGTGATCTGCATTCTGAAGATTGCCCCTCCGAGGGTGCAGCAGGTTGAGCGATGCTGTGCTGCAAGAATCAAGTGGTGGCGAATGAAGGAGAAGGAAGCAGCTGTAATTTCCCGCGTACGGTTGCCGAAAGTCACGACTGTCGACGAAATTCGGAAGGGAGCAACCGACGCGATACACCAAGCCGCAAGATAGGAACTCGGCACTACGAAACCTGGACGACGCAAAGTCGACAAGCAGACATGGCTGTGGACGGACGATGTGAAAGCGAAGGTTCGAGAGAAGAAGTCGCTGTATCATGTGTTTCTCGGCGATAAAACAGCCGACAACTTGCAGAAGTATCAAAAGGAGAAGAAAGCTGCAAAGAAAGCCGTGGCTGTTGCGAAAGCCACACATTAGGCCTATTGCATACCATCGCTCACCCCGAGCGAACCCTAATGATAGGCTCCCATATCGACTCATCGCTTCGTGCGATCGATATGGGAGCTTAACATTAGGCTTCGCTCGGGGTGAGCGGTGGTATGACATAGGTCTTATAGTGATGTCAACGAAAAGCTCGCGTCGCGCGCTGGTGAACGGTATTTGAACCGACTTGCTAAGACCCGCCATCGCCAAACCGAGGATTTTGAAAAGTTCGTTGGCATCAATGATGAGAGCGGTCATCTTCTGACAGACCGCAAAAAGGCGCGCGATGGCGTGACTACTTTGAGGAAATTTCCACTATGGAATTTCCTCACCCGGCCATCCCTTCTGTGGGTTCTGTTCATGGTCCCGTTCACAAGATCACCGTGGAGGAAACATAAGCGGCTCTGAATAAGATGCAAGGCGACAGGACCGGATGATCTGGCAGCCGATGTTCGGAATTCGAAGCTCTGGTATCCTGCTGAGTGGTTGACTGAGTTCTTCAACCAGGTAGTAATGGAGAGGAAAGTACCTGAGTGTTGGCACAACAGTGTTGGTTGCAGAATTGTGAAAGTCTTCAAGTCGCCAGGAATTCCGCGCGGACGAACAAAGCACAGACGGTTTGGCTTTCTAATGTTTGTTGAGCAAATTCACAGTTTTTCCCTGTTTCTTTTTCGGCTGTATCAAGACGATTTTGATGAATTCAAGTCACGACCAGTCAGTCACGAGTACGACCGTGCTCTTCGCATTAAAGCGGGCAAGCTAAATAGTCAAGAAGGTAAACTCACATATGTTGTGCGTGACTTAGCTATCCACAAGCTTAAATTCCCGCGCGAGCTCCCTGCTTCGGGGCGCATCGAAATTGCTCCAGGTTTAAGCCAAACCACCCGTTCATCAGTATCAGAACACGAGCACCCATCTACGGCTGGCGCTCACGTTGATATAACAAATCCGCAGCCCTCTAAAAGCAACGCCTAGGAAACGACTACAGCTGGCCCGTTACAAGTCAATCCTCACGAAAACGAATCTCACTTTTTAAGTTCCATTAAGGACTGCTTTTTGCTAGCAAATGCGCGTTCTATTGTTAATAAAATCCCCGACCTTAATTTCCTCCTAAAACATAAACCGTGCTGCTTCCTTATAACCGAGAGTAAACCTCACTCAATCCATAGTGCTACCCTCAGTCTTGATTCCGAGTATGATGTCCATCGGTGCGATCGTGTCGGTAACCGGAGAGGTGGAGGTGTGCTCGCAATAATTCGTAAAGATGTACAGCATCATGTGCAGACGTGTATTGATTTCGATGGTCAGGTGCAAGCAATTGCCTTGCACATCTACAAAAACGATCTCAAAATCCTTCTTATTCTTGTATACCGGTCCCCTTATTCCGACTCCCAGGCCTTCACAAATCTTACTGAATTTATGCGTGATCTCTGCAGTGGTTGGGATAGTCACATAGTTATAGCTGGAGATTTCAACCTTCCTCTCATCGATTGGGATAATACGTGCGTAAGAGAAGGAGGAGCAACTTACTGCTCCAGAGTTTTACTTGAGTTTGTCCGAAACTTTAACCTGTGTCAAGTTGTTAAGGAGCCTACTCATGGGCTAAATATTTTGGATATCGTTTTGACCTCAAACCCTCTACTGCTTCAAGACATTACTGTTGGGCCACCCTTTAGCACGTCAGACCACAAAAGCGTTGTTTTCAAGCTTGTAAGTAATGCTCAACCTCCATACCTCCCGTGTTACCGCAGACACTTTAGAAACTTCAAAAAGGCAAACTTTGAACAAATCAATTCTGCGCTTTCTCAAATGAACTGGCTCCACATAAACAACCTCTGTCATACTGTTGAGGACTTTTATTCCTACTATGTGCATACATGTCAAAAGTTGATTGAACAGTATGTCCCCATCTCGCTGCACATGGAGAACCTTGCAAAGTATCCAAAAAAAATATATCTCCTTAAATCCAAAGTTGACCTCCTGAGTTCAAACCCATCCACCCATAAAAGGGCTATGAAGTACTCGCGCAAGCTAAAGCGTATTCTTATGCGTTTTGAGATTGAAAAAGAGAAGAAAATTGCACAACACAAAAATAATAAGAGATTTTACATCTTTTGCAGAAAAAGATTAAAACTGTGTGAATCCATTCCTAGTCTGATTACGGCTGATGGTCGTGTTCTTAAAGATGATTGGGTCAAAGCTGAGGAATTTGCGAAATACTTTCAATCAACATATAAAAAGCCTACTCAGAGCAGCTACACACTACCGCCTAGGACTCGTGCAGAGCTGGATTGGGTTGATATACCTAGTAACTTTGTTTATAGCGTACTCCGTAAACTTCCAAATAGAGTCTCCACGTCTCCGGATGACATCCCCTATATCTTCTTAAAGAACGCGGCCTTAAGTTTAACGTCTCCGCTAACTATTATGTTTAATAGAGGTTTACTTCAAGGCCAAGTGCCGCAACTATGGAAGGTTGGCCAAGTTCGTCCGATTTTTAAGAAAGGATCAAAAAACTCTGTTACAAATTATAGACCAATTTGTTTGACTTGTTCAACTAGTAAAGTGTTGGAACGTATAATCTGTCACCAAATTGCACATTTCCTCAAAATAAACGATTTAAATCATCCAAACCAACATGGGTTCCTTTCTTCCCGATCAACGGTTTCTGCCCTCATATCTACGGTCCCACTATGGCAAAGAGAGATTGATAATCGTAATTATGTCTCGGTTTGTTTTTTAGATTTGGCAAAGGCTTTTGATTCCGTTCAAATTTCGTTACTGCTAAAGAAACTTTTCGCCTATGGTATAAAAGGACACTTCCACAAATTTCTAAAAGCTTTTCTGGCAGATCGAGTCCAAATGGTCGTCGTAAATAATTGCAAGTCCCAGTCTTATATCACGCCGAGTAGGGTTCCTCAAGGAACCTGCCTCGGCCCTCTACTTTTTTTGTTGTATATAAATGACATTTTTGATGCGCTACCTGACGGCTGTTCCTGCAGCTTGTTTGCTGATGACGCCAAAGTTTTCACTATTAATAATTGTGACAGACTTCAAGAATCTATTGACACATTAGTTAAGTGGGCCTCAATATGGGAACTCGACATCTCGATACAAAAAACGGCAGTTATGTTGATTGGAAAAAACCATCCATCCTACACCTTCAAAATTGATGGGAATCCCTTAGCGATCATTCATGAAGTACGCGATCTTGGAGTTTACTACTCAGACGAATTGAACTTTAAATGTCATATTGACCGCATTGTTTCCCGAGCAAATTCGATTGCAAATTTCATTCTAAGAGCGTTCAAAACCCGTGATATTACTGTTCTCTTCCAACTTTTCGTTATGTATGCTCGTCCCATACTTGAGTATTGCTCACCTGTGTGGTCACCCTATTGCCGATCAGATATTGAATTGATAGAAGGTGTCCAAAAAAGTTTCACGTACCGTTGTTTTGCTCGCATCGGAAATATCAAAATTTCTTATGGGCAACGTCTTAAAAAGTTAGGAGCCCCCACTCTTGAACACCGACGAGTGGTAGCTGATTTTGGCCTGATGTACAAATTTATCTCAAGAGAAATATCTATTAAATTGGCCGATCTCTTTGAATTATCCCAAGCTATCGGTACCACTCGTGGTCATGCATACCGAATCAGGCCAGATAAAACCAACACTCGGTCCTTTCAAGGAAGTTTCCTTGGTAGAGTCGTCCCACTGTGGAACAGTCTAGACTCTTCTTTTTTCCAGTGGAAAAAATCTTCCCTGTTTCAAATTCATCTGGCCAATTTCCTAGCACAAAACGAGAATTGGCACTCATAATTCCAATATCAAATGTTCGATGCTCAATTAGCCGTTTTTGTCAAGTAATATCAGCATTGGTAGTTTTTTCTTTTCTTACGACTCCCTTCCTGATGTCAGTCATGTTCACATCTGCTGTTTTTACTGCTCCGTGGTATCATGCATTGAGTTTTTGGGTCGTGGCAGGCGAAATTGCAGGGAAGTCCCTTTAATTCTTTTTTAAATTGTTAAACAAAATAAAATGTTTTGCAATCCTATATTCTTACAGAAGTAACGCGGCCTTCAAAGCAGTTCAGAGCAGTTCAATATGGCTTCCTCTTCCTGCGCACTTGCTGCGCATCGTCTCGCCTATTAACAGCCGCGACCCTTCTTCTCTTGTTCTTGTTAACGAGCTATAGCTTTTTTAACTTTTTTTAGTCTTTTTTAGTTCTTCCTGCAGTTGTTTCTAGGTGTTTTGTTTAGATGTCTTTAGATGCTTTTAGCTGCAATAGTTCGTTGTTATTCTCTTGTGTTCTTTTTTCTGGCATCCCTTTACAGTTGGTTTCAATGCTGACCTAAATGTCTAATTCACTGTGTTTCTTGACAATCTCTACATCATTTTTTTTCTCTCTTGTTCCTCACTCTGTCACGCATTTATAGTGCCTCAGAGATGTATGGATGCTTTCTTAGCTGGGTGTTGCCACTAAAGGACTATCACACCACAAAAGATTTTCATAAGAATTTCATAGGCTTCAAAAAAAATCACACCACAAAAGATTCTCATAAATTTCATAGGCTTCAAAAAAGTTACTGAGTAATTATTATATTAAAATACAATATAAAGGATAGCCTTTGAAATCTCAATCTATTCAAACGTTCCCATTGATTCGTCTCGCCTACACGCCTCCTCCTCTCCCAGCCATCGCCTGGGGTACGTACTAGTTCAATGAGGTCCTTGAAATACAGGGCCCGCCCCGGTATGGCTCGGCCAGTTGCGTGCTGGGAGGGTCGTAGTTCTAGCGTTTCCGGCGACAGTTCAGAGATTTCAGCAATTCAGTAATCCAGGAATTAACTTTTGTGTCAAATTATATATTGTCTGCCTTTTTAATGACTACCTCTTATTTTTTTCTCTTCCTCAGTGACTTTACTTGACTTTACTTTCGTCCAACATAAGTGGCCCCTCCTATCTGAGAAAGCTCTTTCCGTCCATTTTTTTGTTGCTTTCTAAGTGGTTATTAACTACTTTGTGTAAACTACTTTGTGTATGGGTTACATAGCCAATCTTATGCGTGTTCTTGTTTTTTTTACCCGGTTACAGAGTATGGTTATTGGCAATAAACGAATAAAGAATAAAGAATAAAAACTTACCAGTTCGGTCTCATCCTGGTCAGGCATAAGACTCATGAATCGCGGCGAGACGATTTTCAATGTTTTCTTGTCGAAATTGCTGACGTTCTTTCCAGCCATCGACATCGCAAGCTAAACAAACCATTTTAGTATAGGTAGATGAACTGTTAAATGAGACGTAGCTTCTTTCAAGAATGGTTTCGAGTGTATGTTTTCGTGGTATCAGCGCAGAGCTCGCACTAACCACCAGCAATGACAACAGGCATGTCACTCTATTTCATTTGTAACGCGGCATGAAAATTTCGATAAAATTCTGGCTTAGTGTCATCCAAATTCAAGATATACCATTTTAACGTCAAACTGGGCAATTTTCACGCCAAAATGGACACTTCATAGTGATCATCTTTCAAATGGAAACGAGCTTCTTACATGTTAAACCAGAGACTCTCCAAGAGGGTTAGAAAAATTTTGTGTTCAGTATATTTATATCATTATTTTAATAATTAGTATATTAGTGTAACTTTGAATTTCTTTAGTTCAGCTGCCCGAATTAGTCCAATAATCTCGTAAAATTTCCATTTTTCGAAAAAAAAATTAAATTTTGTTTCAAAGCGCAAAAAGGCAGAAATTATTTAATAGCATTAAAAGAAAAGATCGCGCCTTGCAATTGGTTAGCTCGTTGCGATTTCTACTTGGTAGATAGTGTAAACGCTGCTTACACGCAACACGCACGATTGTGGGTTTTTTGCAATTGTTTTTGTTATGTCGTGTACAAATGTGAAACTCCTAAAAATGAAAATTTTGTTCTGGAAATTTTGTTATCAATCGGATAAAAATCGCGACATCTTGGACGAGTACACGGCGCAATCTCTTCTTTTGGCACTAAACAATTGCCGGCCTCCTGTTCTTTAAAACAGGCTATAAACTTTTATTTTTCCACAAAACTGGGAATTTTTTAAAATTTCAAACAAAGTGTTCACTGATTGGGTGGGTCAGCTAAAAGTTCAAAGAAATCATTCTTAAGTTTTCCTCGAACAAAAATTTATTCTAACTTTTTTGGAGAGTATTTGGTTTAATATAGAAGAAATTCCTTTTGGTTTGGAAGAGTTCGCTTTGATTTCAATTGTCTTGAGCTAGTCTAGAAGGGTGTCCAATTTTACGTGAAAATTGCCCAGTTTGACTTGAAAAGTGTCCAATTCGACGTGAAATTGGAATATATTTTATCGATAGAAGCTTTCAGAGCACTTTTTAAAAATTTGGCAAAATGAGAAAACGAGTGGAGGGAGACGTTTTGAACAAGCTAATACAACCAACCACACAACTGTTTTTGTACACTAAGACTTTAAGAGGTTCTAAACTGGTTTCATTTTTTGAACCACCACTTTTTCCTGGAATCGGACCTATGTGAAAGTAACGGCGACGACGCTTCCGTCGCCTAGCCGGGTCATGTATATGAAACGAAGACGAAAACGACAAAAATGAATGAAAGAAATAAGGAAAAGGAATGACAGATCTAAAATTCTTGATCTCTCATCACTTTAGAGAAGAAGGAAACTAGCTGACCTCTTAATGATTTACAAAATTCTCACAGGGAAGGTGTCTTGATTCTTTGGTCATCCACTGTCAAGAAGTAGAAGAGGAAAAACAATTATGTCTTTCTCGGTTGCTAGAACACGGATTAGATCATATTTTCTCACTTACAGATGTCTGAATGTGATGAACTTGTTGCTAGCCACAAGTGAGAATCTTCCCAATAAATGAGTTTATCGAAAAGCGCATTTAAAACGTTCGTCAGTAGAAGTGTCACCTTCGATCTGCTTGATCCTGTCGTTTTTTCCAAGTTTTATTTAGTTTCAGATATGTACATTGTATAATGTACTGTTGCGTGTAATGCAGCTTTTAATAAATAAAAAAATTAATAAATAATTTTACGTATCCTCCACATCGAGAGCTTCACAATATCCCGTGTGTGGTATATCTCATAAGGGAGACAAATAAGTCCACCCTTATCCCTTTAAGGATTGAGAAAGCAAGAAGAGCTCTAATTCTCAGTAGGGAAGGGTTTCGACCTCCCATGGAACTTCATGTTGAGACCTGGATCATTCGAAAGAGCTCGGAATGCTGATTACGAATATGGGTGTCAAAATTGCAAAATGAAATCCCTGAGCGAGTTATGGCCTGCCGAAATCGGGTGGCCTCACCACAGGCTGGCTATACGACGCCCAGGGCGCAAGAGTGGTGAGTCATCGGGCCCCATAAGAAGAGGCTACTATCTGTGGCGGTGGCACAGGGGTAGTGCTCACGCTCGTCGGGTGCGACGTCGTTGGTTCGGTTCCCGTTGCTGCAGGTTCTTTGCAAATCATAATTTATCTTCGAAATGACCTTTTGTTCTGAATTATGACACGTGTCTGATTAAATAGCCGGGGAGACTACCATACACGTTTGTAAATATGCTTTAAGGCAAAAATTTTCATGATGACATTTTAATAGCTATTTCGCACAAATAGAGTCCAAATCATACATTAAATAAATAGAGGTGTTTCTAACAACCTTGCCGTAGCAGAGCAAAGCAAAGAAAAAAATGTGTGAAGTAAAAAGGTAAGTAAAATGTATGATGAGGATAAAGAAAATGTCGATGATCTACTGCTTTTTCTTCACTCACTGTGTACTTTCCACCAGCAAAGGTTCTTCTCGCTGAATTTGGGATGCCAGAGTAAATAAAAATGTCACCATAGTAGTTTTTTGCCTTCATGCATTTTTGCAAACGTGCATGGTAGTTTTCCTGGCTAGTTAATCAGACACGTGTCATAGTTCAGAACAAAAGGTCATTTCGAAGATAAATTATAATTTGCAAAAAAGGCACCAACAGGAACCGAACCAACGACGTCGCACCCGACTAGCGTGCGCACTACCCCTGCGCCACCGCCGCAGCTGTAGGGCCCTTCTTACGGAGCCCTGATGACTCACCACTCTCGCGCCCCGGTGTGTCGCACAGCCAGCCTGTATTGAGGCCCCTGATTTCGGCAGCCCATAACTCGCTGAGGAGTTTCAATTTGCAATTTTGACACCCATGCTCGTAATCAGCATTCCGAGCTCTTTCTAATGATGTTCTGAACTTGAAGTTCCATGGGAGGTCTAAACCCTTCCCTAGTCAGAGCTTGACCACACTTTACAGTCCTGGTGGAGAACGCTTTCGATTTTGAGATTTTCTAGCCAAAAGAAAGAATCTCAGACATCAGATTGCAGTAGAGGGAAGCAGTATCATTACCTTGATACCTTCACGAACGAGTTTCATTGGCACTCGGAACTCGTCCTTCTTCATCATGGCCTCCTTCCTTTTCATCATTATTTCCTCGTCCTCCAGCTCCATCTGAAGATTTCATCTGTGCCATAGATCAGCACAACTGTGAACAACTTGTCACCAAATTCGGTGCCAAATTCAAAATTTCAAGGCAGTTGCCTACCTTTTTCATTGCCAGCGGTTTTCTAGGGTCTTGGAATTCGTCGGGCGTGTTCTGGATCATCATTTGCAGACGTTTCTTCAGCTCTTTTCGGCGTTGATTGTGCTTCTTAGCCTCTTCGCCGACGTGTCTCACTCGTTGAATTGCCGAACTCCAGCTGAAGGTGAGCAAATGTTGTTCTTAGAGCATTGCTGACGAATGATCGTCTCCCTACGTTTCGAAGCCTTCCTTGTTCTTGAACTTGCGCACAGTTTTCGTCACCTGCCGCATCACCTTCGAGAAGAAGGTACCATCTTCGGGCGAGGGAATGTTGTACGAGTCGCGGTTAACCACCTGAACCGGACGGTGAGCTCTCAAGAAAATCGGTCCGCAGATCGATAACGATCGATACCCACCTGAATGCTGCGTTTCGCCCTTGCCATCAAGAAGCTGCCCACCCAGTCTTCTTTCCGTTTCATCGTCTTGTAGTACTTGCCGCCGTATGGCTTCTTGATAGAGGACTTCTTCTTGAAGTGCGATTTGAGTGTTTCGCCTAAAATTTGGACGAATCGATCATCGCTCAGTTTGTCAACAACCAACACATTTCTTTTAAAAAAATCGGCAAACAATCTATAGATCGACAAAAGCTGCAAGAAACGATCTTTCACTTTCATCAATCTACATTAAGTGCTATATAAGCTACTTAATAGAAGTACTGCACTAATCACTCCTTCGGCGAGATGAGCCATGCATTGCAGTTCAACTGAATGCCGGTGCTGCTGATTGAGTACTTAGCCATGCTTCCGTTTAGCATACATTTCATCTCTATCATTCTCACTCATATTGTACCCTCTTCAATTTAACTTGGACATACTTCTAAGCACGCTTTATGCTTTTGGAGTCAAACTGAATGTCTTCCAATCAACACGAGCGCCTTCCTGGCTAAACTAGAAGCTTTCCAACACGGGTAGAATGGAAAAAAATATTGATTGCAAAAACACGGTTAGAATAAGGAGCATTTGGATTGAGGAAACTTGAGTTTACCTTTCCTGGAAATTTTCTGTTCCCCTGCCCAAAAAGTGAACGCACTGTTTGAGAGAATAAGAATTTTCTTTTTTTCAGGGCGAATAATGAATTAAATTTAGTTTTAAAACGCAGGGAGGCTGCGATTGTTCAGTCATTTATTTTAATCATTTTATTTTATTTTTTCGAGATCGTGTCATGCACCCTACTAGATTGTCGCGATGTTTTTTTCTATTGATGGCAAAAAATTTCGTTTGCGTAGAGTAACACAGGATAAAACAATAACGGTACAACAAGGACAATGTATAAAAACATATCAAAACCATATCCTTACACATCTGCTTCAAGTAAGCGGCACTTACACCATCAATCAAGCAGAAATTGTGACGATCTAGTCGAGTACATGGGGCGATTTCTCCTTCTAACACACTGAATGAGTGTTGCATTTGTGGTGTGTGCGTTTGAAAACAAAATTTAATTTCTTATTCTTCACTTAGTGGAATCGCAAGTGAATTTAAAAATTTCAAAGTTATATTGGATTTTCCTTGAACAAAAAATTATTTTAATTTCATTGGTGAGCCGCTATTTTTGTGGAAAATGCTCGTTTCATGCGGAAGACGCTTAGTTTGATTTTGAAAGCTCAGATCTTGTTTAGAAGTGTGACCATTGATTTAAAAAGTGTACAGTTGTATTTGGAAAGTGTCCAGTTGAAAATGGTATGTATGTGCATGAAGAATTGATTGATGGAATTGGAATTGATTTAAAACGGAAAGTACGGATCATCCTAGGCTGTGGGTATCCAGATCGCTTCGGATTGACTTTCAGCTGAGCAAAACAGGGTTTGAAAACACGTCTAGAGGCTCTTAGATAGCTAGAGACTATTACTATGCTCTCGTAATTTTTTCGAATATTCGAACGGTCTTGAGACCTCTCAAATTTCGAATATTCGAATTTAGATTCGAAAAAAACGGTTTTTCTGAATATTCGACTTCTAATATTCAAATTGAACGAAAATCCTTCGAACACCTATTCGAAGGGCCAATGGAACCACAACTGTAGTAGGGATTAATCAAAACGGTGGTACGTGATGTAATGTGTACGTTCTCTGCATAAACCTGCAATTTAAGGAATAAGTACTTCCGCAGGATTCCTTATGAAAGATGGACCTCAGTCGTTCGTCAGCAGATGAACGCAACTAATGCCGTAGTTGCAGCTGCATCACTTGACTTCTCTCCACATTATAATTCATGCAGTTTAGATGTGCGATGACCGTTCAACATAAGGGTCCAAAAGAGATCCTGCAGTATTCCAAAAATGCTTGGAATTCTCCGTGAGCATTTACCGTTGGAAGGGGTAATTGCTCCACTTTCGAAGGAATACAAAACTTTGAGATGGTCCTTAGGGATTAAATCTCGAAAGTTCTGGTATCAGAAACATTGGAAGGCTTTCAAAACTTTCCTTATAACCTATTGGCTTAAGTACTGATCATTATTTATACGATATAGCCGACGTCGACGACTTTGTCGACTCCAGAAGCCAAGATTTTCATGGCTGCTAAACAGCTTTCTTTTCCGATTGAAACAAAAAATGTGCAGATTCTGATGTATTTCATTTGCGCGAAAAACTGCTGTTTAAGGAGTGATATTTCAGGTTCGATGTGGCAGTTCAAATACAACAGTGTTTGTTGCGCCAACCTAAGAGAACAAAACTCCGACACTTAGCCATCGCCAGCCAAATTTCTACCATTTTTAGACTTTCACAAGACTTTTCTTTAAAAGAAAAACTCACTCTTAAAAGTCTTCTTCGGTTTATGTTTGACATGTCGGGTTTGATCGAGGACCTTGACTACACAACGAGCATGTTGAGGTACTGTGGCGGCCTGTTTCGAACAGCGGTGTACTTCTTCGCGTTCACTCGAGTCCATCTGGTCCAGTCTGAAGAACAGATTGCTGAATTGAAGATATCGGCCTCATCAATGCTTGATGCGTCCACTGCATCATAGGGGCTTCTCGATTTACTGGGGCTTCGAAAAAAACAACAAAGAACGTCTCGCGATAGTCTCCACCTTCTCTCTTCTTGAAACCTCGGCATGCTTACAAGGGAACTGTGTGAACGGTATGCCGGAACGGCAAGAACGAGTACCATAGGGAGAATTCCCCTCCTCCAAATAGTAACAGAACATGTTTTGTTTTTGCCGAATCCTTGAGGCGAACGAGCACGAGGGTGTAATGGTTAAGGGTCCGCAGAGCGAGCTCTTCACGATAGTGCAAGATCCCCGTGCCGTGAGCAGGGTGGCGCAGTGGTAGAGGGTACGCCTAATGATCGTGAGATGTGGGGTTTGGTTCCTATGCTGCGCCGCGTTTTTGCACTTTCACCATAGTATCGGATTTCCATAGAGATTTCCATATCTGAACTTGTTTTTGGAGTTTGCTACGGTGAGATGTTTTTATTACTTGTTATTTGTCGACATCTCGTAATTCACTAGCAATGTTCGAAATATGCCAAGTGCGATTTTGTATGAAACTTTTACTCCAATAAATTGTTCTGGTTGTCAATGTAAGAAATTTTGACACAGGAACAACATGGAACAACGGAAGTTGCCAGAAAAATGCTTCAAATGCAATTTATTAGTGTCGGTGAGGTGAATGCCACCAGTGTACTCACAGTGTGGAGGGGACCACATGATCCTCAACTTGACCTACCACCTCGATCAATATTGTCGCCTCTGTTATGCCTGCAAAGTCGCGCGGATATAACAAGTTGCTGCCGCCAACACTGACAATATCCGTTAACCCTCGAGTGGTCATTCACCTATTGGCACTGAAGTGCGGATCTCCACTGGATGCTGTCCCTTCTAGAGACGAAATGAAGCTGGGGAAAGGATAGCAAGTATCCTACAGGATTCCGAACTGTGACAGCTGGAAATCGACGAAGTGGAGAAGTTGGAGGTAGTGGAAGAAGAGGACCAAGAGTTTCAACCAGAAGAGGATTGTGACGGAGTCACGATACCACTAACCAGTGAAGGCACTATCACGTTTTCGGGAGGACAGATCGTTTCGGAGGAAAAGGTTTAGCTATACTAGAATTGTTATACTATACAAGTTTGAGAACGGGGGAAAATGGACTGTATCGCGATTCCAGGCTTGGGCTGCAGCGGAGTACCACTGGGCAGGAACTGAGAAGCCAAAAACAAGTTCGGATATGGAAATCTCTATGGAAATCCGATACTATGGTAAAAGTGCAAAAACACGACGTAGCACGGGAACCGAACCCTAGCCCTCACGAACACGAGGCGTGCCCTCTACCACTGCGCCACCCAGTCCACGACACTAGGATCCTGCGCTGTAGTGAGAAGCTCGCCCTGCGGACCCTTAACCATTACACCCTCGTACTCGTCCTGCCTCAAGGATTCGGCAAAAACAAAACATGTTCTGTTACTATTTGGAGGACGGGGATTCTCCCTATAGTACTCGTTCTTGCCGTTCCCGCATACCGTTCAGACAGTTCCCTTGTTAGCTCTTGTTGTTATCAATAATGTGCCAACGAGGATTTTTAAGGCGGATCTTTATTCTGGCCTTACGTTTTGACTAATTCGTCGTCGTCAGAGGCCTGAATGTGGCGCAGGGTTCTTAATATGTAATCTATACCACCAAGCGCCTTAGCCACTCTAACAGTTTTGACACAAATCTACGACCCAACGTTAGAAGTGTAGGAAGAGAATTAAACTCATACATAGATCCACCAATCTTTTTGAGAGCAATCGCTCTCTGCTAGTAGACCAGTACGAGCGAATGAAACATACCGTGCAGTCTACCACCATATATATAAAATTCATAGACGTGCACGCCTAATAACTGGTAGTACCACAGTTCGCAGTGTGATACGAAGGGCAAGAGTTCATTCGTCACGGACATGCATTCATTTCGGTTATTCATTACTGGGTTTTTCGTAAAAATCCTGAGCGCTTCTAATGCTTTCCTTGCGGTGATTTCTTCCTCTACAGCCAAAATTTTACACTTCACGCCAAAGTCATTACCATTTGCGCACCTCAGCCCTATGCTTACCAAGAGGACTATTTGACGATCCGCGCCTTTTGCTAGCAAGGTGCTCCCTCATGCGCACCGCTAGCATCCTTCCCGTCTCTCCGACATAGTTTGCGCTACAAGCTACACACTCAATTTCATAGATTACTCCTGTCTTGGAGCAATCTCCCACATTCCCATATGGACATATTAGTTCTCCGAATGGCATTGCTTATCATAAAGTCTGTTTCGGACCAGTATGCCTTTGATATTGTCATTAGGAATATCTACCAAAATAACATCACTATGCAGCTGGGCATTTTCGATGGCTTTTCTGGTAGCAGCGGACACCTTGTCGGTGATGAAGGGGAGAACAAGAAGTAAATTTCCTTCGCGTGATCTTTGAGGGGCATTAGGGTGAAAAGTCCTTCGACGTTGTAGTACCGGATAGCCATTGGAAATAGCTATATCCGAAGCTAACTGAACTGATTCTTGGCGTTCCTTAGGACCTGTACACATTCTCGAGGCCGTGCGAAACATGTTTTGAACTACAGCACGTTAGACGGCCACAGGGTGTGCAGACCTCGCATGAATCAGAATGTTTTTTGAGCTTGATTTTCGATACAACTTCACCCCCCCCCCTTCCATTGGACACTTTTATTTGCGTGTTTAGAGAAAGTCAGCTGTCCTGTGGGGTTTCTCCGGTTAGCTTAATGTACTGTGACATTGATTCAATAATCTAGAACACTCGTCCATTTCGAACTGTGCTGAAGTTACGATACAGTACATACCTACAGTACATTAGCGGAGAGCGTTCCAGCACTGGTCTCTCAATTCTACTCATGAAACACAGTTGCTTGACGTTGGCCCATAGCTAACCCTCTGAGTTGCGAAAAATAGTATAGTGTATCACCAGGAAACGGATCAGATTTAATCGAGCTGCTCACCTAATAGGAGATCAGCTGAGGCTCTCATAGAAACCCAGGAAAGTTATTGGAGATGGAAATCACTGTATGCCTCCAGTGATTGTGATAGATCCGCCCGTTCTTTCATCTGCAGAATAGTTCTAGGAGAAGACATCTTTCATTGATTCGGGCTACTCGTGCTTGGGATTCTGGTTGGTTGCACAGTACTAAGGAAGAAAGTGGAAAGATAATACGCTGCCTAAAAGGTGATAACATTGCTCACAGTAAAGATGCTGAAGAAGTTATGGGCTCAAATGAAATCACAGGAAAACATAATTTTTATGAAATGTGAACGGTATGGAATACGCCATGTACTCGTCTGAAATTTTGCATTTTTCACTAGATTGATTGTGTTTCGCTTGAACATTCGCTACAATTTCTCCATAAAGTGGCCGTTTCAATCGGTTCGACTTCTTTTAGGGTTCAAAACTTAAAAGCACACTATGGCTTGCGAAAAGTGCATGGTATCCTAAAAAGCAGGTACTATTTGACAGGGTGAAGCTTTAGAGGATTTGAGACTCGTATGAAAGCACAGTGTAACGAGACTTCTGTGGCTTGTAAATAATAGTCGAGATTGCACCATGCCCGCCTGAAATCTTGCATTTCAGACTCAATTGGTTGTGCATGGTGTGAACGCTTGTTATAATCTTGTTACTGCTTGGTCAGATCAACTTGTACTGTTTTTATTTACTTTTAGAGCTTCACAGTCACGTGAAAGACACGTGACATTCTGGTTTATTGATTTCACAAATTATCTAATTAAATGCCAGTAGGGGCCCCATTTTCCAAGACGGATTTGTGGAGTGATGAAGCAACATTCAAGCTGAGCGGAGAGGTTAATCGGCACAATTGCAGCTACTGAGCGACGGAGAACGTTAAAAGAAGCACAGCACAGGTTAATCTGGCCATGTAGTAACACGATTGAAACAAGCGTTCAACCCATGTACAATCAATCGAGTCTAAAATTCAATTTTTCAGGCGGAGGCACAGCGCAATCCTGACTATTTGCGGGCAACAGAAATTTCGGTCCCCTGTGCTTTCATATAAGTGTCAACCATCTTCGAAAGGCATTCAAAACTCCCGTAAATTTGGCGGTTGAACTCAAAGCGACTCCGGTTCGTCTAGGTTCGTCTCGCGCGGTAATAAGGTCAGATTAGGAACTCCTTTCGGATATGCGCCGACGAACGCGGACTCGATTGAGACAATATTAACAGTTGATAGACGTTGTACTCGTCTTCGAAACAGAGTGCAAGCAGACCTCATCGTCATAAATTGATCTTTGGAAAAAATGGAAACTCTGTGGAACCTCTTTTTTGAAAGTAGAATGGGTGTATAGAAAAAATACTCGACATATTCTATATTTTTCGTGCATTCATTACATTTAATAATTTCTTCTTGACTTTGACAAACTGAAAAATGTCGCTGACATGTCGTTCAGCAAGAATGGTAAGTTGATGTCATGTCTTATCATTATACTCATACTCTGTATACACAATAAAAAATAAAGAATACGCAACGACGTCACTGAACCCCTCTTGGAATGCGCCACGCATTGAACCTCTACGGAACGTCGTGGGTCCAACTTGAATGCCTATTTGGTCTACACAATGAGTGATGTGGCCAGGCGGCGGAAAAATGTCAATCTGTCCTCCCGAGGTAAGTCTTACTCTAATTCAACAACACTGTAGGGATGAAAGGCCGGGTTGACCAAGGCGGGAAATCCGAACCAAGAATCTTCTTTCATCGGAGTGAACGCTACAGCCGGTGCCTTCTCGACACCGCTGCATATACATCTAAAAGAATGTCTTTTACTCAACCTAGTCTTTAATTTATTGAGTGGAGGTGCACTGAATAAATTTGACTCTCTGATTTGATCTCATTGTTATAGCTCCCATTTTGCAACCATAAATGAAAAATACCACATATTGCGCTTCAGAAAAGATCGTTCTAAAAATTTTGAATATTTTTGAATGATGTGTAGTACTTTATCAGCCGCTTTATCAGGGGGCGGGGTGGAGGGAGGCTTGGTTGGCATGGGCGTGGAACCAGAACTAAGGATCTCGATTCTGGGATGCAACCACTGCCGGCGCCTCTGCGACTCCGGCGTCTATATTTGGTGAGACAACGGGAGATTAGGCTGGCGGAAAAGCCTTGAAACAACATTTTGAAAACTTTACAATTTTCCGGGAAAAAAATTTCAAAAATCATGCGTCAGTGGGGATCGTGCAGAAGATTCCAGAAGCTCTCGCTATCTTACTATATATAATTCGCTCACTACGTGGGTCATGCTGTCAGTCACGGGGAGGTGGGACTAAAGCCAAGAGATGCATTGCGGCGCATGCCATCCGGGACGAAGACGAAGACGCGCCGCAGACGTGCGCAGAGATTCAGAAAACGAGCCCTAGACATCGTTCAACGTGCGTCAGGGTCCAGAGTATGTCTCCAACGTGCGTGGGTATTCTGAAGGCGCGCCGCAGACGTTGCCAAACGTGTGTCGGGATGCAGAAGACGTGTTGAAGACGTCGTCCAACGTGCGCAGAGATTACGAAGACGCGCCGCAGACGTCGTCCAACGTGCGCAGAGATTCAGAATACGAACCCTAGACGTCGTTCAACGTGCGTCAGGGTCCAGAGTATGTCGTCCAACGTGTGTGAGTATTCAGAAAGCGTGCCGCAGACGTTGCCCAGCGTGTGTCGGGATGCAGAAGACGTGCTGAAGACGTCCAACTTGCGTAGGGACTTCGAGTAAGGGGAGCAGTAGGAGGGGGACCAGCGAAGATGGGAACAGGAAAGGGGGACCATTAGAGGTGAGCAATAAGGGGACCAGTATTTTCCCCTCAATATCGTCCAATGAGCGTCGGCTTCTCCGCTTCACTGATGAGCCACCGGGGAGATGTTACATTAACAGGTTCGTATGAAGGCAGTGGTGAAACGAACCTGGATTTGAAAAAAAAACATTTTTTTCTTATACATAGGATTACAAGCAGGTCTAAAAACTTAGGACATCTCTGCAAACGCAATTTTACTGGCCCTTCTCTTGAAAGAACGAAGTGACAGGTGCAGGAAGTTCTCATTAGTTATTTTACTAAGCAATGGAACTAGTCGGTGAAGAAAAGATTTTCGGCCAGCCTAATATCTCATACCAATAGGACGCTCCCCTGAAGCAGTCAGAGAATGCGCTGAGAACTGTGGTTCCCAACATCCACATCTCTCTCAATTCACTTCCTGATCAGGAAACACTTTCCTCTGGGCCAGTGCCTACTGCCGGTGCAACAGCAGTTTCATCGTTGACAGCACGTTCACTGAGCGCCATGCAGCGCTTATCAACGCCTCCGTGTTCAGCGTGTTCGTCACACGTTCCTGCGAGCGTACGTGCACATCAGCGCCGTCAAAGGACGGCCACAGCGACGTGGCGCAAGAGTTGCACTAGAGGCGACTTCGCTTTGGGGTTCACTTAATGCTGCCTGTTCGCCTGCGTGAACAGCTGCGACGAGAGACATCCATCTCACATCCGACGAACGGTGGGATGGCGAGCGACCGACAACCGGATGCAGACAGTTCAAGTATTTCTCGATGCTGCGCGATATTTCACATCTGGCTTGAATTCCTCGGAAGCGTCTCATTCATCAAGAAACACTTGTCCTTCCTCGGAGATGCAACACAGGCAAGGCGCACGCCATTTTGCACTGTGTCGGAAAGGCGAGGAACGAGGAAACAACATCTTTAATTCCGGAGTTTTAGCTTAATTTGCCTAAGACACTGCAGTAGAGAGGTGATGGATCGCGCGCACAGCTCGAATAAATTCCATGTTCGTTCGCTTCCAGACTCTGCTAGCCTTCCACCAGCCCGGAGGAGGCATTGGATTCGACGCCGATTTGGAGAATTCGGATCCGTCGTTTTTTCAAACCCTGGTAAGAAAAAATGTGCGAATTATGGAATGTTTGAAGAACTCGGATTCTAGCGCTATTCATATGGGGGTACTTTTCATCAGTTGGGATTTCCGGAAAATTCAGATCACTGATTTTTGATCAGAAATCTGATGTCTTATGCCGTTCAGAAATCCGATTTGAGAACCGAGGAGATAAATCTGTTCTTTAGATCATCCGAAAAATCTTCGCGTTGAAGCTGTTCATAGCTGAATCCTCTCAAGATACAGGACCTTTCAATAATGCTATTATACGCATAATCTTTCAACCGGGTTTGAAAAAATAAGGAATCACGTTTTTATGTTTTTTAAAGGGTTTTATAAAATATTTTCTTTTATTATAATGAGACAAGACAGAGCTACTCACAGGCGAAGCAAACGAACAGATGTTGTGGGATCTCTTAAAATAGGACATTCGCTGTGTTTTCTAAAAAATTCAAGTTCAATCCATCTTCTTCCTCTTCTTCAGCGTCTGCCCCGCTTCGTGGCGGGGTCCGCTATTCTGGTGTCATGACGCCACCTTTCCCGATCCAGCGCTAAATCAGGGTGGACACCAGCCGCTTTCAAGTCCGTATGTAACGTATCAGCCCAGCGCTACTTCGGGCGCCCTCTAGGCCGCTTTCCTATTACCTCGAAGTTAAGGATTATCTTGCGGACGCTGTCTTCCTTTCCACGCAGAACGTGGCCGTACCATCGTAAGCGAGCTTCGCGCATCTTGTCCGCTATCGGCGCGACACCGAACTTCTGCCGAATAGCTTCGTTTCGGATGCGGTCCATGCGCGTGACTCCAGCCGTCCAGCGCAGCATCTTCGTCTCCATGACGCTGAGGCGCGTTTCAACTTCCTTGGTCGCTGGCCAACACTCAGCGCCGTACATTGCTACCGGCCGGACGACTGCTCTGTAGATCTTCGACTTAAAGCGCTCTGGTATCTTCTTGTCGCAGAGCACGCCAGTCAACGAGCGCCACTTGGACCAAGCTGCACTCACGCGTGAATTCACTTCGACCATCAGTTTACCGTCAGACGAGACTGCTGATCCCAGGTATTTAAAGACCGCAGTGCGTGGAAGCTCGATGCCGTTAACCTTGATGGAGCTGGACTCGGTAACGTCCGCCGTTAAATACTCGGTCTTCTTCACGTTCAATCTGAGTCCAAACCGCTCCAAGCGATCACACCAAGCTTGCAACTCTCGCTCGAGTTCTCCTTTATCTTCGCTAGCGAGCATCACGTCATCGGCATAAAGCAACGTCCAAGGGACAGGCTTCTGAAGATCTCGTGTGATGGCATCCATGACGACAACAAAGAGGAGGAGTGGGGAAAGCGCAGAACCCTGGTGTACCCCGACAGAGATTGGGAACTCCATCGAGGTCCCAGCTGCAGCTTGAACTCGACTCTTTGGACAAGAGTAGAGAATTCGCACCCACTCTATGAGCTCTTCGGGAACTCCATGATGTCGCAAGACGTACCATATCACTTCACGCGGTACGCGGTCAATAGCCTTCTCCAAGTCGAGGAAGGCGATATGCACTGGCTTCTGTTTCTCGCGATGCTTTTCTATCAGGAGGCGGGCGGCGTGTATGGCATCAACGGTGCCACAGCCAGCCACGAAGCCGCACTGATTGCTGGAAAGCTGGACGATGTCCCGAATTCGTCCATCGACATTTCGCTCAAAGATCTTCATGCTGTGCGAAAGCAAGCGAATCGGACGGTAATTGGAGCAGTGCACAGGACTGCCCCTCTTCTTCCAAATCGGGATCGTCGTACTTTGGCGCCAACACTCAGGCACCTTCTTCTCCGCCACAACCTGATTAAAGAACTTCGCCAACCACTCAGCAGGGTACCAGTACTTGGACTTCCACAAATCAGCTGCCACGTCATCGGGCCCAGTCGCTTTGCCTGGCCTCATCTTCTTCAAAGCCTCTTCAATCTCCTCCACGGTGATCTTCTGAACGGGGCCGTGGGTTGGAGCCGTTGAAGGGATGGCTGGATGAGGGAACCCAACCGTAGAGATTTCCTCAAAGTAATCGCGCCATCGCTTCAATGCCTTATTGCGGTCCGTAAGGAGATGGCCGTTCTCATCATTGATGCCGAAGAACTTCTCGATGTCCTCGGTCTGGCGATGGCGATTCTTTGCAAGTCGGTACAGATACCGCTCACCATCGCGAGACTCGAGCTTCTCGTTGACATCTCCATAATGAGTGGCTTTCGCAACAGCCACGGCCTTCTTTGCAGCTTTCTTCGCCTCTTGGTACTTCCGCCAGTTATCGGCTGTCTTTTCGCCGAGAAACACGTGATAGAGCGACTTCTTCTCTCGCACTTTTGCTTTCACGTCGTTTGTCCACAGCCATGTCTGCTTGTCGACCTTCCGTCGCCCAGGCTTCGTAATGCCGAGTTCTGACTGTGCAGCTTGACGAATCGCGTCGGTCGCCTTCTTCCAAGTTTTGTCGACAGTCGTGACTGTCGGTAACCGCACGCGAGAAATCACAGCTGCTTCCCTCTCTCTCATTCGCCACCACTTGATTCTTGCTGCACCGCATCGCTCAACCTGCTTCAGCCTCGGAGGGGCGATCTTCAAAGTGCAGATCAGCGGTCGATGCTGTGGAGCGACCGACTCATACGGCACGATCTTCGCATCTGTGACAATGCTTCGGTCGCGATCTCTCACAAGGACAAAGTCTATCTGAGTCTTGGTGCTCCCACTGTGGTATGAGATAAGGTGCGAGTCGCGTTTTCGGAAAACGGTGTTCACTATGGTGAGGTTATGCGATTCCGCGTAATCAAGAATGCGCTCACCATCGGCGTTACGTGATCCGTATCCGAAGCCACCATGACAGCTGTACCCGTCTTTCGTAGCACCCACGTGCCCATTAAGGTCACCAGCGACTATGATGACATCTTTCGACGGTACCACTGCTGGCTTCTCATCAAGCAGGCTCCAAAACTCTTCCTTGGCTTGATCCGAGCAGCCAGTCTGCGGAGCATACGCTGAGAAGAAGTGATAGAGTCGCTCCTTAGCGGCGACAACGATCTTCATCAATCGATCGTCAAAGCGCTCGACGCTTACAATCGAGTCACGAAATCGTTCGGAGACGATTATTCCGACACCACTGGTGGTCCTGGGACTTCCACATAGAACGGCCTTAATGCCACGTCCTATGTCCCTTGACTTGCGGCAAGACCACCTCGTCTTCTGCACCGCACAGAAATCAACTCTTCTACGCTCCAGTGCTTCAACCAACTCGCACGAGCGGCCCGTCAACGTACCCACATTCAGCGTTGCCACGCGGGTCCTGCTTACGTTACGGGACTTTCGGACTAGCTCAGTTGCCCCCCGATGCCGTCCTCGCATCAGGGACCCTCGCATACTTCTCACACTCGCCGGGCTCTGCGAGTGCGCGTCGGCTCCCGCGGACGCCGTAGCACTATCTCGAAACACTTGAGCTGTCATACACCATGTGATGTGACACGGGTCTTCGTAGGCCGGCCTGTCACAAGGGCCTGTCGCCTAAAAAATTCAAGTTCAATCCATGCTTTCTTTTTTCTCTTTATTAGAGCTTTATTTCATTCCTGAGATTTCGTTCCTGAGCTTTCAGTTTGGTTAATAGTTTGCCATCATTACTGACTTTCTGTTCTACTGCTTGTGCTTGATTCTTGGTATTGAAGAGCACTAATATGGCTTGAATAAAAAAAAAATAATAAATAAAAATAAATAAATAAATAATTCGAATTATCCGAACCGGTGTCGAATGGCTAGAATGTAGCCGGTGAATTGTTAGCAGACCTAATTGAGAAGTAAAAAGTATTGCCTTGCCCATCGCTGGCCCATCGCTGTGCAGACCAAGTATGTAAAGGACAAGGACGGCGTTAGTCAATCCCCTTTCGGATGCGCCATGCAAGTGACAAGTCAATGTTTTATCCTTCCCATACAAGCCTGCTAGCAATGCAACGACACCGAAAGGAAAGAAGGCTCGGTTGGCCTGAGCGGTAAACCCCAGCCAAGAAGCAGGAATCTAGAAGGGCAATGCATAGCGCAACCCAAAATATGATTGAAAAGTGCGGCATTCACCCTTTCATATGATGCCATTTAAAAGGCTCAATTTTTAGAAAGTAACCGACTTTAAACTCAAAATGAATTAGTCTTCAGATCAAAGTTCAACCAAGAAATCCATGAGGAGTGGCCGCTGCTGAATTCAGAGAGTGCTCAGCCTTGTTTTCCGTTACAAAAATATTTTATCATTTAGAAAGTGCTTGACGTTAAGTTTGGCTTAAAAGACATTTTAAACCGAAGAAGGATAGCAATGTTTTGATGCTAAAACGAGACTCTTCCACACACTCGTTCATGGGGTTATGATTTTAGTTTGATTGATAGCAAAAATTCTGTCTGCGTGAAAGTGACACACTTGACAATGGCCCAGCAAAGCAATTATCAAAGGCACACACATCTCTACTTCGCCGTTTCCAGTAAGCGGCATTTATACTATCCTACTATATATAAAGCAGCAAGTGTGTGTGTGTGCGTGTGTGCGTGTGTCACACTGTCCGTCCGTCCGTCACACTTGAGTTGGGGCGCGGCAGCCGAACACGTCGGCAACCGTGCATGGCGAGCCGTAGACGTGCCGAACACGTCGGCAACAGTGCGTGAGGAGCCGCAGACGTGCCGAACACGTCGGCGGCACGAAACTTCGGCCCTGGGGGTAATCGAGGTCGCTGAACACGAATCTGAAGTCGACCAATCGATATCGATCGATATTATCGATTTTTTGAGGATGGCGCTCAAGTGGCGCGAAACTTCGGCCCTGGAGGTAATCGAGGTCGCTGAACACGAATCTGAAGTCGACCAATCGATATCGATCGATATATTCGATTTTTTGAGGATGGCGTTCAAGTGGCGCGAAACTTCTGCTCTGGGGTAATCGAGGTCGCTGAACACGAATCTGAAGTCGACCAATCGATATCGATCGTAATTATCGATTTTTTGAGGATAGCGCTCAAGTGGCGCGAAACTTCGGCCCTGGGGGTAATCGAGGTCGCTGAACACGAATCTGAAGTCGACCAATCGATACCGATCGATATTATCGATTTTTTGAGGATGGCGTTCAAGTGGCGCGAAACTTCGGCCCGGGGTAATCGAGGTCTCTGAACACGAACCTGAAGTCGACCAATCGATATCGATCGTTATTATCGATTTTTGAGGATGGCGCTCAAGTGGCGCGAAACTTCTGCTCTGGGGTAATCGAGGTCGCTGAACACGAATCTGAAGTCGTCCAATCGATATCGATCGATATTATCGATTTTTTGAGGATGGCGCTCAAGTGGCGTGAAACTTCGGCCCTGGGGGTAATCGAGGTCGCTGAACACGAATCTGAAGTCGACCAATCGATATCGATCGATATTATCGATTTTTTGAGGATGGCGCTCAAGTGGCGCGAAACTTCGGCCATGGGGTAATCGAGATCGCTGAACACGAATCTGACGTCGGATCAATCGATCCATCTCGATCAACATAAAAGTCAGAAGGCCTAGGGAAGAATAGGAAACCCGTAGCGGCCATGGCGTCCTATTGTCGGGGTTTGGGGGCGAAGCCCCCAACCAGTCGTAGGCGGCCGCTAGGCCGACGTACGACTGGTTGATCAAATAAAAAACGCGACGAGGTAGACAAGTGCACGGCGTGATCTCTTCTTCATTACACTAAAGACCGCCTGCCTTCCTGTATTCTCAAATAAACGCATTTATGTCACTAATATAATAATACCACCAATAATATATATATAACAAAATATAGAATACGATTATTTTCGAAGAATTTGACCACCTATTCGGGCAGGTGAAAAATCCTTCTGTTGTCTCACTTGACTCTAGGACGCAGGCTGCGGCTTGATCTCACAGTGGATAGGACCTTGGACGTTGTCTACAGTGGATCGGCCATCTTCCCGAAAGCTTTACGAGCAGCTACAAGCGGACGAGACAGGGCGCAAATGACACTATAACTACCAAGAACGCGCCTTTGGGCGTTTTTTTATACTTGCGCCGCCGCGAGCCACGGCACAGTTGTCCATGTTTCGCGTCGCCTGGCGACGTCGCATCGCTTTTAGAGGCCCCCACAGAGTTCTGCGGCAGCGCCGCTGCCCAATGCTTAACCATAGGCAGAGACGCAGAGCTCGCCGCCGGCGGCGTCCCTGCCCTATCCTTAACCATTGTGGCGAGCGGCATTGCCGCAAAACTCTGTGGGGCCCTTAAGGCCCCGCACACTTCTGCGGCGTCGCCGCTGCCCTGTCCTTCATCGTAGGGCAGAGACGCAGAGCTCGCCGCCAGCGGCGCCGCTGGAGCGGCACTGCCGAAAATGATTTGAATCATACGAGACCGGGGGCAGACATAACTCCAACGCCGCGCAAGCCCTCCCTGGCGTCGAGGTGCACGACCATGTTGGACGAGTTGTCGAGGTCCGATTGCTTCCGATAAGAACGGCTAGTAACGTTTCCGACAGGGACGGCTGGTGACTCGCGCTAGAGCGCGGAAGTGTGTGTCGGCGACTGTCGATCGCGTTTTTCGCATAGAGGGGGAAAGTATAATAGTATGGTGAGACACGTCTAATGTCTCCTGGAACGGAATTCTATGCGTACTGGTAGGAATTCTATGCCCAATTCTACCACGCTCATACTAATGTAATGTGAACCGGTAGCAAATTAGAGTGCATAGAATCCTAACGAAGTTGGCTGTTATATCTCCATATATGACTAACGCGCGTGAACTTACGAGTATTGCCTATTACTCGTAAGTTCACGACCTTCCGAAGATATCTTCTTAAAGCGGGAACGTTTGTTAACAAAGCGCTGATGGAACGAGACTCAATCTATTTCAAATGTTGTGAAGGAAACGGCCAATGACCTGGTGAGGAAAATTCGAGACCAAATCTGGGCCGTGATTATTTAGCATAAGTTCCGGAAGCAAGTGCTTGTAAATTCCCGAAAATTTTCACAAATTTCCTTTGAGCAGTTGTCCTTGCTATCAAGTGTTAGAAGTTTTCAGGGACTGCAGGGACTGTTGAGACGTGAGGCTTTTGCTAGGATTCAGAGACAGCTCCAGGGCGCACTAACCCGTAGCTTTTCTCTTAATTCTACCTTTGTTCCACACTTGACCCTCACCTTCTTCCAACGCTCTTGTCATAGTTTAATTGTTGCTCTAACACTGGCAAGATTTTGTGCTCCGTGGCTAACCGAGCGTCACCGAGCGCGCGAGCGCGTTTCATCGCCGCGATGTCGCATGCGGCCAGCGCGCGACGTTGCGTTGGAGTTACGTCCTGGAGCCGCGCCGCGCCCTTCCATTCAGCGGCGCGATTCGCCGAATACTGTAACTCAAAATTCCGTCAAATGTAGTGTTTTGAGGCGGCCAAGTATAAAAGCGATGTGGCATCGCCGGGCGGCGCGAGAATCTATAGCTATGCCAACCATCGCGCAAGTATAAATACCGCCTCATAAACATAAGGCTACTGTAGGGCGCGGACATCAAGACTGTTGATGCATAGGGTTTCCATATGGGACCAGCACACAGTATGAACAAGGCACAGATCAACGACATAGTCAACAGACTGCAGCAACGGATTATAGTGTAATAGGGGCCGATCCTTCGCATTTCAGAAGACTCACACCAAATTGTTGTCGGGCAAAAAAATTGATATGTGTTCTTCCGAAGGCGTATGGCTTTCATTTGGAAGACCCTCTCTTTGATTGGAAAGGTGTTCAGGGCAATTTTAAATGCGATCGGCTTGCTTTGAAAATTGCCCAACTTGGTTAGGAAATCATATAAATAAATAAATAGATGTAGTTTAAATGCATTGGCAGAGAGATGGAATGGATGGAAACGTTTCCCTATAAGACAACGATCAAAAACGAAGGATAGAAGCACCCTTTCAGCGAGGCAAGCTCTTTACATTCCCTTGTATGCGGCATTGAAGAGAGAAGTCGATCACATAAGTAACTTATAGGGTTCTCGGCCGACAGAATTGCATCCTTGTCTGCTCAAAATGCGGCTGAAGTACACTGAAGTTGGCCTTTGGTTCCGCTTGACTTCTGTTCTCTTTACGTTCACCCCCTTGTTGATGGTGGAAATTCATAGATCTGCTATGGATTCAAACCCGATCAATGACAGCGCATTACTTCTTGTGCCCGTTAGTCTTACACCATTTGGAATGCGTCGCGTCTGAAGTTCGACCCGACTATGTCGCCACGCAGTTGACCCGGTGCGGGTTTACAGCTTGTTGTACCTAACCGTTATGATTATTTGTACGTCGCCAATGTTCGAAGTTCAGTCACGGAACCTCGCGGAGAAATTCGAATCGCCGCGAGCGTCGAACGGAGGTAGCACAGCGCTGGCGACCGGAAAATTCATGAAAAAAACCGCTCGGACTGGCCCTTCAAGTGCATACCGACGGATACGTCAGTGTCGAGATCGCACATATGGATGTCTTAGACCTGTTCCGGCTGCTTGACGCCACCCGTGAGTGTTGACCGTGAAAAAAGTAGGAATAGAACTTCATCATCAGAGACCGCGAAACGAAGCAACCGGTCAGCAAGGCAAGACGATTCTGCGGTTTCTGTCAAAGGTTAGATGGCAAAATAGCACTCTGGATAGTTTTCGGCCTCGCTGTTTTTGAAATATTGGCGCCTCAAATTGCATGGCAGGAGTTATGTTGCATCATACGACGCCTTTCAAATGCACGCTTTTGTTTATCAGGGCATGATTCGATTAAAGAGTCACCGGCCTGCTCATTGTCAATGAGTGATGCCTTATCAACTAGTTCCAAATTTTGAACTAACCGGGAAACTGTCTCAATGGTAGACCGGGACGGCCCAGGTGTTGTATACGAGCAGAATCGCCTCTCTCTGGGAAACAACAAAGTGCAAATATCTCGACCCCAGTACAACTTTGCGTAGAGTTGTTTACGACGGAGTTTGAGCCGTTGGCGGCGTTAGCCTCTGCCTGCACGCCGAGGGCGGGCTGAAGTTGGCAGGAAACAGCCATGACGAGGGGAGGCGATTCTGCCCATATACAACACTTGGGCCGTTCCGACCTATCGTTGAGATAGTTTCTTGGTAAGCTTGAAGTGCTTTGTGAGCCACTTCTCTCTGGTGAGACGTCACGTCGTCTTCGGATGCCTGGACGTGATGTAAAGGTTAAAATGTAAGCACTATTCCAACAAAAGCCTGCACCACTCCTTCATTCTGACCTGCCTATACAGTCAACAAGGAGAGACCAAAGAGTAAGTCGAGCTCACCTATTCAGTCCACCGCTTTGAGGCGATGTTCACAAGATGTTACTGAATGTTTTAAAGCTTTTCGAGCGTAGAGATTCAACCTCAGTGAGCAATACGATGGTTCACTTTACCTCATAGTCGTTCCCGTCATGCGCCACCACGTAGTAAACATCGGATCCCCCGCCGATTCTGATAATTCAGATCCGTCAATTTTTCAAACCCGGTAAAAAGGTTTATGCGAATAATGGTATTTTTGAAAAACTCCGGATCTTGGGATGATGCATAGTTTTAGTAGTTTTAAAGAACCGTGTTTTCGGATGGGCGAATAACTGACTTACCTTCGGATCTCACACTGGATATCGCAATCGGATAGCACATCAGATTACTGACCAAAATCAGATAATTGAAATAGCCAAAAACCCGATGAAAAATCCGGTGAAAAATACCCCAAATTGAGTCGTCCAAGATCCCGGGCTTTTCGGAAATCCGTTTGTTTGCACAAATCTTTTAACCGGCGTTAAAAAATGACGAATCCGAGGTCTTCCACCTATGCCGGTTAACAATCTACGTCCTCTGCTGGCTATTTATTGTTTGTTTCACCCGTTCCGCTTATTCTCTAAGCTCCACACCTCCCTGAGATGTAAATCGCTACAATCATTGAGCAATCATGCAAACTACAGCTTACTAGTTAGATAAATAACACAGCTCTCCAATATGTAATGCTTAGTACTATGCAGCCCCTTAAGTATTCTCTAAGTTCGAGAAACATTGGCATATTGATTTCAGATCGATGTTGACTTGCTGAGCTGGTAGCCCAGGTTGGTGTCACGTTTATTTAACTCGGCTTACGCTTCGGCGAGCTCGCTTTCGTCAGAGCCTGAAAAAGTCGAAAAGCATTTATGAAACTGTCCTCTGAAACACCATTTCATCCTGCAGGGTACTAGTCTTAAGGAGAGAAGGGACAAGACCGAACACGATAGATATGAAGGAACGACTGAACTTCAAGGTGGATGCTGAAATGGACCACGAGTCACCCGAAGCTCGACTTGAACGTAGGTGAATGAGTCTACCCCACTATACGTTCTGACTCCCAGGGTATTCTACACTCTGTACGGTCTGACTCCCAGGGTATTTAAGTAGGACAACCCGACTTAAATACCCTGGGAGTCAGAACGTACAGATCAGGGCCCCGATTCATCAAGCAATGGGTAGAGGTAGAGATACCGTAAGGAAATCATACCCACTACCAGCAGTGGGTAGTGGCTGCGATTCGTATTCATGAAAGGAATCGATTGTAAGGTACAACTAGGCCTTCCGCGAAATCAGATGATCTCATTGGAACGCTATTTTGTCAATGGAGCGCGAATGAGTCGCGGATGTACCCACAACGATCGGCGGTTTTTCTCTACCACTGATATACCCACGATTTGGCGGGTAAGGTTTATCATGAATCGTGGGTATGTTCACATCGTGGTCATCTCTACCGATATACCCCGGATACCCGTGGGTATGCGTGTTGATGAATCCGGCCCCAGAACCCGTGTAAACTGTCATGTTCGGTCTTGTCCCTATCTCGCCTTAAGATTAGTACCCTGTAGGAATATAGAGTGGGAGGAGAGTTTCATAAATGTTTTTCGACTTTTTCAGGCTCTGACGAAGGCGAGCCAGCTGTTATTTGAAATCTCTGGCAGCGCGGCAGTAGGTACATCTCCCTCTTGCTGTGGGCGTGGCGTCAGGAGGTACACCGCTGTTCTGCGGTTCGGAAACTTATGTTTTGCATCTCAGGGTTTCATAAGGCTGCCGTTAGACTATCGGTGAAGCCTAGGGGGATGGGGTGGGTGAGCAAGGGGGATGAGAGGAAGATCACATGCTCCTCGGCGAGTGGCGTGGCCATATTTTGTACCTCCTGACCGTTGTTGAGAAACGGGAGTGACTGCGGGAGTTCAACGTTTTTAGTAAACTTCAAGTACGCCAGTCCAGCCCTCACGGTAAATGAATGTCGCCTCGTCGACGTTTTAGGCCAGGAGAAAGATTATTTTTTAATTTTTTCATTACACTTCCTCTAGTTCGAGACGGCAGTAGGTCATAAAACTGTGCTACATCCATAAAGACCCTTTTCTGAAGGAGTTATGGACCATGCACACATCTGCGGTTAGCCATCTAACCTTTAATGTGAGAAGGCCTAAGTATAAAGAATGAAATAAAGGATAAAGGACGGCGTTATTCAATCCCTTTTGGGATGCGCCACGCATTCTACCTCTACGGGATATATGGAGGCGATTTGAGTGCGTATTTGGCCATGCGATGGCTTGCGGTGGCCAGCCGATGAACAAATCAGCGCTCTATCCTTCCCAGACAAGTCTGGTACCAATTCACCGACCCCGGAGGGATGGAAGGCTTGGTTGGCCTGGGCGGGAAATCCGCACCAGGAACCTGGAATCGGGTGCACACGGCAGTCGGCGAAAGGCCTAAGTATGGGTTCTGAAATTTGGCCCGAAGGATTCGTGAATATAAGAAACCACCCATCCTTATCATGGCTTTCCTTGTAAAATTATTCTGCACTTTTCAAGAATAGTTATATCTTTGCGTTTATAAGGGGAAAAGCTGGCGGAAAATCTGAACCAGGAACCTGATATCGGGTACAGCCAGCACCTCCTCGGTTACGTTACGCCACAAAAATCATCTATGTATCTACGTTGCAGAACGTTAACAGTGAGCGGTTAAGAAACGGCTGCTAGTCAGTCCTGTGCATAAAGCAGAACACAATCGTTGAAACATGGCTAGTTCTCTTACTAGCGAGAGTGACCCTTTAGATATGTCGCCCTGCAATCATTCCTTAACGAGATGTACATTTTTCCCATATCCTGCTGACTAAACGCAAAAATAAGAAACATTATGCAGCAGGTACAATACCAATACTATCAATTTATCCTTGATATTCTTCGCCGTTGAGATTTGAACGGATCTTGGCGTCCGACTCTCCAGAAAACATTGATCTAAATAAAAGCAAGAAAAGGAAAACGACTCAAGGCTCACCAACCTTTTCGAGGCTACCGCAGCCATGAGGCCGGAGAGCGCTTGACTCAACCACTTCTCCAGCAGCTCTTCAGAGGCGGTCTCGTTGAGCGGTATGTGAAGAGCCTTGCCGTCTTTGTAGGCGTGCTGAGTGGAGACCTCCGCCGGTTTCTGTTGTTGGAAGGCAGAAGCTGCTGAAATATTGGAATAAGACAGAAAGGGCTCAATGGTTCTAGAAGACAAATTGGGACAAAAAGAGCTGCAGAAATTAATAGGGAGATTTTTAGAAAAAAGTTAGAAAAGGGGATGAACAAAGCATAAAGGACGGCGTTATTCAATCTTCTTCGGGATGCGCCACGCATTCTACTTCTACTGGATGTCGTGAAGGCGATTTGAATGCGTATTTGGCCATACAATGACTTGCGGTGGCCAGCCGATGGACAGGTCAGCGTATTAACCTTCCCAGATAAATCTGGTACCAATTCACCGACCCCGGAGGGATGGAAGGCTTGGCAAGCCTGGGCGGAAAATCTGAACCTGGTACCGAGTGCAGGCGACAGTCGGCGCCTCCTCCGACTGCGCTACACACGCCCAAGAAGGGGATGACCCCTAAAAGGACTACCTTGATAAAGAGTTTGTAAGGCCATCACATCCCTTTTTTAATCAAACGAAGAACTGCGGTCGATTTCATGAAAACTATTTAATTTGTGCGCTTGCCAGTCAGCTACCAAGCGCGGACAACCCAATTCGACCACAAGCATTCAACGTTCCCACAAAAGCAAGCTGAGAATTAGCTAAACGAACCGGCAATACCCATTTCCTTGTCAATGGCTGCCCAAATGCCCTGACATAGTAAAACGGCTCACGAGCGCTTAAGAAAACCAACCGTGAGTGTATAAGGAATAGAAGACGGCGTTCCTGAATCCCTTTTGGGATGCGCCACGCATTCTACTTACTTCTGCAGGATATCGTGGAAGCGAGTTGAATGCGTATTCAGCCATACAATGACTTGCGGTGGCCAGCCGATGAGCAAGTCAGCGCTTTATCCCTCCCGAACAAGTCTGGTACCATTTCATCGACCCCGTAGGAATGGAAACAGGGGTGTGCGTTATTATTTTCGGTGAATTTTTAAGGACTGAAAAATTGTCGCGTTAAAATCGGTAAATTCGATAAATAAACTGTGCTTCTCCCAAAGAAAAGTTTCAAGAGAGCCTTCGAAGAACACAAAGAGGTTAAGCAACATCATTGACATGCGCGACACAAAATTCAGTAAAAGTGAAGCACTGAGAGTAACAGCAGCGACGCACTACATACTGTTCGGCGGTGGTAAACGTTGCCTCAACGTAGTCTCACATTCATCAGGTGATGCTGCACGAAGAACCCGTCCGGCGTTCCGGAAACTTGCGCCGAAGAGAGGTTTTTCCACCCCTGTTTCGTTTCTTGCACTCATTTTCCCTTTGTTTGTGATTCGTAGCGTTTTCTTTGCGAGTTCTATGCCTTTTCAACCCCACTCATGAGTTGAATGCCGCAAAAGGAAACTTTTTTTTTGAAAAAATGACTGGTTTGGAAATATGAAAAACTAATCTGTAGCAATTAAAAAACGGTATAGAAAAATAGAATACTACAGCATAGAAAATTTGGAAGCACGCACATGATTTGGACAATGAGCAAGAATGCCAACAACTTTCGAAATATGAGGGCGATACCGACTGCATATTTCCACAGATTCAAGTAAAGGTTCCTTGGAATTTCCAGAACATAGAACATTTAATAGCCAAAAAGTGATACCATCGATTTCACAATTTAAATGTGATCAGGAGCCCCATTTTCCAAGACGGATTCTGTGGACTGATGAAATAACTGCCCAAGTTCGACTTTCGATAAATCTTGGCATGGCGTTGTTAAACTGCTAGTGTATTGTTCTTGTTGTAGCCGTTAACCAAGATTGTTACGACCTTCTTTATTCGGCTTACGTTTCGGCGAGTTTCGCCTTCTTCAGAGCCTGGAATAGCCGATAACATCTACAAGAAAGAACCGGAAGGAGGAATGCCTGGCGGTAACACAAGAGCTGGCACCCTTCGCACAGCTCTGTGGGTTTCGATCTTCGTGATTAAGTCGGTTTGTCTCGGGGCCAAAGCTCATTCACCCACGTCTACGTCCATCTGCGGGTGTTGGTGGTCCGCTTCTGCATCCACCTCTGAGGTTAGTTGTTGGAAACTGCGGTGTCGGATCACGGTCCTGTTTTTTTTTTCAAGACTAGTACCTGCAGTATGAAATGATGTTTGGGCTGGTGGTCTTGTAGATGTTATCGGCTATTCCAGGCTGTGAAGAAGGCGAAACTCGCCGAAACGTAAGCCGAATAAAGAAGATAGTAGCAATCTTGGTTAACGGCTACAACAAGAACAAGACACCGATGAAAGAACATTCAAGCTGAATGAAGAGGTTAATTGCCGGAAAACGTTAAAAGAAGCACAGTACAGGTTAATATAGCCAAGTAGTAACAAGATTGTTACAAGCATTCAGCCCATGCACAATCAATCGAGTCTGAAATGCAAGGTTTTGGGCAGAGCATGGCGTGATCTCCACTATTTACACTCCACAGAAATCTTGTTACACTATGGTTTTATATAAGCCTCACATATCTTCAAAAGCCTCACTATCAGCAATGTTAAAACGTTTCAAATAGTACCTGCATTTTTAAAGATAACCGGCATTTTTTGCAAACTTTAGTGCGTTTTTAAGTTATAAACCTTAAAAAAGGCTGAAATCAATCGAAGCGGCCACTTTGTGAAAAAATATAGGAAGTATTCAGGCGAAACACAATCCATCAAGTGTAAAATGCAAAACATCAGACGAGCGCATGGCGCGTTCCGCACCGCTCATATGTCAGAGAATCTTTTATTAATTTTATTTTATTTTCTTAAGCTTTCATACGAGCCCTCAACTTCTTCGGTACCTTTATAGCGAACAAGGTTGTAGTTTACCTTTCAATCAGTGGATACATTCTTTGAGACACCCTGTATGTTAGAGCAAGGTATCGTTCATTTTTGCCTTAAAATAATTTGTAGTTGACCTCTGTGCTCTCTGTTTAAGAAAGTTTTTCAATTTGTAATTAACGTCCAGGGTGAACAACTGAGAATCAATGCTGGAAGTTCATTTCAAGTTTCAACTTCGCGAGCCAAAAACGATTCTCGAAACATTTTTGCTAATTCCATTGAATGAGGAAAAGGTGAAGAGTTCATCTTTATCAATATCCAAGTGATCATTAAAAAGGATAAAGGACGGCGTTATTTAACCCCTTTTAGGATGCGCCACGCATTCTACTTCTACGGAATGACGTTGAGCGATTCTATTCTATTTCATTCTACTTCTACAGAATGTCGTTTGAATGCGTATTTGGCCTAATGGCCTGCAGTAGCCAGCCGATGAACAAGTCAGCGCATTGTCCTTTCCAGACACGTCTGGTACCAATTCACCGACCCCGGAGGGATGGAAGGCTTGGTTGGCCTGGGCGGGAAATCCGAACAAGGAACCTTGTATCGGGTGCACGTGTCGGCCATTTTTTATATTATAGATTGAGCTAATATCGTGGATTTTTAGATCAGTGTGTGCCAAAGTCAAACAAGTCTATCTCCCTAAAGAAGGAGGGTTAGTTGATGAAAAGAAGAGAGAAGAAAAGCAAGACACTGATTCGTCTGTCGGATAACTACAGTGAATCACTGTAAGCGTGCGTAATGTCTCTTATAACTAGAATGCGCGGCACATCCAAAAGAAGTGGCGGAGTGGCGTTCTATCCCCCGCCCTTTAAACAGAGGCGTGGCAAATGTCTGCGTCTCCTCTATCTCGTAAGGCAGCCACTAGACTCTCGAGCAATCGCAGGGGGTTGGGGGTGGGCGGGCCAGGGGGATGAGGGGATAGAACGCTCGACCCCCAAAAGAAGTTGATCGATTCCACCTTTTCCCACATTTTGCCTACCAGCATGAGCTACTAGTTTATTAATTTCATCAGCGAAAAAACTGGATGGGATCGAGATGCGACATATTCTTGAGGGGGGTCCTGAGTTGCGGAGGTTCTACCGGCGAGGAAGTTCGGAAGGTACTTAAAAAGGCTGTGGTCGGTTGGCGTAATGTCTGATGAGTATGGCGGGTGAGGCAGAACTTCTACTCCAGTTCGTCTAACGTTCGCATGGTGATTTGCGAAACTGGTAGGCGGCCGTTGTCGCGGTAAGAAGGGAACGTCTTCTGATAACCAGTGCTGACCGAAGCTTATGCGATTTTCAGTTCATCGCTTCGATTTCGTCTCAGCAGGACTCTGCTGTGACGGATCGGCCTGGTTCCAGATAGTTGTAGTGAACCACGCCAGCCTCCGACCACCACACTGTTACCACCATCTGTTTCTGCTGAGACTTCAGCTTTGAGCAGTGCCTGGGGGTTCGTCGACATCAACCTGTTGTTCTTGTCGTCTTCGGTTATCGTACAGAGCTCACTTTTCCTCATACGTGAAGACTCGATTTAAAAATTGGTAGTTTTGATTCCGAAGAAGCAAAGAAGAACAGATTTCGAAACGCCACGATTTTTGGCGATCACTCAAATCGTGAAGCACCGACTTTTCGAGCTTTTTCACCCTTCCTAGGCGTTTCAAACCACGTATAACAGCAGTTCTACTCACTACAAGACCTTTCGCAATCTCACGGACTGTTTGCGATGGATCAGCTTCCACGAAGGCCTTTAAATCGCCATCCTGGATTGCTTTAGGTCTTCTGTTCACTTCGGGGTGCATCTTTAAGGTCGAAGTCTTCTGAGGAAGTTTGTCGAACCACCGTTTTCTTTCTCCTACACTATTCGGCCCACATACATGGTGAATTTGGTGGGCTGCTTCGACGGCGAATTGGCCCAGTTTGAAATTGAAATAAAATATCTTTCGGAATTCAAATCAGTTTCTTTAAGCTCCAGTTGGCTGGTATCGAGGTTGTAAGATGTCACAACGATGCTTAGTTGCGATCAAAACTTCTAGCGCCAGGCGAGACTCGAACCCGCACCTCCCTATGACCGGGCGGGAATGCTCTACGCCTTTACACCACCGGCGCCGTTTGATCGAACGCAACATCTACACCTCGTGGGACCGATCAGCACCCACCTACTGGTTCCATGCTGATATCAGCGGCCATCTCATCCCGGATACGGGTGGGTGCTGATCGGTTATCTATTACTATTGATCGGATAATAGGTGACGCCTGACTCTTTCGAAGCTGGGGTAAAAGTGGGGTAATATTTTATTTGAAATGCGTTGTGAACCAATGATTCTTCTTCTTCTTCTTTAGCGTTTGTCCCGCTTCGTGGCGGGGTCCGCTATTCTGGTGTCATAACCCCACCTCTCCCGATCCAGCGCTAGATCAGGATGGACACCAGCAACCTTCAAATCCTATGATGCGTATCAAACTAGCGCTGCTTCGGGCGCACTCTAGGCCGCTTTCCAATTACCTCGAAGCTAAGGCCTATCTTACGGACGCTGCCTTCCTTCCCACGAGGAACGTGGCCGTACCATCGTAAGTGAGCTTCGCGCATCTTGTCAGAATCGTCTTCGCATCACGTTCTGTACCAACGATGTCACCGTCAAACACAGATGTGTGTTTGGATTATTCATGTGACTGTAGCTCGCGTCTTTTAAATAAATAAATAAATAAATAAATTCTGCATCTAAAAAAGCACGGGCGAAGCAACGGAATCACTCAACGTCGTGCTATTTTGATCTTGAAAAGCGACCTAGCCCAAAGATTTTCTTCCTGCTAAACCACACACAATGCCCTTTGAGGCAACAAATGTGAGAACATGACGCGATTTTCAGACGGCGTAACGGGATCGCTGTCCGTTAGGGACCGGTAAATTGGCACCAGGCTGTCCTTGAGCATCATAAGAACAGTGGTTGTCCGAAGTCGTTCACGAGGCCAATGCGCTTGCATTAGCGCTGTCCAGACAAAAAGCACATCACAGACGCATCCATAGTTGGACTTCTTGTCGTTCAGTTAAAGGATAAAGATAGGAGGTCTGCGTTGGTCAATCCCTTCGCGGGATGCGTCACGCATGCGACTTTACTCAATGAGTTGTGGCAACCAGAAGGGACTCAAAGAGTTGCGGCAATAGAATGGAAAGCCAGCGCTTTATCCAACCCGGTACCAATTCGCCGACCCTGGAGGGATGGATGGAGGCTTGGCTGGGTAGTCCGAACCAAGAACCTGGTGTCAAGTGCACGCGACAGAAGGCATACTCACCGACTGCGCTTCACGCGCCTTCCATAACATATTCATGTTATTAGTCGATGCAACGAGTAAACTTACGTTCTCAATTTATCAAATTTCAAACTGAAATTTTCACATTATTCACAAAGGATTGAAAAACACTCGAACCGAACATATGTCTTGGTTTCTGACTTTATCTACAGTATTTGTTTCGTTTATTATTTATGGCGCGCACTATGTGCAATAAAATAAAATAAAATAAAATTGAAGTCCAATAATTTATGATAAAAATGTCAGCAAAAATAGTGATTAAGAAATATTGGACTGAAACTTAAAATCTCAAGTATCGGAACCCTTGAGGAAAGCTTTTCGACAATTTCTAAACAAGGTGGCTGCTCTGAATCAGTTTTTCTCTTTCTTTGCTTTAAAATAAACGACAGAAGAATTTCCTGGTAACCACTGCAAAGACGCCGTCGAATTCGGTCCAGGTTCTTGGCCCGAGTTTCCCGTAGGCCAACTAAGCCATATACCCTTCCGGAGTTGGTTAGTTGGTACTAGACGTTTCTGAGAAGCGTTCATGTCGCGAAGGTGGGCAGCGTTGGGAGATGGTGGTGCGCCAGCCAATCATAGCCAAGCTAGTACCGGCCGAGCAGACGCCAGCCAATCAGTACCTGCTTTACAAGCCCTCTCTGAATGGCATGTCAATTTGATGCGACCTGACTCGCTGGCGAGCTCCCAGCTCCCAATGCTGCCCATTTTCGCGACCTGTACCGCGGAGGTACTTTCCCATGCCATAAACAGCGGTTTCTTTCCGCTTTTTGTCAAACGTTCCGAAATTGATGACAATTTATACGATCCGCGTTCTTCACAAGATTCCGCACCCGATAAGCACAATAATGCGGGGGAAAACGGTTCTCATTTTCTCTTTATCGGAGTTTTCCATAGTGAAAGTCTCACAACCTACTTCTTCTTATGAATGGGACCCGTAATAGACTTTAAGTGCAGGACAGCCACCACAAAGAACACAAAAGTCGTATTGTGCAAATATAAAACTCCTACGACTGTCATTTTTCTCAACGAAAGTCATGAGTTACCGCGTATAACTTGAATACATGGCTCACACTTCCACGGAACTAAACAAATTTGAATTTCACTAAAATTACTACATGGAAAAGCAGGAACGGTGTTGGGACCTAATTCTCGTGCAGCTTCAGATTTCTGTCTCTCTGCAAAATTCAGATCTACACATCGGTTCAATATAATGCCTGGATAGCCCTCAAAAGCGCTAAGCATCCTGTTGGGAAGAAACAATTGCACAACACAATTGAGGAAGAATCGGAGAGGATCGGATTGAAGTTTCATTCGAGCCCTCTGAAGAGTTGCCTCGCTAATGCGCATTAGCTATGATTCAATGATTCAATGATGAATGGAAATTCGAAAAGCCTAGTCACTTAGCTTCTGGTGAAGAAAATCGGAAAGATTTGAGATACAGGGCGAGGTTAGCTAATCCCTGAAACCGCTGAAACATTTCTTGATTAATCGTTCATTAGATCCTGACCACCCACTAGAGAAGTCTGCTGAGTTGCGAACCAACATAAAGGATAAAGAATATAAGGTGACGCTAATCGATCCTTCTTGAGATGCGCCACGCATTCTACTTCCATGGGGTACCGCGGTGGCAACATTAATGCGTCAGTATAAGTGCTCTATGTCAGCGGGCAAAGCAGTGTTTTGTTCTTCCTAGACAAGACTGTCACCAACTCACAAACCCACGATGTATAGACTGCGATGCGTGCGATCTATCCTAGTCGAGAGGGGCAACCCCAAGGTGACAGATGTGTCTGCATTATCACGTCACACCCCCTCCTCATTTGAATTTGCCAGAGCAGTCAATATCATGGGGCAGCGGCATCAAGGAAGGGGATTCTGAGTAAAAACACCGTGTACCCCCTACCGCTCCGACTGGTATAGATCCGACGGCGCGATTTGTCTGGACGAGATGTCCGAACCATGGACCTGGAATCGGCCGCCGGCTCCTCCTCGGACTGCGCTACTAAACGCGTCCAAGCAATCAGAAGCCCACTTAAAATTCCCTTATGGCATGAGCAAATGTTTCCTAAGCAGCTTCTAGCACGATTATGTAAGGCGAGCACCTTCCGACGGCGCTACGCTGAATTTCTAGAAGAAAAGCATCTTCAAACTTTTTGTCTATAAGTTACTTCCATTGAACTGGGTGATAGGCCTTGGGTGACGCCTACGAGATGTGGCATCACTGGCCTTATAAGATTCAGAGAAAAACAACCAGGGGACAGATTCATCACCCGCCTACCGGTCGGTAACGGTGAAAAATATCGCCAAACCTGATAGTGACGAATCTCATATCAGGGGATTTGGCAGTACTTTTCACCGTTACCGGCCGGTAAGTAGTTGACGAATCTGGCCCCAGTACTCTACCACCGCAGAAACCAACAGCATACCAAACCACAAACGAAACGATGCGCCAGCTCTTGAACAAATAAAATGTGGCACAATTATAGCGATCAAACCAAGAAGGCGACACTGTTAAAACGGCAGCACAAAAGATGGATTCGGTCAGCAACCATGCGGCATGTAGGCATCAACCGAAGCGAGCAGTAGTAGAAGATTTTCCTCCCAGTGAAATAATGCAATCAAACGAGGGCTATTATTCTTGAGGATAGACATGGGACTGAAAAGAAGACGAAGTGTTGAAAAATAGAAGGTGCTAGTCGTAGTAGGAGAATGCGCAGAGATAGAATCCATTAGCGAGAAGGTCTAGAACATCGACGTGGTCGTTACGGGAGAGCGTCACGTACCTGCAAGTGCTGAGACGAGCAGCAACGTGAGCGTCATGTCCATCACGACTGCAGGCGAGCACAACGACACCACCGACACAGCCGTATACGGACGAGAGAATACGGTAGCGGGGCTGAGGGAGCCGAGGGCCTTTTATAGAGGTGATGCCACGCCCGCCACCGACCGCAGCAGCTACCGTTAGCAGCGCGCAGGAGCGTTCACGCCGCCTACGCGTTTTGCTACGTGCAAGCGCCCTTTTGCACTCTCGGCCCCATCCCGTTCGTCGGTGCGTCCGTCAGGCACCGTCGGTGCGGCCGAGCGAACGACGGCGTGAGGAGACAAATTCGCAACATCCTGAACGAGCTGTCGTCGCATCCGAGTGCGAATAGTCGCGCCTGACTAACCGGTGGCTGCCGTCACCAGGCTCGGTGCGCTCGTCTCACCATCGTAATCCATTAGCCGCTTGCTCTTGCCGAGACTGAATGAATTCGAATGGACATCTAGCCAATTAATGCTCGTAACGAGCGCTTGAAAACCTGGGGCAAAGAAGTTGGGAGGCTTAGGGCGGGGCATACTTCCATCGCAGCGATGCCATCGCGGACCTCAGTTTGTGACCGTTCTGCCGCGACCGAATAGTCAAGGAAAACCACGGCAGACATAACCACGACGCCGCGCGAACCCCTTGGTGCCGCGCACGGTGCGCGACGAAATTGGATGAGTTATTGCGGTCCGACTTGCTTCGGACAGGGGCTCCAGGACGTAACTCCAACGCGACATCGCGCGCTAGCCGCATGCGACGTCGCAGCGCTGAAACGCGACCGTGCGCTCGGTGACGCATGGTTAGCCGCGGAGCACGAAATTTCAGTGTTCAAGCAGCAATTGAAGTCTGAGAAGTGAGCTGGAGAAAGGTGACGGTCTAGTGTGGAACAAAGGTAGATTTAAGAGAAAAGTTATGGATTAGTGCGCCCTTGATCTGTCTTTGAATCCTAGTAAAAGTCTCACGTCTCAGCAATCCCTGAAAACTTCAAACGCTTGATAACAAGGACAACTGTTCGAAGAAAATTTGTGAAAAATTTCGGGAACTTACGAGCACCCGCTTCCGAAACTTCTACTTAATAATCCCGGCCCAGTTCTGGTCTCGAATTTTCCTCACCAGGTTCTTGGCCGTCTCCCTCCACTCTTTTGAAACAGATTGGGTCTCACTCCATCCGCACTTTGTAAACAAACGCTCCCACTTTTAGAAGAAATTCTCAACAAGATCGTAAACTTACATGTAACAGGCAACATTCGTAAGTTCACGCGCGTTAGCCCTGGTTTATAGTTGCGCCGCTGCGCGGCGCGACACCATAGTCGGAATAGATATCGATCAGGCAGCGTGAAAAGTCGATACCTACGGCGATTGTGATGCCGCGTCGCGTGGCGGCCCAAATATAATCTAGGGCTAAGACATGTATGGAGAGATAACGCCTAGCTTCGCTAGGATTCTATGCACTCTAATTTGCTACCGGTTAACAATACACGCACCTACGAATACGAGCGAGGTACGCATAGAATTGGGCATAGAATTCCCTACCAGTACGCATAGAATTCAATAGTTTCTTCCAGAAGACATCCAACCACTTTCCTCCCTCCACTCGAAAAACGCGCTCGACGGTCGCAGACTCACAATTTCGCGATCTAGCGCGAGTCACCAGCCATTCCTGTCGGAAGCGTTACTAGCCGTTCCTGCCGGAAGCAGTCGGACCGCGACAACTCGTCCAATTTCGTCGCGCACGCGTCACAAGGGAGGGCTCGTGCGGCGTTGGGGTTAGGCCTTGTTTAGTGTGCACGCGACGCGCGACGCGATCCCTTGCGTAGCGGCTGAATTGATCAATCGCGTCGCTCGATCAATTTAAGCCTATGGTATACTCCCGTCCGCTGCAGCGACGCGGGAGTGCACAGCGACGCGACGGCTCGCGAGCCGTCACCATCTCTGAGGCTGACATAGCTTACGCACTTCTGCAGACGGAGACTTTTGCAGAATTTTAGCAAATCAGCCGATGCAGTGCAGTGACAAAATCGTTCTTTGTCCGTCACATCCACCGTGAGTCGTGTCGTGAATTCGCTCAAGAGCGCAGTTAGACTAACTGAAAACATCGTGCTGCAGGAATGTTGAGACAAATGCAGCGGGGGAGCGGGAGGTATAAGAAAAGGAATAAGATGCCTTAATCGCCGTTGGACATCCAATCTACGAGTCGTTCCTTTCTCAAAACGAGTTTACATAGATTTTTCATGTAACAGAACACGATTATTTGACCTCACAGAGAGCGCATGAGTTTTTTCGAGACAACCCGTATTAGAGCACAGAAAGCAAAGGCAGTGGCAGAGTCGCAAAACCCGAACCCCGCATGAGATGCAATACTGCTAGGGTCGCACGGTTCAAAAAAAGGGTTGCGATGGACTAACCCGTCGCAAAACGTCGCATGCTCATAACTCTTAAAATTTAGATAGCTACATATTTTGAGAAAGGGTTGACATCGTTCTTTTCACTTCTTTGAGATCTCCACAATCATTTGTATAACTTCACCAGATCATGGGAATTTCGTCGTGGGCGGCTCAAAAAATGACTCGAGCAGCCTTTACGCGATTGGAGCAGTTTATTTCCCATGACATAGAAGTTCTCGAAGTCGCATGGCGTATTTTGCCGGTGCCCTGTAGTGTGCTAAATGGACAATCTTCGCTCACTTGGTTGATTTCGTCGATTCTATGTGCATTGTGTACTGCTCATTCGAGCTGCATGCCTGACACTACTGGGCACTAGCAAAGTGCACTAAGCTTAAGGGAATGTGTTCTCTAAAATAATTAGCTACATTCGCAAACAGCCCGCACCAGCAGTTTTTTTAGCTATCTCCCAAAAAAACTAGCCGTTCAATTGGCACATTTTTGTGCCGGACATGTCAATAGATCCTCCCTTTGACTTGTCCGGCACAGAAATGTAGATCGATGCCGGCGAGGAAGTTTAGTGGCGAAAAAAATGCGAGGATCGGCACAAAAGCGAGAAAAAACGGCCTAGAAAAATATCTGCTCAAAAAAAACTAGCCGTCCAAGCCGTCGAGAAAACCCAATATGAGTCTAGCCACAACGAAAACCCTACGAGGAGAACAACAGAAACATCACTTGACCTCCCAACATCACCAGGCATGTGTTGAAATTGCTGTGGTATGGTCACGAACCGAGGAAGTGTCAAAATAAGTGGGCGGAAGTGCATAGAATAGGGCACGAAAAGCGTTCCCCCCTCCGCGACCATCGCTGCCCGTCGCACGGGAGTATGTTCCACTCACGCGACGCAGAGGTATCACATGCATCGCGTCGCGCGTGGCGTGCACATAAGGGTCCGTTTGTACTTCCGACGCCAAGCGACGCGATGGCATACATAGTGCCAAATTGATCAATCGCGTTGCGCGATCAATGTGGCCCCAATGCGTGGCGTGGCGTCATTCGGCGTCGAAATATAAACGGATCCTAAAGGCCTTATTCCTGCCACCCTCGCGGGCATGGCATAAGTTTTCCCGTCGCGCGCGATGATTAGCCTCGGTCCTGGGCGGATCGCTGTCCGTCATATTCCCTTGCAGAGCGACGAGCGATGCGACGAGTATTGAGAACTCCACATCCTTTTGAGTCGCTCTGCAAAACCAATCGCGGCGACAGGAAGTATACGTGAGGCCTTAGGCCTCGTTTATGCTTCCGTCACCGTGCGACGCGATGCCATGTAGAGAGGCCAAATTGTTTGATCGCGTCGCTAAGCGGCGACGCAACCTAGCGGCGCGGATCGCGCGAACCCGCGAGCAATCAGCGTCAGATCGCGTCGCACTCAAAATCGTCGCGATGGGTTTGATCGCGGTGGATTGGTGCACGTTGTAGCTGCTCCAGTTGCCCTCTGCAGACGACCCGGAAATGTGTCATAATTACGTGTGCGCAAGTGCGTAATTGTGACAGCGCCACGCGATGGGATGGCTCGTTCCGTTCGAATCGCGTCGCCCGACGATGTATAAGTATAAATGAGCCCCTATCCACGCGGCGCGGCACTATGATCGTCATGGATATGGTTTTTTCGCGTCGCCGCGTTACATTTATACATCGAGACACTTCAGCCAAGGGAACTTCGGGTACTGTGCTTTCAACCCAGAGTAGTGGGCATCAGGAGTACACATTTAGCGGCTAAGGGTTTAACGAATTTAATGGATTAACGGCATTTTTCGTTAGAATCTGGTTGAACGACTTGACGGAATTTTTCAGAAATTGAACGCAATTTTTAACGTACTGTTTCTCAATGAGATTATCGCCTATTTCTATTAGCCCTCATTAGTATTGCAGGCTTCACTCCCCCCTCCCCGGATCCGTTCCAAAATCGGTTCGAACTATTGGCTTGCACCCGTGACCTCAGGCAGAGCACACGAATCCTTTTTATTCCCATGCTATTTTACCCTACGCATTTGAATTTTTGGAAGTAATGCATTCAGGATCTATAAAGGTTCCTCGCCGAATCGCCTAATACTAGGTTGTCCGGAAAGTTCTCAGAGCCTTTTGAGTTACTACTTCTCCATCGTCAACTATTAAGTAAAAATTCAACTTGATCTGCGCATTAATGCTACTTTCTGTACAGAATTTCCGCTCTGTCTGACTAAATATGTTATGTTTCAACGATGTTTTGTATTTCTCTTCTTGAAGGGTTTATTGAAATATATCGAAGGAGCAATTCCGAACGATATTTCATTTTGACTTCAAATTGGGACAATCCCCAGCCGAGACGGCTCGACAAATCAATCAAGTGGGGGACTAATAGTGTTGAAGAAAGCACTGTGCGCTAGTGGTTCAGGGTTCAGTAAATTTCGGAGCGGAGATTTCAGCATCGAAGGTGACCCTCATAGCGGTCGACATAGAGCGATCCTGCACGACGAGTTGAAGGAATTGGTGGAAGCTGAGCCATCCCAAACGGTTCGCGGGATCGCGGAGGAGCCAGACGTCGGTGAAGCTGCTGTTGCGGATGCTTTGAAACGCCTTGGGAATGTGAAAAAGCTCGAAAAGTGGGTGCTCACGAGTAGAGTGAGCGACAAGAATTGTCACGTTTCGAGATCTGTTCATCTCTACTTTCACGCAGCAAAACTGACCAGTTTTTTATGGATTCATCACTTGTGATGGAGAGGATTCTGCATGATAACAATAAACGTTCCGACAGTGGGTGGACGCCGATGAACCTCCTAGGCATTTTTCAAAGGCAAACCTACACCAAAAAAGTAATGGTCACTGTGTGGTGGTCGGTGGCTGATGTGATCCATTACAACTCTTTGGCACCAGGCCAAGCGATCACAGCACTGTAAGAAAATCAACGAAATGCGCCAAAATTTGACTTAAAAACTTCAGCCAGCATTGGTCAACAGAAGAGGCCCGACTCCTTTGCACGATAACGCCCGCCTACACGTTTCACAAATCAGTGTTCGAAACTGGAACGAATTAAGCATTGAAGTTCTGCCTCATCTTCCGTGTTCACCAGACCTTTCGCCAACCGAGTACCACCTCTACAAACACTGTGAGAACTTCGCTGGTAAACACTTCACTAATCAGGCCAAGCCAAAACACCTTTCGTGGATTTTGTCGAATCTCGACCACCTAATTTTTTTGCTAATGGAATAAGTTGAAGGTGGCCCATTGGCAAAAATGAGCCGATTCAAATGGTTCTTATTTCGACTTACCCGGATAGGATTTGAAAAAGTTATGGTAGTTAAAAGTGAGGCACTAAAAACGCTGAGAACTCTTCGGACAACCTAACAGGTCCACGAATCCACTAACTATGAGATTCTGACCTGCCTTTCCGTAAGATGTGCCAATCCCCAATATTGATATTGAAGAGATACAGTGAGAGTAGACATCCATGAATCGCAAATGTCGTGATCTCAAGGAGCTTTCTACTCTGACACGAGAAATTTAATTGGACAGACGTGTAGCAGACCATTACAGTTTGTTCAGCCTTCGTGGTCATATTCCTGAATCGTCGTCAAGTCTGCGACGGTCCCCTTCTAGAGCCTTTCTTCCTTTACCTTTTCTACGACTGCAGTTTCTTCGACGCCATCTTCTTCGCGATTAGTCTCGCGCGGTCAATGGATCTATTGTTCTTGTCAGCCGACGCCATCTCATTTCACGAATTGCATTTTCTGCACTGGACATCAGCAACGAGATATTCTTCAACGATGCCTTTTCCCGTCTTCTTTTTAAGTCTCTCCTGGTCGTTTTCCGGGTGTCGCAGATTCCTCGGCCAACATTATCATCTGAATCTCTGGCCATAGTAGGATTTCTTTTGGGCCGCCTTAAGATGTTTGAACTTGGCACCTACCAAAGCTCACTAGTGGAAGAAATGGCCTCAACGCAGACTGGCGTTCAATCCAAGCAGTCTTGTGTCTCACTCTGAAGCGCATTTTTGTGACAGAAACAATTATTAATTTAGTGCTATATATGTAGTGATTTGAAGAAATAAGAGTCTCGTTAACTGCAGAGATCCAATGTCGATTCCTGCAGCCCGAAGCGACGCGATTCCGGGTATTGTTGCTGTGGGCGCAGTACCCACTTGTTTGCCGTTCCTATATAGCAGTTTCATCTCTTTGATGATTGCGCTGTAGTTTCCAGAGTCAAATAAATAATGTGTTCATCTCCGAAAGATCCCGTGGGCGCATCTCTCCCTTGAGTGCAGAAGCGACGAGAAATCTTCAGCGCTTTTTTAGTGCAGCATAGACCGATTCCCTGGCTGATATCATCGCAGATCCTAATGACAGCGCTTACTCGATTGATGTGAGAATTCTCTTGAAGAACATACACCTTGAAATGCCTCTACGTCACGAGAACGCACTTTTCCATAAAGATAAATCGAGATCTGCGTGCAGTAGCGCGGCCGGAAAGGCGCTGCCCGGTAAGCGAACCTTGCACGGGAAGCCCATGAACTCCCCCCAAAGATTCTCAGCGAGACCTTGGTCTTATAGGGTATCGGACGAGGATCACAAAACTGTGTTTCGTTTTTGCTACGGGCCACTGGGTGATCAAGAAATGGCGAAACTTGTATCCTTCAGGGCGGGCTGGTAAGGCAGCAGTGACACCTGGAATGACGCTGTCGTGCTCTGAACTTAACTTTCAAAAGGTTTGGAGCTCAAACTAATGTTTAACTATAGTAATATGATAATTTCCTACGTTTCCTAGACGAAGCTGCATTGCGCATTGATGAGTCATTCGCAACGGGTTCGGAAGCATCTGGATGGCCGAGTGGATAGCGAGGCGGACTTACTGGAGAGGGATCAGGGATTCGTTTCCGAGGCCGTCCATGCGACTTGTTCTGTGGTCTGCTCCCATTTTTGCAACTGAAGAGTACATTTTGGCTGCGCAAGGGTACCGTATTATTGGGTAGTGGTGGAAAGGGTGACGAAGTCATGGCTACCTTTTTCTAGATTATCACTTTGCTTGCACTACTTCCATCTAAGTTCGGAGCTGAAGGTTGGAAGACAAGTCTGACCACATTGGAGAAGAAAGCGATCCTACTAACGTAGACAGCTTTACTCACCCTTATCTAACCGTAACCGTCGTAATCTGCGGTAATCGACCGAAAATTTAAAAATAGGTATCATATCCTTTTCTCTCCAAATATTTTTTTTCCATTATGAAGTCCTTGTTATACCTCCTGTGCTTCGTTCATGGTTTGGAGGTCCCTACATAAATAGCCATCCCGACTTGTCTTTTTCTACTCCCAATACTCGCTATTAACCAGCACTTGGATTGATCTCTTTTTTACAAGCCGATTTCATTTCTTTTGCTTCCTGGCCGCCGCCGAGGTGCGTACCGGTATAATGAGGTCTCTGAAGGACGGGACCCGCCTGGCGGTGCGTGGTCTGAGAGCTATGGGCTAAACACATTACACAATGTTTAACTTGGAATGTTAGCTGGTTCTCGCCCCTACACCGTCTATTTCAGTTCTACTATATATACGCGAATTTTTCTCAAATAAATAATTGATTTAATTATTAATATTCTGCTATATAGTTATTCGTTCTATTGACAAATGCTCTTTTATTAATGTTCCTTCTAGCTGGTTTCAAGTCTGTGCTGGGGGAGTGAAACACTGCTATGAAATCTGCCTTTCTTATTGTTTAGTTGGTCACGAAAGATTCTCTCATTTCGCTCTTTCCTCTATCTAGCCGTTTTAATGGGTCCTATCTAATTGTGATCTCTTCCTTTTCTGATGCTATTTTTGTTTGTTTCCCTTCTCACACTGAAGCCTTTTATTCACCACTTATGCCTTTTTGTGTTCGGTACCTTGGAGTGCTTCCTTTATGGCTGACTGTCTGGTGGTGCACGCCGTCTTGCGGCTCATTAAATAAATAAATAATATCCGCTAAACCTAAGCTAAGCTTTTAAAACCCATCAGTTATACTTATGGCTGGATACGCCTCTTAGGCTCAGCTCGGCTACCAGGCAAGCTTAGCAGTTATCGCTATGTTTCGATGTTTCGTTGGTAAGCTCCTAGCGGCCTCAACAGGGGAAGGCACCAACAATCTCTTAACCTTGGTGTGGGCTGTCAGTCTTTGGATGTCTCTCATTGCCAAACTTCTTTCGTGTAGTTCTAATGTTCTCTTTAGTCACTGATCGTGACCAGTCCCAGTACGTCCCTACCGCACTTGTCTATAAAACTAGCGCTGTAAGCGAGCGCTCGGAATGTGTATGTTCTTCAGTTTTATGTTAGCTTTTTCTCTAGTTCTGGTCATTTTTGAGTTTGAAATAGTTGCTTGTTTTCCAGTTTTTGTGCTTCTACAGTGTCTATATCTATGTACCTAGTTTTCCCCGATTTTGATTTTTTCACTTCTACCTGTGAAGGTGTGAGCTGGTCAGGTTCCCTACTGTTCTTTAATGTATTAGCGCGTCCTTCGGCGCCTATATGAAAAAGTAAATAAATAAACAAATTGAGCTCTGCCCAGGCCAAACAAGCCTTCCTTCGATTCTTCCAACGGATCTGGGAAGAAAAACACTGATTTGTCCGGCCTGCAGGCCTCGCCTGCACGTTTGTGTGGAAGTGAAACGTGTGGCGCATACCAAAAGGAATAACTAAGGCTTCTCTTCAACATTTTTATCCTTATTTAAAGAACTGCGAAAGTGGCATTACCTCGTGTTCTTTATTTATTCTATACAATGATTTTTGGTTCCGGTCGATGAATAAAAGTCGGTGTTTTCTCCTTTCCAGACAGTCTGGTTTCATGGACGCAGTAGATCGCTTTGTTGGCGTAGGCGGGGTCCGAACCAACAATTTCGATTCCATGACCACACGGTAGCAGATGCCTTGTTTGTCTGCGCTACCAGGCTGATTCGAGACATACTCTGAGATTTGGTTGCGTAGCGTTGCTCAAAAAGTGTTTATTCAACGGGAGACTTTTGCCTTATCGGTTTTGAGCTAACCTTGAATCTAAGGAAGAGTGATGCTCGCTTGTTTTGGTCTATACAAATTCCGGTTTTGTTTTGTCATTATAAAACTTATGAGCACAAAGATCTCAAGAATATGTTTAAAGGGAAATCCAAGATTCTTCTTGGATTTCCCTTTAAACATATTTTTCATGACGTTTTCATTTATCTGTGCTCATTCAGCTATGATTGACAGCGTTGAAAAAATGAAAAAAATGAAAAATTGAAAGCTGTTGAAAAGAAATTGAAAAATTGAAAACTTTATTCAAGGCGAAGTGGCTCATATTTACAACTATCGCAGCAAAATTTTAAACTCACTACCTAGAGTTTAATTTAAAAATGTTAGTTTTTTAAATAAAATAAAATAGCCATCATTGTTTGACGAAAATCATGCTGTAGCAGTGTCAAAGCCACGATTCAGCAGGGTTGGTGAGTTCCGTGTCACGACGGGATTTTTTTCCACATTCGCAGTCGGTGAAATGGGAAAAAGGGATATCTTTGGTCCACATGCACTTCAGCCATCGTTTTCCGCCATTGTCAGAAGAGAACCGTCGTCAGCAAAACGGATAAGTCTTCTGCAGGCGGAAAGGCTTGTCTCCTCCGATGAAGAATACTAACAACATTGAATAACATTAACAACAATTGACAGATAACATTGTTGGGTCGAAAGTCTCCGCTGTGCTCTACTTGTATTTTCAATTACTCATAACATTCTTCGGTTAAGGTAAAAATTGTTAGTCTGCGCCTCTGTTAACAACACAACCAGTAGCCATGCTCCATAAACGGGATCCGTTGAGCGGGATCCAAACCGTTGCCACTCGGGTCTTGTGTATTGTTGAGTTCAACCACTCCGCCACTTCTTTATTCCAAAGGAACATTAGAAGAGTGCGAACAAGAAGAAGAATGAAACCAGCATCGCAGCCGACCCTATTTGTACCACGGGCAGCTGCTATGCTGATAGAAATCATAGTAAAGATCATCGTAAACAAATAGAGATCACTGATCCTCTATACTCCATATGTAAATATTTTTGGTAGATATAATTGAACTGTCGGAAAACATTTTTTATGCTCTCACCTTAATGGTGAGCTTTAGGATCTATCCTAATCGTGAGGGGGCAACCGTGAGGTGTCAGATGCGTTCGTCATCCCAAAATCACATTCTTCGAATCAAAATAAAACCCTTCACATAATGGGACAGCAGCTGAGGCTATCGATAAGACTACTGAGACTCAAGTGAGAGATTGGAGAAGAAAATCACTTAATGCCCCTCCGATTAGGATAGATCCGAGACTTCTCATCTGAAAGCTTCCTGAGATACCCAACAGGATAACATGATACTTTGTGCAGTTCTAATGTTTGGGTAAGGTAAAAAAGATTACATTTGAAAAAGCTTTGGCAAAAAAAGAATGCCAGTAGCTGCGTTCAAATTGTGAAAAGTTGAGCAATAAAAGCTCATGAATTGTGGAATACGCTTTTGATTTGCTTTTGCACGCGAAGAGATTGCTTATTTAAAAATGTTGTAAGAAATTTAAACAAGTAGTATTGCAAAAGCAACCTGCTTCCAGATTATGCAAAATAATGTATAGCCTTTGAAATTCAAGCACTACAGCTTTCGTACGGATGAGTGCTTTTTGTAGTATTTCGACTTGGAGCTCGGATTGTAGATTCTCATTTACCAGAGCAGAACACATTCTTGAAAAATTTTCAAACTTTGATATTTAATTTCTATCAACATATCTTGCTCTAACCTTGCTTCCTGGATTTCAATGTGAACTATGTATGCTGACAAGATGTGTCAATTACCAGAAAGGATCTTTCGAAAATAATTTAGAATCTTAGATGTAATTCAAGGGACTAGATCCTCTCTAAATTTTTATGCATGTCTGTTTGTGACCTTGACTAGAACCCCATCTTCATGATGCCTACTAATGGTTTCGAAAAAGATGTCTGTTCTGTTCCACTAAAGAAATAAACCAGATTTTACTGCTGGCGCCCCATTCATGAGGCTCGGGGTCGCAGATTGAAGTTCTTTTGTGTTCTTATGCTATGAAGTGGTTAAGAGGGATGCATTTTGACACTTCAAAGCATGGACTATTTATGAAGGAAATATTCCTGCTTTATTCCTACATTAACCCTAAACGATCATTTATTTTGAGAAAAACTTTTCATTTTGTTAAAGGTTGTCTATCTCTAGTCTGAAAAAATTGCCGTCAAGAGATTACTGCTGGGTTTTTCGAAACGTTTTCGACTCCTTAGGTAGCATCCAATTTTTAGGTATTACGAGAACCCATAAAGAAAGCCAGCTAAAGGCGCGTAAGACCTACCGGTTTTCACGAATACTGCACTAAATTCTTCTCTTCCTAGGAGATAATGTAATAAGTTGTCAGATTATAGATGACGTGTTTGCTCAAGAAGAGAAGTCGCTACAAGAAAAGAATGACCATGCCTTAATACAAGAGGTAATCTCCTTTACTATCAATGACATGTATCCATCGTCCTCGCAAACAATGGACGCCTTTCTAGAAGAAGTCCGGTGATTGCGACTCGAAGAAATTGGACACCCAAATTTCGACTTCGTCTCGGTTTTTGAATTTTTCTCCGCCAACGCGTGCTGCATCGACCGGAAAAGGTGATGGTCTGATGGCGCAGGGTCTGGGCTATAAGGCGGGTGATGAAGCAGAAATGCCCAGTCCATCTCCTCAATTTTCCGCAGCGCGAAATTTGCAGCATGCGGTCACCGAGGAATTTCACAGTTGCTGTGTTCACGCCTTGTTGACGCAGTGCTTGGTCCACGCGGCTCAGTTGTTGTTCGTAAAGATCTGCCGTAACTGTTTCGGGCCCGGATCCAGCATCTCAAAATGCACCAAACCTCTACTGTTCCACTGAGCACAGAGCACGCCCTTTTCCATGAATGTCAGGCGTCGTCGATGTCTTCGGAACCTCACTGGGGCTCAACCATCGCCGCTTTCGCGTGGCATTGTTGTGGTGGGTCGATACCCCTCTTCTCATCCGATGTCACGATGGAGTTATAGGAACTGCTGTTCTTGGTTTTTCGAATGAGAATTCCAGCATTGGCTACTCGTGCTGCCTTGTTCCTGTCGCTGAGCTGATGTGGCACACTCACGCACACATTGCTTGTGTTGGATCCGAATCGACAGCTTCCTTGAATTACTAGCCCTCCACAACTTCAGAAAGTCGTTGACGTTCTTCGTCTTCAAGGCTCTCATCATCGTCTCGGAAACTTTGAAACCTTCGCTGGTATTGACGTAATGATAGAACGTCGTTACTAAATACTTCAGAGAAAATGCGACGGGATTCTACAGCAGTTCTTCTTTACTTGAAGTATTACAACAAGCAAACCCACTCACTCGGTACTTTTGCTTGATCATCGTTAATCTAAAAAATTCTTAAAAGGGTCAACAAACCAGAACGTAACTCAGAGCGAAAGATGCCTTGGGAAACGCTTGATAAACTCGTAAAGTCACATGATCGAATGATTAACAATAGCAGAGAAATGACAAATCGAATGTAGGCGACATTTATAATCCAGCAGCCTAAAATACATTTTTCATGTGCTTGATACTAAACTAGGGCAGCTAGCGCAGACGAAATAAGCGTCAGCTGTCGCTTTCAACGTTTCTAGATTCTTGATTCGGATAAAAACAGACTTGTCAACGGTTGGCCGCAGGAAATCATTGTACGGGTGAAATAAATAATTCATGCAATTTGACTTTATACAAACCATGGCCAGGTTAATATGAAACATTTTACATTTTATGGGAACATTTTGCTTGTGGGTTGGTTGTGCTCCATTTCTTCTGGCTCTCTCCACTTGCCGCGCAGCCTCGCGACAGTGAGCCTTCTTTCTCTTAATGCCCCCGTTTTGTTAAATCTGTCTATTGAGTTTTTTCTTGTTTTTCTTAGTATTGTTGGTGTTCTATAAGAATTATTGAAATGGCACACACATATGGGTGTATTTATAATATGTAAATAAACAAAAATATGTATGCATTAAAAATGCCTTCCCGGTATACCGTGGAATAGAATGCGTGGCGCATCTCAAAAAGAATCGATTAGTGCTTTTATCCTTTATGTTGGTTCGCAACCAAGTAGACCCCTAATGGAAGGGGTGGAGGGGTAAGAATGTGATCAAGAAAAAATCGAGAAAGTGTGTGTGTGTGAGTGGGTGTAATGTGTGTGGCGCAGTCAGCAGTAATCCTTGTTCAAGTGTGAACCCCGAATCAATTTCCGGAACGCTCTGCATACAAACCATTTGCTCCGTCATTTCCGTAATCAGGCATTCCACTTCAGCAACTTGTCACGAAACGCGTCAGCATTTCATTGATTTGTGGTCGATTCCTCGGCTCTCGGTGAAATAATCAGTCCCCCAAGTTGTCGAGTCGTGATGAATCGGAGACGGTTTCGCAATCGACTCAGTCATACGGTTCAAGTTAAAAAAGCAAAAAGCTGAAACTCCTGAAAACTGAACCGTTTCTTCTCGTCGCTGTATACCTCCGAGCTATTAAGACGAATGACGTCTGACTGGTGAAGTGTTTGCCTAAAGCAACGCTGAACAATTTGTATGAGGGAATGACGTCTGAAGATTTCAGAAGCCTACCTCATAGTCTTGAACAGCTGCAGTATGCCTTGAATCGTCGTGAGATTTTCAATTATGTCAAGCACGCAAGATCAACTCCGCAACTGAAGCACGATGCCGTCACGTCACCCGGAACGTAATATCGCCTCATGAACTGGAACGATTCTGGTTATGGATTCTGGTTCGATTAGGTGGTGAGACTATCGATATTAGTAGCTTTTGTACCACCTCTTGACACGGCGTTAAAGAATGGTTTATACTTGCGCCGCCGCGCGATGTGACACCATGACCGGAGTGGCTGTCGATTCGTCGCGCAGCAGGACGTGTATTCGTCTCCGCCGTAAAGCGCTTAATTTTCGGAATTTTAAGATACTGTATTCTTCAAATCGCGTCGTAGAATAGAGGGCGCGAGAAGGCACAATGAACAGCGGCTGAGCGGTTTTGATAGAGCGGCATGTCGACCGCGCTTAAAAATTGATGCCCCGTTCCAGTCGGGGTGTAAAACCCCTAAGAACGCTGTGCTGAGCGAGGTTATAAAAATTGCCGACATTGATTGTCTGCGCCACCTAATCGATATCTTTAGCTTTCCTTATGTTTGGTTAATATTTTCAGCGCAATGGGTGGCATAGCTATCAATTTTTGCACAGTCCGGTGGCGCCGCATCGTTTTTATACTCCGCCACCCTAAAACACCACATTTGACGGAATTTTGGGTTACTGTATTCAAGAAATCGCGCCGCTGTGGCAGACTCGATGTGGAGCCGAAGGTTTAACCACTGGGATGAATCATTTTGCTATGCCCTTTCGTTTTTGGTTCCCCAACGGAGGTCGGAGGGGGGGGGGGGGGAAGGGGTGAGGGACACAGGAAGAAAAAAACGTTTGCCTGGTCAGATAATCACTCCAAAAGATCTTTAGGCCCCTTTTATGGTTCCATCGCCGGGCGATACGCTTCGAACCAAACAATGCGTCCTCTCGCGTGGCGCTGTTTTGGACAATGGTGAGCACTCCGGACGGGCGACACTGTCACGCGTTTACACAACATTGCGTGCTTCACGCACGACTACATGTCACGTACAAGTGCAAGTATACACTGCGGAGATCAGCTGAGCAGCAATACCGCGTCTCAATCCACCGCGACCAGTCACGTCGCCCATTTTGAAGGCGACGCAATCCGACGCTGTGCGGCGCGATTGGTCGCAGGTTGCCGATGTCATTAGACCACGTTTACACTTCGTCGCGGCGCGGCGCGATGGCTACGCAATGAGGCCAAATTGCCCGCTGTCCGGAACGAATTGCGTGAACCCGCGACCAATCGCGTCGCTCAGCCTCGGATCGCGTCGCACTCGGAATGGGTGCGATGCTATTGATCGCGGTGGATTGTGGCGTGGAATGGCTCCGATCAGCTGACTTTCGTAGTGCGGCCTTGCACCTGCTTTTGATTTTTGCTTTATTTTTCTTCGGCGACACACTTTACATGTTTTGTGCTTTCTCCGTAAAGTTTCAGTTTCGTTTCAGGTTGCCGCCCGCCGTTGACCTTCAGGATAACTGATGCGTCGAGAATGCCAGAGGCGTGTTCATGAGTAGCGCATAATCTTGGACCTTGAAAGTGGGCTCGGAAATGTGTGCACAGTTGCGTAGTGCTTGTACGCAATGGTGCGTAATCGCGGATAGCGTCGGCGGCCGTTCGAAGTGCTCATCGCTGTCTGAAACAGCGCAACGCGATGTGACGCATCCTACCGTTCGAATCGCGTCGCCCGGCGATTGAATAAACGGGGCCTTACAGCCGGCTGGCGTCGACGCTGGGCAAGTCGGTCAATCAATTTGGCCTCAGGCATAGCCATCGCGTCGCTCGCCGTCAAAGTATGAACGAGGCCTTAATCACCGTTCAGGAGATTGGGAAAGAATTTAAAGGTAGGCAACAGTCTGAAAAACAAATTCATGTAAACACTACATCAACACGCACGCAGCATACAAACGTAAGGAAAACAAAAATAAATGAAAGGAAATGATTGGGCAGTCGTCATCATCAGCGCACAGTGCGCAGCATGCAGGAGCTCCTAGCTGTGCTTCGCTGACGCTCCCCTTTCTGACTGTCCTCGCGATCACACTGAGACGATAAATATAGATATGCTTAGGATCGCTGTGATAAAATTTGATAACTTCGTTTTCATGGAGTAATTCACGTTTTCGTTTCGACGGGATTTTCTATCCTCCCTCGGCGTTTCACCGTTAAATCAAACGGCTGCATTGTTCATGTCCGATTTTCAATAAATCTTGGCATCATTAGCACTGATGACTGCGGCTGTTGACCAAGATTGGTATCGAACTTATTCTGACTAACGTTTTGGTGTTGTTGCCTTCCTCACAGCCTGGAAGGGTCAAGGTAACATTTGGAAACTATTCGCTTAAACACCATTTCATTTTGCGGAAACTAATCCCTAGAGAAACAAGGAGTGAAGGGGCGAAGTAGTAGAAACCAGAAGCGCTAACTTTAACGATGGAGGTCGAGATGACCCACCAGTCACCCTTAGATGGAGATAAGTTAACTTAGGTAGGTGAGCGAGCTTATATTTACAAACCACCTACCCGAGAACTGCTTGACGACGACAAGCAGTAGTCAGTCGGCGTAGCATAGTCGAAAAAAGGTGGACGAAGGGCGCTAGCTTTTGCGTCACCGCGATGTACTCCTCCTCGCTGTTGATTTTTGGATTTTGGGCAGCGATCCAAAACGCTTCGAGTGTTTCGCGTGCCGAGATGTCGCGCTCTGGCTCCAAGATCATAACAGCCACCTCAACCATTGCGCCACCATGGCTTTGAACCTTACGCTCCTGTAAAGAGTGAGTACTCTGGATTTCTGAGGCCATACAAGTGCTTCTTCACTCTCCTACAAAGGGTCTGCCCGTCTCCCTTATACCCTTTTCAAATTGGTAATGAGATGCATGAACCCCGATGTCATGCAGTCCTTCACTTCCGAACGGACAGCACAGGATGGAGTGGTGCATGTGCTGTCCTACAGCCGGTTCCGAACCGGTTGTCCCTTTAGGCCTCGTGCATACTTCCCGTCGCCGCGATTGAATCGCGGCGATGAGTTTTGCAGAGCGACGCGAAAGAATTTGAATTTCTCTGTGCTCGTCGCATCGCCCATCGCTCTGCAAGGGAGCGCGACGACGATCCGTCCAGGATCTACGCTAAACACCGCGCGCGGCGCGAAAAAGTATGCCATGCCCGCGATGGGCGCGGGAAGCCATCGCGCATGCCTACCGTCACTGTTGCGGCGGCCGCGGCGAGGTTTTCTTTGACTATTCGGCCGCGTGCGGCGGAATGGCCATGAACTGAGCGCCGCGATGGCATCGCGGCGATGGAAGTATGCCCCCGGCCTTAGGTTGGTGGGAGAGCCGCCGCCGCAGCTCGCTGTCGCCGCCACTCGTGAAACCTTGCTGCGGAATTCCGTTTGTTCCGGCAATACAACTCGCCAGATTCCTTGACGTGACTTTCTGCTCCGCAAACGAAACAAAGGCCGCTGTTTGAACCATATTTCGAAGTATTCCTCTCTTCTTACTGGTCGGAAGAGAGGAACAGAGGCAGACAAGGATATTTTTGTTGCTCGGCTTGCGGTAACACCTCGTCTTGAAAACAACTCCAGAGAGGCAAATCTGTACGTTCAAAAATGGAAGCCAGGTTTTTGAAAACACTTTTCTAATGAGCTTTATATGCTCCATCTGTTCGTTCAGCCGGTGGAGACAGGAGTCTATCTCGGATTGAGTAGAACACACTATGAAACAATCGTATATGTACATACAGCAGACGATAGGTTTGCGAGCTATGAGCGGAGCGTCCACTTTCGATATAAATGCTACCGCATGCACGGGAGCCAATCTCTGCCCCCATTGCCAGTCCTCGCACCTGATGTAGTACTTTCCGCACCACCTGAATATGTTGCACTTTAGGCATTCATTCACTAATGTCACGATCTGCTCAATGCTGAGGCCGTACAAGTTTAAACTAGCCTCGTGTTCGGTGAGGATGCTGCATTGTTGAATTGAGTGGAAAACCTAAAATACAGGACACGTGAGGAGCGATCGACACATACTCTGTCAGTGTTTGGTGTACTCCCGTCCGTCTCGATAGCGCAGATTTGTATTGCGACGGCAATGCGCAAGCACATGTTTCTATATTTGTTAAGCAATCTGTTCATCTTATTTCGTTTATCAACTTCGCTCAGTCGTTTAGGCGTTTTTTCTTTTTGAAGTGTGGACTTTTGCTCAGTTCTTGTTTTTACAGTAGTCTACTTCCGTGTTGTTGCGCGCGAGTGCTAAAGAATGTTAGCACGGAGAAAAAGTGAGGAACGCGTTTCAAGAAGTGCATTCAGCAGTGACCTGGAAATCAACTGCGACACGATGGAAGTAAGAAAAACCTAGAAAAAGCACCTTGAAACGGTTGGCGTTCCGATCCCATGTTCCTATGCTAGATAATTCACAGCAGCAGGAAAGCGTGTTCTCAAGCACTCAAATATAGTCTTAAAGAAGTTAAACAAAAAAAAAACAACTCCAGCCTCCATGAAACTAACACCGGTCAATGAACAATAGCGCAAGAAGCGGGATGTTTGACATGATCTAAGGTCACACACATATATGCATGCATAGATTCATACTTCATACATATACACATACATGTACATACATACATACATACATACATACATACATACATACATACATACATACATACATACATACATACATACATACATACATACATATATTCATACACGCATACATACATATATACATACATACATACATATATACATACACGCAAACATACATACATATACACATACATGTACATACATACATACATACATACATACATACATACATACATACATACATACATACATACATATATACATACATACATACATATATACATACATACATATATACATACACGCAAACATACATACATACACACTAGACATTGGATCCGACACCGATTTTCCGGATAATCGGATGATTCGGATAGGCCATTTTTTCAAACCCCGGATCTTCGGATGATTCAGATGATGGCAATTTCGAAAACCCCGGATCTTCGGATGATTCAGATGAGGGCAATTTTAGAAACCCCGGATCTTCGGATGATTCAGATAACGCCATTTTCGGCCGAGCCGGATTTCGGATATCCGATTCGGTTACAACCGGATAAGTGATATAATAGGGGCACGCAACCTCTTAAAAACGGAACACATCAGTAACTCTGCGTTTATTTCCTTGACTAATTGAAGTCACGAGCGTGTAAAGCAGCTTGGAGCGCCTCACCTTGAATTGAGTGTTTATATGCCCTATTAGCAAGGCACATGAATGCCCAGTTACATTATATCTGGTCTAGCTTAGTTCACCAATGGAGTGGAACACGCCAGCGCTACGTAAAAGATGTCGTATTTGGCTGCCTTACGAGGGGAGACCTCCGAAGAGCTATTTTGCGCTTCCAGAACAAACAAAAAACAGCTTTAGGACCCCAAAGAGCCATTACCAACTCAATGATGAGTTGGGGATGCACAGCGAAGTCTTGTAAAGGACAATAATGAAACGATTCCGAAACGCCCCGCATGAAATTTCTCGTGCTCTGAAAAGGGAAGGGTCTGAAGCGTATGTCTGAACGGAGAGAGCGAGTCATCCCACCATATATAGGAATAATCGCCACTCTTCAATTAGTTTAAAAATGTGTTTCTTTTTTTTCGATAAGCCCGAGGAGTAGAGGATCCCTTAAGTTACAGTGGAATCGGCGCCTCATGAGTTCGGGAGTCTTGTACGTCCGCAATGCCGCCGCCGGTAAGCGGCTCGTAGCGCAGTAGATAGCGACGTTGCTCCATGAGAGGGAGGTAGAGGGTTCGACTTTTCTGCGCTGCTGCATCTTTGCATTTCAACTTATTGTTTGATTTGAGCGATTCTGACATCTGCACCATTTTAGATGTTTGCTGTGCAGTGTTTCCAGATGTATGCCGTGAGAGCAACTTTGTTGCCACTTGTTTAATACTGACCGGTTTTTTAACCAAAACTCAATTGGAAGGATGTTCAACATAACGATGTATGAACGCTTAACATCAGTGATACACAGACACAAAGTGCATGGAACATAAGCACTGGTCACAATACGAGCAGCGCATAAAGGCTACTGGCTCCTCACAGTTTGCTTCCATATATGGACAAATGAGATCGGCTCCATAGGCGAAATCCAATTGAAGACGTTTGCTTTCCTCTGAAACAAGAGTTCCAGCCGAAAACGTTATCATATGCTCACTGCATGTCAGCCTTTCCACGTCTATCATTTCATTTTGCGGATCTCAACCTTCTGGTTTTTCACCACTTCCAGCCGTTCGTCTTCATTAACTTCAAGTTGACGTGCTTCGAAATCCTTGGGTATGCTAGCCATCCGTTCGGTCAGGTTGGTGTTATTCCCATGAAGGCTGCTTATCTAAAGGTGGACTACACTTCAGCGTGAGCAAGTGGACCACTCGAGCATCGACGAGTTTGTTGGTGTTAGGTTTTAGAGAACCTCCAGCAGACCTCTGATTTCCAGATGACAGGCAAAGATGAGAGAAAGAGTGTATTGATGCCGTTTAGGTCAAATTCCGGGATCCACAGACTTTCTCGTTTTAACCACATGTGACTTCACATCATGGTCTTCTTTGAAAATCCGAGCAGGATGGATTTACCCGAGGTCATTGGCCGATGTATGGAAACAGACTGAGGAGCCTGCAGCATTTATACCCTGCCCATTGTGTCCAGTGCTGCTTCATGCACGTTGTACCTGAGTATCATGGTGTTGAATATTTATGCAGTATCATGTTGAGTACCACAGCGTGAAGCTGGAAAATGCGCAGAAAACATCTGAAAATGGTATAGACGTCAGAATCCCTCAAATCTCAACCAATAAGTTGAAAAGGAGGAATGCAGCCGCGCATGAGGATCGAACCCCCGACCTTCCCCCATGAATACATCGTCACTACCCATTGCGCTCCGAGCTGAAGACCCCAAACTCGGGATGCGCCGTATTCCACTGTGACTTCAAGAACCCCCACTCCCTGGGTTTAACGATTTGGCAAAAATGAAACACATTTTGTGCTAATTGAGGGGTGGCGATTATTCCTATTTAACAGGATGACTCCCTCTCCCCGTTCAGATGTACGCTATCAGACCCCTCCCTTGTGAGAGTATTCCCGCCAAATGATTGCAAATGTGCCCGAAAAAGTCAGGTTATCAATGGCACAGAGTTTGCCAGCAAGACGCGCTAACCCCCTATTATCCGATTTTTATCCGATCTTATCCGAATCATTGCGTTTTTCAAAACCCCGGATCTTCGGATGATTCAGATGAGGGCAATTTTGAAAACCCCGGATCTTCGGATGATTCAGATGAGGGCAATTTTGAAAACCCCGGATCTTCGGATGATTCAGATGAGGACAATTTTAGAAACCCCGGATCTTCGGATGATTCAGATGAGGGCAATTTTAGACCGAGCCGGATTTCGGATAATCCGAAACCGGATAAATCCGGCCGGATATCCGAAAATGCATGATTCGGATCCCATGTCTAATACACACATACATACATATATACATACATACATATATACATACACGCATACATACATACATACATACATACATACATACATACATACATACATACATACATACATACATACATACATACATACATATATACAAAATGTACACTCTTTTAAATAAGCCGAATGCCTTTGAGGTCAGTTTGAACTCCTTCAGATCAAACAAACTCTTGCCACATTAATGTAGCAGCTGTCTGAGACGGTTGGAATAATTTTTGTTCAAGGAAATTTTAGTGTGACTTTCTTTCGTTCTTCTTTAAATTCTAAATTCACCTCTTAATAAATTGTTTGAAATTTTATAAAAATAATTTTCTGATGAAAAATAATTTTATTAAAAAACAGAAACTCAATTTTATGTTGCTCCAAATCGTCTCAAGACAGTAATAATATTTAGTCGATTAATAGAAGAGATGCAGACGCACTATGTATTCGACTAGACTATCGCTAGTTTTACTTTATTGACAGTGGCAAAGCAATTAATTGATACGCATTTGAAACAAGATGTGAGATGTATGTGGTTTTTGTAACTGTAATTGTTTTACCTTTTTAATCTGTGTCGCTTCACGCAAACAGAATTTTCACTATGAATGAAATAAAAATCGCGTGATGTTCTCAACTTCATACGCTAACTGGTTCTTGCCCTCCTGCGCTCTGAAACGGTTTTGATTTATTGTTTTTGCTATAGCTTTATCTTAGGTTTTTACATAATGCATGCAGTATTTCAGAAAAGAATTTTTAAAATAAAATCTAAAACACCGTGTGTACTTATTTGAGAGGATTGAAAAAATTTCAAATATACTAAATTATCTTCCTAAAAAATTACTCTGACACTGTAGGAGAGTCTCTGTATTTGGAAGACGCTTGTTTTGATTTGAAAGATGTTCAGTTTGATTTCAAAAGCCCAAGCTTCTCTGAAAGAGTGTTCAATTTGTTCTCAAAAGTCAATACTGCCCAGTTTGATTTGAAAATTCGGCTATTTTGACGAGAAATTTGTAGAAGATCACATACATTTGGTTGGTCTGCAAAATGTTTATTTCTTTCTCAAAGATGTCAACAAAATCACAAATTAAATCGTTTAAAATGAAAAGGTGTCCAATTTAGGAACGAAATGGTATTCACCATAGGAAACTATAAAGTGCAGCGGTAAGCTGCTCTGTAATAGTCCTGAGTTTTCAGTTTTCCTTACTATCTAACTTACTGATGAAGACTGTTAGAGCGATGAAGACTCTAAAAACTGCAGCAGAGACATTTTTCTGCGATGAAAACTAGCAGAATACTAAGCTAAATTGGGGAAAAAATTTAGAGAACCTGCAAGTCTTGCGTTTAGCCTTCTAAGACACTAGCAGCGAATGCTAGGAACGCCACAAACAAAAATTCACACTTCCAGGGGAAAGCACTGTCTCTCAATTCGGAATTCTCTCCGTAATCCCAACACTTCCTTTCAACTCTGTGCCGCGTCATGACTTTCTCGCACTGAGAAATTAGCACTCGTGATAATGTGATTAGTCCGACACCAATATCACCCCTCAGGTGAAGCTGAAGTTCCTTGTTTGAACCAAAGTCCTTTCTGCAAAAACAGTGGTCGAAACGAAATCCAGAGATTTCGTACTTGAACTTATTGCGCAGAAACGTCCAGAAACGTTTGTGCTGGATCTATTAGGTTGGCCGGAAAGTTCTCAGCTTTTTGCGTTACTATGTACTTCTCATTCGTCTACCATTAAGTAAAAATTCAAGTTGCATTGCGCATTAATGCTACTTTCTGTGCAGAATTTTCCGCTCTGTCTGACTAAATAATTTATGTTTCGATGTTGTTTTATATTTTTGTTCTTGAAGGGCTTATTGAGGTATGCCGGCGGAGCAATTCCGAACGATATTTCATTCTGACTTCAAATTGGGACAATCACAGTAGAGGCAGCCCGACAAATCAATCAAGTGTGGGGGACTAATAGTGTTGGAGAATCCACTGCGCACCAGTGGTTTCTCCAACACTATTAGTTCCCCACACTTGATTGATTCGGTAAACTTCGGACAGGAGATTTCAGCCTCAAAGACGACCCCCGTAGCGGTCGACTTACAGCAATCCTGGACGACGAGTTGAAGAAATTGGTCGAAGCGGAACCATCTCAAATAGTTCGCGGGATCGTGGAAGAGCTTGACGTCACTAAAAATACTGTTGCGGATGCTTTCAAACGCCCTGGTAAGGAGAAAAAGCTCGGAAAGTGGGCGCTCCAGGAGTTGATTGAGAGGCAAAAATTTTCACGTTTCGAAATTTGTTCTTCTCTACTTTTACGCAATAAAACTGAACAGTTTTTGGATCGAATCATCACTTCTGAAGAAAAGTGTCTGTATGATAAGAGGAAACATTCCGGGCAGTGGTAGGACGCTGACGAACCCCCCTAGGCATTTTCCAAAGACGAACCTACACATGAAAAGGTACTGGTCATTGTGTGGTGGTCGGCGGCTGGTGTGATCCATTATGACTTTTTGGCGCCAGGCCAAGCGATCACAGCAGACTCCTACTGTAAAGAAATCGACGAAATGCACCGAAAATGTGTGTTCAAAAACTTCAGCCAGCATTCGTCAACAAAAGAGGCCCTATTCTTTTGCACGATTGCGCCCACCCACACGTTTCACAAATCACTACTCGAAAATTGGACGACTTAAGGGATGAAGTTCTGCCTCACTCGTCACATTCTCCGTTCCTTCCACCAAGCTACTGCCACCTTTTCAAACAGAACTTTCTCGCTGATAAAACTTTCACCAATCAGGACCAAGCAGAAATAGTTTTCGTGAATTTTGTCGAATTCGACACCCAATTTTTTAGCTGATGGAGTAAGTCAACTCGTGGCCTGTTTGCAAAAGTGTGCTGATTTGAACGGTACTTATATCGACTAGATCCCATAAAAGTTGAGAAATTATGGAAGTTCAAAAGTGAAGCACACGTCGACGTTCGTATTAGGGTGGGCCAAAAGTAATGAGACAAATTCAACAAATTTCTTTATCTCTTTATAACTCAATTACAACTCAACGTTGCTGAGGAATGTATTCACAATCAAGGTCAATGACCTTGCTGCCATCGATCGGCCAACTTACTGATCCCATACTTTCAGAACTGCTTAGTCCTGGTGCTGATCCACTGCTCGTTATGGTTGTCGAGGTCTGCTTGGGTCCTTGTGCCCCTTCCGACCATGAAGCCCGCAAGAAGTGGTGGTAGTCGTAGGGAGAGGTGTCCGGCGATTGCGTTGGGTGAAGCATGTGAGCGTAGCCCAGCTGCGCAAGCTTATCCGTGATCACTTTTGCCCGATGGGGTGCGGCGTTGTCGAAGATGAGGTACTTCTTGAAGCGCTGAGACCGAGTATGTGCGAGTCGCCGGTCCATCTCTTCTATTTCGTTCACCATGGCCTTGGACTCGATCGTAGTGCCTTTGGAAACAGCTTCCAGTATACCGGTCCATGGGCGCAGACTCAAAAGCTCAGAAGGTGCTTCTTGCCGTGAACATCCCGCCGAACGAAGGTCGGTAACAGGTCACCAGGCCTCATCCAGACTCGCTGCTTGGCAGGCTTAAGGTAGAAGAGGTACTTCTCATCCTGCGTTAAGATGGAGTCCAGGCTGCTCGGGGTTGGGAATCAGGAGAAATTTGCGCTACACAGGTCGACTCGTCACGCTGGGGTTTCGGCATGCTTCTGGAAAGGGCGGAAGTGGTAACTTCTCAGGTGGACTTGAGCAAGTAGCAAACAAACATACAAATACGATAAGCACTAAACCAGGCTGCAGTCACGAGATATATGGACACGGCATGGAGAGTCTTATTACTCCCCCCCCCCTAATATTCCGCACCCACCTCCTTCTCCTCGCTGACGACGTCGTCCTCATAACACCTAGAATTAGCCAAGTGGAAAGAATGCTGAATGACTACAGTCGTGTGTGTGGGAGTTTTGGACTGCAACATAACCTTACCAAACGATATTCATGACAGGTTTCTTGCGCCCCAATCCCGCTTATCCCGGAAGTTGCAGCCTGGGGAGGTCGTTGTGCAAGTCGCCTGGTCCAACTCGTCGAAGATTTTGGCGGCCCGGCTATGTAGTGTGGTCTTAAACATCTGCCGGAAGAGAGCCGAACTTTCTACTGGACTAGTTTGGCACGTGACAGAGACGAAAAGAGAAATTGCCGATCTGTCTTAGTTGGAGAAGGCACATGGTGTTCTAACTCATCATTTCATCTCTTAAGCTTGTTCGAGATATTCACAGATGTCCCACGATGTTGACTGTGTTTCAGGAATTTATTTGAGGTGATGATGTGGCATACGGTGCGGAAACACCTGTCACTCTAGGGTTGCCCCCCTTCGACTAGGAGAGGTGCGAAATCGCTCATGCCCGCCTGGGTATTGCTTGAAGGATCAAATCGTTTGATACAATGATATTACTACAATGACGCCTTTAAGCTTTTTTAAGCAAAAAAATTTAGAAATTTGTTTAAACCTAGGCCGAGCCATGCACTGCTACGGTACTATTTATATGATTGATAGTGTGGGTGGTGTAAATTTGTGCAGCAACGGAAGGCATGCTCTTCTGAGCTTTTTTCTTTCTACGACCCTATTTAGTTATTGGTGAAGTTTTATCTGAATTTTCCGCCACACCTATGGTCTGAACATACAATTAAAAAATTTGGTTCTGATCATAAAGGAGAAAGACGCCTTAAAATGAAACTTATTTGTATATTTGATTCAGTTATTATAACTAAATCTAAATACATATTTATTGTTGTGGAATCGAGCCGAGTTCTTTCGCAACTTCGTCGCTTTGCAAGGTTTACATCAATTTTGAGTTTGGTCAACTACCGATATATGTATAAGGAGGAAAAGGATTCCAGAGGAATGTATAGCAACTATTGTAGCAACTAATAGGCAGCTAATGTTCGTCAAATCTCCATCTCTGTCAGCACTGTTCGTACGCTGAAAAACTCGTTCGCGCACCAGACGGGTTGTTCCTTTGTTTCGGACTTTGTTTTTTCTGCAGTGATCCCTGTTAACAAAACTAGCCTGCGCAATCCACACCGGAATGAAAAGCGGCGATCTGAAGAGTGATGTTGCCCGGATATCCTGCGATCAGCCGGTCAAGACCTTTTCGCTGTGGAACCAATTTCGACGAATATTCAGTTTTAGAGAACTGTCTCTAGCTTTGTAAGTGATCGCTTTCCTAAGTGGTATTAGGATGTCGCAAAATATGTTTCGAGATATGTATAAATAAGTTTTTTACCCTAAGTGCAAGGGCGCGTGTAGCGCAATCGGAGGAGGCGCCGACGGTCGCGTGCACCCGATACCAGGTTCCTGGTTCGGATTTCCCGCCCAGGCCAACCAAGACTTCCATCCCTCCGGGGTCGGAGAATTGGTACCAGACGTGTCTGGGAAGGATAAAGCGCTGACCTGTTCATCGGCTGGCCACCGCAAGTCATTGTATGGCCAAATTCGCATTCAACACGCCTCCACGACATCCCGTAGAAGTAGAATGCGTGGCGCATCCCAAAGGGGATTGAATAACGCCGTCCTTTATCGTTTATCCTAAGTCATTCCGTCTCAGAAAAAGCCGCACATACCGTTTGGTAGGTTTTTTCGTGCATTTTCAAAAAAATATACGCGGATGTCGCATTAATTATTCTAGCCAACCTTTTCCAGTGCTTCATAGAATCATGAACCGACTATCATGAATCATGAGCCGAATCGAGCCAACATGCTTTACGAATTTAAATGGGGGCATTCATCGCGTAACCTAAATGGCGCTTTTGGGATGGATTGTCGCAACGGAACGCAACGTAATGGAACGCACAGCGAGGCTGTGCTTTGAAAAATTCGCCTCTAGCGATTTTGATCTCGAAGAAACACCGGGTCGGGGACGTGGGTCGTCGCCTGACAATGAGGTGTTGAGGAGAGCAGTCGAAGCAAATCCGGAGGTTCGTTAGCAGAGGACCTTGGCGTACGTCATAGTACGGCAGCAAGACATTTGGCGAGAGTCGAAGTGGGTGCCTCATGAGCTGCGTCTGGTACGTTTCGACACCTGCTTCAATCTGCTAGTTCGCTTTAAAAGCCCTCTGTAAGCCGCGTTATAACTGTAAATAAAAATGGGTTGTCTGCGATAACAGGAAGCGGGAATTTGTCTAGGTAAATGGGGATGCTCCTCCAACCTCTTTTCCTAACCCAACCATCACCCTAAAAAAATTATGCCTACTTTGTGGTGGTGTTGTGAAGGTGTAATCCATTACAGCTTCTTACAACGTGGTCAGGCAGTCATAGCAGAGGCTTGCTGCTGTGATTTAGACCAAATGTATGAGCAGTTGTGAATAGAGGAGGGCCTCTCCTGTTGCAGGACAACGCAAGGTCACATACCCCGCAAATCACTCGGAAAAAATTGAGCCGTTTAGATATCGAAGTTCTTTCTCACCCTCTAATTCTCCCGACCTTCCCCCACTAACTGCCACTTTTTCCGATCTCTTCATTCTTATTTCCGTCTGAAGCATTTCACTAATTTGTCCGGTTTTGAATGTGCCCTCCTTGATTTTGTTAATTCCTCTGATCTAATTTTTGTTGTAAAGGGTTATAGTCACTACCTGTTTGTTGGCAAAACAGATCCCGGCAGTGTTTACTTTGGTCAATAAAGTTGCGTTGAGTCTGAGTTATAGCACTGTGAAGTAAACGGTCCGTTTCGGCGATTAATTTTGCGACAGCCTAGTAACAAAACATCTTTTACGGAATCTACAAAAATCTGAAAATAATTAAAGGAAACTTTGGTCACATAGCTAAGTATCTTATAGTTGCAGGGAACAATGGACTAGGAACAACAGCCTAATTCTGTAGAAATCTGCAGAATCTTCTGCATTAGTAGTGCAGTCGGAGCAGGTGGCGGCCCTCGCATGTGCCCGATTCAAGGTTTTTGGTTCTAGCTCAGCCGATGTCTACCAAGTCTCAGCTACAACCTGTATCACCTGTCGTCGTCGTCACGTTGATCATCGTGTTGCACGACTGGACGCCATCATTGTCTACATTGGTCCCTGTCGCGTGCCAGAGTGCTCCAATGGATCCCCCTCGCACGATGAACACGAAGAGCATTTTGTCTTTCGTTCGGGGCTCTCACGAAAAAGTCCGACCATCGCGTTACTGGGCGTCCTGTTGTTCTCTTAACAGCCAGGAATGGAGGCGGTAACGTCTCTTGTCCAGCGGGTACCCACGACGCACATTATGTGGCAGGCCCACCAAATTTTGTGTCATTTCATTTGACCAAATATGAGTTCAAATTGTCTCTGCGAAATTCTGCCGAAGTAGGATGCATAGCGCAGCCCGCAGATGGATTTAGCACCGGTCTTTACCCTTTATACTGGAGTGAAAAGGACAGCCATATTATGAGTACAGTCCGCTACGGATATGGCGTGTATTCAACCACTAAGAAAATTACCTGAAGATTTTGAAGTCTCATCCATTGAATCCTAAGGGATATCGCGTTTAGGATGAGATTGCAATGAATGCAAATGCATGATGGGATTCTAGAACCGGATTAAATTTGCATAAGTCGTTTCCTTTATTTCTCAGAGCCATAGAAAAAAGACCGCTCAAAAAAGTGCGAAAAATTGACGAAAAAACTACATCTTCTCGGCGCAGCGAGAACTGCATCCCAGAAGACCACATTGTTCAAGGTGGTCATTGTCACTCTATTCCGCATTGTCAAGTCATTCAGAAATATAGCAGTTGTAACGTGGAAACATCGGAAATCATAGATTGGGGACAAAGGGCTTGTTTTTGGGATGCGCCACGCATGCTGCTTCCACGAGAAGTCGAGGAGGTAGTTTGTATCCATATTTGGCCAAGTCATAAGATCACTTGCAGTAGCCGCCAATGCAGAAGTTAGCATTTCACCTTTCGCAGGCAAGTTGCGAATGAAGGAAACTGGCGGGGAAGTCTGAACCAGGAACCTCGACGCGAGTTGCAGATGACAAACGGCGCCTTCTTCGGCTGCGTTACGACTCTCCGAACAACTGCAAATAGAAGCGGTGAATTACTATAAACAGACAATACAGCGAGAGCCAGCAGAGGTTTTTTGGAGCACTTGAGGATTCGAATGAATACGCATTGGCTATTAGTGACTATTCCATACTATTGAGCTCTTCTGTTAGTTTGTCCAAAAGGGTAATCGTAGCTTTTATTCTTAGTCAGTGTGTTCCAAAATAACACGTTGAAGGTTTTTAAAATTATAACTATGAAACAACTGACAAATTTACAAAACAATAGATAGACAACAACGACACAGACACTAAGCAACGCTATATTAGTCTAGATTCGAAGTGGCCCCCTTTGCGCGAATACAAAAGTCGAAACGCCTGGTGAAGTCTTTGGCGATACGGTCCACAGGTCATCTAGAAGTAGTCGTTCCCACTTTCAACGCACAGATGCCTTCTGGGCATCAAGGTTGTGGTGGCGCTCAGCACGGACCGTGGCCTTCAAAATGAACCACGCGCTGTATCCGACGGATTCAGATACGGGGAGTGCTGTAGCCATTCCGCAGACATGACGAGGTCCTGAAAAATGGCCTTGCACCATACTTGTGTGTTTTTCTCCCTGTATACAGGGATTGAGTCTTCTTGAAACGTCCATAGCGCTGTACTGTAGTGCTGCTGGGACCAGAAAAATACCACAGCCAAGAAGAGGTCCAGTCGGCACACATCCTGACTTATTTTTTACTCTTTTTTTACTCCACAAAAACCAGGGGAACTTTCCGTTGATGTAGATTCCTCCCCAAACCATGAGCGCCTGCGGATTTTAACGATGTTCTGCAATATCAGAGGTGGCAGGAGTCTCTCCAGATCAGGTCTTACTGTGTTGGAGGTTGTGAACCTACTAACCTACACCGGGAAAACCTGAACAGTGGTCGCTCCCACCCGCGACCTGCGTCCCGCAGTTTGAGCTGGCGGCATCGATGGAGCCGTTCGCGCAAATTCTTGTCCATCAGGAGCTGACTACTTGCGGCGCACCGTCGATGCCTTTCCTCGTCGTCTTCGCCCCTGCATTCGCTGGAAAGAGGCCCACATAGAATACAAGTGATGCTATTCTGTTCGCTTGATCATTGTTGACATTTTGTATATAAACTTGTTCAATTTTATAATGTGTTGTTATTTCTAACGTTTACGTTTAGTGCGTCAATACTTTTCACGCACCCTGTATATAGTGAAACCAGTTCTTTATCGTAATGAAAGTATGAAGGTCTAAAAGTTGGGAAAAGAAGATGATCGGAGCGTTCTCTTTTCGGGGTTTGGGGGGGGGGGGGAAGCCCCCAACCAGCCGGGGCCGCTGGGCCGCTGAACGACTGGTAAGAAATAAACGGAAAGCATAGCGGAACCCTGTTTTCACGTGAGAGGGCTAGTTTCTCAGGTTTTCAGTAGCGTTCAGCAGGACTTCTAGAAAACTGGCTTCCGTAACCATTTTCCGTATCTATCGTAGAAACTAATCGTAGATATTCCCGCCTTAGCATTTCATCTGTACATTCATCCGATGCAGGCTGCCGACTATCGATTTTTCTTCGCGCAAAGCGCTCGAAGCGCTTTGAATTTCTACCAGAAATCCCACTATGAACAAAAGAAATGAATATCTGTCTGTCATCAATGATCTGCTCCCGTTTGCGCCGCTGTGCGAGCTCAACGACCAGGAGTGAAATGGGGTCCTAGTGAGTCTCATTCGATACTGGTCCACCACAAAGTTGTAGCGACTGCTACACACAGTGATGGTGGAAAGTCGTGCGAGTTCGTCTTCAGCATTTGTTGGGTTTTGCGCTGTTCTTAATTTTAGGTGAAAAATGGCAGCGCAAGGGGGGGGGGGACGCTTGGTTGGGTAGGCTACAAATTAAAAAACCTGGAGCCATCTTTAGGCCTCAGAAGACGACGAAACGGTCGAAACATCAGGCCTAGAATAAACTTTTCTACCTACCAAACTGGTAACACAGAAGCAGAAACATCACATCTGGTAAAGAGCATAAGTTTTTTTAAACTTAGAAACACTAAATTTCGCTGAACTAACCTTAAGAATTTTGCGCATTCAGAAAGACCTTTCTCCTTACTGATAAGCCGCCGGAGAGGCGGTCTAACAAAAAAAGTTTCGTCTAGAGAACGATGGCCAAACGAAACACTTCGAAGAAAGAAAAGTTTGTCGTTTTATTTTTTCGCCTTCCGTTTGCTTCATTCCGCGATAGGTCTGCCGCTTCTATGTGCCCTTTCGAACGAACGAATTTCCGGCCAATGTCACCACGTCAGGCATACGAGGCGCTGAAGTGCGCGATGCTTCTCGCCAAAAGAAAGGCTGTGGTCGACAAAATCGCGTTCTCCGAGCGCGCCTCTCGGCCGAATCACGCACACCTGGCTGGAACGAGCTTCCGTGTCAAATTGAAAGCCGCCTCTCCGCTCTGACTTTGGGGATGAGGAACAGTTGTTTAGGGTCACAGTTCTGCTACTGTAACAAAAGAGAGAAGGACCTATATATAGATATATTACGACGATGTTTCGCACGACTGCAAATGCCTTCCATCCATTTCTGGAGGCGCATTCAGCGACGGCCTCACGTTAAATTGGACACTTTCAAATTTAAAACTCAAAGCGAACTCCACATCCAAACTGAGATGAGCCTCTTTTAAATACAATGAACTAGAGACTCTTCAAAAAATTACAACAATTTTTTATTCAAGGAAAATTCTAGTATAACTACTCTCTATGAAGTTTTGCTTAACCTTACCAAGAAGGATTTGTTTGAAATTTTTAAAAATTTATTTTTTGAGAAGAAATAGTAGTTTGAAACTTGTTTTAAAGAGCAGGAAGGTGGCTGTGTTTTAGTGCCAACAAAAAAGACTGCGCTATTCTCGATTCCAATTCTATTCTCTGCGTGAGGTGTTTTATTCGATTGATAGCAGAATTCTGTTTGCAAAGAGTTTGACACGTGTCAACGATACAACAAGAGCAGCTGAAAAGAACACACATCTCCTTAGTTGGACGGCTCTTGTAAGTGGAATTTACATTACAAATCAAATCGCATTAAAAGATCAGATCGCGCCATGCACTAAAAACGTTGCAGCTAACCTTTTCAGTGCATATCGTGATCTGATCTTTAAATGCGCTATGTGCTAGCTTTTTTGCCGTGCTTCACGGCTAAGTTTTATTTATTAGTTTTTCTCAAAATAGAATATTTTTCATACAGTCTGTTGGGGCAGGTGAATTTAAAAATTTCAAACAATGCTGGTATATGTCGCGTAGGTGAACAGCATTGGTAGGTTGTAACGCCTGAACCAATCAGACTGCATTGAATGGGCATGCCATTCAGGGAGAGCATGTACTGTTGGTACACTGATGGGCTTGCATATGATCGGTCTGTGCTCTGTTCGGTTATGGCGGCTGGCGCGCTCCCATCTACCAGTGCTGCTCACCTACGCGAAATGTACCCAATGTTATACAAAATTTTCCTCGAAATTTTTCTGACCACCTGATAAGTCGAAAGTTTAGCATGCCAGGAGGTCAATTCGATTTCGAAGAGTTCTCTTTGATTTCAAAGGTCTTAAAGCTGCTTCAGAAGAGGGTCCAGTTTGATCTGAAAGGTATCCAGAACATTTGTCGCAAAAATGGATGCTCTTCTAACCAAACTTATATGCAAACATAGATGCTTCTGAATTCAAAGCAAACGTCTTGCAGAGCAAAACAAGCATCTTACATGTTAAACTGCAGAATCTCAAAGACGGATGAATAGTTTTTTGTTCATGGAAAATTTGGTATAACTTTGTTCGAAAATTTTTAGTTCGGGTCCGAATGGGCGTAAAAATTTTACGCTATTTTTATTTTTCAGATAAAACAACAATTAAAGTAAAATAATAAATTAAATTTTGTTTTAAGGCGCCACAAGGCAGCAGTCATTCAGCGCACTTAAAGACAAGATCACGCCACGCCCTTGCAAAGCTCGTCGCGGGTTTTAATTATAAGAACATCATTTGATTGGTAGAGCAATTAATGCTTACATGAAGCAGTTAATTATCGTTTACGGGTGAGAAACTCCACGGAAATAGTAATTTCGCAATCAATCGAATCGAAATGGTGACGTCTTGGAGGAGGCTATGGCACAATCTCTTCTATTGCCACTAGAAAATAGCCGCCTTTCTGCCCTTTAAAATAAATTTTAATTCATCATTATTCATCAAAAACAAGAATTTCACAAAGTTCAAACAACATGGTCACTTTTTGGGTAGTTTTTCTTGAACAAGGAATCGCTCTATCCTTTTTGGGAGTCCCTAGTTTAGTGTGGAAACAGCTCGTTTCAATCTGGAAGATGTTGAGTTTAGTTTTCAAAGCGTTTGAATTGTTTGGAAGAATGTTTATTTGACGTGAAAAGCGTATATAGCTTCCTATAGAACTGGTCATTGTCCTCACCAACTTGCGCTTTCTCTAAGAAAAAATTTCTCGATGAAATCCTTGATGCTAAACCGGTACTGATCATTTGCTAGGGTTGTCCTGTCCGAATGCGGCTTGTGATTCGTTATCCGTTTACAACGCCAGTTTTGTTCTCGTAAACAAAAACATGGTCCATAGTAGCGCAGCCGGGGAGGCGCCGGCCGTCACGTGCAGTCGATTTCAGAATCCTGCCTGGGGTTTCTCGCCGAGGGGAATCAAGCCTTTCATCGATTTGGGATTGTTGAATTGGTGCCAGACTCGTCCGGTAAGCATAAAACACCGACGTGTACATCGGCTGGCCACCGCAATGACTGTAAACCTCAAATACGTATTCAAATTGTCTGCGCGGTATCCTGTAGGACCAAAACTCGTAGCGCATCCCGAAAAGGGGCTGATTAATGTCGTCCTTTATTGTTTTTCACTTTTGGGAAGGATGAAGAAACAGAAAAACTGAATACGTACGCATTTTGATGGCATGCGTTTAGCAACAGTTCATTGTAAGTTCAGCGAGGTGTCAAAAGAAGTATTTGATGCTCACAAACAAGCTGCATGACATTGCCTCCACCCATATCTTATTGTCTCTTATTCTAGGTGGACTCATGGTAGCGCAGTAGAAAGAGACGCCAACTGTCACGAACATTTCAAATCTACAGTCAATTTGAACAGGTCGGCTTTATCCTTCGCAGACAAGTCTGGTACCAATTCACCGATCGCGAAGGGTTGGAAGGCTGGGCTGGCCTAGGCAAGGCATCCGAATCAGGAAGATATAGGAAGAGAATTTAGCATGACACGTCTAAAAATCACTTCAGGGAATAAAGTACTTTTTATGGGGTTGCCACATAAATTCTTTCCGCTTCCGATAGGCGTTACTTTGTGATTTCGCAGGCCAGGATTAACAAAATGCGAACCTGCCCTATTAACAAAAAAAATATGCCCAATTGAGGACTTTGTAGTATTTAATGATAGTTTCTCTCCTCCGGATGGTCTCACCATGAGGAGGTAACGTTTATCAAGTCCACAGAAACCATGGAGAATTTTGTGAACCATTACGAGGTCTATATTCTTCGTTTGTTTGAAAGTGTCTGTAGTCCAAGTTGTTTGTTTCTTACTTCAGTGTTGGGATAAAGGATAAAGGATAAAGGACGCCGTTACTCAATCCCTTCTGGGATGCGCCAGCGCATTCTACTTCTATGGGTTCTATTAGAGGCGACTTGAATGCGTTTTAGCCATACTTGCGGTGGCCAGCCGATGAACAAGTCAGCGCTCTATCCTTCCCAGACAAGTCTGGTACCAATTCATCGACCCGGAGGGATGGAAGGCTTGGTTGGCCTGGGCGGGAAATCCGAACCAGGAACCTGGTACCGGATGCCCGCGACCTCCTCCGACTGCGCTACACGCGCCCCACTGTTGGAACAGACAATAATATGACAGATAATAATAATAGTGTATAATAGAGTATAATCCAAACCAGGAACCTGGTATCGGATGCACGCGACAGCCGGTGCCTCCTCCGACTGCGCTACGCGCGCCCACTGTTGGGAACAGACCATAATATGATAGATAATAATAATAGAGTATAATATCTTTGGTCGCTTAGAAAGTAGTAGACAGAGGAATGAGCTTGAAATGGCGCTCAAAATAATTGTGGGAAGAACAAGCATCAACTCTGCCACCTTCTTTAAATTCTTGCCTTCACGTAATAGAGGAAGATCTTTGGAAAATTTCCCACCAAATCTCGTATTTGGACAAGGTTCTACCTTTTTCAGCTCTGCTAAACCACTTCTTCGTCAAACACCAACTAGCTCTTCAAATAAAGTCCTTCGAAATGCTGGCTTCCGGGACGTTGTATAGGAGTACTGAACGCTGTTCCTCTTCTGAGCTAGCTGCTCTCCCATTGTTCATCGCCGTCGTTTAGTTTTCGTTATGTTCTGCGTTCCACTTCGTTATTTAGGCGCGTAAGCGTTCTTTCACTAATTTCAGACTGTTTATTAGTTCAGTTGGCCTGAATGTTTACACGGGGCTGTTCTGCTGTTATTTCACTTTCTTTTTTGTTATTCCTCGTTGTTTTTGTTGCTGTTTACTTTTTGTTTGTTCTTTTTAGTATTTGTTGTTGTTATTTAACTACACGTTCACGCGTATGTACATTTCCATCAGTCAATAAATAAATAAATACTTAATTAAATAAATGAACTTCCGACCAGTCCATCTGCAGCAAATGCTTAGACAAGTAAATAGATTACATGTCAATGTTTTCGGGATGCAAAGTGGTGTCTGGATTCTATCCCCATTCCATCCAGCAAACCTTTAAAAAAAACTTTTTGCGTGATGCTCAGTCGAAAGAAGTTCCGGCTGCCGCGTGCAGCTGACTCCAGGTTATCGGTTCGGATTCTCCCACCCATACTAGCCAAGCCTTCCACCTTGCGAAATCTGAGAATTGGAACCAGAATTGCATGGGAAAAATAGAACACCAAAATGTCGATTGACTCGTTGCCTGGGTCAATTACTCATGCAAATCGTATCCAGCAGAAGTAGAATGCATGGTGCAGTTCAAAGCGGATTGATAACCGCCATCCTTTGACTTTTACCTCCAAACGTTTGAGACTTAGACAAATACAAACTCCACAGAGTGACCGTTTGCTACAGTAAGTTGCAGCAAACGAGACGAGAGGAAAAACGAACAGATTTCCTGTTCCGGTAGCGGCGCAGACGCATCACATGCAACATTGGAGAGCCAGGCAATAAATTCTTTCTCGATCAAAAACTCACTGTTTCTCAGTGATTTATCAATGTCGTTTGCAAACCGATTCGATTTATCCAGCGGCGAAATATTTCAGCGCCGATAACGCTTCTTCGGATGTACCACCCTAACGTTAATTTATGGACGAGGGACGGGGTTTTAGGCAGGATCTAGAAGGAAAGAAAGGAAACGCGAACAATGCTTAGAAGAGCGCTATGTAATCACATATATTTTTTATGTCCTATCTGTATATCTACCACCAGCGTCGGTTGCGGGCTTCGCCCGCACCCGACTCTGGCCGGGCGGGCCACGCTAGGCTAGCCGGCTTCGCCGGCGTCGTGTGTGGTGAGCCATGTGGGGTCAGAAACCCAACCCAACCTCGAGCCCGCTAGGGTCCCCACAACCCAGCGTCGGTTGCGGGCTTCGCCCGCACCCGACTCTGGCCGGGCGGGCCACGCTAGGCTAGCCGGCTTCGCCGGCGTCGTGTGTTGTGAGCCATGTGGGGTCAGAAACCCAACCCCGGCTCCGCCGGCAACCGACGCTGAGTAAGGAAGCATCCCTAGCGTTGATAGCGAAAAAGTGCAGAAAAGAGTAACCGGCCGTCATTGTGCACAATGGAGAGAGATTCGGTATTTGAGAACAGATTCGTCAACAGAGTGGGGTAATGGTCAAGGTAGGGCTGTAGACATAGAGGAAAATTGAACGGAAAAATGCCATCTGCGATGCAAAATAATAGTAAAAATGTGCAAAAAAGAGCAGCCGGTTGCCATACTGCACAGTGGAAAAGGATTCAATTTATTATGGAGTCGTAGCTTCCCTGGTAGTGGGGTAGTGGTAAAAGTATGGCGGCAAACATAGAGGTAAATTGAATCAAAAACGGCTTATGTGAGGCAAAATAGCAAAAAAATGCAGAACGGAGCAACCCGTTGTCATACTGAACAGTGGAAGAGGATTCAATTTCTGTAGTAGCAGCAACCCTGGTAGTGGGGTAGTGGTAAAGGTATGGCGGTAAAAATAGTGGAAGGTTGCACCACACAGGAGGGCTGGGAAGGAACATTGAGGTATGACCACTAGACACGTATTGGGAAGAGACCTCTTTCGAAATCACCCTACGTCAGGCAGTCGATGGTAGTCGATGGTAAACAACAGTGGTGGTTGGGAAGAGACCTCTTTCGAAATCACTCTACGTCAGGCAATCGATGGCAGTCGATGGTAAACAACATTGGTGGACAACTGTCATGCGTCTTCGTTTGGACAACTGGCAACCGCACCGCAAACTTGGGTGATTAAACCGGCTAGCTAGCTAGTGTACGAATTGCGGGTGGCTAACATCGGACAAAAAACCCTTCCTCTTTTATATATGGGGGGATTGTTTTGTAATAAGAATAAACGCCATAAAATTCGTCGCATCGGGAGATGGCAGCCGTCGGATGCACCCGATACCTGGTTCCTGGTTCGGTTTTCACGTCCAGGCCAACCAAGCTTTCCTTTCCTCGGGGGTCGGTTTCGTCTGGTAGAGATAAAACACATTTTGGCTATCGACTGAACATCGCAAGTCATTGTGTAGCAAAATACACTTTCAAGTCGTCTACAGGGCATCACATGAACTATAATAGAATGCATGGCGCATCTCAAAGAGGTTGAACAGGCTCTCCGTTATCCTTATCCCTTATATACAGACTTGAGCTAACTTTCCGGTTTTCATAAACAGTGCGTTATATTCTTTAAATTTGAGAGGCACACCATATGTTCCTTAGGTTTGAGACATATTTTTCGACGTAATATATCAAAAGAGCGAGCGGTAGAGCAGTAGGAGAAGGCGCTGGCCTTTACCTGCACTCCCACTCAAGGTTCTTGGCTCGGGTCTCGCCCATGTCAACCAAGTCTTGCATTTCCGCAGTATCGGTGAGTTGGTACCAGACATGGAGAAGATAGAACACAGTATTTTCTATCGGATGACCACCGCGGTTCATAGTGTGGGCCAAATAAAGGATAAAAAGGATAAAGGACGGCGCTACTCAATCCCTTTTGGGATGCGCCACGCATTCTACTCCTACGGGATGGACGTGGGCCAAATACGCATACAAATTAAGTTCGTTCTGCGATGCTCATAGAATTGGTATTCCTGGCGTAATTCAGAAAGTATTGTCTATGCTTTATTCTACATGAGCGTTTCTGACTGCATTTCTATATATGATCTTTCGTGATCTTTAGGCATTATGATTGCAGTGCTGCTCTGATCCGCCTCTGAAGTCGTGAGACAGCATGGAAATTTTCGCACTTTTGATAAACGACTGCCTTTTTCAGCGCGTCAAAAGGGCGCCCAAAGGTCAAGCACGTTCCTGCTTCAATGGATCAACTGACAGCTGACCCAGCTCATGGAAGTGGAAATCGCTTCTGAACTGATTAGCGACGAACAATGGGCGAAACTTGAAAGTGACATCTGTGAAAGGCTGACGCGCTTCCTGTTATGCAAATGGGGATCTGCATAACAAAGTTGTGGTGTGAGGACCATTCGTAGGCAGTGACCGCCAACAGGCTAATGGCCCGGCGAATAGCTGGAAGGGGGGGGGGGCTAGCTAGCGAAGCTCCAGAGTCTGATAATAACCGACAATGTTAACTGTGATCGATTGAAATACTCGATCGTTTTGGCGTCGTTTATTTACTGTGCGAAGTTTGCCTATGGGCCAGCAAAGTAAGAGATTTCCAACGTATTAGGTCGTTGCATATAAAATGACTGATTTTGTCACCACAATTCTGGTCGATTTTCCGTTTCTACGAATGTTTACTTTTTAGGCATTTTATATAGTTTCTGAAAGCGCAGAGTCTCCGATTTCTCATCATTTATAGCTTTTGTGAGGTAATTGCCTCTTGCTGAGTTTTTGACGTCGTTTTCACAGTATGAGTCAACGTGATATCCGGGTGCTCTACTCATGTGAATGGGAAAATGGACACAGCGCCGCGACCGCAGCTGGTAGCACCGATGCTGCATGGTGGAAGCGGATCAGCTTCAAACTGTGAGCAAGCTAGCACAGCGTCTCAGGGCTGTCAGCAGCACTATCAATTGCCACTTATGTGCGTTCGGAAAATAGAGAAATTGGATGAATGGATCTCGCCCAGTGAGACCGCCAGGCAGATGTTGAAGCGCCACGACACTTGTATTTCGTTAAGGCTGCGCGATTTAAGGAAGCCTTTTTTGAAAAGGACGAAAAATGGATTCTTTATGATAATCGTTGTCGCTCTGCACAATGGCTGGACAAGAATGAGAGTTGCAACAAGATGCCGAAACCAAGTCTCCATCCAAAGAAGACCATGGTGACTGTATGGAGGACAATGGTATAGTCCTCTACAAGTTCTTGAAGACTGGAGAGGCTCTCACAGCCTAGAAGTCTTCTTCTTCTTCTTTTTCAGCGTCTGTCCCGCTTCGTAGCAGGGTCCGCTATTCTGGTGTCATGACGCCACCTCTGCTGATCCAGCGTTAGATGAGGGTGGACACCAGCAACGTTCAAGTTCATATGAAACGTGTCAGACCAGCGCTGCCTGCTTCGGACGCCCTCTAGGCTGCCTTCTTATCACCTCGAACTTAAGGCCTATCTTGCGGACGCTGTCTTCCTTTCCACGTAGAACGTGGCCGTACCATCGCAAGCGAGCTTCGCCCACCTTGTCCGCTATCGGCGCTACACCAAACTGCTGCCGAATGGCATCGTTTCGGGTGCGGTCCATGCGCGTGACTCCGGCCGTCCAGCGCAGCATCTTCGTCTCCATGACGCTGAGGCGCGTCACAACCTCCTTAGTCGCAGGCCAACACTCAGCACCGTACATCACTACGGACGACGGTTCTATAGATTTTTGACTTCAAGCGCTCTGGTATCTTCCTATCGCAGAGCACGCCAGTCAACGAGCGCCACTTGGACTAAGCTGCACTCACGCGTGTGTTCACTTCAATCCTCAGATTGCCATCAGATGCTACTGCTGATCTCAAGTACTTAAAAATCAAGGTGCGTGGGAGCTCGATGCCGTTAACCTTGATGCAGCTGGACTCATTAACGTCCGTCGTTAGATATCCGGTGGCGTTGGGTCGACAAGCACGCTTGGCTGTGGACTGACGATGTCAGAGAGATCAGGGAAAAGAAACTGCGGATCTATCCTAGTCTGGGAAAACCACATAACTAAACTGAATTATCTGAATTATTTGATAACTGAATTATCGAGAAGCGAAGAAAGCGGCAAAGAAGGCAGTGGCCGCAGCTAAAGCCGCACACTACGTCAAGGTGAGCGGAAAGCTGGAGACGCGCGATGGTGAGCGTTATCTTTACCGACTCGCCAAAGCTCGCTGTCGCCAAGCAGAAGACATCAAAAAGTTCTTTGGCATTAACGACGAGAACGGCCATCTTCTGATGGATCGTAAGAGGGCTTTGAAGCGGTGGTGCGACTACTTCGAGGAAATCTCTAATGTAGAATTTGAACATTCTGCTGTTCCTTTTGCATCACCTTAATACGGTCCCGTTCAGAAGATCACAGTGAGTGAAACCAAAGCAGCTCTGACGAAGTCAGGCAAAGCCACTGCTCCCGATGACCGATCTATGGAAGTCGAAGAGCTGGATCCCTGCTGACTGGCTGACGGAGTTTTTCTATCAGGTTGTTGCTGAGAAGAAAGTGCCCGAGAGCTGGCAGCAAAGCACGACCATCCCGATTTGGAAAAAGAAGATCAGTCCTGCGAACTGCGCTAGCTACCGTGCTATTCGCCTACTTTCGCACTCCATGAAAATCTTTGAGCGAATCGTCCTGGACTTGGAGAAGGCCTTCGACCGCGTTCCGCGAGAAGTTATATCGTACGCGTTGGGAGAACACGGCGTCCCTGAAGAGCTATTGAGTGGGTGCGCACCCTCTACTCGTTATCAGTAAGCTGAGTACGAGCACGGCGGACACCTCGATGGAGTTTCCGATCTCTGACGGAGTGCGCCAGGGGTCTGCGCTCTCCCCACTGCTCTTCGTTGTCGTCATGGATGCAATTACACGAGATCTCCAAAATGCAGCTCCTTGGACGTTGCTGTATGCCGATGACGTCATGCTTGCGTGTGAAGACAAAGCCGAAGTCGAGCGACAGGCACAGGAATGGTGCGATCGCTTGGCATTGCTCGGACTCAAGCTGATCGTCAAAAAGACGGAATACTTGACGACGGATGTCAGCGAGCTCGGATCAATCGAGATCAGTGGTACTGAGCTCTCACGAGCTCGTCCGATGGCAGCCTAAAGTTGGAGGTGAATGCGCGTGTGAGTGAAGCCTGGTCCAAATGGCGCTCGCTGACTGGGTGCTCTGCGATAAGGCAATACCCGAGTACCACAAATCAAAGGTGTATAAAACAGTCTTCCGCCCAGTAGCGACGTACTGTGCTGAGCGCTGGCCCGTGAAGAAGGAGATTGAAAGCCGCCTCAGTGTAATTGAGACAAAGTTGCTAAGGTGGACGGCAGGAGTAACGTGTTTGGACCGCGTTCGCAACGACATCATACGACAAAGGTTTGGGGTCTCCACGGTAGCCGACAAGTTGCGTGGAGCTCGTCTAGGATGGTATGGACACGTGCTTCGCGCTAGAGACGACACCGTCTGTAAGATTGGCATGAACATTGTAGTCCCTGGAGAACGCCCCAGAGGACGCTCGAAGCAACGTTGGCTAGATACGTTGCGCTTGTACTTAAAGATAACTGGTGTGCAACCTGATCACGCATTTGATCGGGAGAAATAGCGTCACCACACTAGAAGAGCGGACCTCGCCACCATGTAGTAGGACAAACGCTACTGGAAATGATGATATAGACACACGGTCTTCTTCACGTTCAATCTGAGTCCAAACCGCTCCAAGCGATCACACCAATCTTTCACCTCTCGCCCGAGTTCACCTCTATGTTCGCAAGCGAGTGTTAATTCATCAACATAAAGCACTGTCTAGGGGACAGGCTTCTGAAGATCTCATGTGATGGTATCCATATTTATTTACACGAGTACAAGTACAATCGTGCGCAAACTGTATAAAAAATCACCAAACGAGAAAAGCAAATGCAATCTACACATGTTATGTAGGTGGAAAAGTAAATCATGGACAGCGTCTGAGCTATCAGTAAGTTATGGCTTCAGATGTGATCTCAGAAATTTATTAAAAGCTTCGTAATTTCCAGGAAGATTCTGTATTCTTCGAAGCTTTCCATATAAAGGGAGAGTTCTATGCAAGAAAAAGAAGCGCCTACAATTTCGCTTGGCTCTTCCAGTGTCATACTTTATTGTGCCACCACGAGTATTTGATGCTCTCAAGGTCACTAGGTCAGTGAGTTTTATAATGCTTTCATCCTTAGTAATTTTGTCAATAGGCCATTTTTCCTTATTCTTAACTCAAGAGTGTCAAGCCCAAATTCACGATTCCTGATTTTGCTTGACGGAATTTGGTCATATGCAAACCCAAAGCTACGTATCATAAGCCTTCCGGTGTATCTGTTCTGAACTCGTTCTATAATATCACTAGCCTTTCGTGTGTAAGGGTTGAAAACTGGCGTATCATACAGTATTGGCCTAAAAAACCCTATACGCCTGGAGAAGAATGTAACTGTCATTTAATGACAGGGCTCTAAAAAAATAGATCAAACATGACTTTTATTGCTTTGTTGGCTATCGTTGCACAGTGTCTAATATCTATATCTATAATATTTATTTATTTATTTATTTATTTATTTATTTATCCATTTAGTCAAGCACATGACAGTACGCTCAATACCAAGCGTTAAAGACAAACATTAGAACAGAACGCCAGTAATAATGGCAAACTATTAACCAAGCTGTAAATTCAAGAACAAACTTATGAAATAAAACTCAATAGAGAGAAAAAGGAAGCACGGACTGCAATTTGAATTTTTAGAATGGCAGCAAATGTCATGTCCTAAGAAATCCACAGGATCTGTTTGTTTGCTTCGCAAAGAGTAGCCCCCAAGGCAGGGCGCCTTGTTTAATTATGATAAAAGTAAATATTTTATAAAAGCCTTAAAAACAAAAAGTAAAGCAACAAAAGCTTCGTAAAGGCATCTTGGTCGTGAGCTATAGGCGCGCTAGGTCTTCGACCTTCTACACGCACGATCCCAGGGCGGGTCCTGTTTCTCAAGGGCCTCTTTAAAATGATACGCACCCCGGGCGATAGCGTAAAAGGGAGGCACGTGTGTTGAATGCACATGTCGATACGGAATAACACAATCATTCAGAATTAAAATATAAGTAGACTAGAGACTAAATTATAATCATAATAATCGTAATAAGGAACTACTCGTTGGCATCCCAAACACAAACACTGTGTGGAGAAGTAGAAGGAGTCAATAAAATAACCAACAATGCAGAATTTCAAAACTTATTAAAAAACAAAACTAACTTCGAAAATAGTAACCAATAAATTGATCGTTGGTAGGGAAAACAACAGTCCTGAAAAAAAAACGGAAAGCGGAAGCAAGAACGAATAAGCCACACAAGGAAAAAACTCGTGAAGGGCATAAACAGATTTGGCCAAATATCTGGTGGCGTGGACGAGATTCCAAAAAGGTCAGTGATTCCAAACTCACTCAACCATCACTAGAAGTAGAAAAATCCGTTAACTAAGCACGATTCGTCTGGACGGACGGTCGTCATGGAACCTCTCTTTCTACTGAAGGACAGCTGTAACTACTCTTAAGGAAATTTGAGCTGTAGCAAACTCATCGGTTACTATACGCATCAACTGCTGCAAAAATAATAATAATGAAACCTAAAGAGTATTTCAAAACAAAGATAAAACCATTTTAGCCTGTTTTGTTGCACAGCACACTCGAAGTAGCCACAAAAAGTCAAGGTCCAACGTAGGCTCCGTACACTAGATAACATCCTCGATCTGAGGCATGCCTAGAACATCGACCTTTTTCAGTTTGAGCCTGAATTCCTAAGAAGTTTTGCGTGACACATTGTCTAGGGGAAGTTGGTTTAACCACCTCGTTGTTCTCATAAAAAATGAGTAAAACGCAAGTTTTTTAAACAAGCGGTTTAGTTTGCGGTGCTGTATTGCAATCCCTGCTGTTCTACACGACATGGCTTAAAAATCCAGCATTTACTAGCGCTTAGTTTGACTTCCTTCCGAATGATGCGGAAAAAATACCAGATCCTTCTCAACTCTTCTATACTTGAGGGTCTTCATAGCAAGTATTTGGAGGCTGTCTCTGTAAGAAGGAAGACTTGTGGGTAATTTTCGTTTAGGAAAGCTCTGTAGAATACGATTTTGGTGAATGCTTTCTGAACTTTTTCCAGAGACAGTACATATTTCTTATCATAAGGACTCCAAACTGTCGAACAATATTCCAACCGAGGCAAGACGTATGTATTGCACAGTTTAACCAATAACTTCACATCATTGCATTGAACGCTCCTAAGAAGGGTAAAGAAACGATCACATTGCTTTTCTTACATTAGCCTCCACATGCTTGTAGAACTTCAAAGAAACATTGATAACAACATCCAAGTCTTTCACATTATCCTCCTGTCTTATTGCAACCTCATTAAAATTGTAGGAGGGTGCCGTATATGGTCCTAAATAAAGTTGTATTTTTTTTTCCAAGCTAAGTTATATCTTCCACTTACTAGAACACACCATCACGCTTTGTATAGAGAGCGAGAACTGTTCATATATCAAATTTTGATCTGAAGAATTGTAAGTGGAGTAAATTCTTATATCGTCTGCGAAGACTTTTACCTCCAAACTTGGATGCTCTTTCAGAATTTGCGGCAAATCAGCGGTATATAATGAGAAAAGCCGAGGTGAAAGAAAGCACCTTGAGGTACTCCACTAGAGCATACATACCTGCCCGAATAACTATTTCCAATCTTTACCGTCATGTGTCGTCCATACAAATAGGACGACAACCATATCAAAAGTGACTCGGAGGTACCGAATCTAGTAAGTTTTTAAAGTTTTTTTAAAGTAGCAATCTGTGACATACCCTGCCAAACGCTTTAGAAAGACCAAAATAGAAAATATCAATCGACTTCTCATCGTTCAGTGCTGTGTACCAGTCATATAAAGAGTCACAAATCAGTGTTTTTGTGAAGCTTCCGACGTGAAGATGTGCTGCTCTTTTGGAAGTATATGATGCTTTATAAACCAGTCGCTCAACTTATCCTGCACTATTTTTTTCCAAAACTTTTCCAGAAG